>CM060270.1:6234401-7434401 GCA_030684275.1 Acipenser oxyrinchus oxyrinchus
CAAGTATGAAATGTAACCATTACCTAATGGGTGAGTAAACCGAATCCGTCGCAAGGGCAAGACTGCAGAATGACTGGAATGCCACAAGGCTAAGCCGAGAGGCTGCCTTGTGTGTTACCATTAGGCATCCCAGTAAAAAGTGAGGGAGAAAGTCACCTCTATGCCTGTGTTGACTCGAAGCCGCTCTTAACACTCTAGTTCCAAAGTCAGGGTTTTGAGGATCCACGACATTTAGTCTGTAGAACCTAAAGAAGGTATGGGGAGCAGCCCACACCGCTGCATTGCATATGTCTTTGACAGATGCACCCTGGAATAAAGCCCACGAAGTTGAATGGGCAGCAATTCTGGGAGCACCGTTCCTTGGTGGGAAACAGCTGCCCAGAGTTTCTCCATCTGCTCTGTCTGCCGATCGCTTGGAACGGCGACTCTTCTTGTTCTTCCTTGGGGAGGCATTTCTGCAGCGTGCGCTTGGAAAAGATGCACAAAATGCACAGAAACTGAGGTTAGTCAATGCCTCCTTGGCGTGCTATGACCCCAGGCAGGAAGAGCATCTGCCGTGCTTGACTTTGCATGTGTCGCAGGGATAAAACCCAGGCATGATGCCAGCAGCAATACAATGTATAAAATCAATGTACACATCCTGTCTCAGTCTGCTTATAGACAGCAACGGGCGGGTCAAGACCCGAACAAGACCAGCTTGGTGCCAGACTTGGGATGTTAGCACCGGTCGGAAATGGGTCGGTTCAGTGAATTTAGCACCGCTTGGAACCGGTCGATTCGGTACTGGTTTGGTGACTGCAGCACCGGTCGTTACGCTATGGCACTGGGTCTGAACTGGGATGATACCGGGTTGGTACCAGTTTGATGACTTTAGCACCACGCTGGTACCGGTATGGTACCGTGCGGTAACCTCAGTCTCGGTTCGGCACGGTACTAGGTCGGGTCGGAAACTTCGGTACCGGTATGGTACGGGTCCACCAGTTCGCAGTTACCGTGGATGCCCATCTGTACAAGCTACTGGCAAAACCACACAGTTAGTACCAAGACGAGACTGAGAGAAGCCTGCTTGTTAGAGGTACTAACAGCCTTTGTAATGGTGATGCTCTATCCAAATATTTCTCCACAGAAATCAGTAATAACACAATTACAGTTCAGAAAATAAACATTTCGCAACTTAAAACGAGAATTTGAATGTAACTCCAGCTGGAGCTAAGCAGCCTGTGAGGAGAGCACAAGTCAGATGACACGTTGCTTGATCCTTGGGAAGGAGCGACTCAAGCTGCTGGCTTCACGAGGGCTTAACAAACAGCCTGAATTTTATGAAATTATACACAGTCATAAACAACAAGCACTTATCTGGTACCAGACTCCCTGTCAGGTCAGCGTTGAAAGGAAACACGGTGCTGAGATCCATGTGAGCAGTGCTTTTATACCCTCGGGGCGGGAATGACTGCCTCACAGGCTGGGGCGGGCATCACTGCCTCACAGGCTGGGCGGGCATCACTGCCTCACAGGCTGGGGCGGGCATCACTGCCTCACAGGCTGGGGCGGGTATCACTGCCTCACAGGCTGGGGCGGGCATCACTGCCTCACAGGCTGGGGCGGGTATCACTGCCTCACAGGCTGGGACGGGCATCACTGCCTCACAGGCTGGGGCGGGCATCAATGCCTCACAGGCTGGGCGGGCATCACTGCCTCACAGGCTGGGGCGGGCATCACTGCCCCCCAGGCTCGGCCGAGCTGCTTTGGTGTATAAGATTCAGGTTTCAGGTCTTTAAGAGGTAAACACCCATTAGGTAACGGTTACATTTCAAACTTGAAAGGGGACTATTCATCAGTATCATAAAGAACACCATGACCCAAATCCTAACTGTGAAAATGACATAAGCACGGACCAAGCTTTATTACCGCTGGATTCTCTACATACAAACAGAAGTGGAGGTGCCACAGACAGGCACCTCCTTACAGGGAAGGACTGTAGCATTTAAAACAGGACAGGTGTCTGCAGTACATTATAGACTTCGAGTCTACAACCGCTTTTCTTTAAATTTAACCAGGCTGCACAAAAGCCTTTACTGGATTTCTTTCTTAGCACACAACCCTTCTCTCTTACCAGCTCCCTGGTGGTCCTCCTAATGCACCTTCAAGCTCCCTTTTTATTTCATGTGGCTGGTTCCATTTAACACCAGTTACCTTGTTTGAAACTAGCCACATTCTCACATGTATTTTGGCAGGTTGGGGATTAACCCTATTCCTACCACCCACCACCAAAACACACACTTCATCATATTCATCTAGAGGAAAATACATTAAAACTGCACTTCAAAAACATCTAAAAAAATTAAGAAATGTACTCCTAATAAGTTTTCCTATATAGTTTCCTAGGAAACTATTTTGCACTGGCAGAAGAATACATTACATACAACTTCATTTAAAGTTTAAGATCTTACTGTTTTTAGTTTTCTTTTTATATAATAAATATATAGAGCCATTTTATAAGAGCAATAACCCACTCCAGGGTGTGTGGTGAGACATATCTTACTGCACTTGTGAGTGGCTGAAGGAACTCTGCCTATAGTCTCGTGCCTCACAACGCACCCAGGCGTGGAAAACATGTCGCAGAGCTCCACAGTTTACAGAACTTCAGGTTTTGAACGACAATGCCAAAAGCTCAAAAACTGTGTACCGCCCAAAAGGTTTGTTTGAGGCTGTTCAATTCCAGACAGCTCTAGTAAAACTATACCACACCAAAATTGGTGCCATAGAACAGGTAAATAACAAGGCCGCTAAATTGAATGTCTCCCTTTAGTATTCATGGTTAATGTGTCTCTGGAGATAATACAGGTGGAAAGTACTGATGCAGCACAGAGACAGTCTGGATTCAAATTTACAGAAATGCAATTTACTGTAACCCCTTTGATTCAGACTTCTCCTGAGAAGTCAATCTTTTAATGCTTCAGACTTTCATGACTTTAATATTGGTATCTGTTTAATTGATCTAAACAGTGGCAGATCTAAATCCACCACAAAGATAATTCAGCAGTAGATATGTGGCTCTTTAGAGTGCTTTTGTTTGTATGTTAGAATGCCAGCAGGTCCTAATTTGTGATTTAAAGAACAGTGGGATTTAGAGCCATCAATGTTTAGATCAATGGATTAGACCTTAGTGTCAACATATGAAATGGACCAAATTTAAGACTGAAGGTATGAAAAGGTGTGCCACTGTGAAGTTTTTAAAACAACAAGCAACTAAAGAACTATGTGTCTTAAAGCAACATGATTAACACTGCAAGTAATGGCATTTTCCTTTTATTTATTACATCTTTGTGCAATTTTTATTGCTGCTCCACAAACTTTTGTAATTGTCACAGATAAATGGCACAGAAGGCATTCAAATAAGTCCTGTTTATTTGTTTTTCAGAAGTACAGTACAATGACTGTATTGTGTGATGATCACACAACTTGATTATACACTGTACTCTAAGTGCCCCTCATTTGGTTCGTATTAACCTCACCCATGTGTATTATTTCATACACTGTCTGTGTAACTGTTACACTGTTGTCCATAATTCACTTAAAAAATCTGGAAAAATAACAATGACTAAATCACTATGACTAAACACAGGAAGGCATAGAAAGTAACTGCAAACTGAAAATAGCAATCCTATACAGTATTACATACAGTTATGGTTTCAATTTCGTTTCTACGTTTAAATCTGAGTTACAACCATTAATATCTGAGCAATGGTAGGGGGTAACGTCAGTGGCGCTGGAACCATTTTTAAAAGGCTAACCTGGGTACAGTTGAATTACGGGTGGTGTGGAATTTCTTAATTTTTTTGCCTTCAAGTTTAAACTAAAAGCGATTTTTATAGTTTCTGTTTTTATGTGTTATTATATTTGGATGTTTGTTTTTATTGAAGATTATAAATTATAAAAGCACTTCATGGATTACTTTGAAAATGTGGTCCAGTGGTTAAAAAAAGGGTTTTGTTACCAGGAGGTTCCAGGTTCAATCCCAGCTCAGCCACTGACTCACTGTGTGTGACCATGAGCAAGTCACTCCTTGTGCTCCTTCGGATGGTAAAACTGAGGTCCTATTGCAAGTGATGCATAGTTCACCCCACTCTAAGTCGCTTTGTATAAAAGCGTCTGCTAAATAATAATATATACACCCATATTGCTTGGGGTGCAAAACTCACTCAACTGCAGATTGTAAATAAGGGTTCCCTCATATCCCAGAAAACAACCCCCGGCTATTAATTGATTTAGGAGCATGATCATCTGTGCGCATAGTTACCATAGTAAAGCAAAGTATGGTAAAGCAAAAGTAAGCACTGTAAAGACTAGAGAGGCTTGGTGACATGTTAAAATAAGCCATTGGATAACCATGGGTAAAGCATTGGAGAAATACAGTGCAGATTTACCCTGGTAACCTTTAATAAGAGTCATCATTCTTAGTGTTTAGTTACTACAGTATTTGAATACTTTTCATGTTTTGAAATAAACACATTGATTTATATAATTAAAACATTAAGCACATCAACATACATACTGAAGATTTTACAACATCAATAAAACTGATAATAGGATTGTTATATGCAGCAAATAATATTTCAGTCTCATATTTACAATGTCCTGTAAAGAATGATTTATTTTAATAAACGTTCATATCTGTATAAATATTTAGAGACAGTTGACAAAGAAACTAACAACAGAACAGTTTCAGGAATATCAAACGTAATCCACCATAACAGAGTGAAAATGGCTCCTTATTTAAGTCAACTAACGAATCATTGCTAAGTTCTTGCACCAACAAAGTTTGAGTAATACAATGGGCTACTAGGGTTAGTCCCATTAGGACTGGGGCATTGCTGAATCAACCAGCTCCTCATCAGTAAAGAGTTCAAACCCATGATCATTTGAGTCCACGTTCAACCATTTAAAAATGTCCTCCGGGTTGAGCTGCTGAACCCCACTAAGCTGTGAGATCAGGCTGGAGATTTCCGAAGTCGGGGGCGGTTCATCTTCTGCGATCCCCAGGTCCAGCCCCTCATCCCCCCCAGGCCACAGCTCGTTCCAGGCATTCTGTAGCGTGGATATCGAGACCTGCCGCCAGGCTTCCTCCACAAGACCTACAGCGTCTGCAAGTGTCAGTCCATTAAAAGCATCAGCAGCGCTGCAGCCCTCTCGGGACAGCGTTTTCCGCAAAAGCAGCAGTCGGAAACGCAGTTTAAGGCAGGCGAGGATGCCCTGTCCCATGGGCTGCAGTAGCAGGTTATCGGCCGGAAGGAAAAGGCAGGTAAAGTTTTCATCTTCCGTCTGTAGGTAGGTTTCGTCTGGATGGCAAGGAGCTACATCAAGCACCAGCAAGGCTTTCGGCTCCAGACCTCTCTCCAACAGGTGGCGGCTCACAGATGGGACAAACTCATTGAAAAACCAGTCTTTAAAAAGATCACATGTCATCCAAGCGTTTTCTTCCCACACATATTGAACTGGCAAGGAAGCAAAATGTTTGAAACAGTTGGGGTTCACGGCTTTGCCCACTAGAGTCAGGTTTAGTTTGTGCATCCCGGACGCGTTGGCGCAGGCCAGGAGCGTGACCCTGTCCTCTGAAGCTGTAGTCCCAGCCCATGGCAGGCACCTCCAGGACAAGCCCGTTTCATCACAGTTGTACACTTGCTCTCGTACAAGCCCCTTTTGCTCCACCAGGTTTTGCAAGCTTTGCTTGACCCAGTCCCCCGCTTCAATGGAGGAGGTTTCCCGCGCGACTCGCAGGCAGCGGATCCCGTACCGTTCCTTGAAGTTGCACAGCCACCTGTTGCTGGCTTTGAATTTGGAATGGCTGCCGTTGAGCTTGCCGTTCAGCTCTTTGGCTTTCTCGATGATAATAGGTCCGGACATGGGAGCACCGAGGAGCCTCTGCTGGAGAAACCACCTGTACAGCACGCTCTCCAGGGCTTGGTCTTCCACGGCTCGCATCACTTTCCGCTTCCTGCTGAAGGGAGTGCGTTTCATCTTGAAAGCAAACGCCTCCAGCTGGGGTGCTGACTTCTTGATGTCCGATATGGTGGAGTTGCCCACCCCGTACTCCTGGGCGAGGGTGTTGGCCTTGGTTCCTCTCTTCAGCTCCTCCACTATTTTTAACTTGTCGTCGATGGAGAGCACAACTCGCTTCCGTCTGCCAGACATCATGCTGGACCTCCGCACGTGGACCGGGTAGCTCAGCAACTCACAGATGCGGCTCTCGGATATGGGAGGCTCCCCCTCCTCTCCGGATTGATTGCTGCTGCAGAAATGGCTCCTCCAATGTGCTGCACTCCTGCCAGAAGTGGTACTACTTTCACTTACGGCTGTAATACAATTTACGCAATATATTATTCGTCTTGGAAACAACCAACACACCAACTGCAACTAACAACCAAAAGCAATGATTTACTCAACAGGCACTGGAGTCTCTTCAATTGATCTGAACAGTGGCAGATGCAAATTCTAAACTTTAAATTAGAACCAAACATTCATTTAACCCCTTAAGGTACACAAGGAATTGAGCGGTTGTTCAAACGGTTTCTTCTTAAAACACATTTGAGAGTTGACTCAAGTGTCACGAGGAAACTGACAATTTGGATGACCAGATCCAACTTGTCAGTAAATCTTAAACCCTGCTTTGTGCACCTCATTGCAAAAATAAGAAAGTTAGCATCATTTTATTTGTGGGACACATATGTCCCTTGTACCGTAAAGGGTTAGACAAAGTATACTATTGTGTGGTTTTCCCAAGTTCCCCTTCTTTAAATGACTTAAACAACGGTGGTATTTATATCCACCGTAAAGATGAATTGAATATACCCCTCTATTATGCAAGCAGTATTTTGGATTATGAAATATAATTTTGGATTTCAAAATATGCATTACAAACATGGCATTTACATTACAGTGGAATACATATTGTGTTTTTTTATTGCAAGCCAAACTGAGAGCTCTACTGTAATTTGTAAATTGTTCCATTGTACTCGGTATATAATTGCGGTATTCCCCACAAGCTATTCACAATACGGATATCCAGAATAATGCCAAAGGTATTCAGGATACTGGGTTTACATGACTGGATTACCCAGTATTACAAAAACAAAAATAATCTAATTTGCATAGTGGGTTACCAGGTCTATACTTATCCCGAAATCAGCCTGAATGCTAAACTACCTGACCTGGAAGAAAGCAAGACCTCGAGACTATAGACTGACAGCAGTTCCTGAGCAGGCAAAAAAAAGTATGTTAGCAAACCACATCCTTGCCATGCTGTAAACTCAACATCTGAGAAGAAGCTATATCATATTTCAGAGGTCGTGTTAACACAAAATGTTGCGTCTTAGACGCAAAATAAATCTATTGGACAGAAAAATATTTTGTCTTGCGTTCACAGGAAGCACAGAATGGGAAAGAGACACAGGCATGCATATTTGTGCTAATACTACACTGCAGCAAAATGACCATAAAATACTTGCTTGTTTAAAAAAAAAAACCCAAAAAAAACCCCCAAAAAACCTGGTTATGCAATATAACAGTATTGATCAAGGTACACGCCAGTCCTGTAGGTGGCAGCAATAAGCCTCATATTTGGCTAACCCTAACCCTGTCCACACTACATAACCGATCTCGAGAACCATACTAACAAATGTTTTAATTAATCCAGCTCAAAGCGTCCATGCTGAAGTACTGTTTCATGTTTAGTCGGGTGTAATGCGTCCACACACCATTACTATTAAAATAGTTTGGTTACAGTTCCTGCAGCACAACAAACCGTGGAAATTAATACGATAGTATCCCACCATGCACTGTATTTTATTTTAAAATAATGTGTTTTGCCCCATATTAACAGAGGTCCATATTGCTAAGAAATAAAACAAGTATTTTGGAAAAAGTAAATGTGAAGACACACACAAACACGTAGGGCTTGAAGTTTTCGGGTTTTATTTTTAAATCAGGTGGCATCCCTTTAAAACAAATTTAGCTGATTCTGTTTCATAATTAAAACTCAGAAAAAGCTGTTAATTACAAACCAATACTTTGCTTTTACCATATCTTGCGTGAGCCTAATTCTGGTCCCTTTAATTTTATTTCAAACAGAGCCGACAAATTATGTGAATTGTTCATCCTGATCCTACTTTTAACTTGCATTTCATTTTTGCAGTCGCCCAATTTAACGTTGTGCTTTTGTTATTTTGCCCACTAGTTTAACAGGGATGTCCGGACAGACTTTTTTAGCATAAAAATGAATACCTAGTGCGGAGTGTACACTGATAGCAAGTCAGTTGTCAATCTGAAGGTTTTTTTTTTGCTAAGCAGTCAGCATCTTCTCTGGATTCTCGTGAAGATCACCCCTCTGCATCTCAGCCATCTACTTCTGACTGCACGAGCACTGCAGTGACTGATAAGCAGTTGCAAGCAGTAGTAATGCACAAAAATGCAAACAAAAAATATGTTCTCATAATTCTGAATGGGAGATGAAGTACCCGTGGCTTGTTTACAGAGATGGCAAGATGTGCTGTAGTGTGTGTGAAAAGGCTGCTGGGCAAAAAATAAATAAATAAATAAATAAATAAATAAAATAAAAAGTATATACACGTGGATGTACAGATTTAAGAATCTTCACTTAAGACACAGACACAGCGATGCTGTTGCTGTTACTGGAATGCAGAAAAATATGAAAACACACGTAGATGAAGGCAACAAACAGTGCTTAGAATCCCGTCTCGTTGTCATGTGAACGGCCTGCTGTTAGTATGTAAAAAAGAAAAAAGAGTGTCTGTGTTCAGATGTAGATCTATACACAGACAGAGATTGTTTAAACTATGATACAGCAGAGAGTTTAAACGTTCATAAAAATGTTCCAAAATGCACATCCCTGGAGTTTATTAGCTTGTGTTAACAATAGTTTAGTATTTGATGGATGGGACACAGCATTTTGGGCATTTGTGTTTCAGAAACGCATGAACAGAAAAGCTAGCGCGACCTCTGACATTTACTTAAATATTTATGGCATATGTATATACGGACAAATTGGCACCAACTTACACACATATCATAAGCCATTGTCTAGATATGTGTACAGGGGCCTCCACTATATACCCGTTGCCAAGGGTACCCTTCCCCAGTGGAGCATAAAGAAATATTACTGCTAACTATCTCACTAGCATAGAAACTCAAGGCAGTGCCTGGAGAAATTGTCTTAAGCAAAGTACTTATTTTAGCTTGTTTCCTGTGAAATGTTGGCCTGTACAGCCATCCAGTGGCCATGACTTTTCCTTAAATAAAAAACCAGCAGATCACAACACAAGGGCAACACAGCCTGGCCCAAATACTTTATTGGACTACATGTACATTACATTGTATATTCAGAATGAGCTGAACCAGAATATACATATCCCTGCTGTTTACACGCACTCCATTGACTGAAACTTGAGTTTTACATTTGAAAGAAAAGAAAAAGTACATTGACAACTACTGTACACCAATACTAGCTAGTTACGAGGCACAATACCTACATATTAAAATGTGTATTGGTTACAATTACAGAAAAACCTTAGCTTAAAATAAAAATTAAAAACTACCCTCCTGCCTTTATCATGTTTACAACAAATTATATATATATATATATATATATATATATAGTACTGTGCAAAAGTTTTAGGCAGGTGTGAAAAAATGCTGTAAAGTAAGAATGCTTTCAAAAATAGACATGTTGATAGATTATATTTATCAATTAACTAAATGCAAAGTGAGTGAACAGAAGAAAAAACTAAATCAAATCCATATTTGGTGTGACCACCCTTTGCCTTCAAAACAGCATCAATTCTTCTAGGTACACTTGCACAAAGTCAGGGATTTTGTAGGCATATAGTCAGGTGTATGATTAAACAATTATACCAAACAGGTGCTAATGATCATCAATTCAATATGTAGGTTGAAAACAATCATTAACTGAAACAGAAACAGCTGTGTAGGAGGAATAAAACTGGGTGAGGAACAGCCAAACTCAGCTAACAAGGTGAGGTTGCTGAAGACAGTTTACTGTCAAAAGTCATACACCATGGCAAGACTGAGCACAGCAACAAGACACAAGGTAGTTATACTGCATCAGCAAGGTCTCTCCCAGGCAGAAATTTCAAGGCAGACAGGGGTTTCCAGATGTGCTGTCCAAGCTCTTTTGAAGAAGCACAAAGAAACGGGCAACGTTGAGGACCGTGAGCGCAGTGGTCGGCAAAGGAAACTTACTGCAGCAGATGAAAGACACATCATGCTTACTTCCCTTTGCAATCGGAAGATGTCCAGTGCCATCAGCTCAGAATTGGCAGAAAACATTGGGACCCTGGTACACCCATCTACTGTCCGGAGAAGTCTGGTCAGAAGTGGCCTTCATGGAAGACTTGCAGCCAAAACCATACCTCCAACGTGAAAACAAGGCCAGCGACTCAACTATGCACGAAAACACAGGAACTGGGGTGCAGAAAAATGGCAGCAGGTGCTCTGGACTGATGAGTCAAAATTTGAAATATTTGGCTGTAGCAGAAGGCGGTTTGTTCGCGAAGGGCTGGAGAGCGGTACACTAATGAGTGTCTGCAGGCAACAGTGAAGCATGGTGGAGGTTCCTTGCAAGTTTGGGGCTGCATTTCTGCAAATGGAGTTAGGATTTGGTCAGAATTAATGGTCTCCTCAATGTTGAGAAGTACAGGCAGATACTTATCCATCATGCAATACCATCAGGGAGGCATCTGATTGGCCCCAAATTTATTCTGCAGCATGACAACGACCCCAAAACATACAGCGAAAGTCATTAAGAACTATCTTCAGCGTAAAGAAGAACAAGGAGTCCTGGAAGTGATGGTATGGCCCCCACAGAGCCCTGATCTCAACATCATCGAGTCTGTCTGGGATTACATGAAGAGAGAGAAGCAACTGAGGCTGCCTAAATCCACTGTGGTTAGTTCTCCAAGATGTTTGGGCCAACCTACCTGCCGAGTTCCTTCAAAAACTGTGTGCAAGTGTACCTAGAAGAATTGATGCTGTTTTGAAGGCAAAGGGTGGTTACACCAAATATTGATTTGATGTAGATTTTTCTTCTGTTCACTCACTTTGCATTTTGTTAATTGATAAATATAAACTATTAACATGTCTATTTTTGAAAGCATTCTTACTTTACAGCATTTTTTCACACCTGCCTAAAACCTTTGCACAGTACTGTATATATATATATATATATATATATATATATATATATATATATATATATATATATATATATATATATATATATATACACACACACACACACACACACAGACACACACACAGTAGACTCCCATTAATTTGTGTTTCAATAATTCGTGTTTCGATAATCTGTGCGATTTAATAAAGTACATTTTCAAAATGTATTGGTGCAGACATCATCTGATCTGTGCGGAAGTGGGTATTCAAACTCTTTATTAGTGCGGAAATCAGCGTATCTGCACGGAAGCAGACGGTCATCATTTAACTTAATTCAATTCAATTGAGTACAGTATAGTGCTAGTGCAAGTTACTGAAATCGGTGACAATAGCGAGCAGAAACCAGACTTAAGACTCTCTTAACCTGGCAGTCTGAATATGAAGAGCAGTCACGACAATAAGACTCAGAGCAAGATCTCTCTGCCTCTGAACAACGCTGATTATTTACAGTTGTTGGGACATTACATTTTATTTGCATTATTGCATTTTTCGAGTTTTAAATTAATAGCGCACGGACTTCCCAAACAGTAAACTCAATTTCGGCTAATCTGCGTTTTTCACTAATTCGGGCTCGGATCGGTCCCAATCTGCATGGATTAACAGGGCTCTGCTGTATATCATGTTTTTCACTTTTTGAATATGTATTTGTGTTAAGGCGCTTGACCTGCATTCTGGAGTTGCTCTTCTGCTCAAGTCACATACCACAGACATATGTAACTGAGGCCATCTAGTGAGCACTTATTGAGGATCAGGTTTCTATTAGTATTGCTGGCAATATACAAATTGTGCACTAAATTGAGTTGGCTCTTCTATAGTGACACTGGCTGCCTGGGTTATACATGGCTATGGCAAGCAACTAGAAGAGAATTGAAGCTCTTGAACTCAGTAAAACATCTGGTTTGGACTGCACTGCAGATGAACCAGTGACAAGCCGTGTGATACTGGAACGAGATGAGACCCAGTTTTACAGCCTGGTTTCAGGGTGCAGGTGATCTTGATTGTGTGCATGTGTGTCCCAATATAACACCTCTGATTTGTGTGAGCAGAAAGCACTAGAAATGCCAGTGTACCTGAAGCGCAGAGTGTGATTGTTAATGTACAAGAGAAAGCAGCAGAACTATAGACTGGTTTAATCTAGGACTTGGTAGGTCTATATTTACAGCACTATTTAATGTTTTGAAAGATCCTACCTACATTTTTTCCTTTATAGTTTCAGAATTAAAATGATGAATATTTGTATTTAATAATTAAAAAACAAACAAACTTGGGCCTAACTAGTACTGACCAGTCTCGGCTTTGACATTAAACTTGGATCATGCCCATCTCTGGTTGATTCAAATGATTTTAAAAGCTGACAATTACAAACTGCTATCTGCCAGTATCAAAAGCTGTCACAAACGTTGAGATATACAGTTCCATGACATCAGAGATAACACTGTGGCAATGCAATTAAACAGCGGGACGGAGACCAACCTGTCAAGGGGTGCTGGGTTTCTTCATCCTCGATCTCTTCTTTTACTGTCACAGCGGTCATTTCCAAATCCCCTGAGTGAGCAACACACATACAAAAACTTCAGCAATTTTACAGTGCAGTGTTTCTTAATCAGTGGAAATACTGCAGGTATAACATAATGGAGTGAGTTTAGGTGAGACATGATGATGGTGGTCTTCTCACATCAGGAGAGAGACAGAAACAGAGACAGAGAGAGAGACAGACAGACAGAGAGACAGAGAGAGAGAGAGACACCCACAGCCCTAACCTGAACACCCTGCTATTTAGTCTTCTGTGTCACACCAGAGGCTGCTTTCGTAATGTAGACTAATGTCTGTAGGGGTTGCTTGAGACGCTTCAATTATAGGCTGGAACTCTGGAGGTTAACAAAATATGTAACTGACCCAGATAGTGGGATTTCATTACTTTACACACGGTTCATTATTCACATATACAAACATGACAAGCCAGCATAAAGATCTGAAACAGTAAATGCTGTTTGATTTGTAGCTGCTCCCAGAAACTCCAGCTATTACACATGCATTGTGGGTTGTGTTAAAATGAATGCAATATGACAACAAATTCATGAATACATTTCTGATACCTAGCTTCTGCATTTTCGATTTTCGGTGTAACATCTTGTGGGATGTCATTTAGTAGAAATTATGTTAATATTGTCTTAAGCTCTTGTTCTTTGATACTAAAATGGTAACCCTTAAAATACTGGAAAGGAGAGAAATATCCAACTTTTGCAGAATGGAAACCTCTAATGCTATATGTATTACAGCTGGAGCTCTACTAGATACAGGAAAATTCAAACTACTTCCTTAAAACGTGGGGCCCATTTACAAGTGAATTACATGATATATACTACTGTCAGCTTACTGCCGTGACTTTTAAATAATGTTGTAATATTATATCATGCTATTCCTATTATGTAATAATTATCACTGAAGGTATGGGTATGTGTTATGGATTTATAAATATATGAATGTTTATATCTGAGAATACGTTTGCATTATAAGATTCCATGTATTTAAATATATATATATATACATACATACATACATACATACATACATACATACACACACACACACACACACACACACATACAAGTAATAAAAACCCAGCTATGAAGAAATGATGCAATTGAGTCCCAACAGATTCCCACTGGGAATGTCCCATGCTTTTCAGGGATCAGATTCCCACTGGGAATGTCCCATGCTTTTCAGGGATCAGATTCCCACTGGGAATGTCCCATGCTTTTCAGGGATCAGATCTATTATTTATTTGTTTAACCTGTGCATTTCTTCAGCGATGTGCTGCTGGGGTATAAGGTTAAATAACATTTTGAAATGCCAAGTAGAAATAATGGAAATAGACCATTTACGTCTGTGTCTAACTAATTCAAATTCTGGAAACAACCAACAGTATCACTCATAGTGATTAGCCGTGATCTTACTGCACAGCAAGGGAAGCTTTCTAGAAATTAAACGTGAAACAAACAATAGCAAAATGGATTTGAAAACTATTTTACAGCTGCTGAATTTAATGAATTTAAAACCACAAGTGTACATACCTTGATCATCGTGGGGTTCTGTCTTTACCTCCACCGTCACAAAGCTAAAATAAACAGATATATAATTAAATCAATACAATGTTTTTACATTGGGACCCGTTTCATGAATTCAGCCCTTATTGTAAGAAAGCTGTTTGGCTCTATTTAAGTTAAGGGAGGGGAACAGGAGCCCAGTCTGGGTGAGAGGGGGCTACATCAGGATAAAATATAATCTACAAGACTATACAAAAGCCATTCATTTAAACACATTTCAACTAGCTATGTGTTAATTTTCTTTCTCCATTCATCTGATGTCAGTATAGAGTGTAAAGCGACCTCTTTCTGCACCTGGATACTCCTATATTTAATGAATTACTGGTAACAAGAACCTGCTTTCATATCTTAAAGCTAAAAAAGGCAAACAGTAAAGTTACCAATAATACTCACTTGCTAGAAGACCATGAACCACTTCCACAGTCAGGTGCTTTACTGCCCTGCTCCTCTGAAGGAATCATTTTAAAAAAACGATTTAGTTTTGTTGCTTTGGGAGATTATTTCAAAGATGTTCACAACTTATTATCTTCCAATTACTCCGGGTCATTGAGTGTTGTTCCAGCCTCAATGCAGAAACCCATTTCCATCTATAGAATTATCTGCAAATGTATACAATCCAAGCAAAGAACCCAAGGATCTTTAAACAAGAAAACGGGGCCAGTGATAACATTCATAGTGCTAATAAGTAACAAAATACTTTTTTTTTTTTTACTCTTTTAAATTGAATCGTATATATTTATGTCCCAATACAAGTTGGGATATCAGGAGTATATTTAGCATATTTAAAATACAATAGAAAAGCCTACCTTTTTCTTTCTTTGCCTCCAGAAATGGCCTGCAATGATGGAAAAGTGTCATGTAAGTAACGCAAATGCAACCCAAAAACCAATTAAACATGCAAATAAATGATTAGGACACAGCAAGCACCTTTTAATGACAAACGTGATCTGAGACTTTCTCTCCAGGATTTGTTTCAGGGTTGAAATGTTGTAGCTTGCAGGGTGTTTAAAGCAGACTCCATCCGGCAGACCCTGTATTGCAACAGCCGAGGGGTCGCTTTGGATCTTCTCATACGGCACAGGCACAATACTGGGCTTCCCCAAAGCTTTACCTGCGAGAAGACACATGCTTCAGATCACAACAATAACGCCAACCCATTTGCTAGAGTAATCACTCGAGAAACAAGGACTCCAACATTGACAATACTGGTCTTAGTGCAGGCCTGGGACTAATAGTCAAATATCCAAACAGAGACTGCTTCAAATGTACTCGTTGGCAAAAATATTCATATTCATTTCTGAAGGATTATCAGAAAGATATTATGCAATCCAATGCATAAATTATATCTGAAACAAATAACACACATTCTACTGTACAGAAGCGTGTTTCTCTCCTTTCTTTATGAGGTAATTTGATGGGGAAGCATAGCAGGTTTGATTTACTCCCGAGAGATACTGCAGAACCTGTCATATCTGATTGAATTGGTTCCAGTGTCCATCGTATATGTGGAAATATCACCTCAGAGGGAGTCATTATACTACCTTGTAGTTGGTTTATTAACGATGGGGCATTACGAATGAACAAGTACAGTACCGCACGTCTACCGTGCAAAAAGAATCAGTGAAAACGATTGCAAAACAAAGCACTGCAATATACTATTTGGCAATTTAATCCAGGCAGGGTTTTTTTATTTTTTTTATTCTGTAAGCGCAATTCTGTCCTGCTAAGAGCTGAATTTACTGTTTTAAACCCCAAATATGTGCAATGATCAGTTTCCATCTGTACCGTTCAGTTGGTAGCAGCATGTGTAAATGACACATGCCAGAGGTCTATCGGTTAATCGTATCTTACAGGACCCCCGCCAATTACCGTAACATATACAGAAGAGGTCCTCCACTGCCTTCTCCAGAGCTTCTATGTCGATTACTTCCTCAGGTTCACATTCTGGAGAAGAGGACCTCAGCTTCTGCAGTCTGGTCAGCTTCTCCTCTTCTGTTACACCTGCATATTTAGAATGTGCTGCATGAAACTGCACTGCCAAGGGTTTTTTTTCTCCCAAAATAAATTCTGTGAGATAGAGTAGTGTTATCTGACCCGTTATATGGACATAGTCACTATTAAAACAACAATTTATTTTGGTCATGTGCCGATGTTTCATATCTCATTTTATAGAACCTGCAGCTAAAAAGATAGTTACTTATTCCCGTTGTCACGGAGTGACCCTAAAACCGTCTTCCCTTGTACAAGGTGCAAGCATCTTTTTTTGAGTGCAAGGTATATGTGGCAGAGATGTCTGGCTCTAAGATAGAAACAGCTTAATTTATTTGAGGTTTTTCCAGTGATGATGGGAATGAGAATACAGAGATAGGAGCCCAGCTAACAAGATTTAAGTTTTTGCAGGTATCAGGCTTTTAAAGACTCACCCACACCTGTGAGCAGAAACTGACTCACTGAGAGCAGAAACTGACCCAAGACTGTCACAGCTACTGGAAGCTGGCTGATCTTTATTAATATTAATATTAACAAATGAAATACCTTTTGGGTACCAGAAGATAGGAGTTTATATTACAATAATCATTTTCTATATATAACAAATTAATTATAACCTGGCAGGAAGAGATGGGAACGGAAAGTGTAGGACGTGTTAATATAAGTTAGATATTGGTTTGAAATAATGAGTATTGGAAAACGCTTACGATAGTGTTTCATATTAATCAACCCTAAAATTGGCAAAAAGCAGAAGTTGTCTTAAAACCTGCTTTAACTGGATTTTGTATGAACAGTGAAGAAGGTCAGACTTAGTTCAGTCATTATAACACTATGGCATTCAAATATTAATGATAGCCTGTATTTAGATATAAATAACTGGACCTTCCATTAAATAATATTACAATTTCTAGGAGCAACTGTTATACTGAAGTAACTTAAATAGAAGTACATCTTATAATACCATTTAAAGTTCAATTGTTGAAAGAACATACTAAAAGTTTATTATAACAGAAGCATGGCACTGACAATATTGCAAACCTATTAAGACACATTTGAGATAATGTTCATTTAATTTAATTAATTTAAGAATTAGTTCAGTTTCTCCAACTAAACAAAAAGTCTTTTAGACATTACAATATCAATTAAACTAAAGAATATAAATGTTTAGCTTATATAAAGGTTTTACTGCAGTAATAAACAGAGGTATTTATTTACAGGAAAACGGTAGAGTTTAAAAGTGAAATATATTAAATGTGTCTCAGACACACAGTATAATTCTGGAAGGGCATTAGACCTTCAAAAGATAAGGTTTAGTCTTTGGCACCTCAAAGCAGGATTCGTGTTGGCTCTTAAAAGCGAGATTCACTGGTCGTCAGCAGTTTTGAATCCAAGGTATTCAAAATTAACTCTCTTCATGATATCATAGAAATTAATGAACACTTGCCAGTCGAAATGAGCATTTGATTTAAAATAGAAAAGTCATCTACCGTATCAGTCCTTATCAGATTGGTAGTGATTTTAATTGGGATAATGTTTATGAGCCAAAAATGACATCATGCGTGAATTTGGAAAAGGGCTTACAGTGGAGCTTCATATTAATTAAAACACTAGCCTTGGCCAGTAAACAGGGTGTCTGAAACCTGCTTGTGCAGGCAACTTTTAGAAACAGAGAGAGGGTCAGGCTTGGTCCAACCATGGTACAAGTTAATACAAGGCTATTGTATTTAACAAGTTTTAAAATAGTTTAAATTTAAATGGAAATAACTGAACTAACCACTGTATGCTTATTCAAAGGCTTGTGATAAACCCCAACAGTCTTTTGTTCCACACTTTGTTAATGTATATGAAAGTAAACTAAACAAACAGTGATGAGATATGTTGCTCAGAGGGAATATATCAGGCTCAGGTTAATATAAAAATCACACAGAAAGATGATGTTAAATACATAAAATAGCATCTCTTTTAATACACATATAAACTTGTATTGTACTGGGAGGTATTATAGCAAGGATCCTGTGATCTGTGATTCACCTGACTTTTTAGAAAAAGGAGGGGTTGAAGAAAAGAGAATGAGATCATGTGCCAATATTTTTGGAAAGAAGTTATATCCAATTAATTTTGAAGGTTGTTGAGCAACTCCAATTAGTTTAAAATAAAAAAAAATAAAAAAAAAAAAAAAAAAAAAAAAAGGAGTTGACCCGATCCTTCTCATTAACTCAAAGATAACAACTGTCAAGGCAGATTGATGATCAGATTTAATTGGGACTCCTGATGTATTCAATGGAAGGAAAATCCTATAAAAACCAAGGTAAAACCCCAGTCAAGTATCGCTCGACGCGCTGAATAAATGGACAGCAAAGGGTGAATGTTCTAGAACGTAGAGGTGGGCGCTTCAGCGTTTTGCATTTTATAGCCTGATGGCTGAGCATATGATAACATATTTGTATTTTTGTATTGAAGTACTAATGCTGTTAAACCTGTAAAGGCACTGGAAACGTCCAGGATGCCTATTAGCAGGGATCCAAAGTGGCTTGCAACCACTCGATCCACTTAAAGCATTTAATAAACCGAAAAGACCACTTGTACTGCTCTGATTCGTTAAAACTTCAAATTAAATGAGTCTGTCATTTTTTAAAAGGAGGCTGTGTGGTCCAGTGGTTAAAGAAAAGGACTTGTAACCAGGAGGTCCCCGGTTCAAATCCCACCTCAGCCACTGAGTCATTGTGTGACCCTGAGCAAATCATTTAACCTCCTTGTGCTCCGTCTTTCGGGTGAGACGTAGTTGTAAGTGACTCTGTAGCTGATGCATAGTTCACACATCCTAGTCTCTGTAAGTCGCCTTGGATAAAGGCGTCTGCTAAATAAACAAATAATAATAATAGTCCGAGTCCGAAACATCTTTATGTCCTCCCGAATGTCTCCCCTTCATATATATATATATATATATATATATATATATATATATATATATATATATATATATATATATATATATATATATATATATATATATATATATATATATATATATATATATATATATATATATAGAGTATGTGCGAATCTGACACCTTAAATAAACGGAAGTGTAACTGTTCCAAATGAGATCCTCTGTTCTACTCCTATGACCTTTGAATTTATCTCAAAAGCAAAAGAACCAACCTTGTATCTACCTACCATAAAATGGCCCTTAATGTTTTGTGAATAGAGTCCAATCCAATATTTCTGCTTTCTTTTTTCGTGTTAAAAACATGAGGATGTTCATGTTGTTTGTTTTGAAGATATATGTAAATATTTGGGAACAAATATATTATATATTATTTTCAGATCACAGTAACTTACAGTACTTCACAAAGTCCTGCTGGAAGTCCTTCCTTGTGTTGACATAGGCTTTTCCCGCTCCGTCCCGACCACAAACACTTCAGTGTCATGCATGGCGATGCAGGCCACTTCTGCTTTCGACTTGGCCAGCTCTCTGCACTGTAACAGCAACACGCACTGATGTTACCCACTGAAAGGAACGGACCCAGTAACCTTCACCTAGACTGTTACATTTAATTGTGTTAACTTCTCCATAGGCTCATGAGTTAGTTCTGAATTTATTGCAGTTTTAACACTTTTTTAACCCACAACTTGGCTGTTGTACTGCAAGTTTATAAGTGTTCTGTATTTAACTCTAATCGTGTGGTTTCACCTGCACTCTTTGTTACAAGGAGCTGAGTGGAACATCCTGAATGAACAGTATGTGTCTCATAACTGAAGTCCCACTCAAGGCAAGGTCCTTGAAACACAGACTTACTTTCACATAACTTTGTATACAAAAGCTTGTGAACCGTATAGCTTGTGAACAACTTGTTGGGTTGATTTACCAAGACGATCACATGAAGACAGTTTAAAATTTAGACTTTTCAGAGTGCGAGAAACACGATTGACAACTACATCTAGTTATTATTATTATTATTATTTATTTATTAGCAGACGCCCTTGTCCAGGGTGACTTACAGTCGTAAACAAAAATACATTTCAAGAATCACAGTACAAGTAATAATACAATTAAGAGCAAGATAAATACAAACAGTTGCCTCCAAAGATTGTGTGTGCTGGTTTCTCTGTACTGCTGTAAAGCAAGCATTTACTGACGTTACTGTGTAATACTGCTGCAGCACACAGGACATCTTTTATGCAAGGTGTTGCAGCTCAGCAAGGCTTGCTATGCATGCATTAGATATCCCAGCATTAAAAATCGTAATAAATCTGACTAATATTCTTCACTTTTTCTATACAAGGGAGATTGTGTGTTTGTCATGTTAGGGAGGGATTTTCCACCACACAGAAAACCTAAGTATACACACTCCATTACAAAGAAGCCCTATCTGTTAGCTGAGGAAGGGAAGAGAACACGGTAACACAGGGCAGCTATTTGAGCAGGCATCCTGCACACAAAGATGATCTGTACCCTGAGCTAGGGGGTGAAGTGGAGGTATTTACACATGGAAGGCCCTGGCTAGGGGGTGAAGTGGAGGTATTTACACATGGGAAGCCCTGGCTAGGGGTGAAGTGGAGGTATTTACACATGGGAAGCCCTGGCTAGGGGTGAAGTGGAGGTATTTACACATGGGCAGTCCTGGCTAGGGGGTGAAGTGGAGGTATTTACACATGGGAAGTCCTGGCTAGGGGGTGAAGTGGAGGTATTTACACATGGAAAGCCCTGGCTAGGGGGTGAAGTGGAGGTATTTACACATGGGAAGCCCTGGCTAGGGGTGAAGTGGAGGTATTTACACATGGGCAGTCCTGGCTAGGGGGTGAAGTGGAGGTATTTACACATGGAAGGCCCTGGCTAGGGGGTGAAGTGGAGGTATTTACACATAGAAAGCCCTGGCTAGGGGGGTGAAGTGGAGGTATTTACACATGGGAAGTCCTGGCTAGGGAGGTGAAGTGGAGGTATTTACACATGGAAAGTCCTGGCTAGGGGGGTGAAGTGGAGGTATTTACACATGGAAAGCCCTGGCTAGGGAGGTGAAGTGGAGGTATTTACACATGGAAAGTCCTGGCTAGGGGGGTGAAGTGGAGGTATTTACACATGGGAAGCCCTGGCTAGGGGGGTGAAGTGGAGGTATTTACACATGGGAAGTCCTGGCTAGGGGGTGAAGTGGAGGTATTTACACATGGGCAGTCCTGGCTAGGGGGTGAAGTGGAGGTATTTACACATGGGCAGTCCTGGCTAGGGGGTGAAGTGGAGGTATTTACACATGGGAAGCCCTGGCTAGGGGGTGAAGTGGAGGTATTTACACATGGAAAGCCACCGAGCCTCCAAGCTCAGCTCAGCTCAGCACAGCACAGCACCGTCACTGTTCCTGTGCACTTCACATCAACAGTACAAAAACTCTTTCCAGTGCCCTTTCATACTACATTAGATAAAGAACGACTGCTATGTATTACATTTTGTTCTACCAATGTATATGGTAATAATTCTGGACTACCCGTGCAAGTAGGGAATCTGACTATATTAGGGACACTATTTATATTAGTTTATAGTTTATATTAGTGCTGGGACAAATATCCAAACAAATATTTTTGACATGTATTCGGATACAAAAATCAGATGTTTGTATTTACTAGAAATGAAAATACCTTGACAACTACATCTAGTTATTATTATTATTATTATTTATTTATTAGCAGGCGCCTTGTCCAGGGTGACTTACAGTCGTAAACAAAATACATTTCAAGAATCACAGTACAAGTAATAATACAATTAAGAGCAAGATAAATACAAACAGTTGCCTCCAAAGATTGTGTGTGCTGGTTTCTCTGTACTGCTGTAAAGCAAGCATTTACTGACGTTACTGTGTAATACTGCTGCAGCACACAGGACATCTTTTATGCAAGGTGTTGCAGCTCAGCAAGGCTTGCTATGCATGCATTAGATATCCCAGCATTAAAAATCGTAATAAATCTGACTAATATTCTTCACTTTTTTCTATACAAGGGAGATTGTGTGTTTGTCATGTTAGGGAGGGATTTTCCACCACACAGAAAACCTAAGTATACACACTCCATTATAAAGAAGCCCTATCTGTTAGCTGAGGAAGGGAAGAGAACACGGTAACACAGGGCAGCTATTTGAGCAGGCATCCTGCACACAAAGATGATCTGTACCCTGAGCTAGGGGGTGAAGTGGAGGTATTTACACATGGGAAGCCCTGGCTAGGGGGTGAAGTGGAGGTATTTACACATGGGAAGCCCTGGCTAGGGGGTGAAGTGGAGGTATTTACACATGGGCAGTCCTGGCTAGGGGGTGAAGTGGAGGTATTTACACATGGGAAGTCCTGGCTAGGGGGTGAAGTGGAGGTATTTACACATGGAAAGCCCTGGCTAGGGGGTGAAGTGGAGGTATTTACACATGGAAAGCCCTGGCTAGGGGGTGAAGTGGAGGTATTTACACATGGGCAGTCCTGGCTAGGGGGTGAAGTGGAGGTATTTACACATGGAAGGCCCTGGCTAGGGGGTGAAGTGGAGGTATTTACACATGGAAAGCCCTGGCTAGGGGGTGAAGTGGAGGTATTTACACATGGAAAGTCCTGGCTAGGGGGTGAAGTGGAGGTATTTACACATGGAAAGTCCTGGCTAGGGGGTGAAGTGGAGGTATTTACACATGGAAAGCCCTGGCTAGGGGGTGAAGTGGAGGTATTTACACATGGAAAGTCCTGGCTAGGGGGTGAAGTGGAGGTATTTACACATGGAAAGTCCTGGCTAGGGGGGTGAAGTGGAGGTATTTACACATGGGAAGTCCTGGCTAGGGAGGTGAAGTGGAGGTATTTACACATGGGAAGCCCTGGCTAGGGGGGTGAAGTGGAGGTATTTACACATGGAAAGTCCTGGCTAGGGGGTGAAGTGGAGGTATTTACACATGGAAAGTCCTGGCTAGGGGGTGAAGTGGAGGTATTTACACATGGAAAGCCCTGGCTAGGGGGTGAAGTGGAGGTATTTACACATGGAAAGTCCTGGCTAGGGGGTGAAGTGGAGGTATTTACACATGGGAAGCCCTGGCTAGGGGGTGAAGTGGAGGTATTTACACATGGAAAGTCCTGGCTAGGGGGTGAAGTGGAGGTATTTACACATGGGAAGTCCTGGCTAGGGGGTGAAGTGGAGGTATTTACACATGGGAAGTCCTGGCTAGGGGGTGAAGTGGAGGTATTTACACATGGAAAGTCCTGGCTAGGGGGTGAAGTGGAGGTATTTACACATGGAAAGTCCTGGCTAGGGGGTGAAGTGGAGGTATTTACACATGGAAAGTCCTGGCTAGGGGGTGAAGTGGAGGTATTTACACATGGAAAGTCCTGGCTAGGGGGTGAAGTGGAGGTATTTACACATGGAAAGTCCTGGCTAGGGGGGTGAAGTGGAGGTATTTACACATGGAAAGTCCTGGCTAGGGGGGTGAAGTGGAGGTATTTACACATGGGAAGCCCTGGCTAGGGGGGTGAAGTGGAGGTATTTACACATGGAAAGTCCTGGCTAGGGGGGTGAAGTGGAGGTATTTACACATGGGAAGTCCTGGCTAGGGAGGTGAAGTGGAGGTATTTACACATGGGAAGCCCTGGCTAGGGGGGTGAAGTGGAGGTATTTACACATGGGCAGTCCTGGCTAGGGGGGTGAAGTGGAGGTATTTACACATGGGCAGTCCTGGCTAGGGGGTGAAGTGGAGGTATTTACACATGGGAAGCCCTGGCTAGGGGGGTGAAGTGGAGGTATTTACACATGGAAAGCCACCGAGCCTCCAAGCTCAGCTCAGCTCAGCACAGCACAGCACCGTCACTGTTCCTGTGCACTTCACATCAACAGTACAAAAACTCTTTCCAGTGCCCCTTTCATACTACATTAGATAAAGAACGACTGCTATGTATTACATTTTGTTCTACCAATGTATATGGTAATAATTCTGGACTACCCGCATGCAGTAGGGAATCTGACTATATTAGGGACACTATTTATATTAGTTTATAGTTTATATTAGTGCTGGGACAAATATCCAAACAAACATTTTTGACATGTATTCGGATACAAAAATCAGATGTTTGTATTTACTAGAAATGAAAATACCTTGCAATAAAAAAAGAGCTCCAATATGCGATTTTAATGTAAAAATTTTTTTTTAAAAAGTAAACAAACCAGATTATGCGCGCATACATAGTGATCTTTATGGAAGGCCATCTGAGTCAAAAATGCGTTGTGCTGCTTTAAAGTGAGTCAGAATCTCACGAGACAGAAAAAAAAAGACAAGCATGTCATTCTGAATGCTTTAACAGTGCCCAACTTGCAGGAAATGTTGTGTAGTCATTTTTATATAGATTTTATATATATATTATATATTTTTTGTTGCGACTTTGTTATGTGTAATGTAATAAACGAGAACCAAAACGGTGAGTTTTTTTCCCTCCTTAATTTTACAACCATTTTCAAGTTTGTTTTATTTGAAGTGTTTAAAAGTTAAATTTCAGTTTTTGTTTGCTTGTTCAGATGCAAAAAGGCCCAAGTAAACCTTGTGTTATTACTTTATGAAAATGTGTCGATGGCCACTGTTTACTGTGAAGAAACGGCAATGGCAAGGAATGAAAAAAAAAAAAAGTAAAAAATAAATAAAATCCGGTGTCAGCTTTATGTACTATTTATTTCGGGAATAAACAAAACAACGTTTAACCTGCTATTTGGCATCCTTTGTTCTGTAGCCAATTCACTGGGGTAAAGTAAGGCCTACACAACTTATTCTTTACTCCTGGGATATTTTTCTACTGTAAAATAAAGGCACACACAGACAGGGGCCACGCCAGCCTGCCCCTGCCTGCATTCTGAGCAATATAATGGCTTATTCATTTTTGAAAACGAACGAATATTTTAATTATGAACGAATGTCCGAACATGAAAATCCTGTGTTCGTCCCAGCACTAGTTTATATACAATCAGACCTTACCAGACTACATTTATTGCCAGGCTACTTTTTACAGATACCTTGATGTTATAATCTGTACTCTCGAGTGTAGCACATATAAAGTAGTTATGAATAAATATACTGAAAATAAAAACATGCTTGTGGATTCCTCAACTGCTCTTCTGTAATGTATTGAAGTTTGCTCTCTGGGGCTACGTGTTACACATGCCATCCAGCTGTGAAAAGTATTATAAGTCATGTATAAGAAACCCATTCTACTACAGCAGAACCTGTCACATACAACTTCATTGGTTCCAGCGGGCCATCGGATCTGTGAAAACATCCCATCTCAGAGGGAGTCCTTATACTGCATTGTAGTTGCTTTATTAAGGTCGGAGCATTAGAAATTAACAATGGCAGGCACATCAGTGTGTCTAAAACACCAAAGTACGGTACTGCATGTATGCTGTCAAAGAAAATCTGTGAAAATAATTGCAAAACAAAGCACTGCAATGCAGTATTTGGCAACTTACAAAACTGCATTCTAAAAACAGTTCTTACCGTGCTTCATCCGTCTATGCCAAAGGAATATTTTTTACCAAAGTAAATTATTATTATTTTTTTTTTTTTGAAGTGCATTGATCAGACATCCATTGGTTAATAGAGTATATTGTATCTTACAGCTGGTTTTTTAACCGGGGGTACTTCTAAAGGTGTAAGACTTTAATTAAATGTTTTAAGAATTAGGCCTACTGTTTGGTATTCTGTCCAATAGAAGTTTGTCAGTCCCAAACTGTTGTGACAAATTATATATTAAATAAAACGGGAAAATAAATAAATACATTTGTTAATCAGATTATTCTGCCTTCTGTGGTACCATTCAGTAGAGCGAAAATTGTAAAGGGGTACTAGAGCTAAAATCTCCAGACAGCAGGGGAACAGTTTAACAAAAAAACAGGCTGAAACCCACTGTCTTACAGAATTGGATAGGACAGGTTCTACTCAGGGGAGCATTTGCAAACAAAAAGGTACCGGTTAAGGAAGAGAGATAGCATTTTTGTTTTGTCTTTGGTAATTTGTGTGTAAATCTACTTACCATGGACTCCAGGGCGGACATGAGGAACGTCACGACCAAGCGGCTCTCTGAGGAGGGCAGCTCCGGGGGCACGGAGGCAGGGATCCCTGTCTGTGCCATGTCTGAAAAACTAGAGAGACACGGGGTGATTCAGTGGAAAGAACTGCAGCAGCAGCAGCAACGGTCTACAGTGGCTTACAAATCGTACTTCTAATTTACGGGTTTTATTCTTCAATTTCTTTCTGGTTAAACAATGTGTTTAGGATGCTGATCTATATGCAAGATGTATAACAGCTACACAACATGAATGAAGGGATCCAGCAGGTAAATACCTACACTGTTTGAATGAAACCGGGTTTAACCCTAATTTAAAAATCACAACCCCTGCTTACACATATTAAGTTAAATCAAAAATAAAACTAAAAATCTAGAAAATGTCTAACACTGAATCCAAAATACTACAGACATCTACTGTATAGTATAAACCATGTCAGAATTGAAAATATACACCAATTTGAAAAAATATGTCTTCAGCCTTGGATATGGACACTGTTTTGTAGCACTAATAAATGCAGCTGCATCATCTATCAGTGAGGAGTTTGGAGATCTCACTACCCAGCTCATCAGCAGCACATACTCATGCAGCTGGATACTGATACTCTCCAGAACTGGAATGTCCAGACCAAGTTTAATCACATATTCTCAAGATTTAGCAAAATACAATACCCTAGTTTGAGGGGGATAAGCAGCACGGGCCAAATAAAGACAATTACCTTCAAAAGCTAAACGTTTTACTACCCATGCTATTTAAACAGAGCTCGAGCCACATATTACTATTGCTGCATCCTTCAGAGACAGTGGGTGTGGATTCCCTGTGCCTTTAACACTCTGTCCTGGTTTCCATGCCAACCTGTCCTCACCAGAAGCAGGAGGAAGGGAAGCCCCTTGGAGAGTCGAAGCCAGTCGAGATGCTTTGGTTAGAATACACTGACCTGCAGTACTGTTACACTGAGGGACTGTCGGGTCTCTAAGTAATAAATCAACTGGACAGGTAACACTGTCAGACTTCAGGCAGGTTCCTTAAAATACATAGAGTCACACAGAGAAATAAATAAATAAATAAATAAAAGACAGACAGGCCTAGCTGTCAGCACATGCTCTTGCATATAGGGCTGTACTACAGCCATTCAGCAAAGCGTACTAATGGAACCACACCCCCTACACCTCCATACGATTATCTGCACAGATAATGGAGACAAGAAAGTAAATGACTCTACAGAACACGAATTCCATTTTTATCAGGTATATTAACTTCTCATGTATTCTGAAAACGGCAGGTTTAAATGCCACCTTGTGAATGGCCTTGAGCAGGGGGTCCACCATAACAGTGCATTTTAACAATGACAGAGGCGGGTCCTGCAGAAAGTGTGTACGACACCTCAATCCCCAGCAGTGCAATGGACAACTGTACACGAGTATGAGACTGAGTTCAGTGCACCTGACTTGCATAAACAACGCCTACACTGCACACCATCCGATCTGTCATGCGGGCCTGCGTAACACACACTAAAATCACAACGGTGTTCCCACCCAGTTTCGCTGTACAATCTCCATTTTGTAAACTTAAAGAAACACACTTGACAATACTGTATGTTATGCAGGTACATATGGCAAATCCAAAAAACCCAAGTGACCCGCAAATTGACGTTAAAACCCGCTGACCCGCGAGTCATTGTACAACCGGCAACATAAAACTTTGATGCAAGAGTCGATTTAAGGTCAGTCTTGGCTGGTTCCCGGCCTCAGTGCACAGCACAAGACGAGTCTAAATAAGCATATGAAAGGTAGAAAGTGGATTAAACTGGGGGATTTAAAAAACTGATGTTTGTCGTTATCAACATATGATTGTATGTACACGCCATTCATTGATGGGTTCTTAATTCAAATTGCAAGTTATATTAATCAATTATTGTCCACAATATTCTTAGGAAGGGGGATACCATGAACCCCTCACCCCCTATGCAAATCAGATGGTTCACTGGAATTTTTTTCTGCAAGTTACACCCATTTCATAATTCAGCCTCACTTGTCCCCATGCTTTGGGTCATTGAGTTTTGGGAATTGTAAATCTGCCCCTTTCATGGAGTCAGTGAAAACGCCATATTGTTGAGACTATCTTGACAGGGGCTTGGGGACTATAGAATGATGGATAATTGACCTAATCATTTTGTTACATTCTGAGATTTTGACCCAGGAAAAATTAGTTTGACTAATTTAAGAAGCTGAGAAGGGGGTTGCAAAATATATTTACTTCTTAAAAATATATCTGGCACATAACATTTCTTACTGCACATATGGATCTCTTCCACGTATTAAGATATTTATTTTCTTAAACCACCATGCCATCATTCCGAGGGATATTATGTTTTGGACTTGAGTGCACTGTTTTGATTTATGTTCTGTACCACGTTGCTTTTATTTTATTTACACAACTCTCTGAAAACATTGCTGCAATTACCCCAAACATTACACACCAATTATAATACATCCAAAAAAACCAATAAAACACGATGGATAATGCTGCTACATTTCTTAAGGCCTGGAACCACTTGTGAAACGGCCCAACAACACAGACAGGAGACCGAACCAGCCTCCCAGTGTGCAGCCAGTAATATCCCTCCGCCTTCCCGAAACAGACGCCTGGAGGAAGCTTTGTGTCCTTCCACTTGCAACTGGGAGCAAAAATAACACCTCACACAGACTAGAACAGTACAGCCAGAAAACCGTTAGTCCAGTATTGAGAAACGGGATTCTATTGTAGCTGTTAACCGTACAGCGAGCTACACATTTCTCCACAATGTTTTTGAAACAGCATGTTATTAAACCGAGTTCATGGGTGACGTGACCCCGCTGTACTCCTAGGAGCTCCTCTCGCTTTCCTCAGAATCAAAGCAATGACAGTTTACACCTGCAGTCATTGCACTGGATTGTGGTTTTCTTAATATTGGTATCTGCTCATGATAAACAAACACTGCGGTGAAAGAGATGCTGTGCGAGTCACAGTTCCAGGTTGCTCTTCAGCCGCAACCACAGCAAAGTAATATACTACGACTAATAATAATAATAATAATAATACATTTAAAACAATCATAAGTGCTTGCAAACATTATAATGTTTTTTTTTTTTTTATTGGAAGGACTTCTATAACAAGTAAATAATTAAACCACATATGAAAAAGAAAAAAAAATCAAATTTGTATGCAGACATTATTAGCACAGGCACATGCACGCTACTTAAAGCTACGGATTTCACTCACTTTGCGCTCTTTTGCTGACGGCTGTGCACGGCTCGCGGCAGCTGCGTTCTGTTGACTCGGAGCGTCACACACCACAATGAATAAAACAGGACCCGACCAGGTTGTGTGAAGAAAAAAAAAGCGTTACAAAATCCCCAAGTCAGCAAGTCACTGGCTTCCCGTGCACTCCACAATTTGTGGTGTGAAACGTGTTTTTTTTTCTTCTTTGAAGTATTTTACTATGATTTAAATGTAAATATTTGCGCTCACCTCCTCCACCTCCTTGACTATACCTAGTCCGGGAATCGAGCTCCCCACTGTTTATTGTTCAGCGTCACGTTACGGGAGCTCGCGCGAGGAGGAATACGCGCCATGCATATTGGGAGTTGTAGTCCTCTAAGGGGACGAAGAAACCCGTTTAAATAGCTTTTACAAGCGTTATGGACTATAACTCCAAGACTGCATCGCACCAACGTCGTATGAGCATGTAATAATATCTGCTACTGAGTGTTCAGCTTTTATCTGTGGTAATTGGCCGTGATGTTATATCGGCACAAAACAAATTCTAAATATAACACATTTTTCCTTTATCTAAACTATTATTGAAGTTTTCAGCCCTGATTTTAAAAGCACTCCCAGCAATGTTTTGGGAGTTTCTGAATGGCAGTAGACTGTGGTAATAAAGAGCCGCAAAAGGCTGCTGCTCGCATATCCTCCATTGGTTCTGTTATTTCATCAACATTAAGGTTACCAGACATCCCGGGAAAACTGGTTTTGTCCCAGTTTTTAGCCTTCATTTTAATGCCCTGGTCAGGAAACAGTAACATTGCTAAATCATCCCTCTTTTGCTTATTCACAAAACTGTTACAGTGTGCTGTGCTCAGCAAGATAACAACTTATCAGCGCCATTCAAAAACAAAATAAACAATCAATCTTATGGTTTATGTGTTTAATAATTCTGATTATGTGTATATCACATGTTTAAACGGTAATAGCTGATCTATTTTTTCTATTCTGATTTTTGGTACACAGAACATGATACGATTAGATGACAATAGAAAGAAAACAAAGAGCTGTTATGATCTACAATAAATCCAACCCATGGTTAATTTTTAAATTATGATTGTGTTATTATATACTGTTAATGAATTGAAGAAGTAGAAAACGCCCCAGTTTTTCACGCTGGAAATCTGGTAACCGAAATCAAAAGGCATGTTAGGTGTACGATTTTCAAAATAACAGGGTTATTCAGAAATCGTGCTACCCCTTATAAAAGTTCACCCTTATAAAGTTTTCCTTTCCCCATGGTTATACTATATATTTACCATAGTTTACCATATTTTTTTAATTTAAAAAATACTTCATCATTCTTTACAGTTCTTTCACTATGGTAAACTTTTATAAGGAGCAGGAATGGGTATTTCTCTGTATGCACAAATCAATACCTTGTTCATATCTTATCAATAATTAAAACAGGAGTAAATAAAAATAAAAATGCAAGGCAACACATTTTATTTCCAAGGCCATGATGGCAAGAATACAGCGTAGAAATTCTAGATACCAGTAACTGTGAAAGGCAATGTTACAGGTTAGAATATACAGGTCTCTCTTCTTTTATACATAAATTACATTCATAACCGATTCTCGTTGTTTCACTATCACAATATAATCTGTTGATTACGGTTCATGTGCAACACAACCAATCACGCTGAGGAATCTTCCAGGACTTACCGGTGCTGTGCTCATGAACACTGAGGAATGCTGTACAGGCAGAACGCTCAGGTCACAAAATGAAATGCATTTAGTTTGCTCATTAGAAAACTGTGACTCAATTAGGTGCAATGGTCAAGCCTCTGCTTGAGAGAGGCCCTGGACTGTGAGAGGAAGGTAGAGGGTGTTCAGATCAGAACTGAGGTTCTCTCTCTCTGAGTGTGGTTCGCTGGCCCTCAATTAAAAGCATTAGAATCTGCAGTCTTATTGAGTTTCACTACTCATATAACTTTAAGGAGCAATGGCATCTCTCCAAATTCTGATCATTTATTAAAACTGAATTAGATATATATTTTTTCAAAATTAACTTACCAAGTGATCTTCAATGGCTATACACCACTTCTGTACTAAAAGGCAGAGGTAGCACCATTGGTATGAGGTTGCTGTTTCTAGAATGGACCCCCAGTCATTCACATTTTCAAATATCAGTAGTATTTTAGGGATATGAATTAATGCACCCTGTTAATCCACTGCAGTACCATGGTATCTGTGCCATGATATCTGTACCAGGCACAGTGCTACTGTATCAGGCCTAATCCACTAGGATGCTACCATTGCTAGTACTGTAGTAGTCAGCTTAGGGATCCTTATAGCAGCTTTTTAAAAACAGCAAGCATCAACTGTCATCAACATAACTGACGTGTTTTTGGCATTTTATAACTATAACTATAAAACAATAGCGAGTCATACTGAAAGAAGATTCGATGAGATTCTCAATGAGACTCTAGCAGTCTTTCTCATTTGAATAATTGCATATCGTTACTATAGTTTTTGTTATAAGGCACTCCAAAGATTGCAGTAACATATTTATTACGAAACCCCAAGGCTTGTAATTCTATTTGTGCAGCTGCTTTTGTTTTCTTGGTGCTTGTGAATGCAGTGCTCATCATAGGCGAGGGATGATGGCTATAGCTAGTGCTCTACAGTCCCAGCAAACAAGACACCCTCAATCCTGACCGGAACAGCTTGTCTGCCATTCATTCCTGAATTTTGCCAAACTGTGTGGTAGTTTGTGACTGGGGACTAGGTACACACCACCCAGTGATAATGAACTAGAGGCGCCAACTCCGTGGTGCTCCGGGGCTCAAGCACCCATGGGGAAAAATAAGTAGGTGCTCAGCACACACTCCAAGGTGATTAATGATCTGTCATGTTAAAAACCAAACTTAAATAAAACTTTTAAAAAAGGCTACAATTAAAAAGGACCCGAATCAATTTCTCAGTCCATACTGGTACAGTTTCGTCAAACTGTAGTGTGGATGCTTCACAATCAGAACTATTATTGCTGTTAAAGTAAAATGGTAAAGTTGAGTAAGTAACTGAGTTTTATACAAATTACTTTGATGTGCACAGATTAAGACTTTGATCAAGCAGAAAAATGTTCCAGTGTTCATGACATCATCGCATTTCTAAAAACTGAAGAATCCTTCTGACTGCGCCTGTTTCACCCTGCGCTGCAGAAAGCTTATTCTCCAGCCTCAGAAGGCTTAAAGGGTACATAAGGACCTTTTCATTTTACTGTGTTACATGTTCCCATGTGTTGCTACAACTGTTTACGTGAGGTGTGTGTATTTTTTTTTTTTTACATTTTGACCATTTTTAAACTTTTAAATTGCATTTCCTGCCTCAAGATGGCTTCACATGTACCCACATGGACCTCTCAGAACTACATTTCCCATCATCCTCCTGCTCACTGGTAAATCCATCTGAGTTACAGACTGAATAATCTTGCTGTCCTTAAAGAGTAAGTAGTGGGGTTCTGAAAAATATAGCACATGTCCCCACGTGTTGCTAAGGTTTAAATAATGTACCTGTAAATTTCCGCTACTGTTATAAGTGTAAAAAATGACAACTTTTTACACTTACAACTTTAAAGTCTGTTCCAAAGCTCTTTTCAAAATGTCCGCTCTAGTGCACTGATAGTGTCAGGATTATTGCCCACATGGTCAAACAGGTAACACAGCAATAACGATCCATGATGTGTCACGGAACAGAAAAGTCAGAGCACTTGTTATGTTTATTTTTAAAATCGCTCTTCTCAAACCCCAGTGCACTAGAGCAGACATTTTGAAAAGAGCTTTGAAACAGACTTTAAAGTTCTAAAGTGTAAAAAAAGTGTTCAGGATGTTAACAATGAAAAGAAAAATGACAGGCACGTTATTTAAACAGTTGTAGCAACACGTGGGCACGTAGAACGCTATATTTATTGGAACCCCGTGACTTACTCTAATATTCATCAAGACCATACCAGAGATCTAGATGTAAATAAGATTGCTGACAATATCACCCAGAGGGCTACAGTGAGATATACTGTCTTTAAATTGGGAGTGAAGACCGTGTGTGTATGTGAGTACATTCATTATTGTAGTAATTCATAGTTATTTAAATCAGAGCTGTAGCTATTACCCACTCCAATTTCTCCAGTTATTACAGACTTGACCAGTTCAGAGTCGATGTGCTTCGATCCAGCAGCTGCCCTCCACAGCCAATGAGTAACAGTATGTGTTTGAGTGGCAGTGTAATGACTTTGCCATGACCGCACATCAGTGCCAGAGCTTTGGTATTAGTTAACTCACAGACTACTGGCCTTGAAATCAATCCGAGGTAAAACTAGTATAAGTAACTCAAGCAGACCAAAATGTCAGTGTTGTGAGTTTAGCCGTATACGTGGTGTTGTTTTTCTACATGAGAAATAAAAACATTCGTATTTCTCACCTTTTCACATCTACAGTAGGTGTATAGGTAATACTAGGTGGTATTCACACCTAATGTACCACCAATAAAAGGTGAAGCTGTTTAATATTAGCATATACAGCCACAGGGTCCCGATACACACACTGTAGTCTGTGTGTAGCAAATTCCACTTTACAATTATTTACTTAAGAAAATGATTCTTAACATAATTACAACTGCTTATTAAGAAATGAATATTATTACCTTGTTAAAAAATGTAAAAGCACCTGCTTCTTATTCATTTTACATCAGTCTGGAGCTGCAATATGCATCAACCTGTCTCATGGTCTGCTTCTTCCTGGAATTCCAAATTTCACACATGCTCCTATCACAAAATAACTATCACAACAGTATCTATGGATTTGTTTGTAGGTAATGCGTATTATTAATTTGACTTTTCTTTGACTTGAACCATTCTTTAAAATACAGATATCATTCGATATTCCTACAATGTTTGAGTGGTTTACTAAAAACTCATAACACTGAAGAAGGCATGTCTACTGAAAAGTTACTTGTTACTTTACCCAAGAACCTAAGTGTTGTGACCGTATGGATGCAAAGTAAGGAGGAGGTTTCATGTGACAATGAAAGCTATTGCTTTCCTGTCCGACCCTCACTGTCTCCCAGCCTGGTGAAGCATGCAGCTGTAACTTTGTTCTGATTGGTTAACACGTTGCAGTAAGTCCCCAGATCCATGGTGCCTTTCTTCCAGTTGAGTTTGTTCGGTGGCACAAGCATCCATCAGCAACAGGTTATATATTGCTATCCATAAATACTTCTCAATTGTCTTTGTGTTAATATGCTGCCCTGTGTTGGGCTTCTAGTATTTCACTTGCCCAGGCACCTGAGCGTTCACTCCACTGTAGTCCAACATATACATGGGCCACTGCTGTGGAAGAAAAAAAAAACACAAGTCACTGTCAAAAGCATTTAACCTTTACAGTCACTATGGCAAGAACCTTTCAAGACAAACATGTTAAAAAGGTAAACTACTAAACTTTCAGTAATTTTGCAAAAAGACAAGCCTGCTATGACTAAATTACATACAGTCAATTCAATAACTAATAATAATAATAATAATAATAATAATAATAATAATACTACTACTACTACGACGACTACTACTACTACTACTACTACTACTAAGAAGAAGAAGAAGAAGAAGAAGAAGAAGAAGAAGAAGAAGAAGAAGAATGCCTAAACATTGAACCTACAAAAGAAACCACACAAAATACTTTCAGTGTGGGCACACACAGAGCTCTTGAACTTGAACTTGCAAATTAGCCACTTGTTTGGGCTTATTTGCAATACTCAGCATTTAGTATTTAATAAGGTGAGCTATACATGCCTAATTTATAGATTATTCCAGGAGAGTAGGGGTCTACAGGCTTTGTCAACAATATCCACGATCAATACCCCCCCCTCCCCTCATCGCTCACTCGCTCGCTGCACAAGCGAAACAGAAAATAAATATACAGGTATCTTAATTTTTCGCCAGCACCTTCCTTTCGTTTTCCCATTTTCTGCAATGTGAACTGTATAACTGCACCATAACTGTTTAACTCAAAGTACTTGTTTATGGACCAATGAAATAGCAATTTGCCAAAACAGCCGTCTGCAAGCACCAGTGTGATACATAATGTAAAAACAACCTCCTTAATGAAATGTACCTTATTTATTCAGTGTTTTTTTGTTTTATGTAAAAATAAATAATAAATAAATACATAAATACAAACTTCACCAACTATCAGAAATGTGTTAATAGGTGTAAAAAAACCCCCAAAAAATAGGGAACACCGCCCCCCCCCCCGGATCTGCACTGATCACATCAATAGCCCCGGGGGACTGAATAAAAGCTGAAAACCACCAATCAGTGGAGATTTTTCATTTTTTCATCTCTATGTGATGTCAATAAAAACTCACAGCATGCCTTTGGCTTTAGATCCCTGGTAATATGAATTACTGTTGAGACACACTGTTTTGCTGGTCCCATGAAACTGGTATTAACTGAATTAACTGCAGTTTGTGTCGCCTGGCTCTTTTGCACAGTGGTTAAGATGCTTGCTTGTTGTGTGTGTGGTCGCCAGTTCGCTCCCAGCCTCCACTTTGTTAACTTGGTACCATAACGGATTGTGTCCCGTTGCAGAGATGAGAGGAGGTTAAAAGTTCTATACCCATGAATGCAGACCAGCCTGGTTCTTTTGCATAGTGGTTAAGATGTTCGCTTGTCCATATAAGATAACTGGTGTCCTTACCATCACAGGAATCTGATTGGCTGCTGTGCTTGACTCCACCCCCGAGGAGGCGGGCACGTTGCCTCCATCTGGAAGCCTCTTCCGTTTACGCTTGTGGGCAGAGCCTTCTTTCACTGTCATGGAAACAAGAAACAAAATTGAAAATTGCAATTAAACCCCCTCCCCGTCAACTCAAAGGTACCCTGTTGTCTGCCATAAAAGTATTAATAAATCACATTCCCAGATATGTTAATTCTAAAGACAACGCATGGGAATCTGTTTTTGAATGTTGTTAATAAAGACAGCACCAGTTGACAAAAGCTTTATGAACAGCACTCTTTATTTAATCCATCAAAACAAACCCAAAAAACAGCCTTTGGGTTAAAGCTTTGTGAACAGGGCCCCACGTGACAGATACTTTTGTAATTCTTTATCTATCCAACTTCTCTCACCTGTTTTGGGTGCTTGTGTGCAAATTTCTGCAAAAGGCCTGTGAACCAAACAGAAGAAACATTACAGAATTGTATTGTAGTATCTGCAGGTCTTAGTAACCCCTTCTGGTCCACATGCACATGTGAAAGACTGCCCCATATCAACATTACCCAACCCTCATCCTTTTCCATGGGTGAAAATATCTACAATAGGCAGAGAACTTGGAACTTCTATTTGTGTTATTGCATAGTTCAGATATTATGTGCCAATGACAGTCTGTATATTTGCTTTGTGTGTTTTGAATGGTCTGTGTTCTGACCAGGCAAATAAAACTTGTTGGAATTGTAATTGACCGAGTCATCCCTGCCATCAAACAAGTACCACTGACTCTACATTCTGTAGATACATTGATATAAATAATGAAGTCGGTGTTCTTTCAGTGCGATACGAGGCTGTCTGTTAAACACTGTTTACTGCCGATACAGGTGTGGCTTTCTGTCCTTCAGTATTTTTCACAAAACTGGGAAAAATAAACATTTAACTGACATTTAACTGACATTTAAGATATTCATAACTATAAAACAACACTTAATAGCACTACATTTAGAAAATACTAAAATAAACAAAATATATATAATGGCAAACATTTCCACTAGAAGTCTTTTTTCAATTTCTTCAATGTGAAAGTCTGTCATTTCATTTGTTTTTCTAGACATTTAAAGATAAGAGAGAGTTCCACTAGAACCCACAGCTACAGTATGTGTAAGTAACTCGGAATCAATGTTTGGCCTAATTTATAGTTGCTTAGCTACAGAGTGCCCTGTGTGTGTGTGTGTGGATGGAGGGCGTGCCCCCTGGTAGCTGTTTCCACTCACTGTAGCTGGCTCTTGATGAGCATCTTGACCTGCTCCCTGTGTTGCAGGATCTTCTCCAGACGGGTGATGTCATAGGTGTTGGGGTTCCGGAAGGGGATCTCCTCTGGCAGTCCTGAAACCTCAATGGAGTCAGGACTGCCCCGGATGAGCTTGTAGGGAACCAAGACTGGCCGGTCCAGTCCTAGAGCCTCACCTGAGTGAGGAGAGGGGGAACACAGGGGGCCAGATTAGTTACAATCAGGTTGGCCGTCCCAGTAAAAGTTTCATTGCAATGCAGTTCCACATACAGTAGGTTCCTACCACTGTTAAAACACAGACATATATACAGTGGAACCTGTCATATACGATTTAACTGGTTCCAGGCGTCCAATCGGATATGTACAAATATCAGATCTCAGAGGGAGTCGTTACACTACATTGTAGTTGCTTTATTAACATTGGGGCATTATAAATGAACAAATGTCAGGTAGATTAGTATGTCTAAAACACCAAAGTATGGTACTGCACCTATACTCTACAGAGAGAATCAGTGAAAATGATCGGAATACAGTGGTTCGCAATTCACAAAACAGTATTCTTAAAACAATCTATGCGAAAAGTAATCAGTTTATTTATTTCTTTATTTTTTTGCATCCTGTCTGTTAACCCGAGACAGAAACCACAACAAGAAAGCATGGACACAAACACAGACTGGCTTGGAGGTCAGCAGAAGAATCTGGTTTCAGCTTTTTAACAGTAAGTAATTATTATAATCCCTCGTTTTGTTTTACTTAACATGGTTAAACTGCGCAGTTATGTGAAGTGACAGCATGTAAAAAGTGAAACTGAATTTCCAAAAGCAACGTCTTTTCTTTCTTTTTTTTTTTCTCTGCAACTGAATCCATTCTGTCCTGCTAAGAGCTGAATTTACTGTTTCAGACACACAATAAAATGTGCAGTGATCAGTTCCCATCAGTATCGTTCAGCTGGCAGCAGCATGTGTAAATGAGACCTGCCAGAGACCCATCGGTTAAGAGAGGAGATTGTATCTTACAAGATCGGACATGACAGGTTCAACTATATTATTTAAGTTAATATGTGACAGAACTGCTTGCACATCCACAACAACTATAAGACACTCATATTGTAAGAGACAGGCTCAACTGTACATATTACATTCCTATAAATCACACATTAATTCAAAGAAAATAACACAATTCATAGTTAATGCCGCTATCCATGTCTTAGGTTTTTTAAATCGGGTGTTTTGATTGGCTGAGAGCGGCTTCATGATTTATAATTGCACAAACAGGCGTCTGTGCTTGAACATTATTTTTGTTTAAAACAAAAACAATTTGCTATGCTGCATTAATATTAAATAAACTCACCATATCTTTCATTGAAGAGCTCCTTCACCTGCTCTCGCAGAATCACCTTCTCTCCCATCCGGTTCACCTCTTCATCTTCTGTGATGAAAATGAAACGAGGAACATTTTTAATGTTACATACGTAGGACCACATCCATCAAGTGTTAACTCAGAAGTCTGTTTTCAAACATCTTTTGCAGTCAGAAAGTTTGTACCTGCAGCTAAAACTACTATGGACAACGTGAACAAACTGGTAAGCCAACCATATGTGGTTTCTGAAGAAGCAGAGAGTGCAGAAGGCCAATTATAGTGTAATGTAGTAAACATATACCCAGGAATCCTATTCCAGTGTGATCATTATTGTGGGACACTGTGCTTTTAAATAACTTGTGTGCATACACACTGAGACACTCGCACAACATCAGGATCCTACCTGCCGGTTTACAACAGCACTCACCACTTATGGAAGCATAGGCCTTTTTTAACAAGGTGATTCTCCTCGGAGCTGCAGGAAAGAGGAAAGAGATTAGTGAAGAAATAATCAAGTAATACTTAAAATGATGTATTAAGTGGTTTCCTATTCACTGGCATTGTTTCCATTCAGAAAAACAAAAATGACGAGTTGGAGTAAATAACTGAGAGTCTAGCCCATAGACTTATATAAAACACTCCATATTCCTCTTTCTTTAACGTGTACAGTAATTCTTTCATCACATTATCTAGTCAGCCCGGCACACAGAGGGCAGCTACGTTTGTACACAAAAGTAAAAAATGGCTTCTTACCGGGTTTTGGTATAAGTCCTTGGAAAGGCCTGTTGAAAAGATACACAGAAAAGACGTCAAGATAAGTCATCAATAAATGTTGAACACAATATTATTAAAGAGAAAACATCATTTTAATTGCCTTCTACATGTCTCTTCTATTGTATGGTGTTTGCAATCTGGGCTCTGTTGCTCCAGTGTTATAATTTTTCTCTATCAGTTTTCACCCAGAGGAATTTGCTTTGAACTTGTCTGGAGAATCCTAACAGCCTTCCTCATTCCTTTCTCCATTCCCCTAAGAATGATTGTGCCTCACATATATACGTTTATTTTTTAGCTCCAGGTACTTATTTTCTCCTCATTTTCTCTCCAATGTAGAATGTCTAATTCCTACAACACTTAATTCCCCAAAACAACTCAAGAGTACTGAAGGACCCTTGACTGTATGACTCCCCCTGCACACCACAGGTCGTGCCTTTACCAGGTGAGTCACTCGGGGTACTTTCAATGAGCCTGCTCTTCTGTGCTGTAGTGCATCACAGCTGCACAGCTCCACGACGCCCCCTACCTGGTGATGGTGAAGTGGATCTTGTCAGCGACAGACAGGATTCTCTCCAGGTTCTGGGAGCCGAAGGTACAGGGTTTCCTGAATGGGATCCCAGGGGGCAGGCCCTCAATGATCACCGAGCCCGGGTTACTCTTTATCCGCTTGTAGGGGACCTGAACCGGGTACTTAATACCCAGAGCCTCACCTGGGCCACAGGCAAATTCAAAAACACACTCGTTAGAACTAAATGGACTCCAGATTGATATTTATGCAACTAGACTGTTGCCTGTATAACAGGCAGTGTTGTGGGATTCTGTCCCATGTCAGTGAGATGAGGTTCAAAGCTCTACAATCACGAATGCAAACGACCCCGGCTCTTTTGCATTGTGGTTAAGATGCTTGCTTGTAGTGTGCGGGGTTCGTGCCCAGCCTCAGCCCTGTTACATTAACGCTCAGATGAGGAAATGGATTTGAAAACCATTAAGAGCATACTCTTACTGGAATTAGCATTGGTCCTGCTTTTCTTGTGCTGAAAATCCTTTTTGAGTTTAACTTTGCATATTTTAATAGGGATGTACAGAGAAGTGTGCAATGCTGTGTGAAACTGCTTCCAGCAGGTGTGGGATCACTGTGTTGTGACCTGGCTCCAGCTGCACCATTGAAGTGAAAATGAGCTACACCACAGGCAGTAGCAGCAACTTTTACTTGTACAGTGTTGTCTTATCTGCATATTCCAAAGTATAAAATACAAGCAAAGACCAACCAATGTATATCCAATTCCCTCTCCCCCACCCCTCTCCTCACCGTACTTCCTGTTGAAGAGATCCTGCACCTGCTCTCTCAGAGTGTTGGCCAAGTCGATCCTGGAGAGCTTCGCTTCCAAACTGTCTGCCAATCAAAACACAGGGGAACCCCGGCATTACTGAGGAGCCCACACAAGAGGGGGGCTGCTATGCATTGTATACAAGATACATTAATCCAACTGGGTTATACTGAACTGCTGAGACACTGAGCTACTAAACCAGTCACTGACTTTACTGAAACTAAAAACATTATCAAATAAAGCAGACCCTGGTATTGATGTGAAACAGCCTTTGGAAATGTCTTTGTATCAGATTGTATTAGATGGAAACGATGTAAATTTAGCTATACTGTATAATTAGAATTTTTTAACTATATATTATACAAAAATAATAGAGGTCGCCACTGCTTAGAACGGGCCCGTTTGTGTTAACGTGATTCACCCGCAGTAAGCGATAGATGGTATAAACTCCCACACAATAACGGTGGGAATAGTGGTTAAAAATCTTTATTAAGATATGCGTTACACTAATAAAAAAAAAAAATCTTAAAACCTATGAATGTAATAAAAAGTAAGTGCAAAAAAGTAGTGCAAGTGCAGAAATGTACAGAACGGGTAGACTATATTACTGCAAATTGTTTCCAGCGAAGAACTCTGATACGCATCTGGATGGTCTGTTTTTTGCAAGTATGGACGGCAAACTTTGTTAGCGTTTTCTAAAAGATCCCAATTTGGTTTTATATCCGGATGCTGCTCCACAGTGTTAAAAACACGCACGCTTGCGTCATCGTGTCTGTTTCAGGCAGAGCGTCCTGGTCGCCAAGGTGACACAGCTGAGAATTCTTCCTCTGACATCCCCTCTGGTGTTGTCAGAGTTTCAGTTTTGTTGTATTTTTGTCAGCACTCTCCTCCTTAACTACAGAAATCCCAGGTTTTTTGAAGTAATGTTGCATTGTTTGCTGACCGACAGAGTTCCAAGCATGCTTTAGCAAGCGCACAGCATTTACAGAGACATTTTATTTGCACTGAATTTTCGTGCTGATGCTCATCTTTTTGCAGCCAGGCTTGCTGTACTGGGGTAATCGCTCAGTAACGAGGTGCAAACAACTAATTGATTGATCTGTTAAGCTTTTGCTACAGTAAAGTACCGCCTTTTTATTGAAATCTTTGTGAATTGTAAGGTACGAGGTGAAAACAGCTGATTGGTGGATTAGTAAGATCGATTACTACAGTATAAGCAGTGTGTTTGTTATTTAAATCTCTGTGAATGGTACATAACGAGATCTAAACACCTGAGTTTGCCCGAAATATTGCGTGTTTGACATGGTATAAACGATGCCTTTGTTATTGAAATCAATGGGAATGGCAAATGCTATTTGCCCGATATAAACGGCTGTCTGAAATAACCCTGGACGGTGTAAGTGGTGGATAGTGTATACAGTACAAGGTGTGCCTTTCACAAGAGCTCTTGTAAAATTTGTAACAGTGTGCAGCCTACAAACACCTATCCTATCTGGCCATGTGGGGTCTGATTTGATTGGGAGATGTTCTGAAATGTCTCAGCCAATTGGATTTAGCGGAGGGAGGTTAAAAATACAGATGTGCAAAGCCACTGCAATGGCTCATCTTATTTTCCAGCAAACCTATGGTTACTGTCGTTTAATTGTTCTCAGAAAATTGTTTTCCTGCAGGGTGTGTTAAACTGTGCTTACCTGAGTACCCAGGTCTCTTTGCTGCAGCTTGTAATTCATCCATTCCAGAGTCCTTGGAGTGCAGTTCTACACCTGCAGAGAAAGATAAAACAGCTACATTACCACACTGCATAGAGGACAAATACAATACGCAGGTCTGTGTGCAGATTTGTGTGTAAAGGCAATAAGCTGTGATCCATGAACAGTGTCAATGCTGTGATCCATGAACAGACCGGTGTCTTCTTCATGGATATACCTCTGCATCACCCTAACCTGAGAAGCAGTTCTCTACCTGTTTAATGTCACTCACCTGGGTTGCTGGGGGGTTGATGAGCATCAAGCTTGAAGCCTTCAGTTAGCAGCTCTGGTCTGGAAAAGAATAAAAGGGGTTCAGAGAAACAGATCCCCAAAACTTCCTACAGAATCTCAGACCGATCTTAAAGCCCCTGCTTCTGAACAGCGCACTGCCACCCCAAATGTTACCCACTTACTACACATGTAGAACGATTTTACCCCCAGACAAGATTTCTACCAAGACTGGTACTACATGCATTGTGATCCCTTGAAGAAATGTCCGCAGGCCAGCAGGGGTGGTTGCAGTCAGTGTCCCTGCCCGGGGGCAGGGAGGGTCACCGGGCTTGCTCACCGCTTGATGTGGAATTGCACGTGGTCGCTAGCGGACAGGATCTTGCGCAGCTTGGAGATGCCGAAGCAGTTGGGCCGGCGGAATGCCATGCCATCGGGAAGGCCCGTCACAGACAGGTCCTCGGGGTACATCTGGAACTTGGAGTAGGGAACCCGGGTGGGCTCAGGGAGACCCAGGGCCTCCGCTGGGGAACAAGGGAGACGCAATTACTGAATTTCACACTAAAACAAAAAATTATGTCCCACTTTCAAAGACACTCTACTTTCACCATCAGTGAATGATCAAAAAAATAAAAACATAAATAAATGTAAATGTAAATGTGTGGTCCAGTGGTTAAAGAAAAGGGCTTGTAACCATGAGGTCCCCGGTTCAAATCTCACCTCAGCCACTGACTCATTGTGTGACCCTGAGCAAGTCACTTAACCTTCTTGTGCTCCGTCTTTTGGGTGAGACGTAGTTGTAAGTGACAATGCAGCTGATGCATAGTTCACACACCCTAGTCTCTGTAAGTCACCTTGTATAAAGGCGTCTGCTAAATAAACAAATAATAATAATAATAATAATAAAAACAGCAACAGACATGTGAAACGTCCCCTTGTACTGGACAGAGCAATTTTAGCAGACATATTTCTGATCTTTGAAAAAAACACAGCCTTAATTCTTATTATTCTATAAGTCATGTGATTAAATCGGGTAACACATTTTTCTGTATTTTGTAGTACAAGGTTATATGCCGGTGAGCATCTGTGCATGAGGGAATATTAGCACAAGCAGAATGAACAGAACAAGGCTGAAAGTCAAGGTGCATTAGGGTTCCTTGTGATGGGTCATCTCAATGAGGTGTGGGTGATGTGATGCATTAGGGTTCCTTGTGATGGGTCATCTCAATGAGGTGTGGGTGATGTGGTGCATTAGGGTTCCTTGTGAAGGGTCATCTCAATGAGGTGTGGGTGATGTGGTGCATTAGGGTTCCTTGTGATGGGTCATCTCAATGAGGTGTGGGTGATGTGATGCATTAGGGTTCCTTGTGATGGCTCATCTCAATGAGGTGTGGGTGATGTGATGCATTAGGGTTCCTTGTGATGGCTCATCTCAATGAGGTGTGGCTGATGTGATGCATTAGGGCTCCTTGTGATGGGTCATCTCAATGAGGTGTGGCTGATGTGATGCATTAGGGTTCCTTGTGAAGAGTCAGCTCAATGAGGTGTGGGTGATGTGATGCATTAGGGCTCCTTGTGATGGGTCATCTCAATGAGGTGTGGCTGATGTGATGCATTAGGGTTCCTTGTGATGGGTCATCTCAATGAGGTGTGGGTGATGTGATGCATTAGGGTTCCTTGTGATGGGTCATCTCAATGAGGTGTGGGTGATGTGATGCATTAGGGTTCCTTGTGATGGGTCACCTCAATGAGGTGTGGGTGATGTGATGCATTAGGGCTCCTTGTGATGGCTCATCTCAATGAGGTGTGGGTGATGTGATGCATTAGGGTTCCTTGTGATGGGTCATCTCAATGAGGTGTGGGTGATGGGATGCATTAGGGTTCCTTGTGATGGCTCATCTCAATGAGGTGTGGGTGATGTGGTGCATTAGGGTTCCTTGTGATGGGTCATCTCAATGAGGTGTGGGTGATGGGATGCATTCGGGTTCCTTGTGATGGGTCATGGAATACCGATCCCCAGCAGTCTGATTACATTTAATGTAACATATTAGATTAATTGAGTAACATTTTTAGATCAATGGGACTTTTATTTGTTTAAAAGCACACATTTTTCTATTTAATAACGTGATCAATTATAGTATCCAGATATGCTGTAGATATACTAGACACCGCCGTGAAACTCGCAGTGAACTGTCCCAGGCAATTTCACCGACATCTATACAAAAACATTGAAAACTATGAGAGAAAGAAGTCTGAATTAAATGAAAGTGCTGCTGAGCGAAGGCATTTTGCATGTGGAGCGGCTGTGCTGGATTACTCACCATACTTGGCATTAAAAAGGCTTTCCACCTGCTTCCTTAGGTGCAGAATCATCTCTCCCAGGTCCTCTGGAACGAGAAAGCATGACTGGAATTAGTCAGGATCAATCATCTGTATACATGCCTCACTGCTGACGTACACCACACACATTTACACCAAAGACTGTACAGACAGACAGAGAGTAAGTAGCTTCAAAATACATTATCACATTTGTTTTAGTGCCTCCTTACATTCATGTTGGTAAGTAGTACAATTGTGAACCTGACGAAGACCTGTTGTGTCGAAACGCGTAGTTCTACTACTTTTTTGTTTGTTTGTGAAGTTTAGTAAAAAACATGTTTTAACTAATAAAATTAAGAAAATCTTTATTAAAAGACTACAGTAAATCTTGTCCTGATTTTGACTGTGCGACCAATTGGTTGGTGGATAGATTTGAGAAGTGAGCCTAAGCCCAAACAGACTTTCTTTTGTTTTAATATACAATTGCCTTATATGGTCGGCACCTCATTGGGGTTAAGCATTGCTGTGCACAGATGTTCTTTTTTTATATATATTTTTTGTATTAAAATGCTGCTTCTAGTTGTTTGTAACCCATGCTCAGCGTTTACAAATGAAAGAGCTAGCGCCATCTAGTGAACCGGTATTAAGGATCGAAATTTGTTGCTGGAATCACACAGCTGTGTACTAGAACACACTGGCTGATCTAGTCTAGGTTACATATGTCTATGATCGGCTGTCAGAACAGAGGAGCAACTCCTGCTAACAAACACTTTCATCAGGACTGGGTAAGCACTTCTCTTGATACAGTTCAGATTCTCTCAACAACTTGTGCAAAAGATTTTCTGAACCAAATTTCATCAAAATGGATACAGGGTTTTCTAAATACTGGTAAAAACTGCAATGTGAGTAGCAATATGATCACTGGTCACCATTGTCATGTGTTGAAGGTCATGTGCTTGTTTTTTATACTTTAATAATGCAGATATTTAAAAAATAATGCTTTAGATGAAAATGTGCAGCTGTTTTCTGGTATCTAAGGACTTCTGAATTTAAGTAAAAACAACAACAACAACAACAACAACAACAACAACAACAACAACAACAACAACAACAACAACAACAACAACAACAACAACAACAACAACAACAAAGAACCAAAGCAAAGGAAGGGGCCAGTGATAATGCTGGTAAAGCAAATGTGATGTAAGAAAATAGATTTTAAAGCCTTGCTTTAATATCAGCTCCAGTTTGTGTGATTTCTCACCTTCAGTAGTCCTCTGTGTAAGTGGGGGTGTGCAAGCATCTCCTGTTCCTTCATCTGAAACCGAGAAGGAAGCTTGTTATAGAAACTCAGAGCAAGCCGACAGAGATACGAGTCAATAGTCAGTATGGGGATACACCACGACAGCTACACACAATACACCACGACAACTACACACAATACTGTAAGAATACACCATGACAACTACACACAATACTGTAAGAATACACCACGACAACTACACACAATACTGTAAGAATACACCACGACAACTACACACAATACTGTAAGAATACACCACGACAACTACACACAATACTGTAAGAATACACCACGACAACTAAACACAATACTGTAAGAATACACCACGACAACAAATAGCTACAGCAAGACTGGATTATATTGAGTGTACCCCAAAAACCAGAACCCCTTGATATTAATAGTAGGAATGTGATCAAAAAATGATTTGATCCAGAAATGTTTCTGATTAGACACCAGCATTCTAAAACAGTTTTCTGTCACTGTAATTAAACTAATGAATGCTGTATATCTATTTAAATGAACCGTACTAGAATATATTAATAAGCCGTATTATTGCATCCTAGTCCATACGAAAGAAAAATCATTTTCAGTGTGTGTGTCTTAAAAAGCGGGCGCTAGTCTGTTCTGAAATGCCCACACTAATTCAAACTGGTGAACCCCACAACAAAAAAAAAACAAACACCACCGTCTTCTGAGACTTTGACAGTGATCATGTTTTCAATTGATTAACCTTCACAAAAGTAGTTCCATATGTTAAAAAAAAAGTACAGCTGTACAAACCAACTGGCAAAACTGTCAGATCAAAATGAGGACCAGGGTTCACATCATTTATAGAGAGAGACAAAATGCACTCGATGATGATAAAGCTTTGAACGATATACACATTTAATATGAATGCACCTTTGGGGAAATGGAGGAACTACATCATATTACTTACAACTAGAAATGAAAATCTGTGTATATCCAATAAAGACCGGAAAAACACTGGAAATGGCTACTCAATTCATTTGACCCCTTTCCCTGTGAAAAAAATTAATTAAACAACCCCCCCCCCCTCCAAAAAAAAAAAGTAGTATCTCACATTAATTCGTTCTGAATACTTTAAACCTGCCCCAACTACTGAGTGGCAGCACATTCCTAAATTTCTATTGGAGGATATCTACTGCAAGATTTAAAACGAGATTACAATTAGAAACAGAGCATTGCTCTTGCTCGTGAGATTTAAAGCGATATTACAGCTCAATAAGGAGTATTTAAAACAGAATTGCAAATTGTGGCGAAATGTAAAAACAAAATGCCTAAACACACAAAAGCCCCAAAAGAATGTGCCCGTGACCATAAGGATTTCGTTGTGGAAGACAGCAAAGGAAAGAAGGTACAACTAAGTGTGCAAGTACTGTCGAGTTATAATAAATATTGAGCATTTTGGAAAGTAACCGAAAACAATAATTTCATACAATACTGTATATAAAAAGCAAAAGACCATAAAAAAAACAAAACGATTTACATAAAACTCAAAAATAGCTCAAATTAAGCAACAGATGCCCTACTTCTAACAAACATAAGTACCCCATACTGTGCAAGTCACTGTATACAAGCTACGGCATATTGAAATTTAGGGTTAAGTGTCTGAATAATTGTGGTGCCACTGTAAGCAGTGTTGATGCACTCTGCAATGTACCTCCCTAAAACAATGAGTCTGACTGCAGGCAGGCTCTGCCAGGCTTGGTCCCGTGCTGCTGCTTGGAGATGAGAAGGTTGTGATTACCTGCGTTCTGTTCTGGATCACTGCTAGTGTCCAGGGTAAAGGTTGTGATTACCTGTGTTCTGTTCTGGATCACGGCTAGTGTCCAGGGTAAAGATTGTGATTACCTGTGTTCTGTTCTGAAACACGGCTAGTGTCCAGGGTAAAGATTGTGATTACCTGCGTTCTGTTCTGGATCACTGCTATTGTCCAAGGTAAAGGTTGTGATTACCCGAGTTCTGTTCTGGAACACGGCTAGTGTCCAGGGTAAAGGTTGTGATTACCCAAGTTCTGTTCTGGAACACGGCTAGTGTCCAGGGTAAAGGTCGTGATTACCTGCGTTCTGTTCTGGAACACGGCTAGTGTCCAGGGTAAAGGTCGTGATTACCTGCGTTCTGTTCTGGAACACGGCTAGTGTCCAGGGTAAAGGTTGTGATTACCTGCGTTCTGTTCTGGATCACGGCTAGTGTCCAGGGTAAAGGTTGTGATTACCTGCGTTCTGTTCTGGAACACGGCTAGTGTCCAGGGTAAAGGTCGTGATTACCCGAGTTCTGTTCTGGAACACGGCTAGTGTCCAGGGTAAAGGTCGTGATTACCTGCGTTCTGTTCTGGAACACGGCTAGTGTCCAGGGTAAAGGTTGTGATTACCTGCGTTCTGTTCTGGAACACGGCTAGTGTCCAGGGTAAAGGTTGTGATTACCTGCGTTCTGTTCTGGATCACGGCTAGTGTCCAGGGTAAAGGTTGTGATTACCTGCGTTCTGTTCTGGAACACGGCTAGTGTCCAGGGTAAAGGTCGTGATTACCTGCGTTCTGTTCTGAAATATGGCTGGTCTCCAGAGTAATGGGGTCAGGCCCAGACTCGCTCACTTCTTCAGAAGAGACGGACACGTCTGGGAAAGGAAACAGAAAGGATTCAGGGCTGTCAGCATGGAAAGGGTTTAAACCAGTGGTTCTCAAACCAAACACCACCTGGATTTTTTTTTTGATCTTGGCAGACCACACAATAAACAGTAAAGCTGACTGAAAAATAAGCACATAAAAGACAATTCTAATACTAAGAATAACTGTTCATGGTGTGTGAATAAAATATCAAAACAATCAGGATTACGATGCTGTTTAGAAATCTATTGCTGTGACACAGACAGCAGGGGACAGAGCGAAGGTGTAAACACTGCACAGGGTTCTGGAACCCTAACACAGGTCTCTCAGTCCTACAGGCTGGAGCCCAGCTCACCAGGGACTGTGACCTGAATGATGTCTTCATCCACAGGCTCTGATTTAATCTTCTTTACAGGGCCTGCTTCTCCCCACGCCCCTGGAAACAGACAGGTACTTAATATAGTGACACACATGATACAATTTACAATATCCAGTGTGCAGTATCTGCTATTATCAATCATTAAGCCACTCTCAATCAAAATGCCACATTTCAGTACATTTTGCTTGTCCTAAGTGTTGAGTTCAGTACACTACCAACTGACAATAAAAGGAGATGGATAATGGCTTTAACTACAGTATGTATTGTGTTCCTTCAAATTAAAACATGCTTCATAATTAAGGCTGTACATTTTTCACAGATTTCACAATTTCCGTAAAATGTACCCATTGCTGGTTTAGTTTGCTTCCGGTAAACGATAGAAAGCACTGCCTAGAACAGCACCATTTCTCTAAAATGTCTTCACTGAAAAAGGCACCAAAATACTTCTGCTAAAAATCACTCTGTCCCGTTTAAGACTGGGATATTTCATGCGTCTAGTTATTTTTCCTTTTTTTTGTTTGATAATTCACTGATGGTGAAAATAGAATGTCTTTAAAAGATGGATATAAAAAACGAAATATTCTACAATTCAGTTTAATAAACATCATGTTAAAATCGTGAAATAAGCCACTTTACAGTGGAAAAAATACAGCCCTATTTATAATAAGTTAATATTTACAGTTGATCCTGTCTCTTATGATATGAGTGTCTTTTTGTTTTGCACTTTGCAGTCCTCTGGGCCCCCAAAAATGTTCACGAGAAGACAGTCCTATACCATGAGAGACAGGGGCAGCTGTACATATTAAACTTATATAAACCATACATACAAAACAATCTTTCTAAATGTGTCTTCCGCAGTTCCTTTCAGAGTGTGTTCCAATGTTAATCTGTTAATTTGTCGTGACTCAACCCGCAGATGTGATATAACAGATTCAACATCAGTTTGACAGGACAGATAATATTCTGCAGTAAATGAAAATCCCTTATCATTTGCATTGTGCTGTATATTTAAATACAATTGCCCTACCCCCTAATGTTTATAACAAATTCGAAGTTCCATCGAACAACCGAGACGGTTACACTTGGACACTCCGCAGTGTGCTAGAAAACAGCGACTGCACCTGCAGGAAGCGGAGAATGAATCAAAAAGCAGGAATCACTGGGCTGAACACCGACAGCTGGCAATTATGAATGAGCAGCCTGCCAAAACATTGAGGCCTTCCCAAAACATTGTACAAGATCATCCTGCTCAAATTTGAAACAGTTTTTAGAATTGGAGGAATTTAAAGTCAAGGACGATGCTTTATGTTTTTGACTTTAAATGATCCCAAAACAGCAGATAAACTGGCACACCAAACGTACCTGCTTCACAGTCTTGTGTGGGACTGACACAGGAACTGGTACATCTGCAAAAAACAACATGTACCACCAGTTTAACAAATTACAAAATGTATATCAGTAGCACACATCCCCTGTCATGACTGTAAATACTAAACTAGAGCCATCAGGGTCATGAAAAAGTTGACCACCGTGACCTGAAGTCACTAAGTGCACTAAATGCAACGTGACTTACTGTAAAACTGAATGACAAATGGACAGACAGACGTACAGATCTGTCAATTTTCTCCTAGTTTGTGAAACTCTCTTGTGCTAAAGAATGTCCTTACCAAGTTTCATCACAATTGGATAAGTGATTCTCAAAAGATATGTAAACTCTAAAGGTGCTTGCGACTAACGTATGAACTTTTTAAAATAGACATTCCAACAGTTCACTTCAAAGCACTGAATAATATTCCGGCTGCTGTCCTGTGATGTCAATTGGAGCCCATGTGATGTTTGTTTATCCAAACTCTAATTTGTTGTTTCATGGCAGGATGACAATTGATTTGGAATCACAATACAAGTTAATGGCACAGCAATTCTACTTGTCATATCTTCTTCATGAATGCCATTGGGTTTCCCTACCTGCTATTGTGCGTGTTCACAGCCAGGTCAAGCGCAGTCTCTGCGGAGATGTCTTCCGAGGGAGAGCCAGCATCCTGCAGCCCTGCCTCCTTTGAAGCCTTGCCCCCTGCTTTATAAACTCAAAACAACCTTCAATCAGAACATGCAGTGATGCATTCACTGCGCTAGCTCCCTGTTCTACAGCTCTGTTCAGACATAAACAAAGACAGCACCAGGCGCCTGGCCAGTCCTTGGCGTTTATTAAATATCATGTTACACCACAAACACATAAAGCCACACGATGCAGACTGAAGGCAACAAGTTTTGATTTTAGTTACAAAAAAGAGAATGATAAAAACAAGACAATTTATTCCAATCAGTTTTGAATAATTACCTGTAAAAATCCTCTCATCGAACATTCTGCAGATAAGAGACAGTCGTTAGCTTGCTTGTGTGAATGAATACATGCAGCCGGCAGTATCATCATTTAGAACTACAGGTAACAATCTTTTTAGCAATAGCCCTTCCGAGACAAATAAAACAAAGACGACAGAAAATGATCAATTTCAGGACTGCAGACTATTCCTTTTCGATTGACAGGGGAACTGTTTAGATCAGGAATTACGTTTACTATGATCTGTGTTTAAACTTCAAAACCATAGTGTCTCGCCATTGTGTTCAACTTCACACTGAAAAATGATTTCTGGTTGAATGTTTAATACATTCATCCATAGTTTAGGACAAGACAAACTATTGATGCCTCTAGTAGAGGTAAGAAATACACCACAAAAGAACAACTGTGCCGTTTCCAACATCCACTGGGGGTGTTTTTAAAACTCAAAAGTTTGAAGCACCCCTGAAGCCTCAACAGAGCTCTCAAACATGTCTCTCCCCTACTGCTGGTACACCAGAGTGTGCACCCATCGCCTTGGGGCTGAGTGTTGCAGGGGGACAGGTTAATGGTTACACTCTGGTGTACCAGCTGTACTTGAAGCTCAATACAGCCTGCAGGGGTACACCAGCAGAGTTTTAAAAAGTCACCAGGATGTGATACAAACAAAAAGATAACTCAGTACCCTTAACGAGTTGCTCTCGTTGTTGAGCGGATTAATGTTCACCCATGTGGATCTGTACAAGCGTTTACCGTTTCACAATGAAGCGGATTGCGTGCCTCTCCTCCAGGATGCGTTTGAGTTTGGGGACCCCGTAGGTGCAGGGTCGCTTGAAGGGGATTTTGTCGGGGATGCCGATGATCTCCACTGCCTTGGGGTCGCACGCTATCTTCCTGTACGGCACGGGGACCATGTGATCCAACCCAAGAGCCTCTGCTGCAAATCACATAGCAGACAGCATCAGATGCCACGTTCACAAGCCATAGCGGTATTGTTATTGCACTTTACATTTCGAAACAGGGATGTCAAAACCCAGGAGGCGTGGGTAGTTTAATCTGGCATCCAAAGGCTGAAGAAACAATTATCAAATACATGACAGATGCAAGCGAGGGGCGTACATTCTCACCTGATTGGTTTAACATAGTACATGTTAGGTACATTGAATGTTTTTCTGTTAGTTTTTTTTTTATCGCCTAGCAGCGATTAATGTTCCTCTAAAATAAGTAAAAACAAACGTAACAATAAAAGGCATCAAAAGACAACCTCCATTCCCGCTGTCAAGCAAATTGTCTCCTTTCACTGGCAGAACCAAAGCTACTGAACCCTGTAGGACAGGCCCAGACTAGTCACCTAACCAGGAGGGGTAGCTGAAGGGCAATAATGTGAACCGTCTCACCCTAACCCTGTGGAAGCACAAATGCAGCTCTTCCCTGTGGGCCCTCAACGAAGATCAGCAACTCAGAGCAGCCAGGATTCGAACTAGAAAACTCCCGATTCTATGACTCACCCAGCACACAGTAGTGCCTTTACGGGATACTCCACTCACCCAGCACACAGTAGTTGGAGACATTAATAACCCCAGCTAGCAAACCTATATATAATTTCCATTTGCTTACCATATCTGTTGTTGAATAGTATCTGCACACATTCCCGTAGAGTGTTAATATCCTCCGTTTCCTTGATAAACAGGTCCCATTTATCTGCCAAAGAAAATCAGATGCAGAGAAGGGCACAATACAAAAGAGCTGGAACAGAGTGAGTATTTCTATTATAATAGGAAGCAAATAATGAAAATGCATCCTGGGAATGAGAACGTGTTCCTTATAATCTGTGACATAAGATACCCACAAACCAAACTCAGTCTAGAGAATCACAGAAAACAGTTAATGTGTCGAGAATGAAGCCAATATCTTAAAGAGTCTTTGTCATTGGAAATTAGATCAGATTCCTTATTTAAACATGTTTAAATCTATCTTTACTTCCACATATTACACTTTGGTTAAGTCAGGTTGTACTTAACCATTTTCATAATGAGTAAAACATCAGATGCTTTACATTTTAATATACGTCTCCCCCGATGTTTCTAAGTGTGAAATGTCTGGCTGGAAGTTCTTTGCATTGCTTATTCAAGTAATGTTGAATAGGCTCTTCAGTTAATCTGCATGGCTCTGATTCAAGCTGCCCACAGATGCATGCGATGGCGCTCACCTGTTTTCTCGTGCACCATGGAGAACAGGAGCCGCTTGGAGATGTGCACTCCCTGGGAGGTCTGGCCAAATTCCCCTGGGATCCCCAATCTGTCACCTGAAAAGAGAGAGCAACTATAATGATAGGGCCAGCGCTTGAAATGGGCCGGCACTGGGCTATTAGAAATGAAGGAGCATTTTCAACAAAACTTAGAGATCAGCTCTGAAATGTCACAGTTACCTCACCTAATGTATTCCTGTTTGTTATTCACAATCTCTTTGTATATCATTTTCTGTGCAAGTGGCCTCCAAAGGGCTCTCAAATATGTCTTAAACTGAAAATTAGATACAAAGTGATTCTAAACATAAAAATACATTATTTGTTCTTTAAATTATATATAGTTAACAAAACGTACACATTATCATATAACTCTGTAGATTTCACATTTTCCTATATGAAAGATTGTTGTCACATGCTCAGATTAATAGGTTCAATAAAAAAGGCCACGATTGTAGCCCCCTAGTGGATTAGATCCTTTACCATTGTCGGTGCAGTCCTTGGCAGACCTGGTGCTCTCCCCTGCCTGGGCCCAGCTGCTCTGGAGCTCCTTCCCCAGAGCTCCAGGGAGGGAGGTGGGGGGCGGCAGCTCCTGCTTGGCCTCGGCAGGTAGTGGGATCCCATACAGGAAGCTGGAGAGCATGGCGCTGCTGGAGGGCACCTCCTGATTGGATGGTTTAGCAGTGTGGTTGTGCAGGCACTTGTTGCCGGGCGAGGTGTGGTTCAGATCCGAGGATGGCTTCGAATCGCAAGGGGGTGGCTCCTCATGAGGCCTGAGACAGAGAGAGAGAGAGAGAGAGAGAGAGAGGTCACAGATTAAAGACGTAAAGATGTCACAGATATGCATGTAAAATATAGAGACTTAATGTGTTTATACAGTAGGGTGTGTGCAGTGTCAGGGACAGCAGTGTGGAGTAGAGAGCAGTGCTGCTGTACCCTTGAGCAAGGTACTTTACCTAGATTGCTCCAGTAAAAACCCAACTGTATAATGGGTAATTGTATGTAAAAATAATGTGTAAAAAAAATGTAATTGTATGCAAAAATAATGTGATATCTTGTAACAATTGTAAGTCGTCCTGGATAAGGGCATCAGCTAAGAAATAAATAATAATATTTATTCAAAGTGTTTTCCACATACACAATGTTGTACACATGTTGACTCGTCATCTTTAAAGCTGTTGTGTATCATAAAACATCACTGTAATGGAGGGCTTCTCTGATTGGTTATAAATATTCCCCACTATGTTAAAGCGTTGAGGAAGTGAAATGCTGAGAGTTTTTGCCTCACCTCTTGAAGAGAAAGCGGAGGCGGTTGCTTTGCTCCAGGATCTTCATTAAGGTTTTGGCGTCGTACTCGGAGGGCTTCCTCAATGATATCCCCTCCGGCAGGCCGAGGACCCCCAGCGAGCCAGGCTCCTTCAGCACCCGCTCGTAAGGCACAGGCACCAGGCTGCTCTTCCCCACAGCCTCACCTACACACAAGCAGCACAGCAGCATTACGGGCTGATACAGGGCACTCCAGCTCACGAGGAGCCAGGGCGGCTGCTCAATAGTTGGAACTAAGCAACATAACATATGATAGAGATATACCTTGAGCTTATATATATATGAAGAAGAATATATAGACTGCAATAAATGTGTACAAATTACATTTGCATTCAATCTCAGAACCTCGAGATGCTTGTAATTCACTGATATATATACAGTCAGCACTCGGATATCCGTTACCCAGATACACGTCAGTTGCGTTTTACCGCCCTTATATTAATAAAAATCAATCCCCATTATATATATGTAACGCGATTCCGACTGTATATCTATACTGTGGTAACGTGACTTGCAGTCAAGGTTAGCCAGTGGCAGAAATAGCAACCCAGATACAGAAACTGTACGTCAGCGCTTTCTGTGCACTTTTAATAAACACAGGAACAAAATAACACAGGAACAAAATAACAGTTTGAACAAAAACACTTCTAAACACACACAGACCAAGTACAACACCCAAGCACAGCTATCCCAGTGTTCCACACTGTTTCACAACCCATCTCCTACACAATTCATTCCTTTGTTCTTTTATAGGGCGTGACCAGGGGGTAACTGGTAACCAATCATTCCATTACCACCTGGCCACATTCCACACGTTCCAATCACTCAATTAAACACAATTTCCATCACCAGACACCCACACCCATGTGCATAGCCTCTGCACTACACACATCCTCCCCCTACAATATTAATATTATTATATATATATATATATATATATATATATATATATATATATATATATATATATATATATATATATATATACAATACTGTGCAAAAGTTTTAGGCAGGTGTGAAAAAATGCTGTAAAGTAAGAACGCTTTCAAAAATAGACATGTTAATAGATTATATTTATCAATTAACTAAATGCAAAGTGAGTGAACAGAAGAAAAATCTAAATCAAATCCATATTTGGTGTGACCACCCTTTGCCTTCAAAACAGCATCAATTCTTCTAGGTACACTTGCACAAAGTCAGGGATTTTGTAGGCATATAGTCAGGTGTATGATTAAACAATTATACCAAACAGGTGCTAATGATCATCAATTCAATATGTAGGTTGAAACACAATCATTAACTGAAACAGAAACAGCTGTGTAGGAGGAATAAAACTGGGTGAGGAAAAGCCAAACTCAGCTAACAAGGTGACGTTGCTGAAGACAGTTTACTGTCAAAAGTCATACACCATGGCAAGACTGAGCACAGCAACAAGACACAAGGTAGTTATACTGCATCAGCAAAGTCTCTCCCAGGCAGAAATTTCAAGGCAGACAGGGGTTTCCAGATGTGCTGTCCAAGCTCTTTTGAAGAAGCACAAAGAAACGGTTAGCGTTGAGGACCGTGAGCGCAGTGGTCGGCCAAGGAAACTTACTGCAGCAGATGAAAGACACATCATGCTTACTTCCCTTCGCAATCGGAAGATGTCCAGCAGTGCCATCAGCTCAGAATTGGCAGAAACAGTGGGACCCTGGTACACCCATCTACTGTCCGGAGAAGTCTGGTCAGAAGTGGCCTTCATGGAAGACTTGCGGCCAAAAGCCATACCTCCGGCGTGGAAACAAGGCCAAGCGACTCAACTATGCACGAAAACACAGGAACTGGGGTGCAGAAAAATGGCAGCAGGTGCTCTGGACTGATGAGTCAAAATTTGAAATATTTGGCTGTAGCAGAAGGCAGTTTGTTCAGCGAAGGGCTGGAGAGCGGTACACGAATGAGTGTCTGCAGGCAACAGTGAAGCATGGTGGAGGTTCCTTGCAAGTTTGGGGCTGCATTTCTGCAAATGGAGTTGGGGATTTGGTCAGAATTAATGGTCTCCTCAATGCTGAGAAGTACAGGCAGATACTTATCCATCATGCAATACCATCAGGGAGGCATCTGATTGGCCCCAAATTTATTCTGCAGCATGACAACGACCCCAAACATACAGCGAAAGTCATTAAGAACTATGTTCAGCGTAAAGAAGAACAAGGAGTCCTGGAAGTGATGGTATGGCCCCCACAGAGCCCTGATCTCAACATCATCGAGTCTGTCTGGGATTACATGAAGAGAGCGAAGCAACTGAGAACTGTGGTTAGTTCTCCAAGATGTTTGGGCCAACCTACCTGCCGAGTTCCTTCAAAAACTGTGTGCAAGTGTACCTAGAAGAATTGATGCTGTTTTGAAGGCAAAGGGTGGTCACACCAAATATTGATTTGATGTAGATTTTTCTTCTGTTCACTCACTTTGTATTTTGTTAATTGATAAATATAAACTATTAACATGTCTATTTTTGAAAGCATTCTTACTTTACAGCATTTTTTCACACCTGCCTAAAACTTTTGCACAGTACTGTATATATATATATATATATATATATATATATATATATATATATATATATATATATATATATATATATATATACTACCGGTCAAAAGTTTTAGAACACCCCATTTTTCCAGTTTTTATTGAAATTTAAGCAGTTCAAGTCCAGTGAATAACCTGAAATGGTACAAAAGTAAGCGGTAAACTGCCAGAGATTAAAAAAAATTTTAGGTTACCAAAACTGAAAAATAATGTACATTTCAGAGTTATACAAAAGGCCTTTTTCAGGGAACAAGTAATGGGTTAACAACTTACAGCTGTTCTGCAGCAATGGAAGTAAATTAAGCCTTGAAAGTTGATGCTAACAATTCCTACAGGTGTCCCAACTTTTGTTGATTACTTACAAACCCTCTGTCTGTATAAAAGCAGTGTTGGAACAGACTGTGTTACTACACCCTCTTAAGTATTATTTGGACAGTATTGTACTGCAGGAAGTAGTATATTGCTATCATAATGGCGAGAAAAGGCAATTAACAAAGGAAGACAGACAGACCATTATAACCCTTAAAAGTGTAGGTCTTTCCTTTAGAGAAATTGCAAAGAAAGCCAAGGTGTCAGTGAGTACAGTTTCCTACACCATCAAAAGGCACTTGGAAACAGGAGGAAACTCTGACAGGAAGAGGTCTGGCAGACCCAAAGCCACAACAGAATCAGAAGACAAGTTTCGGAGAGTCAACAGCTTGCGTGATAGGCGGCTCACAGGACAACAGCTTCAAGCATAGCATAACACTGGTCGAAGCAAGCAAGTCTCAGTTTCAACTGTGAAGAGAAGACTTCGAGCTGCAGGTTTGACAGGTCGAGTGGCAGTAAGAAAGCCATTGCTAAGATGGCAAAATAAGAAAAAGAGGCTTGCCTGGGCCATGAAGCACCACCAGTGGACTACTGAAGACTGGAAGAAGGTCTTATGGACCGATGAATCAAAATTTGAAATCTTCGGTTCATCACGCAGGGTTTTTGTACGCCGTCGAGTAGGCGAAAGGATGGTTCCTCGGTGTGTGACACCAACTGTCAAACATGGAGGAGGAAGCGTGATGGTCTGGGGCTCTTTTGCTGGATCCAGAGTCGGCAACTTGCACAGAGTGAGTGGCACCCTGAACCAAAACGGCTACCACAGCATTTTGCAGCCATGCAATACCCTCTGGTATCGCCCTAGTTGGTCAGGGGTTCATCCTACAGCAAGATAATGACCCAAAACATACCTCCAGGCTATGTCAGAACTACCTTAGAAGAAAAGAACAAGACAGTAGGCTTCAAATCATGGAATGGCCAGCACAGTCTCCAGACTTAAACCCCATCAAACTGGTTTGGGATGAACTGGGCAGAAGGGTGAAAGCAAAGCAACCTACAAGTGCAACACATTAGTGGGAACTTCTGCAACAGTGTTGGGAAGAACTTTCTGAACAATATTTGATTTCCATTGTAGAAAGAATGCCACAAGTGTGTTCGGCTGTTATATCTGCAAAAGGTGACTACTTTGATGAGTCAAAAATTTAGATTAAATTTTGTTAAACAAAACGATTCCATGATTTCTTTTTTTATCTCCAATTGTTTATTTGTTCTATGCTTTAATTTCAGAGTACATTGAGACATTAAACTGCGTAAATTTCAATAAAAACTGGAAAAATGGAGGTGTTCTAAAACTTTTGACCGGTAGTGTATATATATATATATATATATATATATATATATACCACGTGGCAAGGGCTTGCATTGTATAATGAGCTGGTCAGGTTATAACACTCCCCTCCTCAAAAAACCTACCCTCGACCCCACCTCCCTCCAGAGCTACCGTCCTGTCTCCCTCCTACCCTTCCTCTCCAAAACCCTCGAGCGGACTGTACACCGCCAGCTCTCTGCTTTCCTGTCCAACCACTCTCTGCTCAACCCTCTCCAGTCTGGCTTCTGCTCTGCTCACTCCACTGAAACCGCCCTCCTGTCTGTCACCAACTCACTAAAGTCTGCCCGAGCTGCCTCTCTCTCCTCTGTCCTAATTCTCCTCGACCTCTCTGCTGCCTTTGACACTGTCGATCACTCTATTCTACTATCCTCTCTCGCTGACCTGGGAATCTCTGGCACTGCTCTGGCCTGGTTCTCCTCCTACCTCTCCAACCGCACTTACCAGGTAACCTGGCGTGGAGCAACCTCCACACCTCGCCCTCTCTCAACAGGAGTCCCCAAGGGTCAGTCTTGGGTCCTCTCCTGTTCTCTCTCTACACCCGCTCCCTGGGCCCCCTCATCGCATCCTATGGCTTCTCATACCATTTCTATGCTGATGATGCTCAGATTTTCCTCTCCTTCCCCACCTCTGACTCCACCATCCCCTCCCGTATCTCTACCTGTCTGTCTGCTATCTCCTCCTGTATGCACTCGCATCACCTCAAACTTAACCTCTCTAAATCTGACCTCCTTTTCTTTCCCTCCTCCTCCTCCCCCTCCTCTGATCTCTCTATCTCTGTTCCTCTGGAATCTACCACACTCTCTCCCTCTTCCTCCGCTAAGAACCTCAGAGTCACCCTGGACCCCTGCCTCTCTTATTCCCAGCACATCTCCACTCTGGCACGCACTTGCCGATTCTTCCTGAGCAACATCCGAAGAATCCGACCCTTCCTCACCAACTACGCCACCCAGCTCCTGGTCCAGGCCTTGGTACTCTCCCGCCTAGACAACTGCAACTCCCTCCTGGCTGGCCTCCCTGTGTCCACCACCCGTCCGCTCCAGCTCATCCAGAACTCCGCTGCCCGCCTGGTGTTCTCTCTGCCTCGCTTCTCCCACGCAACTCCACTACTCCGCTCACTCCACTGGCTCCCGACCACCGCTCGCATCCAGTTCAAGACTCTTGTACTAGCCTACAGATGCCTTGACCAGACTGCACCCAGCTATCTCCAGACCCTCATCTCTCCCTACACCCCAACTCGACCTCTCCTCTCCGCCTGCACTAGAAGACTGGCTCTACCTCCTCTATGCTCCCCTGCCTCCAGAGCCCGCTCCTTTTACACCCTCGCCCCGCAGTGGTGGAATGACCTTCCTACAGATGTCAGGACTGTCCAGTCCCTGACCACATTCCGGCGCCTCCTCAAGACTCACCTCTTCAGAAAGCACCTGTAGAACTCCTCTGTTCTTCCCCTGGGACACTTATCACCCTTCCTTAAATGTGCTTTACTTGCTCTTATCTGCCCCCTATTTTACTGCATTTAATCCTGTACTTCAGAGTACTGTAATCTGCCAAGTGTTTAATCTGTAGTATTTTGTATTTAAATATATCCTGATGTAACTATCACTGACACTTATCTGCTGTATTATTGAATTGTATTTTATCACACTTGTACTTGCTTGAACCAAAGTCATTGTATTTATCTTGCTCTTAATTGTATTATTACTTGTACTATGATACTTGAAATGCATTTGCTTACGATTGTAAGTCGCCCTGCATAAGGGCGTCTGCTAAGAAATAAATAATAATAATAATAATAATAATAATAATAATAATAATAATAATAATAATAATAACACAGGTTTTCTATAAGAAACATACTGTAAAGCACGCTGAAAACTTCCTCCACCATTTTCCTCAGAGCGAAGATGTCTGTTTGGGGTTCAGCGGGGGCGCGCGGTGCCCCACGACTGCACTCCTTGGCAGGCTTTGGCACCTCATTGTCCGGGGGTTTCACTGGCAAAGGTGAGGCAGGCAGACAGGGGGGCCCTAAAAACACAAGGATATTGGATCAGTCTGGAGCCTCAGTGCCTCTATCCAGTATATACTCCAAACACTGTGGTGCATATTATTGTCTCTTTATTAATTTATTGTTCTTCTTGTTGCAGGGGGACAGGTTAACGGTTACACTCTGAATGGAGGTTAGACATGATTCTGAGAGCTCTACTGGGGCCACAGGGGTACTTTAAACTTCTGAGTTTTGTCTGTTTAACAAAATACCCACATGTTTCAGACCTTGCATTAGTGTAACACGATTCTCACAATCACCGTATAGCTTTAACACTTTAGATGTCATACTAAAACAAACAAAAACCAGTTGACTACATTGAACAAGATACAAAGAACCATTGTGTGGCAATGTGGCCATGCCCTTGTGCGTAGTTTGTTTATATGTTTCGTGTTGTGTGTAAATGTTGGTGTATAGGCATTGGTACATGGGATATAAGCGGGTCTGTGTTTCACATGTGTTTAAAAATGTATATTTGTAGTTAGGCACGAGGATTGCACAGCACTTCACGTGCAAGTAAAAAGTAATAATATGTGAGCACGGGGAATTGCACTTTATTAATTCACGTGCAGTTGTACCGAGACTCCAATTGAATGATTGATTAGCAATCGAGTCTTGGTACAGCTGCATAAAAGCTGCATGTTTTCACCCACTCGGGGTTGGGTGTGTTCAGTGAGTGGAGAACGGGTGTGGAGAGGAGAAGGAAAGTAAATTAACGGAAAGAATAAGTGTTTTCACTCACCGTGTTTGTCTGTTCGTGCACTGTTGTCTGTTTATTGTATAGTCCGTTTTGTTTATCCCTTTTATTTTGGCTCAAGTGCCGTGTCCTGTTTTTGTGTTCTTTTATTTTGATTATTAAATGCTGAGCGCGATCACGCGCTCAGCTTCATCAAAACCCCAAGTCTCTGTCGTTTATTTCCTGGCTCTGGTCTGACGCCACCCACTCCGGCCGTCTTTGTGACACATTGTTACTGGACACATTTGGCTAACGTACATTTTTCTGTAGCAACTTTCCCACAGTTCCCTTCCTGTTTGTTTTCAGGTTTGTTAGTATTACTCTCATGACTAAGAAGCGAGTAATGTATGCGGATTCAGGAAGGACACAGACAGAGAGGGAACAGTTGAACTATTATATAGTTAAGTTTGGTTTTTGAAACACTGATTAAAGGGTAAGCAGCTATTTTGTTCACCTTTCTCTTCGCTTTGTATCTCTGCACAGCAGACTCTCGCTAATCAGCAGCAGTTAGGAGCAGACACATGGATTAGTGGTTTGTGCCGATCGGAATCTGCACCTCAATGAAATCCCTTGTCTGGTTTTTGTTTCAGAATGTGCATTTTCTAAAAAATCAAACTTATCATTACATTAAGGTTTAATTTGGCATCAATAGGTCATTTCAGATTATTCGGGTTTGAATTAGCAAGAGAGTCTACTGTTGTTAGAAACACAGCCTGCAGAATTCTAATTGCCAGCTCCTTTTGAGTACTTCCGGAGACTGAAAAAATAGACCTTTTAAATCTGCTGAATCAATTTGGAGAGACAGAGCTAAAGAATTATTTTAAACATCATAAAAACATAGATATAAGCTATATAAAATGACATTTGTATCTACTTCCACTTGAAATGTTTTAATATTCTTTATTGCCACGGTATGCACTTTTCCGGTACTTACTGCAGAATTTCTGAAAGTCTGTCTGTATGTCCTTTCTGGAGTTGAGGAAGACTCTGCCTTTTTCAGACCCAACTGTATACACATTCTCCTCATGCACTGTGACACAGGCCACCTCTGCATTGAGCTTGGAGAGCGCAGTGCACTGCAAGACAAAACGGAGGATCACTCAGCAACCAGTTCAAACACTGTGCAAGATTCTCAAAGCTTATTACTCCAAAATCACCATTCGCAAAGTTCAATTCTACAATCAAAACAGTAAAGTGCACCCCGTGCAGGGGATCCTCACAATCACAGTATATGAAAAGTGTTAAATAGTTATCATGTAGCCATATGCAATCTGAAATGTCTATAGGAAGCTACAAGTGTATGATAAAGGTTTGGTGAAGATTGGTATCGTGTTCTGTAAAGACACCATGCAGTGTGACAGACAGACAGACAGACACAATCAGTGCAAACGGGTCCCAGTTTTTCATTGAGGACCCTAAACATCTTTAAGTAATTAGCTAACAAAATAATCCCTTAAATCTTAGTCATTTCGCACTTCCATTTGCTAAATCCGTCTCAGCTGTGCAGTTGTAAAAGAAACACATGTTACAGCACGAATGGATTTTCATTTTAAAGCATGATATCAGGTTCTACTTTAGGTTAAAGGAAGCTCTTCGTTCCTATGCCTTGCCTTATTCTTGGGTTATCGGTTTGCACTTGTACTCCCTGGGTCATTTCACCTCAGCAGTGTCTTCTGGGTAAATCACGTTACTGTCTGAAAGCATGTCAGTCAATATGGGAAGCAGCTGGTTGGTTATTGACAGAAATGAAGCCAGTGGGGGTGGACACATTTTCACTCTCCAGGTGAAAATGTTGGGAAGCCATGCTTTATACTGCCTGGGTCAGAGTTTTCTTTAACCTAGTGCAGTGCCACGCATCACGATTTCAAATGAAAATCCATGTTTTGCTAGATCATGTGCTTCTTTCAAAACTGCACATTTGAGACCTATAAAACTAACAGATGTTCGTTGGCTACGATTAGTTTAAGACAAGCAACTAAATTAAATGAGTTATTTCAGATGCGAGTTGGGAATTAAATGAGCTCTTACTGGACTCGTATACTAAACAGATTCATATAGGAGTGTACGCAAGAAGCCAGCCCCCCCAGCTCTAAGCAGCACAGAGCCTTGCAGGTCATCGCTGGAATTCCCTTCAGGGCAGACAGCTTCATTGGCACCAGTGTTAACATTTTGTTATTTCTCACACCCAAGTGAAACTGTGGGTATGTCTCCCAGCACTTCGAGTGTGCTGGTGTATTGTACAGGAGACCAGGTGTTAGGTTGTGAAAGACAGTGTGGGGTGGAACTGACCACTGAGTCTAAGGCAGACACTAGGCTGGAGAAGATCTCCTGTTTTCCAGTAAAATTGGGGACCAGCGGCTCGGCTCTGGGAATGGTCCGGATTCCTTCACATTGCTTCCTGGGTTGAGCCATTCTTACCTACAGTGGAAGAAAAAACACAGTCACTATTTTTATTTATTTGAAACGTTCACACTGAGATTGACACAGGTGTCTTAGGAAAGCATCAACACCAAGTCATACCACTGAGTCACTCTAACATGACACACTCACAGTATGTGTTCATCTATAAAGTACATGCTGTATAATCCTTTACACAACTTATTTCTACCACACAGTATCTCTTGGGAATACAAGATTGGGATTGGACAGTTTACACGAAGGAGGCTGTGTGGTCCAGTGGTTAAAGAAAAGGGCTTGTAACCAGGAGGTCCCCGGTTCAAATCCCACCTCAGCCACTGACTCATTGTGTGACCCTCAGCATTGTGTGACCCCTCCTTGTGTTCCGTCTTTCGGGTGAGGCGTAATTGCAAGTGACTCTGCAGCTGATGCATAGTTCACACACCCTAGTCTCTGTAAGTCGCCTTGGATAAAGGTGTCTGTTAAATAAACAAATAATAATAATAATAATATGTGTAGGGAACCTTTTATTGTAGAAGACAGGTCTTCTCCTGCAGTTTGGCTGAGCTGCTCAAACTGTGGAAAATGATGTCTCTCATAATATGAGACACCCTACACACGGCGTACTATGATCTATGATCTAACCATGATCTATACTGCCGTATATATACACGGGACGACAGGCACACAACACAAGATGCACTAGCTTAAGATTTGCATCAATATATAGCTGTTTAGCCCTGATGTACAGTATAGACATGTTGTGATATCTGAAGCTGAGCCTGTTTATATTCCATGCTTAATAATGAATGCATTGTGCAGGGAATAGTACTGTCTGTATGTGGACGTTCGCATAAGAGAGATGCGTTATGCAATGACTGGTACTATATTCAATACAAAACACTGATGAGTTAAAGAAAAATAAAATGTCCCACCCAGTCATTCTAGTGCTAAATAATATATTATTCGGCACATATTTCAACTTAAAATATCCTGCAGGTATTTAAACACCGGATGATAGGATGCTAATAATTTTAGTAAGCAAGAGAAAGGGGGTCCTATAGGAGATATTATATATGTATTTAACCCAGACAGAACCGTTGAGATATATGTCTCATTTTCAAGAGGGTCCTGGCAGGAGAGGCCAGCAAGAAATAACATTATAAAATCAACGGCAAAAAGAGACAAAATTCAAACAGGACATAAAAAAAACACAAAAAAAAAACACTTAAAACAATCATAACTGTAATACAAAATAAAAGCATAAAACTACTCCTATTTACATGATCCTGGTCAGTGTCAGTATTTACAGGATTTGCAACCATGGTCAGATTTAAAATAAATATTTAGGAGTGATTTAAAAAGGTACTGTGAAGAGGCTGTTTTTATGTTGAGTTCCAAAGATGAGATGCTTGATATCCAAAGGCACATATTACACCTCAATTTAGGGATTTTAAAAGTAGGGCAAATCATGTGATCTCAGTGCACAGGTAGGTTACATGTCTCTGACAGAGATGCAAGGTAACTTGGAGCATTTCCAGTGAACACCTTATAAACTAAACACAAAAAATGAAACAGCCTTCTATTCTCCAGACTGAGCCACCCTGAAGTTTCATAGAGTACAGTGGTGTGGCTTGTAATCCACATTCAGTATAAATTCTGCAGCACTATTATAGATGGGAAAAGACTTTGTCAGAACTGTATGTTCTGCGCTCCTGCATTCTGAATCAGCATAGGTCTATTAAAGGTAATATCACTTGGGTTACTAACTGAGAAAGACCTTATTGAGAGAAACACTGCCTGTGTCTGTATAGAAAACCAAGTTTAACTCTGCCTTTGCGTACCACATGTTCAATATGGTTTTCACAATTCAGCACCAAATCAACCCATAAACCAAGACATTTATATTGTGTTACAGTTTCTAGACTAGTGCCATCATTTGATGTAAGAGCAAGATAGGATGCCAAGAGAAAGGTCCACATAATTCAGAAGTTATTTACATGGATATGAAAGTAGCTAATTGGGATAAGCTTTTGTCAGCCCATTATAAGATTCTCCATATTATTTCATGAGCCCTCTTTCATTCATTCGGTTTCAGGAAAACAACCCTGACAAAGCAAGCTCGACAGAGGCCTGTGTGTGCCTGGCGAATCCAGAACAGGAATTAACAAGCAAACAGTTACGCTTGGATTTCTTGATTTGAATGCTAATGGAAAGAGTGAGAGAGATAGAGAGAGAGAGAGACACACACACATAGAGGAGTGTGTGTTCGTTAATGTCAGGGCCTGTTGTAATCTTTATCTTTCTCCCTGCGTGACCAGGATGAAAAAAAATAAGAGGAAAAATAAAAAAAAGATTAAAAAACGCAATCTTAATTCCAGGCCCCAGATTCCCATGGCAACGACAATCCGTCTCCTTGGAAACTAATCTCGAGGCATTTGAACAATGTAGCTCCAGCCTTTAATCTCTCCAGACACTAGGAGCCATTATCGCAGCCCCTGGGCGGCCGGAGGCATAGATACAGAGCAAACAGACAGACAGGCAGGCAGGCCGGCAGGCCCACGGCTGTGTACAGGGCTGCCAGATTTAGCCTAAAATTAAGAATACAGGCCAAAAGTAACTCAAAGTAAATTTGTATTTCATTGCGTTTCAGATTGAATGACTGATCGAGTCTGTGTATTGATTTGCAGTATTGGCGTTTAGCATTGTTGCCAGGGACAGATGAAATATAATATCTAATTGTGTATATCTTTTTTTTTAACATGAACTTTGAATTCTTTAACACAAACAAGGTTTCCAGATGTGTTTTTATGTGTACAGGACCAAAGTCGCCTATTAGTATTTACAAGAAAAACAGAGGAGTTGTGCTGTAAAGCCTAAATGTAGCTTTTGTCTAAAAACGCAAATACAATTACACTTAACATTAATAAACACGACAAATACCATTTTAAAACTGCACTGCTTTTTAAATTTATCTTTTTAAGTGTTTTTTAAAATGATAACTGCCAACTTCTAGTCCCCCCAAAAAAAGAAGTACCCACCAACGAATGACAAGAATAGTCTAGTGCCCTTCAGTATTAACCCTCCCCCTGTATTCGGTATTAACCCTCCCCCTGTATTCGGTAGTAACCCTCTCCCTGTATTCGGTAGTAACCCTCCCCTGTATTCGGTATTAACCCTCCCCTGTATTCGTAGTAACCCTCCCCTGTATTCGTAGTAACCCTCCCCTGTATTCGGTAGTAACCCTCCCCTGTATTCGGTAGTAACCCTCTCCTGTATTCGGTATTAACCCTCCCCTGTATTCGGTATTAACCCTCCCCTGTATTCGGTATTAACCCTCCCCTGTATTCGGTATTAACCCTCCCTGTATTCGTATTAACCCTCCCCTGTATTCGGTAGTAACCCTCTCCTGTATTCGGTAGTAACCCTCCCCTGTATTCGGTAGTAACCCTCCCCTGTATTCGGTGTAACCTCCCCTGTATTCGGTGTAACCCTCCCTGTATTCGGTAACCTCTCCCTGTATTCGGTGTAACCCTCCCTGTATTCGTAGTAACCTCTCCCTGTATTCGGTAGTAACCCTCCCCTGTATTCGGTAGTAACCCTCCCCTGTATTCGTGTAACCCTCCCTGTATTCATGTAACCTCTCCCTGTATTCGGTAGTAACCTCTCCCTGTATTCGGTAGTAACCCTCCCCTGTATTCAGTTGTAACCCTCTCCCTGTATTCGGTGTAACCCTCTCCCTGTATTCCATTAACCCCTCCCTGTGTTCGTGTAACCTCCCCTGTATTCGTGTTAACCCTCCCCTGTGTTCGGTGTAACCCTCCCCTGTATTCGGTGTAACCCTCCCTGTGTTCGATACCCTCCCCTGTGTTCGGTATTAACCCTCCCCTGTGTTCGGTGTAACCCTCCCCTGTGTTCGGTACACCTCTCCTGTGTTCAATCCCTCCCCTGTATTCGGTGGTAACCCTCCCTGTATTCGGTGGTAACCTCCCCTGTGATTGGTGTAACCCTCCCTGTGTTGGTGTAACCCTCTCCTGTGTTCGGTAGTAACCTCCCCTGTGTTCGGTGTAACCCTCCCCTGTATTCGGTGTAACCTCTCCTGTGTAGTCCTCTCCCTGTATTCGGTGTTAACCCTCTCCTGTGTTCGGTGGTAACCTCTCCTGTATTCGATTGACTCTCCTGTGTTCTGTAACCTCTCCTGTGTTCGGTGTTAACCCCTCCCTGTATTGGTGTTACCCTCCCTGTATTCGGTAGTAACCCTCTCCTGTATTCGGTGTTAACCTCCCCTGTATTCGGTGTTAACCCTCCCTGTATTGGTTAACCCTCCCTGTGTATTCGGTGTTACCCTCCCCTGTGTTCGTGTTGTAACCCTCCCTGTATTCGGTGTGTAACCTCTCCCCTGTGATTCGGTGTTAACCCTCTCCTGTGTTCAGTGTGTAACCTCTCCTGTGTTCGGTGTTAACCTCTCCCTGTATTCGGTGATGTAACCTCTCCTGTGTTCGGTGTAACCCTCTCCCTGTGTTCGTATTAACCCTCCCCTGTGTTCGGTGTGTTACCTCCCTGTTTGTAGCCTCCCTGTATTCGGTGTTAACCTCCCCTGTATTGGTGTAACCCTCTCCTGTGTTCGGTGTAGTCCTCTCCTGTGTTCGGTGTAACCCTCTCCTGTATTCGGTGTTAACCTCCCTGTATTCGTGTGTCCCTCCCTGTGTGTGTAACCCTCTCCTGTGTTCAGTGTATCCCTCTCCCTGTGTTGGTAGTAACCCTCCCTGTATTCGGTATGTAACCTCTCCCTGTATTCGGTGTTAACCTCTCCTGTGTTCGGTGTAACTCTCCTGTGTTGGTGTACCCTCCCCTGTGTTCGGTGTAACCCTCCCTGTATTGGTGTGTAACCCTCCCTGTATTAGTGTAACCTCCCTGTGTTGATTAACCCTCTCCTGTGTTCGGTGTAACCCTCTCCCTGTGTTCGGTGTTAACCCTCCTGTGTTCGGTGTGTCCTCCTGTGTTCGTCCTCCTGTGTTCGGTGTGTAACCCTCCCCTGTGTTCGTGTGATCCTCTCCTGTGTTACTTGTACCCTCCTGTGATTCGTGTTAACCCTCCCTGTATTCGTGTTAACCCTCCTCCTGTGTTCGGTGTTAACCCTCTCCTGTGTTCGGTATGTCCCTCTCCTGTGTTCGGTGTGTAACCTCTCCCTGTGTTTGGTGTTAACCTCCCCTGTGTTCAGTGTTAACCCTCCTGTGTTCGATTGTAACCCTCCTGTGTTGCTGTGTAGTCCTCCCCTGTGTTCGGTGTAACCTCCCCTGTGTTGGTGTTAACCTCTCCCTGTGTTGGTGGTACCCTCTCCTGTATTCGTGTGTAACCTCTCCTGTGTTCGGTGTAACCTCCCCTGTGTTCGTGTTAACCCTCCCCTGTGTTCGGTGTTAACCCTCTCCTGTGTTGTGTAACCCTCCCTGTGTTGGTGTAACCTCTCCTGTGTTCAGTGTCCCTCCCCTGTGTTGGTATCCCTCCTGTGTTGGTGGTAACCTCTCCCTGTGTTCGGTCCTGTGTAACCCTCTCCTGTGTTCGTGTAACCCTCCCTGTGTTGGTGTGTCCCTCCTGTGTTGGTGTAACCCTCCCCTGTATTCGGTGTTAACCCTCCCCTGTGTTGGTGGTAACCTCTCCTGTGTTCGTGTGTAACCCTCCCCTGTGTTCGGTGTAACCCTCCCTGTGTTGGTGTGCCCTCTCCTGTGTTCGGTGTAACCTCTCCCTGTGATTCGGTGTAACCCTCTCCTGTATTGGTGTTAACCCTCCCTGTGTTCGGTAGTAACCCTCTCCTGTGTTGGTGTATTCCTCCTGTGTTGTGTACCTCCCCTGTATTCGTATTAACCCTCTCCTGTGTTCGGTAGTAACCCTCTCCTGTGTTCGGTGTAACCCTCCCTGTATTCGTGTAACCCTCTCCCTGTGATTCGGTGTAACCTCTCCCTGTATTGGTATGGTGTCCTCCTGTGTTCGGTAGTAACCCTCTCCTGTGTTCGTGTTAACCCTCTCCTGTGTTGGTGTGACCTCTCCCTGTATTGGTGTTAACCCTCTCCTGTGATTCGGTGTAACCCTCTCCTGTATTGTGGTAACCCTCTCCTGTATTCGGTATTAACCCTCTCCTGTGTTCGTGTAACCCTCTCCTGTATTCGGTATTAACCCTCCCTGTGATTCGGTGTAACCCTCTCCTGTATTCGTCCGTAACCCTCTCCTGTATTCGATTAACCCTCCCCTGTGTTCGGTATTAACCCTCTCCCTGTGATTCGGTTGTAACCCTCTCCCTGTGTTCGGTAGTAACCCTCTCCCTGTATTCGGTGTGTAACCCTCTCCTGTGATTCGGTATTAACCCTCTCCTGTGTTCGGTATAACCCTCTCCTGTATTCGGTGTGTAACCCTCTCCCTGTGTTCGTATTAACCCTCTCCTGTGATTGGTGTAACCCTCTCCTGTATTCGTATTAACCCTCTCCTGTGTTCGGTATTAACCCTCTCCTGTGATTCGATTAACCCTCTCCTGTGTTATTAACCCTCTCCTGTGTTGGTTAACCCTCTCCTGTGTATTAACCCTCTCCCTGTATTCGGTGTAACCTCTCCTGTGATTCGGTGTTAACCCTCTCCCTGTATTCGGTGTTAACCCTCTCCCTGTATTCGGTGTAACCCTCTCCTGTATTCGTGTTAACCCTCTCCCTGTGATTGGTGTTAACCCTCTCCCTGTGTTCGGTGTTAACCTCTCCTGTGTGTGTAACCCTCCCCTGTATTGGTAGTAACCCTCCCCTGTGTTGGTGTTAACCCTCCCCTGTATTCGGTTGTAACCCTCTCCCTGTGATTCGGTGTAACTCCCTGTATTGGTTCCTCCCCTGTGTTAGGTGGTAACCCTCCCTGTGATTGTGTACCCTCTCCTGTGATGGGTATTAACCCTCTCCTGTATTCGGTATTAACCCTCTCCCTGTATTTTCGGTATTAACCCTCTCCCTGTATTCGGTATTAACCCTCTCCCTGTATTCAGTATTAAGGGCAAAATAGGCAGTGCGAAGTGTATTGAATCTAAATTTCCTGTTTATTAAAGTGTCAGAAACATCTCTTTAAAACAAGTGGACTGTGCCAGCTTAGCTTAATTAATGGCGGGGACTTTTCTACTCTCCTTTAAAAATTCAATTGATATCTGTTAAGCCATTCGTGTATCTCAATCACAACTGAGAAACTAATCGTAACATTGATTTAATTTACAGGGTTTTTCTATGAAACTAAAACAGGCTTTTAAATCATAAGTCTTACTTTTCATTTAATCTTTATTAATGTAAATCACAGAGCGAGAGAAGTGTGTCCAGCATAAAATAGTTTTCATTATAGCTTTAACAAAGATTAGTACGCTTATTAACATGTTGCAATCTCGTTTATGCGTTCAGCTTGTTAATCAAAAATTAAAAGCTTGGCCGATTTAAAAGCCAATTAGTTTTTCACAAAAAAAAACACACCTGTAAATTAATAGATTGTACTCTTAACACATTTCTCAGTTGTGATTGAGATACGAATGGCTTAACAGCTATCAATTGAATTCTTAAAGGAGAGTAGAAAAGTCGGGTGAAGCACCAGCAATCAGAAGCCCTGCTATAAGCTGGCTGAGCCGCATGCTCCCGGTGTTGTGCCAAACAGTGCAATCGGAAGAACAGAGTCTCATTTGTAGTCAGAACACATGTGCAGTCATGCAAATTCAAACGCGCATGCCTAGAATATTACCTTTCACTTTGAATCAGTACATGAAACTGGTTTTAGAAAACATTACATTTTTTTAAACAGAGTAAATACCTGAATAATTGTTGCAAAAATCAACAAAGAAGTTTAAGAAGACATGCAGACAGGTTCTCTTTGGAAGGCAGTAAAGCACAGTATTGAAAACTGTGTTTCTTTACTCACCAGATGAGTCTGCAGTGTTTCTTTACTCAGATGAGTCTGCAGTGTTTCTTTACTCAGATGAGTCTGCAGTGTTTTACTCAGATGAGTCTGCAGTGTTTCTTTACTCAGATGAGTCTGCAGTGTTTCTTTACTCAGATCAGTCTGCAGTGTTTCTTTACTCAGATCAGTCTGCAGTGTTTCTTTACTCAGATGAGTCTGCAGTGTTTTACTCAGATGAGTCTGCAGTGTTTCTTTACTCAGATGAGTCTGCAGTGTTTCTTTACTCAGATGAGTCTGCAGTGTTTCTTTACTCAGATCAGTCTGCAGTGTTTCTTTACTCAGATGAGTCTGCAGTGTTTCTTTACTCAGATGAGTCTGCAGTGTTTCTTTACTCACCAGATGAGTCTGCAGTGTTTCTTTACTCAGATGAGTCTGCAGTGTTTCTTTACTCACCAGATCAGTCTGCAGTGTTTCTTTACTCAGATCAGTCTGCAGTGTTTCTTTACTCAGATCAGTCTGCAGTGTTTCTTTACTCAGATGAGTCTGCAGTGTTTCTTTACTCACCAGATGAGTCTGCAGTGTTTCTTTACTCACCAGATGAGTCTGCAGTGTTTCTTTACTCAGATCAGTCTGCAGTGTTTCTTTACTCAGATCAGTCTGCAGTGTTTCTTTACTCAGATCAGTCTGCAGTGTTTCTTTACTCAGATGAGTCTGCAGTGTTTCTTTACTCACCAGATGAGTCTGCAGTGTTTCTTTACTCAGATCAGTCTGCAGTGTTTCTTTACTCAGATCAGTCTGCAGTGTTTCTTTACTCAGATCAGTCTGCAGTGTTTCTTTACTCAGATGAGTCTGCAGTGTTTCTTTACTCAGATGAGTCTGCAGTGTTTCTTTACTCAGATGAGTCTGCAGTGTTTCTTTACTCACCAGATGAGTCTGCAGTGTTTCTTTACTCAGATGAGTCTGCAGTGTTTCTTTACTCACCAGATGAGTCTGCAGTGTTTCTTTACTCACCAGATCAGTCTGCAGTGTTTCTTTACTCACCAGATGAGTCTGCAGTGTTTCTTTACTCACCAGATCAGTCTGCAGTGTTTCTTTACTCAGATCAGTCTGCAGTGTTTCTTTACTCAGATGAGTCTGCAGTGTTTCTTTACTCAGATCAGTCTGCAGTGTTTCTTTACTCAGATCAGTCTGCAGTGTTTCTTTACTCAGATCAGTCTGCAGTGTTTCTTTACTCACCAGATCAGTCTGCAGTGTTTCTTTACTCAGATCAGTCTGCAGTGTTTCTTTACTCACCAGATCAGTCTGCAGTGTTTCTTTACTCACCAGATGAGTCTGCAGTGTTTCTTTACTCACCAGATCAGTCTGCAGTGTTTCTTTACTCAGATCAGTCTGCAGTGTTTCTTTACTCACCAGATGAGTCTGCAGTGTTTCTTTACTCAGATCAGTCTGCAGTGTTTCTTTACTCAGATCAGTCTGCAGTGTTTCTTTACTCAGATCAGTCTGCAGTGTTTCTTTACTCACCAGATCAGTCTGCAGTGTTTCTTTACTCAGATGAGTCTGCAGTGTTTCTTTACTCACCAGATGAGTCTGCAGTGTTTCTTTACTCACCAGATGAGTCTGCAGTGTTTCTTTACTCAGATGAGTCTGCAGTGTTTCTTTACTCAGATCAGTCTGCAGTGTTTCTTTACTCACCAGATCAGTCTGCAGTGTTTCTTTACTCACCAGATGAGTCTGCAGTGTTTCTTTACTCACCAGATGAGTCTGCAGTGTTTCTTTACTCACCAGATCAGTCTGCAGTGTTTCTTTACTCACCAGATGAGTCTGCAGTGTTTCTTTACTCACCAGATCAGTCTGCAGTGTTTCTTTACTCAGATCAGTCTGCAGTGTTTCTTTACTCACCAGATCAGTCTGCAGTGTTTCTTTACTCACCAGATGAGTCTGCAGTGTTTCTTTACTCACCAGATGAGTCTGCAGTGTTTCTTTACTCACCAGATCAGTCTGCAGTGTTTCTTTACTCAGATCAGTCTGCAGTGTTTCTTTACTCACCAGATGAGTCTGCAGTGTTTCTTTACTCAGATCAGTCTGCAGTGTTTCTTTACTCACCAGATGAGTCTGCAGTGTTTCTTTACTCACCAGATCAGTCTGCAGTGTTTCTTTACTCAGATCAGTCTGCAGTGTTTCTTTACTCACCAGATCAGTCTGCAGTGTTTCTTTACTCAGATCAGTCTGCAGTGTTTCTTTACTCACCAGATCAGTCTGCAGTGTTTCTTTACTCAGATGAGTCTGCAGTGTTTCTTTACTCAGATCAGTCTGCAGTGTTTCTTTACTCAGATCAGTCTGCAGTGTTTCTTTACTCAGATCAGTCTGCAGTGTTTCTTTACTCAGATCAGTCTGCAGTGTTTCTTTACTCAGATGAGTCTGCAGTGTTTCTTTACTCAGATCAGTCTGCAGTGTTTCTTTACTCACCAGATCAGTCTGCAGTGTTTCTTTACTCAGATGAGTCTGCAGTGTTTCTTTACTCACCAGATCAGTCTGCAGTGTTTCTTTACTCAGATGAGTCTGCAGTGTTTCTTTACTCAGATCAGTCTGCAGTGTTTCTTTACTCACCAGATGAGTCTGCAGTGTTTCTTTACTCAGATCAGTCTGCAGTGTTTCTTTACTCAGATCAGTCTGCAGTGTTTCTTTACTCACCAGATCAGTCTGCAGTGTTTCTTTACTCACCAGATCAGTCTGCAGTGTTTCTTTACTCACCAGATGAGTCTGCAGTGTTTCTTTACTCAGATCAGTCTGCAGTGTTTCTTTACTCAGATCAGTCTGCAGTGTTTCTTTACTCACCAGATCAGTCTGCAGTGTTTCTTTACTCACCAGATCAGTCTGCAGTGTTTCTTTACTCAGATCAGTCTGCAGTGTTTCTTTACTCACCAGATCAGTCTGCAGTGTTTCTTTACTCAGATCAGTCTGCAGTGTTTCTTTACTCAGATGAGTCTGCAGTGTTTCTTTACTCAGATCAGTCTGCAGTGTTTCTTTACTCAGATCAGTCTGCAGTGTTTCTTTACTCAGATCAGTCTGCAGTGTTTCTTTACTCACCAGATCAGTCTGCAGTGTTTCTTTACTCACCAGATCAGTCTGCAGTGTTTCTTTACTCAGATGAGTCTGCAGTGTTTCTTTACTCAGATCAGTCTGCAGTGTTTCTTTACTCACCAGATCTGTTGGCCATTTTTCTTTTTACAGTTTGACACCTTAATGAAAAGTTATGCTTATCATGTTTCATAAATAGAGAATTGGTTATACTTATTAGAATAGTCATATTCATGTATATTATCTGCTCATAAATGTGCCAGTAATGAGAGTTTCACTGTCTGCTGGGCTATCAGTTGTCACAGGTAACAACAGTAAAGTTCATAATTGAATTATAATATATCGGAAGCGATACTGAATAGACATCGTTGATTGGGAACGTATCATCCACACAAAGAGGAAGAGGAAGCTATCGTCCACACACAGGAAGAGGAAGCTATCGTCCACACAAACCATTGAAATGCCGTTCTGCAAATTATTATTAATTAAGATCATTGATATAATGTAAAACAGAGTCCCTGAAGATGATCGGAGCTTCCAACCAAACATTGGCAGGGGTTTTAAATGTTGTTTTTAGGATTTGTCCTACATTTGCGTAATCTGAAATTATATATATAAAGAAAAAGAGCTGATCATTGATTTTATATTAATTTTTATGTACCTATATTACCTTTTTCTTTTATTTGATTCTTCGTTTCCGGTTTTTATTTTTGGTCACGTGATGTCCCTTTCAATTTATTAGCCCGCTCTGTTACACGATTAAACTCTTGGAAAAGCACCGATTGTGAAACAACAAGAAAAAAAACAAGTTCAGTTATACTGCTTTTCCCGGATTTAAAATCTTAATGACTTGTTGCAAAAATGTTATAATCTGTTTTGCAAATAATAGTTTCCTCTTCATTATTTAATTAAATCAGTTTAACTTCACTCAATGTTTGCGTTCGGCTTGAATTAAAATTAAGGAGCTGCCTTTTTATTTATTTTTTTTACATTATCAATGAAACAGAATCATTGTCTCAATCAAGTTACAGGAGAAAAAACTAAAGTGAACTGGGTTCACAATCACCACTGGTGTTGTGTTGGTTCTAGACTAGAGAATCTGAGTTTAAATGTTATATTGTAGGTTTAAAATGTATATTATATTTACATATCTTATGCCTTGTCATGAGCAGGTACTGTAATCCCTTTAAAAACAAATACAGTGCATTTGTCATCCACAAAGCTCTCAAAAGTTTTTAATACACGCAGCCGTCAAACAAAAAACAAAACGCTTATTTTTATTGAAAACCAAGCATTCAGAAGAGCTTATCAAAAAGAATCCTTACAAAATGCTTCTTTTTATGAGGTGTTTTTGGTGAGATCAGGGCAGTAATTGTATTTTGCTTCACAATAACTATATATTATATATATATATAGCATAATACACACAGTATAAACAGAAATAATGGAAAAGCACCAGTGTGTTACATTTAAAGTTTAATACACTGTAGATCTACAGTACAATACAAATTACACAGAAACTGTGTAGGCTCCCTTGTTCTTGTGTATTTTGCTGCCATCAAGAGATAACAATGACTGTACCGCACAGAGTAAGGGGAAGATTCTGTTATCATGTTCGAGAGGATTAAATAAATGTTTCAAACAATGCTAGCAGTAGTATTTAAAATGTCTTGCTTGCAAACATTTCATGGTTTTACAGTACGTGTCTTTCGGCTCTCGCGGCATTATGAACATTTTGGTATGGGGCTCGTTGGGTTCTTAACGTGCTTTCTGAGTCTGCGCAATGCCAAAGTAATCCAACAGCGTCTCTTTTACACCGTGCGCGTTAACCAGAGACACAGACAACAACAAACAAAATAAACACACCAACTGTCTATGGAGGTCAGCGTAAAAAAATCTTGTTTCAGCTTTACTAATCATATTAATTCCTTGCTTTACTGTTTTATTTCATTGAACATGGTATTTTTTACATGAAGTGACAGCATGTAAAAAGTGAAACTGAATCCCCAAATGTCTTTTTTATCTACAACTGAAGTTATTCTGCCCTGCTGAGAGCTGAATGTACTGTTTTAGACTAATAATAAATGTGCACTGATCAGTTTCCATCTGTACCGTTCCGTGGGTAGCAGCGTGTGTAAATGACACATGCCAGAGGTCTATCGGTTAATACATCGGATATTACAGGGTCAGGTATGACAAAAATAAAGAAAAAATGTTTAACTGGTCGTGGCAAAAGCAAAAAAAGTTTCAATTAAAAAAAAAGAAAGTTTACTATCACTCCTATGAATGCCACCCTCCTCTTATTATCATCAAATTGAAATGTCTCTGCCAGAAAATAATGGAAGAGAATGGAACAACTGATACATAGATCAGGCATCTGAATGAATTCTGCCCTGAATGGTATCACTTTGCATTGATAGCGCACGAAAGTGTGATTTAGAAGTCGAGTCTCATGTGTGGGCTAACGCACATCAAAAGTGAATCATCGCCCAGCCAATCAAAGCACAGCAGGGGAGTAAGGTTACAACCAATAAGGATTGAACATTCCCTTTAAGAGCACCTGTGTGTCTGCGATAGCAAGCGGAGGGGATTTTGAAACCAAAAAAAAGAAGGAAGACAAAAGCCCCCAAAATTTAAACTGTTTGAATCTGAGAAATTTAAAAGTGATCTATAAGCAAAATGAAGTTACATAAAAAAAAAAATTCTGTTTCACTAGCTGAGCAAGTTTCACTATATAGCTCACTTTCGAACCGTGAGCACCTTCGCTGCCTATTATAAATGCTTTCCTGTTAAATTAATAGATTGCCTTTGCATCTTAAACAACAATAACTAAGTCCACACTTTTTTTTTTATTAGTCGCATGCATTACCAGTTATGTGAACCCCTGTCTATAAGGCTTTGTCTCACCTGCCTGGCACTTGCAACACTGGGCTTCAAGTTCAGCATCTGCTTCCCTCAAACCCTGTAATCTTTCCTCTGTAAGTTCAACATCACATCCATTACGGAGAGCTATGTTATGTAAAACACAACAAGCCAGGATGATATTGCTAACCTTCTGAGGAGTGTGCTGTTGTGTTCCCCCACAGATATCCAAACATCGGAATCACATTTTGCGGATTCCAAATGTTCTCTCAATTACAGTACAAGCACATTTGAAGGTTATACCTCTGTTCGGCAGGGGTCACTTCAGTGGATGCTGGTTGTCCCCTATCAACCAGCCTCTCAGAATGTCATCCCGCTGAAATGCAGCTGCCACCTGCGACTTAGCGAGGATAAAGAAGTAATGAGCGGAGCAACGATAGTTTGCATATTTGTGATGTAGTTGTTGGCATCACAGATCACACACCACTTGCACACTGACAGCATAGGTCCCCTTACGATTAACATAGAGGTACCTATTCCGTGTTGGTGCCAGAGTTGGCGATTTTTTTATTTAAAAAAAAAACCAAAAACAGATTGTTTGATTTAAAATCAGATTTTTTTTCAATTTAAAATCGATTTTTTTTTTATTACATTAGTTGTAGCTCTACAGTACCTCCAAACTGTAAATTTAAGGTGGTTTGTGAATAGTTACATACCAAACTAAATTACTCAATCTTAAATGAATACATAAATAAAGCAAATTATTTATCATGGTGGCATCCTCTAAATGTGAACTACAATATGTGAACAACAAGACTTTAGCGATGGAGACTGCCAGAGAAAAATACCCCTCACTCATCCCAGTCATTCTTTTCTTTTACTTTTCTTTCTTTGATTTCCTCTTTCTGTGTCAGTCCAAACACACAGTTGTTACTTAGGACTACTTTGCTTTTTATAGTGTGTTCAATTATTAAAGTTCCTGATTGCACCACTAAATAAACCAAGTTTCAGCAGGTCTTAACACAGTGGTCAATTGTCTATTTGGGACCCCATTGCACTGTCATCAGAATCGCTTCAGCGAATATGTTAATGATGGGGCAGGCGCTCTGTAACAGGGCAAGACTTTAAAATACCATTTCAATGCAGTATGTTTTTTTACGTCTTCACTCCATTTATGTATTTTCCTTGAGAAACTATATAAAATAGGTAGTAAATAAAAAAATCATTTAAATCAATGATTAAAAAAAAAAAAAAATCAAGTGATTTAAAATCGACTTGATTTAAATCAGCCAACCCTGGTTGGTGCGCATACCTTAATGCTACAAGCACACGCATGTCTCCTTCCAGGTCAGCCTGAAGCAGTTGGCAGATGTCAGTGATTGACTGTCTGTTGAGGTGAAATTGCTGCATACATTGTGTGTCAGACAGGCTCAGAAAAGACAGATGACTTCGAAATATCTGGGGACATCTCCTCTCTTTGTCTGGTCATGTAGAAATTATTATTATTTTTTTATTATTTCTTTCTTTCTTAGCAGATGCCCTTATCCAGGGCCACTTACAATTGTTACAAAATCGCAGTACAAAGCATCACATTAATCCAGTGCGCCCTCCACATTTATTTTATTTCTCTCTCTCTTTTCTTTGCCTGCTTCCCTGGTAGTTTCAGCAGTATTTATAGTTGACCATGTAGTTTGCGCACAGTTTCGGCCTGGTTTTCACATGTTCATCGAAACGCAAACGCTAACACTGTTGATGGTTTGCTAAATCGCTACATTTGTATGTAAATGAGGACACGCCCCTAAAGTTCAGCCCATGTCCAGCACTAAAGCTGACTTGCCGAGTGGGCACTAAATCACGGTTTCTAAATCACATATGTGGGCAAAGTATGTTTGCTCCACCTACAAATGCAGCTGCATGCTTCCTAATGAACAGCGAACACAATTCAAGGGCGCTCAACCGCAGAGGGAGTGCTCAAGGGCGCTCAAGTTGGTTTTTGTCACATTTCTTTACCAAGCCTGTTTAAAAAAGGTTCTTGTACAGTAATTTAGCATTTGAAATATGCAGCTTGCATCATTTTTTGAAACTGTTAAGTCATTTTTTTGTGTGCGTTTATTACGGTCGTCTTGACTTTGAATGTTTTCAGTCATTCTGAGTGGCTTATTGCAATTACTCAAATACTGTGCGAAGGTATCTTCACCTGCGCTGAAGAGCTGCTCTTCAGTTTTATATATCTAGCCTGTGTTACATGCAGTATGTTTATGGCAGGCAAAGAGAAGCTTGTCAAACACTTGTCAAAAACACACAATATTTGTGTAATTGCAATGAGAAACATCGTCTTTCAAGCCTGCTTTTGAGCTTTTAAATGAACCTTTTGACAGAAGTACAGCGCTGTATAATACAACTGTATATGACATCTGGGGATACAGCCAACAGTGATTTAATTCAAATTGGTTGAAGTTCATTGGGAGCTAATTACCGAGGTTCACAAATCACTCACATCTCAAGCATGCTGGTGACGTCAAACACACACGCACACACAGGCCTGCTCCCAACAGGACAGAACACTCCCACTGCCCTATTCCAGCCAAGAGTCTCCTTCCAGGACTACCTGTGAAGTTCTATCATGTCCTGCTGACACCAGGCCCAAGCACTACAGCACAACATCACTGCAATACAGAGCTATATGGGCTTGGTCACACTCATGCTGTAGTTATGCATTCCTATAAAGGGCAAGGTGTAGGTGCAGGTGTAGCTCCTTTTAAAATGGTGGCACGAAAGGAATAGGACAGATATTTAATAGTAAAGTAAGTAGAGATAGTAAATATGTTACAATGTTAAAATACATCCAGACCACTAGAGAAAGCTACCATGCTGTAAACTCAATCTGTGGAGAATGGTAGAGATATCGGAGTGTGATTGTGAGAGTGTGAGAGAGTCAGGTGGCCTTGAGGTAGTAGGTCGGATGCAGGTTGTAAAAATCGGACCCGCGCAGGACCACCACAGCATGTGCACTTCCTAGGTTATTTCAGCTGGACGGTGAAATTGTCCCCACTTCATTCAAACTCAATCCTGACCTGATCCAAGTTATACTTTAAACTCAGCACAGAAACCAGGACCACAGGACACAGGTAAGTTGAGATTTAGGGCAGAGTTTACACTTCATTACACAGAGAGTGGTGAGGGGATGGCATGGATTACCTAGTCATGTTGTTTTAAGATGTACATGTTGTTTGGACACCTCTCCAAGCTGAAGCAGCTTTCACAGTACTCTGGGGTTAACCCTTTCAGCAGCACCGCTCTCTCTTCACAGACCTGCCACTCATGCTCAGCAGCTACAGTATCTCACAAGGCCGTTTCTACGACTTGCTCAAGGTCAAAGACAATCAGCTGTGGCTCCATGTTTACCCAACAGAGCTCCCAAAGCCAATCTGCAGAGGGGCTCGGCTGTACTACTTTCTACATGTGCTTCATGTGTAGAAGGACAAAGGGCTTATCACAATATAATAATCCCATGAATCGTACCTGTCACGCACTGCTGTTTGCTATTAAGTTCTCAAATGTGCTGTTAAAAGAAGTAAAAGAAGTAAATATTGTTACCAAGTTAAAGAAAGCTCTCAGTTTGCATTACTTACTTTCAAAGTAACACTTCTCTGCAAGTCCTTCTTTCCTGTCATTAACCAACCAGCTGCTTCCACTAATGACTGCCCTGCTTTACAGTCTGAAAACCCTGCAGAGCTGAGATGACCCAGGATGTGCAACGGGTTACCTGAAATGTAGGCATGCAAACTGGGAGCTTTCTTTTACAATGTATCAGAAAATGCATTTGCTATAACATGTGCTTAATTCAGAAATGCACATGTGAAGCAGACATAGCAATAAGAGAGGGATATGCAGCTTTCATATAGTACAGAATACATTTGCATAACAAGTGAATCAAAGGGATCGTTCAAGTGAACCAGGGGAGCAGTGTGGAGTAGTGGTTAGGGCTCTGGACTCTGGACAGGAGGGTAGTGGGTTCAATCCCAGGTGGGGAACGCTGCTGCTGTACCCTTGAGCAAGGTACTTTACCTAGATTGCTCCAGTTAAAACCCAACTGTATAAATGGGTAATTGTATGTAAAAATAATGTGTAAAAAATAATGTAATTGTATGTAAAAATAATGTGATATCTTGTAACAATTGTAAGTCTGCTAAGAACATAATGACAGGTTTTACATCTGCTAAGAAATAAATAAAAATAATAATAATAGTTCACACAACGAATGCTACACACAGCAAGTGTTTCTATTTTTTTGGCCGGTCCTTGGACCTACAGTAGTCACAACAGGTTTGTCTGTGGCGTACATCTCCACCACAGAATTAAATACAAAAGTATCTCTCTGTATCATGAAAAACCAGATCACCAGCCCTACACATCCACAGCATGCAATAGTACTGTAAGTGTGACATACACAATACACTCCAGCTACAACCAATTATATAAAAGCACATTTCAAAAAGTATGTTTTCAATTTTAGACTTAAAAGAATCCAATGTTTCAACCTGCTAGATGTCAACCGGAATAGAGTTCCACAAACGAGGAGCACAACAGCACAAAGCTCAGGCTCCAGCTGATTTAAGACGATTTTTTGGAACAACTAAGAGTTCTGCGTTTTCTGATCTCAAAGAACAATCCACAGAGTTCGTAATTCTTGGAGACTGGACGACCCTAACTCATGAAGGACCGTATAAGTTATTACTGTAACTTTACGCTCAAATCGGTGACTCACCGGTAACCAAGGTCAGGACCTAAGCACTGGAGTAATGATGTTAATTACTATGACTGTGAGACAGCAGCCTGGCAGCTGCTCTCTGGACAAGCTGAAGCCTTCTGAGTTTAGTGACAGGAACAAACAACAAGGAAGTGCAGTAATCAAGAGGAGAGGGTATGAATGCATGAATCAGCATCTCTGTATCCCTCGTATCCAGCACAGGCTTCAATCTGGAAACATGTCTCAAATGATAGAATGCTGTTCCGATAACAGAATTAAGATAGAAATCGAAGGAAAGCTCAGGGTCCAAGATAAGACAGACAGACAGACAGATAGATGCCCTTAGCAATTAGTTGTGCTAAAGACACTGATAGTAATCACAAAGACATTGATAGCAGTCACAATTGGATATGCGGGGATGACAGCATATTCACATTTGTTTGACAGGGATCTACACTTTCCTCTGGGGTAAATAGGAGACATTTTGACACTTGCACGATCAGTGTCTGGGTGCGTTCAAGGAGATCATTCTGGCAAATTCTGTGCAGAATCTGACCAATGTAGCCAATGGGTGCGTTCACTGAGATCATTCTTAGAAGATCATTGGCTAAACTGGTCAGATTCTGCACAGAACCTGCGCAGAATGATCTCCGTGAACGCAGTTTTTTTTTACCCTGAGAAAGCGCAATTGTGACAATAACAAAGAGACAGAGGTCTCTTTTTAGTATGGTCAGTCTTTTTGTACACCATGCAACAGCCTTTCAGGAGTAAAACTGACAACGCGTGTCAAAACTACATGCACATAGCAAATAAACAAAATAAAAGCAGTTTTTTATTTCATGGCTACTGACTTTTGATAAAAGTGCTAGAGGGGGTAAAGATACAAAATTGTCTTTTATACAGTATTTGCCCATTTCCTCAGTGGCACAACGTTTCTCTCGTTTATTTATTTATGTATCTACTTATGGCGCATTTGATTTTTTAAAATATATTTGTGAATAGATCAAGTAAAAATTGCGAATTCTCGCTAATGTGTTTCACTCTGAATGGATTTTTTTTTAAAATAGTATTATTAGTAATTGTATTATTATCAAAATCATCATCGTATGCAATATTTAGAATAACCGAAACAATTACTTTAAGCTATTTTAATATATTAACAACTTGAAGGTTTTTTTTCTCTGTTTCAGCCAAGATAGAAAGTTATAAATGAATATAATAACTCACGCAGTAAATAAATACTGATAAATCATCGGAATGCCAATAGTTTAAAAAAATCCACAAACCCGCTGATCGAACAGGACAGCGGGAACGCCGGCTGTGGCAAATGTGCAGCCGACTGCAATGTCACCTTTAAAATGAAATCCCATTTTCTAAAACAAATAAAATAAAATAAAATAATAAATGTTTTTACGCGAAAGAACATGCAATTTAGTGCTTGCCACTGCAAACTAGCCATCTGTATCTGTGTTTCCGTTGTGTGCTGGATGGGGGGTCAGTGTACCTGGAAAGCGTTGATCAATGTCACTTTCTTATTGAACAAAGCCTTCTGGAATAAACGCTTATTTTTTAAACTAAATGTTATGACATCTTCCCAACCACATTATAGGCGAAGCACCACCCAAAAAAATGATTTGTCAATGTTAAAAATGAAACACTATTACTCGGCTGGTACACAGCACTACGACCAAAGCGGAAACCAGGTTATTACACTGTACAGTATCACAGCCGCCCTCCCAAAATTATAATCTGGAATTTCAAACCGTATACCCTTCAGAAAGTCACGTGCACACTCAAAAACACACTACAGCTCGTTTCTTTCTTTCTTTTAAAGCTAAATCAAACCAATCAACGATGTGCCCAAACACTTACCACACAAACAACCGCTTTAATTTCTTTACGTTCTCAATCCCGGAATAAAAATGCGTCTCCTCGCTTAATCCAATTGGAACAGCTAGTGGTGTTTTCTTTCGCTGCTGATCTGACGACTCATAACCAAAACCTTAATCCGATGCATTATTATTATTATTATTATTATTGTTGTTATTTAACTTTGTTTACTGCATTTTCAGTATGGATTTCCTGGATTATTTTCTTTTTTCGCTTTCTTTATGTTTTCTTTTTGCAGAGGAGCGAGCCCCCTCCCCTTCTTTGTTCTGTAATCCAGTAAAATTGAAACTCATTCGCCCCTCTGCTAATCCCAACCCAACGCAACGACAGCATCTATTGGCTGTAATTTACATACAGGATTAAGGAACCCCTGCAAACCCCATAGGGAAAACAAGACGACACTGCAAACCGGCATGAAGTCAAACCTAACGCCCTATTTATCAAACATAGAGCCCAGCGAATTGAACTCGAGATTGTGCAGTGTGGCAGTTTAGTTTCGGTTGTGGTGGAGTTGTTACGTAATATTATATGAAGACCCAGATTATACAGATTATTTTTTAACAGGTGAAGCAGTTTTTTTGTTGTTGTTGTTGTTGAATGAGTTAAACTATTTTTCTTATCAAAAATCTATTTTTAAATGGCGTTAATAACAGCGTCATTACTTTATTTATTTATTTACTTATTTAAACAAATATGCCACTAAAGTCAACAACCCTGAAAAAAAACACTTTTTGGTTTGTGATTGTATATACACCTATTACACGCATAACAGTAACGTTTCAATTAATTTCAGTAAATAACACTTCCCAGAAACTCGCCCCGGAGCGGACGTGCCTGTGTTTAACATGTGATACGATTCATGCTGGTGCTGTTTGGTGGACGCAATCTTGTTTTATGGACAACGGACATCTTACCCGAGGTTGCAAACCCTAAATGTAAGAGGTTGTTTAGGTTTTTATTTTTATTTTCACTTTCCCTTTTATTTTCTGCTTAGAGTGCGGTTGTTTGTATAAACAGTCTAAAATTTTATTTTGAACATTTTGGAAGTAATGTTAAATAAACCGTGGGTAAATAATTTGGTTAATAAACAATTGAATTTGTAGCCTTTTGTTACTCATTTGATACCATAGCGTCCTCTAGCGCGATAAATGGTTATTGTCGCAGTACCCTGAATATCAAAGCTTTTCTGACCGTCGGGGAGGGCTTTGTGGCGGTGTTTTAACTTTAACGACTGTTTTTCGTGTTATGAGCCAAAATCTAAGATGGCCAAGAAGGATGGAAACAGTGGCAAAACCCAATCCCGACAATATGAGGGATTTTATGCAATAGAAGGCGGGTACCTAATTAACATACCCCCAGTGCAAAAATCAAAAGGGTTGATGTGGTCAGATTGAGTATTTTCCGTCTAAAATGGTTAGCCTATATATTTGATAAAAGTAAAACATGAATAGATTAATAAACATTGAAATAAATGAATACATAAATCAATACATAGACCTTTCTTTCTTTATCTTGATATTTATTTATTTTTCACTATGAGATACACTGCCAATACTGTATGAAACGAAAATAAATACCCAACAGTTCTTGTCAATTGTATATTAGTGAACATTTTTGTACATAAAGGTCGACACGCTTTCATATATTTTTACTTTCAAATTAAAAAAAAAAATTGTAACGACTCGGACAATGGCTTTGTTGAAGGACTTGTAGTCTGTTCAGTTTGTCTCGTCTGTCTTTTATGTTACATGTATTGTAAGGGGAACGGGTCACGCCGTTACTTAGCATTGGAAAGGGGGAGTGTGAATGTTGCTGTTTTCGGAGGATGCAGAGCAGGGATGTGACTGGCTGATGAGACAGACAGCGGCGGGAAAAGACGGGAGGTTATATAAGAGGGTGCATGAGCCTGGGGACTGGAGAGAGTCAAGCGCTGAACTTGAATAAGAAACTGTGGGTGCGACTGAGAGAGCGTGTGAGCTGTGACCAGAGAGAATATGCAGTGAACTACCAACGTAGGGTTATTATTTTGGTGCCGTGAATTCCGGCCCCTGACAGGAATTCTCTGTAATTTGAAATAAAACAAACTGAAAATTCAACACCGTCTCCCTGAGTACTACTTCCTAAACATGAAAACGTTACAATACACTAAAAAACGGATCAAGCTTGTTATGATAGTTTGCAAAATCCGATGAAAGCTTTCAGTACAACCGGGGCAATACATAATCATTATTTACAAAATCTTGTTCGTGGCATGAAAGCTATGGCGTCTTGGGTTTGATTCCCACACGGTTTATCTTGGGTTTGATTCCCACACGGTTTATTTTGCAAACTTTAAAAAAAATTAAATGTATTTTATTTATGTATAACAAACAAATTTTTTTTATGTGAAAAAATTTAGTTGATATGAATGACACTTTCATTGAACATACATACTTTTGCACACATAAATGGCAGGATTTGAACCCTATCTAGTCATACTTTCACTCCAACAACATAAATGCTACACTGCTACTGCTAATAGGTTTCAGTGTGTCATAAGCATGCAGGGAAAATAACACATTCTCTGGTTTATTTTTGGAGGACTCCTTGAAATCTCCTCAAGGCCCCCTAGGAGAACCCCTGCTCTAGAGGATACTAAAACACTGTGTTAACTTAGTCCCGCATTGTCTTTAGACTAAAGTTGTGATATTGTACTCCTGAAACAAATGTGAAGAATCCAAAATGTATTGCCAACATTTATGGAACTGAACTATTCCAAATATTAAATAAAATGATTCAAAGTCAAAATGTTTACCAAAGTATTTTCATTCTTATTCAAATTATAGCCTAGGTCTATATTATTTAAAAAATGAAATACAACTTCCATATATTCTTAATTATGTCACGATGCTTGTAATTACACCTTATATCCATATTTGTAATGGTAACAAGCGTTAGTTAAATACTATATTGTGGATGGATATTAAAATGAGTGTCAAAATAAATAGGATGCCGTTCATACCTTATTCATTGATTGCATCTTGTGGTTGTTGTTTATTGTGTCCTCTTAGAAATTAAATTGCAGAAATGGCTATCATGAAGGGTATGTTTATTTGCTTGCTCTACAATTAAAAGAAATGGCTTTCTGTATAAAGTATTAATTATACAATTGAGCATTGATTATAAGTTTTCTTTTATTGTAAAGTTTTATATTTTAATATGTTTTGTAGTTTAATATTTTTATATACTAGCTAAAACTTGGTGTCTTTTGCATCCTGTCACAGACTCAAAGTCACAAATAAAATGTCTGGTCAGACAGTCAAAGTAACAGGTTCTAGCTTATACGCGCAAAGAGATGGAAAAAGGCTTCTGTGTGGGTGCAGAGTGTGAAGAGAGACACAGCCACAAAGAGCAAACTAGTTTAAACTGGCTTTTACAGCAAGAAAAGTAGCACAGCAGGACAAATTAGTTCATTAGTCAATAGATACGTGTAACAGGGGAGATCTGGACTGACTATCTGGCACATGTGTGGTACTGCAGGAAGAGGGCAGCAGTTTTGTGGGATCCGCCTGTCAGTCATGGCGATGACACGGAGAGGTGGGGAAGAGGGTGTGTGTGCTTTCCCTCTCTCTGAGTGGCTGAGTGGCGGGCCTTGGGAGATTGCTCGGCCCATAAGAACTGCGCTTGTTTGTGCAATCGAGTGGCTGTGTTTGGGAATACAACGAGAAGTTTAAAGTGCAGATTGTTTCTGTACAGCGGAGCGTGGAAACTGGATACGTTCCGAGTAACCAAAACAGGCAAGCACGGCTGAGGAAGACAGCCAGCCTTATATAAACCATTTACTAAAATCTCTGGTTACGTACCCAAGGGGACGTGTGTAGTGATAGGGGAACCTTGGCCACCCCAGTGTATAGTGCACAGCGAAGCATAGAATGGAGACCCGAGCTGACCGGCATAGCGGCAGTGGGGGCACTGCGTAAGCAGCACTTTTGTTTTGAAGTTTTATTACTGTGTTTTATTTTCCTTTTTCATTTCGCCTTTGGTTTTCATTATTATTTTTGAGCACCTGTGAGTGCGCCTGCTTATACCTGTGTTGGTAACCTGTGGTCCTGATTACCATTGCCGGTATACAGGCCACAGACAACAACGCCCTCTGCAGGAAAAAAATAAATACAAAAAGAAATAAAACTGGGCACCTGTGCGGTGTTTGCAAATACAATCTTCTGTCTCCCGTGTCAGTGAATACCCCACCCTTCCACAATACATGTTATAGAATGTTCTATAGAATGGGCAGATCCCCCTCCCCTCGATCAGGAGGTGTGTTGAAGGTGCAGTTTAATAGGGTGTTGACCTTAATAATTGGATATTGAACAGGAAAATGGGAGGGAATCACCCATGATGTTTGTGTATAAATATGTGTTTTCCTGTTAGTTGCTCATTTCCTTGAATTGACCCCACTCATATCTGTGTTCTAATACAAACATATACTTGAGGCAGACGGAGACTTGCAGTTGAATTCAGGTTATAACAATGTTTATATTATTGTATTGGGGGTATATCTTTTCTTTGATCAAAAACCAATTTTTCAGTCTGTTTTTCCCTACAAATCATAGGAATATTACTGTGCAGCAGCTCATTAAAAATAATGATGTAATCATTCATTCAGTGGTGTTCAATTGTTTTTAACAAGCCGTTCATCTTATAAAGCATTCTCCTGCCTTTATCTACACCTGCTTTCATGAAGTGGAGCCACTACAAGAGATTTTCGTATGCTCGGCAAGTACAGTCTGCCAGAATAATATCCACCCGTTATCACTGCTTGTGATTTTCATTTACAATGCATTTGTTTTATGTGTGAATTGACTAATGAGGACTAATGACAGTTTTGTTTTTTCAACTACGCACTTCATTCGTTTTAGTGCTGCTTTATGAAAATGAGATTGCGCATTTGATTTAAGAGTAGTGCAATATGTTTGTATGCAATTCAGTTTTACTTTTGTGTGTCAATTAATTTCTGTACTTTGCATATGTAACAAAATTAAATAATTAGGATGTTGTTGGGTTTCTCAATAAATAAATACAATTATTAATAAAATGCAATGTTCTTCGAGGAAATATAACACTCTAGATGATATTTATAATTTATTTATAGTTTGAATTATATAATAAGCTGAAACCAACTCATATTTTGAGCTGCCCCTTCAGTTCCTGTTAAACAATTTTGTGTCATTTAAAGCAGGGCTTCTCAAACTTGGTCCTGGGGACCCCCTGTGGCTGCTGGTTTTCATTCCAACGGAGCTCTCAATTACTTAACTAGACCCTTAATTGAACTGATAATTTGCTTAATTAGACCTTTTTAATTCTTTTCAGCTCTTAAAAAGTTACAGTTCAAGTTATTTATAAAATGTTATAGCTAACTTGAAATATGCAACTGTTCAAGAGCTGAAAAGTATAGGGGCCTACATTGTTTTTGCAACGCTCACTTACAACCGTATTTTCAATAACAAATAACAAATCCCTTCAATAACAGTACTTTTAAATGTATAATACTTTTCATTGTACTGTAATTGAAATTTGATTTAAAAAAAACGACAGCATGCATTTGGCTTAGACTCCTGATAATAAAAATTACTGAGAAGGCCATTTTTTTGCTGGTCCTCGTTTAGCTATGAATTGCTGATTCAATTTGAAGATTGCAAGGTATGTTGAAACAGTGTTAAAATCTTCCTCATATTATACAATACCGTAATTGAGTTCTTCTATACAGATGAGATGAGTTCTTCTATACAGCAAGACATTCTCCAGTCTACTGTGGAACAGAACGCGTGGGGTGGGGGGAGGGGACAGGAGGGGTCCTGTTAGAAATGAAACAGTGCTACCCAATTCACTGAAGTTTAAACAATTGGAGCTTGGGGTTTGAAGCTGCTCTGAGTCACAAACTACACGATGCAATTCAGCAGTATGGTCAGTCTCTCTAATCCGCACTTTTCATGTGACTGTAGCTAGTGCCATTGTCCCCTTTTATCAATTTCACAATAAAAAAAAAATTATGAAACATTGCAGGCAGTGCTATTAAAGTCTACCACACCATAACAATGAAAATGAAGAAAGAAAACAGTCAAGAACCTTCACTGACAATTCAGACCATTTTCATTAGTTTAGTACCAGTCACCACACCTCAGTGATCCATTAAGCCTGGATGCAGGACACATATCTGCATTAGTTACACTTAGGATTATTTTACAGCATTGTACACAGGAAGACAAAATCAACAGGAGTCAACATTTATACTTAAACAAACCCCAAACAATATTTTGAAAACTGGGTGAGAAAATCATTCTAAGCTACAAAAAAAAAAAAATTACATCCATATACTGTATAAGGCAATCAAAAGTTAGCAGTGTATACAGCTGGGTTATTAAGGTAAGGCAATATTAATTTGCAGGATACATTGGGCCTAAGAATCACTTCCATATTTTTCCTATTTTTAGAAATGATAAATTCAAACCCATTGTCTTAAAGGAGTGTAACAAAGGGGTTTTTAAACCAATTTTGTTCCACTGGTGACATTATCACCGCTTTGAAAACGTCTTGGTTTAAAAGGGAAGATTGTACTCAGGAAGTATTATTCAATATAAAAAGATTGTTTTTTTTAACTATAGAATTGTCTACTGTAGACACAAGATGAGATGTACGGAGGTTTGACAAATCCTTAATGATTGTTTTATCATAGGTGATTTATAATAAGTAAAGCAATATTTAACTTATTTTATACAAGATTATGTTGCAAGCTGTTAGTTAATCATTTCCTGGGATTTAGGTCAGATTCACTGCTGTCTGACCACGTGACCTACAGCACAACATGGGGTGGAAATGATGCAGTCCCAGGAAGGCAGCCATTTAAACTTTTATATTAAAGTTATATTTGAAACATCAACATATCCTGGAAAAGAAAAAGAAAAAGATGTTCCGCACAACAGAAAGGGTGACAACATTGGTAATACCAACAACAGGTATTTAAAAATGAAATGAAATTCTGTTCAGTGTCCAATAAAGAACAGAGAGACGTTACGGGGGGGTCACACGGGAACGGCGTGGCGCCAGTAACAAGGAGGCATTTTGTATTCCTCTGAACTCAATTTGTAACCAAAACAAGCAAGTCTTCACAGGTTCAGTTCTCCAAAGGCCCCAAAGATTACAGACGGTGATCAACATTCGCAAACAAAAAAAACACACTTTTACAAACCACCTGCAGGGGATCTTTCAAATGCCTGCTGCTCCAATACCGTTTTCAATCATTCATTCTGAATGCTTATTCAATTTGATCTGCCAGAAATACCAGAAACCAAGGAGCCTGGGCCAAATACATGAGGTGAGGAACAGGAATATAGTGGATACTGCCGGGCCTGGTATACTGTACTCTGGGTCCATTGCTACTTTCAAAACACACCCATGACAATGCAGCCAGAATATGTGAATATGGATCTAGGAGCATGACAGGGACTGCAGGCATCTTCCATGGCCACCACAGTCTCGGACTTCAATCCAATTGAGCATGTCTGGGATGAACTTGAATGGCGCATTCATCACCACGATCCTCTGCCTCGGCTCTGAACCAATAGTAAGTAAGGATTGAACATCCCTCCAGACACCTTCCAGCACCTTGTGGAGTCTGTGCCATGCTTGTCAAGGCTGTGGTCAGGGAAGCGGTGGCCCATCCCTATATCAGGTACATGATTTAATAAAGCAGCTTTTTAGCTACTGTATTAAAAACCGAATTGAAAACAGTATTACAGTGCAGAAACACAAACCGCAGATGGGGTAACAGTGAATTACTCTCATTACAGTACTTGATGTGTGATAGTAGGATAGTATCACGTCCTGTAACTAGATCCTTCCCACTGCAGTTAATATGGTTGTATATAAAATTCAAGCTTAAAAAACAATATCGTGTGGGCTTACCTGTGCCAGGTAAGTCTGGCGAAACATATTCATTCTTAGCCACAAGACAGCAAAGGGAGACGAACAATTAGTTTGGAAATATTCTATAAAATACTTGGTCTGTTGAATCCTTAAAAGGAGACCACAATTAAATAAAAAAATAACAAACATTTAAAGCCATCAGTGGAATTAGTTTAAAGACTTTGACATTCTGTAGTGTAGCGTTTAGCTTCTTCCCTGGATATTATATAGGTTTTATATGGGATCACGTCATCGAGCATTACATTTCAATGTAAATTTGCAACACCTTTACTAGAATTTGAAAAGGTATAGGTGTGACCATGTTGTTCTACATGTGAATAACGTGTGTTGATTTAGCAGGGGTGTCATTAAAACCACTTAAAACAAGAAGCGTACTCAATCCCTGTCAGGATGGCAGTGCAATTCATTAAACAGAATAACGTGAAGCCCCAGTTCAAATCGCTTTCCAATCCAGTCCCATCCTAGAAAGGTGAAGTCTTATCCAATAACAATACGCCTTCATACGCTCTGCAGATTATTGTCTGCAATGGTGAATGGAGGCAATTTCCTGAAATTGCTGGTTTGCTTGCCTGGTGTTTATTTGAGTGGTTCAGTAGGTTATGGTTTGGTATCTTTTTGAATGCCTTACCATGGACATGTATCAGTTTTACAAAGCAGGCCAGAATAGTCAGCTGTCTCTTTAATTGTCTGGACTTGTCTGAAGCAGCTTTGTAATGAAGAAAGCAAGTCTGTAATGTTGTGAGTTGTTTGCTAGCTACAGTCCCAGGTACATGCACATACATTTAATCACATTTCATATTCAGCGGTGAGATCTGTGATTTTTTGATTAAACGATTCCAGGTTTATAGGCTGGTTTAGTTTAAAGAATGCTGTTTTGCAAAGTTTTCACAAGCAGCTTTCTTTCCTTCTCTCTCTCTCTCCCACCCCAGCATCTCCACGGGATCATGTTTCGTAACTGCAGGATCACCTCCTCCCCTGTCCTCATTCTCTCTCTCATCTCTTCATCAGTGCATTTCCTGGGAAAGAAAAACATTCACATTTTGTTACTCATACGCTCAGCAGGGCAGGGTTTGGTCAAGTTATTGTAGAGAATTGTCATAAGCAGGCTTGATCCTTTTCAGGGGCTCACAAAATACTGTAATAAATCACTGTGGCAGGGCAGGCCCTGCCTGTAAATAATAATATTGTTGTGTGGTGATTTGGTGGTGGTTGGCAGGGATGGGGTTAATTTCCTATCCCTGCCAAAATACATGTGAGAATGTGGCTGGAGCTGATTTGAATAATTGATAATTAGGCTCCAGCCACATGGTATAAAAAGAGAAAATCCTTTGTTTGGTGGTGGGAGTTGGTGAGTGAACAGTTTGGTGGTGTATGTTTGGCAAAAGTGCAAGTTCAGTGAAGGTTCTGCCCAGCCTGAACAGTTTTGTTTTTGTTTAAACTTTTGTTTTGGCCCTTGCGCCGGTTATTTTGTAAGTGTTTATTGTGTGCGAGATTTGTTTTTGTTTGACCTTTTATTTTTGCTTGGTGAGCAGTGTTTTGTCTTGTATTTTTATTTTCTGTTTATTGATTAAACCGCAGCAGCGCTTTAACTGCAGTTTCCTTGCCTCTGAGTCTCTTAGCCTGCTGATTAACATCTGGGCCCATGACGCTACCCTTTCACAATCACTTTGTGAGTATGTATTTGACTGGGGTTCATTGGAAACCATATGTTAATACAACAGGGATGGAAATAAGACTACCATTGTATAACTCTTTGATCCATTCCTGGTTTTATTATGAGTTTAATAAGACACTCCTGAGGTTGTTACCTATACACTGTGGCTAATCAAGCTTGTAGTAAAGCCTGGAATGGATGAAACTGCTATGCAATAAGAGTCTTATTTCCATCCCCGTACAACAGGTTTCACCAGGTTCAGTTTAGGAGCTGACGGCATGACGTGACTGAGTGGGGCAGAGAGACTGGAAGGAAAGAGTCAGACAGGATTGGCACCCGTTTCATTTGCTGCATTCTGGCAGCTGCTGGTCAGAAGCAAAGAATATTTGAAAATGATTGTATGAAGTCTCCCTGCAACCTGTTGCACAATGATCAGGTTTCATGATGTTTCAATAAAGAACCCGGCTCAAAAATAAACATGTTGCTCTAAAAGTATGTGATTTATTATTCTATTTTGTGAATCCTGAAAAGTAAACACTGAGTAAGACAAGCATGTCTGGAAGATGCATCCCTTGCCAAGGCTGTACACTCTACTCACCTCCTGCTTGAAAGACTTGTCTTGTTGGTGAATCCCATTGGCAGAACTAGGGCTCCCAGGTGTCTGGAAGAAAGGCAGGTTTTGCTAAGATTATATAAATGGCGTCTCTATTTTGCAGGATTAAGAGTTTTATTTGACAAAACCTCCTGACAAATAATGCACTGGGGCTTGGATCGGTTTTGGATCCAGTAAATGTAAATACCAGTGCTGGCCCAGTAACTGTTACCTCGTGTAGCAAATGAATCTATCCATTTCCGTGATGCTGGCTAAAAAATAGAAGTCTGTAATTTTTACAAGACAAGACAGACTTCTCCAGACCATGTGCAGTCTCAATGTATGGGCAAGTCCGCACCAGACTGAGAATGTCTGCAGCAACTGCTGAGGGATGTTGCATGCTTGCCTTTAACAAATGACAGCACTCTGTTTTAGTAAGGAAGCAAGTACCACTATTTTTAGGCTTTTATAGTGCTCTGAAATATTGTCTACTTAGGTTTATTTAATGTTTAAACAGGTCCGTGAAATCCTAATTTTATTCCATAACCTGCGGCGTGATAAATACGTAAATGTACCACAATTTAATTTCTCCACTATCCAGTGATAGACATTAACTTTGTTTCTTTGACTTGAATCACAGGCCCAGAATGACACTTCAGTATGATTACACCATCACAAGCTGTTTGTTGTGTTGCTTAGAACTGCATAACCGAATTTTGGGAGTTGTTTGCGGACCACCCGGAGTTTACTCAAGGACCACAGGTTGGGAACCACTGCTCTGATGTTTTGCTAAGATGATATAAGACATTATTGCACTTGAGAAGGTACAGAGAAGGGATCCCTGGAGTTAATCGCAGGAGCCAGGAGGACAGGGTAAAAAATCAGAATAAGAATGAGATAGGATTTAATTGAAATTCATAAAATTCGACATGGTTAAAGTTAACCCAAAAGTTAACCCAAGTGAGTATGTGCCGATTTCTGAACAGTCATTCAGCAGCAGGCTATGCTCAGCTGTGAAGGGGAGCCTTCGTGACGTTAGCTTATGCTAAATGTACTGCAGGGTCACAGGATTTGAAACCCCAGACAATGACAGACTCACAGTTCTATAATGGTGTGTAGGAGTTACCTGTGTCTTCTCTGGACGGGTGCGCATGGCCTCCACTAGCTTGTCCACCTGCTGGTTGTGCTCCAGGGCGCTCCGCAGGGCCTCCTCAGTGCTCAGGAGCCTCTGCTGCAGCCGCAGGACCTCCATCTCCGATGCAGACGGGTCCATCATGGAGTAGCGCCGCTGCTCAGGGACAGACTTCTCCTTGCCCTGCAGCCGAATCACAAGACAGCACTCACATAGCAAATCAGTGCACAGCATTTCGGCTTAATAAGGCTTTATTATCTTACGCTTAAAGTGGTTGTCGCTCACAAAATAATTTCATACACTGTCCACGCCATGCACAAATGTTATAGCAAGCGTGTATTTTAATTTGGCATCTCTTTTCCTGGTCATTTCACCTGGACAGTGACATTGTCCTGACTCCTTCAGGGTCTGCTTTACTGTGAGTAACCAACGAGCTGCTTCCCCTAAGGACTGACATTCTCAACAGGCAGGAAGAGGCTTCACCCTGAAGGTACTGCTGAGGTGCCTGAGGAAGTGCAAGAGGACCAGATTTCCTGGAAAGCAAGTTTCTTATACTGGGGGTTTCAAAGGAACTTCACGGTGCTGACCATTGAGTAAGTGCGCTTTTGAGTAATTTTACGCCAAATGTCCTATTTTCAAAAGAGTAAGTTGCAAGGAGTGCATTGATGCTTTTCTGTTTAAATGTATGCTATGTTAGAAGTGGTTACGTAAAGTATTTTTACTTTCAAGTATGTTTCTCAAGTAACTTTACTCTTTCAAGTAACTATCTTCAGACGAGCCTCAGGTTTCATTTATTTTCCAACCGCCGAAGAAGAGCAGCAACAAATGAAGGTAACATTTTTCAGAGTAGCTGACATGACAAAAGCTCTTGGTGCTGTTGACGGCACTCATGTGGCCTTTCAACTAGACTAATGTTGAAGTTCTATATTGAAATAGTTTGATCCATTCCTGGTTTTACTATGAGTTTAATAATAAGACACACCTGAGCTTGTTACCTATAAACACTGTAGCTGATCAAGCTGGTAGTAAACAGTGCCGGCTTATCAGAGGACGCAGAGGAAGCACTGTAATCAGGGCCGGGTAGCGACTCATAGAGCACACCCAGTCTCTGCAGCACAGACAGTGAAGCAGTAGAAAGAGCCTGTAAATCAGGGCCGGGTAGCGGCTCACTCACCAGCAGAATGAGTTTCTCCCGCAGCACCTTGATGTCTTCCTGCAGTTTCTGTTCCTTCAGTCTCCAGTCCGCCCTGTGCACCTCACGGCCCAGGTCCCGGTTCAGCCCGGGGGAGTGGCGGGGGGAGTCCAGCAGGAGAACACGCAGCTCGTTCAGACTCCTAGAACACAGGGCAGGATCAGCACCACCAGACAGAGACGTTCATTTCACTTCACTTCACTTCTTTGCAGAAGCACGAGGACTGTGTTCTAACAGCTGTGTGAAAGACTGACACCGGCATTGAGACGGCAGATTTCTGGCTGTTTGAATGGGATGAAACAGAAATTCCAAGCGGGCTCTGAGGTGTTTCAGTACCGGCATATTCTGTATGAACGGAGTATTATATGAACAAACATGTGACATAGACCAACGTCACGGCTGGAAATTCAAAATAACTCTTATAAGAGTTTGGAATTTGCACTGTTTTCCAATGCTTTTCCCATAGTTATGCATTTACCATGTTTTTTAATTTTTTAATTTGAGAGCAACATAACCCCCAAAATACCATCAAAAGGGGGAGGTAAAGAAAAGTTTAATAAAATTACCTTTGAAGGACAAATGAAAAGGGGAAGTGACCTCTCACCTCTCCTTTCTGAGCAGCTCCTGGCTGATGAGGACCAGCTGCCCCGATGCATCATGGGATTTCCTGGTTCTGGCCTCCAGCTCGGCCTCGACGTGCTGCTTCTCCTTCACCAGCATGTCGGCCTTCTTCTCTCCAGACCTGCACTTACTCTCCAGGGCTTGTGGGGGCGACAGAGGACAGAACACTGTGACACACACACACACACACTGGACAAAGGCAAAGCCACACCCACAAAGCCTGTGCATCAGGAGAAGTATACTGTGCAACAAGGCTGCCTTTCCCATCCCAGCAGGAGATGGGGATTAGTGGAGGCCCTGGTATCTGTGGAACACATTTTTATTAATTTATTGAGATGTAATATGAGAGCACTCTGCAAGGATTCATTCTGACACACAATTCCATCTACACTCGAATTGAAAATAAACGCGGGGAAAACAACAAAACAAAGGGGAAGGAATTGTATTTCAACTTTATTATAACCTAACGGCATCAGATCTTAATACTGTTTGTAGCCTTAAAGTAGAGCTCTTTGGATGGAAAGGTGATGAAAATCAAACGTACCAGTTTGTTGGGGGTGGGGATGGGGCAAATTATAATCATTTATTTAGATACTTTATATCACGTAACATTTAATTCTGTACCTTTTCAATACTGACAATGGAGGTTATCTGTCGTTGTGTCTGCTTAGAGATAGATAGATAGATAGATAGATAGATAGATATATATATATATATATATATATATATATATATATATATATATATATATATATATATATATATATATATATATATATATATATATATATATGTGAATGAACTCACCCACTCGGGTTCGTTGCCCCAGTAAAAATTGACTCAGCACACTGGAATGGATTTTATGCGCTGGTGTGCTATTTTTAATAAACACAAAAATCAAACAAACACCAAATAGAGCACTCCTTTCTGCCTCCTTCTCCTCAGCAGCCCCAACAGACTGGCTGCTTTTTTAAATACCCTGCACCTGGCTCTAAGTTAACAATAAGCACCAGGTGCAGGGAATGATTCATAATAAAACAATTAACAAAACTGATTAACAAAACACAAAACAATTAAACCAACGTGCATTTTCACATTTTTTTTTTTTCTTCAGGGAGGCTTTAACCCCTCCCTGCTATCTCACATCCCCCCTGCTATCTCACACATTCCCCCCTGCTATCTCACACATTCCCCCTGCTATCTCACACATCCCCCCATGTCTTTTCAAGACACCGCCATACCACGGCCACCTCCTCCACCCTTAAAGACCACCCAGCCTCAAGTCCAGCAATGTCCATTGCCGCCTCTTCCACGGGCGGACTTGAGGATGGGTCGATCCTTCCGCGCTGCCAGGAAGGGACCGCAAACCGGCGACACGGGACCCCACCGGGCTGACAGGGCCGACCGAGCGTGGACCGGGGCACTGGAGGATGCGGCAGTGGACATAGGTCTTCCCCTGGGAACCGGCGCAGTGATGTCCGATCACCCAGGGGGAGCGGCTGCGAACAGGGGATGCAACAGCCCTCTGGGCTCCGGAGGCGGCTCCTCCCTCTGGGCTCCGAGGCGGCTCCTCCTCTCTGGGCTCGAAGGCGGCTCCTCCCTCTGGGCTCAGGCGGCTCCTCCCTCTGGGCTCGAGGCGGCGGCTCCTCACACGCCTGGACCAACCGCTCCAACTCGGTTGGCTCCGCCTCCCGAGTCTTGGCGGTGCCCACCCCAGCTCCTGTGTCTGCCTCTCCATCCTTCTTGTCTGCTCCTCCTGAGCAGCAATGTTACTGATTGATCATCTCGATCAGTTCTTTAAAATCCATTTTACTGGGTCGTAGGGGCCCAAAACTTCTGACACCAAATCTGAATGAACTCACCCACTCGGGTTCGTTGCCCCTTTAAAAATTGACCCAGCACACAAGAAATGGATTTTATGGCTGGTGCTTTTTAATAAACACAAAAATCAAACAAACACCAAATAAACACCTAGCTCTTTCAGAGCACTAACTCAAACTTTCAGGAACACCCTGACTACAAGTAGGACGGCTAAGCCGTTTCCCACCAAACAATAAACCAAAACCACACAGGTTTAATACAGCACTTTTACCTCACGACTGCCAGGAAGCAGAGCACTCCTTTCTGCCTCCTTCTCCTCAGCAGCCCCTAACAGACTGGCTGCTTTCTTTAAATACCCTGCACCTGGCTCTAATTTAATAATAAGCACCAGGTGCAGGGAATGATTCATAATAAAACAATTAACAAAACTGATTAACAAAACACAAAACAATAAACCAACGTGTATTTTCACATGTTTTTTTTTTTTTTTCTTCAGGGAGGCTTTAACCCCTCCCTGCTATCTCACAATATATATATATTGGTCCGTGTAACTGTGATTTTCTAAAGAAATTTTTCATTTTATAACTCTGCTGCCATTGTTTCAGAGGGGTAGATATTAGTTCCATACTGTTTAAACCAAAACTAACGACTGGATTCACAGACCACGATTAGAGCAGTAATCTCGGACTACCTTATGTAAAATAACAAGAGGTAAAAGCATCTGGAAAGCAGCAGTTGTTTGGCATGCAGCTCAGCATGGGTCTGGGGACTCCAAAAGCAGCTGGGAAAACAACAACACAGCAAGACTTACCAGCTACTTGAGACTTGAGAGCGTCAATCTGGGAAGACATTGAGGAAACCTCTTTTTCCCTTTTTGTGAGTTTCTCCAGGACATCTGAGGGAAAAGGATGAAAATCAATAAGTTCTGGCCTGTTTAAACTGAAGCTGTGAGTTCACATTCTATACATCGAGTTATCTTGTTTTGAAATACATTGGTTTAAAGAGTAAGTAGCGGGGCTCTGAAAAATATAGCGTTACACGTCCCCACGTAAAAATGATTCAAAATTCATATTAATTAAATAACAATTCATGTTTCTTAGCATTCCAATTTACCTTCCATATTTTGTTTCATCTTCATCTTCTCTTCTGAGATGTCGTTGTTTTCTATCATCTGAAACAAACAAGAGGTCTGATGAAATTCTGAGAATTCATTTTGAACCTTTTCCTTCTCTGCACACTGAACTCAGCAATGTTGTAAATCTACATTAAATCTGCAAGCAATGCTTTGCAATAACAATCCATGCAAGATCCTCCTGAAAGAAGGCATTTTAAATTCAGTGCAGTTCTTGTAAAGCTTTAACCCCAGTAGATATACTCCCATTCTCTCTTACACTCGACCCTGGAACACTGGCCACACCATTAATCCTACATAATGCGGATCACTCGCAGATTTGATGTTGATGTTACTCCAGTTGCTGATAATATTTCTGTATACATATTTGTTTCTCTGCTTATTTATTTGCAGTGCCAAACACAAAATTATGAAATAAAAAAAGCCCTGTAAAAGGGGCCTCAATTATCTTGGTTCGATTTTGAGTTGTTTTTTTGCAAAACAGTCGTTTGCCTAAGAACTTTAATAAAATTCCTTTTATTACAACTACGTGTTCTATGACTGAGTGCTTTGGATAAACAATCTAGCATCACATAATTACATAACAATAGTGCCCCTTGCACTGACCAATCAGACACACGTACGTTTGCATCTTGAGGAGTGTGATTGGCCGCCATGGCCTGGAGTCTGTTCTCAGCCACGCGCAGCCTCTCTTGCAGAGTGCTGATCTCTTGCTTGCTCTGCTCCTCAGCCTTCTGCAAAGCCTCATAGTCCATCATCTTCTTTTCCGCCAGAGAGATCTGCTCCTTCAGGAAGCCGATGGACTTTGCCTGGTCTTTATTCTCCACTTGAACCTTCTCCAGTTCACACAGTCTGAGCTCAGCTCTCTGGAGCTTCTCTGTGGTCTTTTTGAGCTCCAGCAGATGTTGGCTGCTCTTTGCTTCCAGTTGCCTTTTCCAGTTCTCGTTGCTCTCCTCCAGCTCGTCTCTGGTCTCCTGCAGTCTAGTCCTGTGGTCTTCCTTGTCCTTGATATGGACGGCCATCTCAATCTCATGCTTGGCCTTGAGGTTCTCCAGCTCCAGTTGGTGCGCCATCTTGAGGCTCTCTAAAGATGCCTTGAGCTCCACGACCTCCTTGGGTTGGATGCCCGTGCCGTCTGAGGTCAGGGCGAGCTTGAGATCTTCTACAGACCTGTGGTGGTCTGTCACCAGGCTGTCCAGCTTGGATTTCCAACTGTCCATCATTCCCATGTTCTCCTTGTTGGCTTGCTGCAGCTTGTGCTTCAGGTCTAGGATCTCTTGGGCTTGTTTCTCCGTCGTTGTCTTCAGTCTGTTGACGTCCCGTTGCTGGCTGCTCAGGGCTGCTTCATATTTCTCCCGAGCTCACTGCTCTCTTTGTGCCACTCGCGGCTGGCTGTCAGGAGTTGTTCCCTCAGAAGGAAGGCTTCGTGTGGAGCCCCGGCTGGGGTCCGCTGCCTCGTCCGGGTTGGGGCTCCTCAGTCTCTGCTGCAGCTCTTCGATCTCAGCCTTCCTCAGAGCCAGCTCTTCTTCCAGCTGCATGATCCTGCTTTTCTCCTCCACTGTTGTTTGCTAGAAGCAAAAGAAAAGAGAGTTATTTCTATACTGAGTAAGGGATGCACCGATTTTTCAGATTAATGAAATGCCATATCAGAAAAAGACAGATCTTTTTGTTTTATTATTAATACAATTGTAAACGAGGAATTCTGTTCTATTTGGGATTTTGCAGTTCAGTATTGGTGAGACTTACACACATGCATTTTCATGATGATGATGAATAGCATGCCCGATATGTTTCAAGCTCTTTATTTGGGATCCTGCCTCTGAGGGAAGTCAAGGGTACACTAGTCTACATGTTGCTAGAAAATGTAGAATACAATCTGTTGCTTCTATACTGTTGCTTCAGATTTCAGGGGACACTAGTCTACAGTATGGAGAAATTGTAGATAGAATGTGATGGACAACACAAACAAGACAACACAGAGATGATATTTCCTATTAAAAAGTGTATTCGTGTGTTTTAGTGTCCACATCATTTTTCAATATAATAAAATGAACTATTCTTAAATACGTATATATAGGATTGGATTAGTAATATTACCCTCATCATTTTTTGTTCTGAATGTGTTATTTTTAGCTTGAATGTTTTTCTGTTTAATTGGTGTAAATAAACGTGTAAATAAAACTAATTGTAAATAGAGAGAAGTTGAAATGTGATTATTGTCATAGTTTTTTTAAATTATATTATTTTAAATAGAATTCCTAATTATGCCAGATGAGGATTTCTTCTTCTACACATCAGATATCAGTAACTGTGTGTAACAATATTTGCAAGCTGTGTCTGCTGAACTGCAATGTTCAAACGGCTTTAAACAAACAGTAGGACTCACTTTATCCATTACTATGAAGTTGTATCAAATGAAAGCCTTTATTTGAGAGAAAATGACCACTGAAAACACAACTTAAATGTAACACACCGTTAACACACTGCTGTAGTTTAACATGAACATTCTAATGCTTCAGCATCGGCACCAAACCAGATTTCTTTTGGTAATTTCTAATATTAGACTATAATGCCAACACAACATTATGTTTAAAACAATTCATAATAGTAAATCGTTTTTTCAAGGAATACAATATTCATAATTTTGTTGACTTTCATGCTGCTCCACTACACCCTGTGGCATTAACTGACAAATTGATCATTAACTACCAGGAATGGACCGATTAACACTTATGTATTTGCCTATACCACCTATTAAAAAAAAAAATCATCCTGAAAAAAACGATAAGGAGAATCTCCCTCACAATATCCCACACCGGCTCCGCAGTCATTTTCTCCACCATTTTTCTATGTTTTTACACCATCGAAGAAGCTAGTCACATGACTTTTACATCACTTTCATTGGCTGATTTATTCTATGATGTCACTTCTACAAAATCAAGTCCTTTGATACAGTTGCTTGCAAACAAGGCAGCCTGAATCTTGCAGCTTTCACGTCACTTTATACATTTTTCTAGCAACATGTAGACTAGTGGCCCCTCAGCTTTACATATCAGTAAGCATCAGATACTAAAGCAACGCATTGGAACTCAGCGCTAAGCATCATAAAGGTGGACTTGTAAGATATATATATTTTTCAAATAAACTTGCATTGCATTAGCTCCAATACAATTTGAACTCAAAAACTGAGTGGTAGATTTTAATTGTGTGTTTTTACACATTTATCCGTTATCAAGAGAATATGAGCCTCCCTTTGTCTTTGTTCTTTGCTGGCGGAGCAGAGAAAATACAGGGAGGCTGTCAGACAGTAAAAGTGCCTCCCTTTCCTCTTCTCTGCTCCACCAGCACAGTGTAGAGGGAGGCTGCTATAAGAAGAGCCTCCCACCTGAGGCAAGTCATTCTTAGGAAAGGCTTTTTTAAAATTCTTACAAGCACACCTTTAAAAGGTAACCAAAAATGCAGCTCCAAGCACAAACCATTGCGATGAGAAAACTGCAGCCCCCAATCCCCCACTATGAACACAGACTCTTCCAGCCAAAGCAACCCGAGACAGGCGGAATGCATTGATCTCCAATGTTACGGCAGCCACAGCGCTCCGAGTCTGCTAGGATTCCTAAAGACAGGAGTCTGAGGCTTAATGTTGGAGACCATGGAGCCTGAGCAAGCCACACGCAAACATATACTGGAGAACAGGTCTGCAGGCAAAGGGCTTCTTTCAGCTTTACCCTATGCTCCTCTAACTCTTTCTGCAGTGTTTCCCTTTTTGACTTTTCGAACAGTAGACTCTGCTCGAGCTGCCGAATACGGACATGCTCCAACTTCGTCTGAGTCTGAGAAGAGAGAGAGAGAGAGAGACTAGGAAAGAGACACAGACAGGCAGAGAATCAGGTGAGAGAGAGGACAGGGAAACAGAAGGTATTCACAGAGGGCCGTGCAAAGGAAGGTTCCAACGGTTCAGTGGAACTGGGCCCAGGCCTGTCAGGGGCCTGTCAATAACCTGTTCCACTGGGCCTGTTTTTCTTTTTTTTTCTTCTTCTCACTCTTTTCTTCCATCATGGGGCTGTGACACTGCTTCAGAGAAGTCTAGGAAGGTCCCTTTTAAGAGTACTTTGTGTTGACACTGTTTTTTTGGGGGGTCGGTGCCCGGATTTGGCATGGCATATATCTCACACACCTAACCTTTTCTCAAGGACTGATCTTTTGACCCTGTATGACATCAATTTTATTCAGAAGTACTGTCTACAAATGCATCATTCAAATTATACATAGCTTCATAGATTTCGTAATTGACATTCATTAGTTTAATTTTCTGAAGTTAAGCTATAAGCAACGGGTTTAGATTTGACAAACCGTCTGAATCATTTTTTAGTTACAATCATTTTATGTTTCTCCAAGCAATATGTTATTTGTATTTGCAGTCAATTCTCATTAAAAGGAACTTGGATTACACACATTTTCTCAAGACACATTTATTAACAAGATCCTGGCATAAATCTTTTCACTAAACACGAATTTCCTTTTGGTTTCAATTATTTTTTGAGTCTTAACATGTCAGACTTAAGAATTGACTTGGGTAAGAAGTACCACAGACAGCTGGAGTGTTTGGAGTGTGGTGTATTATGGGATGTGTATTTGCTTGCATTCAGTAGAAAGATTTCCTGCTTCAATCTTAAATTAACTGGTTTTCTAACATTTTACATTTTGAATGAAGACGCGAGCCTTAATTTTAGTATGTTTGTATTATATATATATACAGTGCCTTGCAAAAGTATTCAGACCCCTGACCAATTCTCTCATATTACTGAATTACAAATGGTACATTGAGATTTCGTTCAGTTTGATATTTTATTTTAAAACACTGAAACTCAAAATCAATTATTGTAAGGTGACATTGGTCTTATGTTGGGAAATATTTTTAAGAAAAATAAAAAACTGAAATATCTTGCTTGCATAAGTATTCAACCCCTGTGCTGTGGAAGCTCCCAGTTTACACCGATGAAAGAAATTGCCCTAACGAGGACACAATTACCTTACCATTGGCCTCCACCTGTGAACCATTAAAGTTGCTGTCACATTTTCTGGATAAAACCCCACTGTTGCAGGAACATTGGTCAGGGTGTGAATCTGAAGGAAAATTAAGACCAAAGAGCATTCTACAGAAGTTAGAGATAAAGTAATACAAATGCATAGATTAGGGAAAGGGTACAAAATAATATCCAAGTGTTTGGATATCCCAGTGAGCACAGTTGGATCAATAATCAGGAAGTGGAAGCTGCATCACACCACCCAGGCACTGCCAAGAAAAGGCTGTCCCTCAAAACTCAGCGCTCAAACAAGAAGGAGACTTGTGAGAGAAGCCACAGAGAGGCCAACAATCACTTTGAAGGAGCTACAGAGTTCAGTGGCTGGGAGTGGACTAATGGTGCACCAGTCAACCATATCAAGATCTCTGCATAACACTGGCCTGTATGGGAGGGTGGCAAGAAAGAAGCCGTTACTCAAAAAGTACCATCTGAAAGCACGTCTGGAGTTTGCCAGAAAGCATGAGAGTGACTCAGCTGCGATGTGGGAAAAGGTTTTGTGGTCAGATGAGACCAAGATAGAGCTTTTTGGCCAAAACTCAAAGCGCTATGTGTGGCGCAAACCTAACACTCCCCATGCCTCAAGACACACCATCCCTACAGTGAAGTATGGTGGTGGCAGTATCATGCTGTAGAAATGCTTCTCATCAGCAGGGACTGGGCATCTTGTTAAAATTGAAGGAAGAATGGATGGAGCAAAATACAGGGAAATACTGCAAGAGAACCTGCTTCAGTCCGCTAAAAAACTGAAGCTTGGGAGGAAATTCACCTTTCAGCAGGACAATGATCCCAAGCACAAGGCAAAAGCAACATTGGAGTGGCTCAAGAACAAAAAGGTGAATGTCCTACAGTGGCCCAGTCAAAGTCCTGATCTCAATCCCATTGAGAATCTGTGGCATTATTTGAAAATTGCGGTCCACAAGCATCGTACAACCAACCTGAACAACCTGGAGCAAATCTGCCAAGAAGAATGGGCCAAAATCACTCTGACACTGTGTGCAAAGCTGGTACATACAGCAAAAGGTGGCTCCTCCAAATACTAATGTGTGGGGTTGAATACTTATGCAAGCAAGATATTTCAGTTTTTATTTTTGTTAAAAATATTTCCCAACATAAAACCAATGTCACCTTACAATAATTGATCTTGAGTTTCAGTGTTTTAAAATAAAATATCAAACTGAACGAAATTTCAATGTACCATTTGTAATTCAGTAATATGAGAGAATTGGTCAGGGGTCTGAATACTTTTGCAAGGCACTGTATATATCGGTGCCACTTTGTAAAGTATAAATTGTAGAAAGTGCTTATAGTTGACTTGTAGTCACCTGTTTAAAGATTAATATTCGGATTGACATATTCAGTGCAGAGAGACACGTTTTGTATACAAGATTTTTCAAAGCTAAAAGTTTTATTATTAGAATAATTGAACTTTTGAAAATGTTGCTGTTTTAAATATAGTATTGAATGACCCATCCATGCTAAATTAAACATGGGTGTACGTGCTGTTAAACTACTGTTCATTGTTAGTTTATGCTTTCAATTTACAGTATCCATGTACAGTACATTATGGCAATTTAGCACAGACTTCTGATAAGACAAATATTTGTATCTTCCATAATGGTGACTAGTGTACTAAGCTTTTAATAACTGGGATCCAGCTATGCAAACTAAAAAATATGTTTATCATTTTGGAGCCACTGTTTAAAAGTAATCCCAAACAATACATAGTATTCTGAAGGCAGGTCATCAGGGATCGCTAGTCTTCAAGCACCAAGCTGCTGGAATGTATGTAGTTTTTGCTTTTAATGTGCACAATACATGTCAGTATCAGTGCAGTGGATAGGAGCTACAGGGACAGAAGAAGACTCTGAACAGAGGAAAAAATACCTCAAGGTCTCCCTTAGTGATGGACTCTTCTTCCACTCTGAACTGGAGGTCTTCAACCTTCCTGCAGGAACAAGAAATAACCACAAGATGTCAGCAGAGAGTTATTACTACAGTGTCATCCATACATTCTGACTACCAGGCATTGGGTAAAATGGTCCTAATAGGGAGTAGGGGGCAGTTTCACAAGCACTGCCAGCAGCTAGCTAGCAAGCTATTTTATTATAACCTGTTTAAAAAAACAATATTTTAAGGTAGAATGATAAAGTACAGTAGAAATACACACCACAAGTCTACATCTTTTTTTTTTAATGAAGCAAATTGGATTTAACACACTGTTACTTAGAACTGTTTTGTGAAACTAGCCCCAGGTTTGTGAAACCAGCCCCTGGTCTTTATTTGGAGTGGGAGTTTACTGCTTTGCTCTTTTGGTTTGTCACTAGAACCCTGATGGAATTGCAGCCTTGTTATGGAGTTGGTGCATTATTCCTTGCACAATAAGAGAAAGCAATAGGTAATCTTCATGCCGTTCCATGTGATTTCCTTTTTCTTCAGATACATTCTTGGCAGCAGGATGCTGTATTCAGCTGATTAGAGGCCATCACTGCAAAGGCCTTGTGGAATTCTAATTCCTGGCAATAATCTATTAAAGCTGCAGCTGCATTGCTGGCATAACATAACAATGCTAATTCACTTTCCCAAGGTCAGCCTGTCTGTCTGTGCTGGACACGACTCATGCGTTTGTCATGTAATTCAATTTGGAGAGCAAAATAACAACCTAGACACAGACTTGTAATGTGCAGCTAGACTTGACAGCAATGTAAAGTCACAGCTCTTTTACCCCAGTGCTAGGTTTCCTGCGTTTCGGCTGTAAAATGGAAATATTATAACAATTTCTTTTTTAATAGATTGCTTTGGAATTTGCTAAAAGGAGACCCTTGTTATACGAGTTATTGCTGATCAGAGTTATCAAAAAAAACTCAGCTAGTGCACAAGGTCTTAAAGTGCTTTAAAGCTCCCACAATACTTCCATGACTCTTACCTATCATGCACTTCCACTACACAGGTCTCCAATGTGCAGTTTCGAAAGAAACACGCTACTGCAAACGTGCATTTGCATTTGAAAACTTATGGAAGCACACTAGTAAAAAATTCTCAATTGCCATATGTCTTTCTCTCAGATACATGTTACATTTGTACTTCCTGGGTCATTTCACCTCTGCAGTAGACTCTGGGTCATAGCATGTTAGTGGATGAAGTCATGGCAAATCAATGGGGAAGCAGCTGATTGGTTATTGACAGGAAAGAAGGTCCCGCATCGGTGGGGAAATGGTCAAGATAGTGCAAGACAATTAGAAAGCAAGACCTGCAAGCAGACACTTCTTTAACATCATGGAGTGTACATCATGCTCGCAAGAATCTATTTAAAAAATACATGAGGGCCCTTTATAGTGAATGGATGTGCATTGCATGGAAAATGTATCGAATTCCAGGGTAGAATGGTTTGTACAGTCGTGTGCAAATGTATTAGAACACCTCAAGATTTGTAATAGATATCCTTTATATACCTGCCTGCATGAAAACCTCTGGGGGTGAGAATTTCAATTTTAGGTCCGTAATCTGTGATATACAAACAATAGGCACTCATGTGAAAATGCTAAACCACTTTGTGCTTTAATTAATCTTAAAGAGTAAGTAGTGGAATTCCGAAAAAATATAGCATTATACGTCCCCATGTGTTGTTACAACTGTTTAAATAACGCACCTGTCATTTTTCTTTTCATTGTTAACATCCTGACAACTTTTTACACTTACTACAACTTTAAACTCGGTTTCAAAGCTCTTTTCAGAATGCCTGCTCTAGTGCACTGATAGTGTAAGGATTATTGCCCACATGGTCAAACAGGTAACACAGCAATAACGATCCATGATGTGGTACGGTACAGAAAAGCCACTTGTTGTTATGCAGTGATTTAGAGGACAGATCTCAATGTGTGGCTATAGCAGGTCAGCAGGAGAGAGCCCTGCACACTATTTAAGGGGCAGGACAAAGCCCTGCTTAATATAAAGTGTATTTGTTTAGAATTATTATTATTATTATTATTATTATTATTATTATTATTATTATTATTATTATTATCTATTATGTATAAATATGACAGCAAAAAGCTGTGTGTTTTGTTATTGTTTGATTTGAATGTATTCTGTTTTATATTTACGATGTTTTGTTATTGTTTGGCAGCATGGATGGGAAGCCACATCCACACAAACACTCGTGTAGAATGTGACCATCTCCCGACTGATTAACTGAGTGTTAATCCGGAGATGGTCACATGTATAAAAGCCTGCAGCTCTCTGCGTTTTGGAGTGTTTTGGAGAACGAGAGAGACAGAGGAGAGCGAAACTGAAAGTAAAAATTATCAGTGAAGGCAACTCCCCAGCCTGACCTTAGTTATCGATTCAGTGTGGTTTTTGTGTTCGTGGTTTTGTTTTGTTTAAAACTTTTATTTTGTGCTCTGTGAGCAGTGTTGTTTGTTAAAACTGTTTATTTATTTTTGTTTAATAATAAACGGCGCCTCAGCGCCTTTTTGCCCCACAGTACCTTGCCTGTGTTTGTTCCTGTTTCTGGCCTGAAGTTACCACCTCAGCCATCCCTGTCACAGTGGACTATTAAAGTCATCAGTTAAATGAGACAATCACGAATTTGCCTATTTTGTCAATTTTCCAAGATTTTCAGTTGCAGTGGTTTGATTTCATATGCACAACAAATAGCTCTACAGAAGCAATGGCTTGTTGTAATAAATGTGCACACTATTGTAAGTGTGCAGGTGATCACAGCCTCTCGTTACCTTTTCTCTTCCTCTAGTTGATTGGCCAGCTCCGCCCTGGCTTTCTGAGTGCTGGCCAGCAGGGTGCGCACTTGCTGCAGGTTGGACTCAGTTTCTGAAGCGTACTGCAGTGGAATAAGAAGGAAGCTTAAATGACAAGCAGTGGGAGTGTAACTACAACTAGACTACACTCCAGTCCATGTACCTATGCACAAGGCACTTCTTTAAATATATCATTAGAAATCCACCCCACAGGTGCAATTGTGTTTGATTGACAAAGGGTCAAAGGCAGCTTTACCTGCTCGTGCTGCGCTTTGAGCGCGCTCATTTCCTTCTCCACCTCGCAGATGTGGCTGGTTGCCTTGGCGACCTCAGCCCTCTCCAGGTCTCTCTCAGCCAGGAGCTGCTCAATGTGCTGCTGCTTTTCCTTGAGCGCCTCCTGCAGGGCGGTGGTGCCGGAGATCTTGCGCGCGTAGCGGGACGAAGTCTCTGTCAACTGTAACCAGCAGGAGGCAGACTTAGAAAGGCAGCTGTGAGAGACACACCAGCCTAGGATAGTTTATCAATCATACCTACTGCAGGCTAGCTCACTAAATACTGTAATAAATCACTCACTTTTTGAAGTATCATATTTATTTTTGAGCTGGTTATTAAAGGACAATCACAGCAAATAAAACGTGCGTCAGTCGTACCTGATGCTTTTTTTTATTGATGACCAGTTTCTCCGTCCCATGCAATCATGGTGTGTCGTCAGCTTAGCTGGTCAGAAATTGTAAAACCTGTTGTACAATTAAGTAAGGTTTCATGGTGTTCCAGTGAAGAACCCCAGTCAAATACGTACTCTGAAAGGTTAGTGATTTATTGCAGGAGCATGCCTAATGCAAAGGCCAATGCAGCACTCCCTGCGGGCCCTCAGCCAAGATTCAGCGAATGGGATTCACACCACGCTTGCATGACCCACCCTCGCAAAACGCAACAGTTATCTATGAACGCAGTTTGTGTAATATGGTATTTTTTTAAAGTTTCCGTAATTCAAATGTAATCCTAGAGCGACACTCCAGTTAGAAAATTCAAAAATGATGGAAAGATGACATGCTTGAGTGAGTGGATTGTCACATGATAGTGTTTGGGCACATCTTTCCCTTCGCTCCCCCACACCCCCTTCTCCTCACCAGGCCACTGCGGCTGGGGCGGCCCCCACAGAGGAGGCTGACGGAGCTCACTGAGCTCATGGAGGAGCTACTGGGGCTGTGGGCCAGCGAGGAGACCCCCATCGCCATGCGCTTGCTCTTCTTGGTCTTGGCCGGGCTTGTGGAGGGAAGCCGATCCGGATCACCTTGTGGATGGGAGCGAAGAGGCCAAACCTGGGGGCACTGGAAATACCTGCACAGCAAAACACACAAAACACAGCACTGTTAGAGCCTGCAGCACCAGGGACTCTGAGACCTCTTGAACATCACAGCAATCAAGAACACAGAGAGATACTCTACAGCTTCACTGCACTGAGACACTCAGCTACTCTACAGCATCACAGTGCTGGGGAACAGAGTGCTATTCTAGAGCTTCACGGCACTGGCACACAGAGCTACTCTAGAGGAGCACAGCAGTGAGGAACACCAAGAGATATCATGAGCATCACAGCACCAAGAACCCTACATGCTACTCTAGAGCATCCAAAGTACTGGGAAACACGCTACTCAAGAGCTTTGCAGTCACAGCAGGTGTTGAGCATGGGAAGATGTTTGTGTAAGAAGCTGTGACTCAATACCTGGTTCCAGCTACGGCTCCATCATTCTTTCCCAGGGGTTCATCCAGCTCCACCCCACACCACTCGCCCTTTGAAGTCCGTCTCGCCCACATAGCGCACCACGCCCGTCTTTGTGCCGCCCACCTGCAGGGAAACAACCAATCACATTACACTGTGGACACAATGAATTAACTCCTAAAAGCAGATTTCTTTAGATGATCACTAGGAGCGTGCAACTGTAATTTCTTTCCCCTGTGCAACTGTGGAAACTGTGAGGTAGTAAATGGAAAAGATTTCAGTTGGGATAGAATTCTCAGTTGCACACCACCTCACATCACAGATTCAGCTTTAATGAGTCTTTTCAGAACTCCTTGCAGTGAAATATAAGTTAGTAAACTTGGTAAATAATAATCTAAGCAGAAATAGCAATAGAGACCACACACAATAGGGTACTGAATAGGTGAGAAATTCACAGTTAGGAAAATGCTGGATATATAGAAGTATCCCTTTAAATACTTAAATCTAAATATAATCCAGTAGTACTAAAAGAAACTTCAAAATAGTTTGAAGGTCCTTTATTTTTCAGTACATTGGGCACAAAACTTTCTAGAGAATTTCCTTTGCAAGTTTCATCATTATTTGATAAGCGTATGTTTGTAATGACATTTTTAAAATGTTTGTCTAGTTCACTGGGGGTCGAATTCAGATTTGAATTTGATGAGGTATATCCAATTGATCTAGACATCCAATGATGCATGTTATTATTACATTATAATTGTATCTTATTATGCATCATAAAAGTAGCCCATCTGGACCATCAGACAACCTAGGGCATTGTGAATTATAGTTCTTGCAGTACATTGTTTTACATTGTCATTGTGACCTTGTGATGATGTCACCAGAGTGAGTCAAATTGCAGATATTCCAAAACGGGGAAACAGATCGGGAAGAGGGTGAGAGAGTGAGAGAGAGCCTGGGGGCTTTCCAAGTACAAACAGCTGGGAGAGTCAGCCAGCCGCAACCCAGCAGAGCTCCAGGAGGGACATAGCACAATGAACCAGTAGAACAGGCATGATCAGAGGGCTGGCTTTCAGAGCGAGGAAGCTGGGGGAAAGCAGACATCGCTGGAAGACATCTGCTCAAGGGCCACGAGTGTCAAGGGTCAATCAAATCACTGGGCTTCCCTGGTTCAAGAAGACCAAGGGGTTGTTTTATCAAGGTTGGAAGGTCCAAAACCTAGTATCCCATCTAGGACCGTCCATGACTTCTTTAAGACCCAAGAGGACATCATGGGTAAGCAGCTACCTCCGAGGGAGCACCACTTAATTCCCAAAGCAACTAATCTGTTTGCTAGCTCCCAACTTGTACCTGGTTTCCCAGTCAGACACTTCTCTAGCACAGGTGGTTCCATCTCCTTGGCCGAGTTCCTGCAGCTCTTGAAAGAGAAGCATGTCTGTGTTATTGATGTGAGGGAGCATGCAGAGCTCAAGAAGGATGGGGAGATCCCAGGCTTGTCAGTGTTCCTATAGGGGAGCTCCCTATAGGAGGCTTTGGTGATGGATCCATATCTCTTTGAGCACAGGTACAAGGTTAGGATGCCCGGGAAGCAGGATCGGAATGTGTTCACTTGTCTGGCTGGGATCCATGGGAAGACGGCCATGGAAACAGCACGCTCTCTGGGTTATAGGTACGTCAGCATCTACAAGGGAGACTGGAAGGAGTGGGCAGCAGCAGAAAAAACGAACGATAAACTCTCTTAATAAAAACTAGAGTTAGTTGCTGTTTTTTCAAGGTTGATTTGACTTGCTTTGAAAGTTGTGATCTAACTGCTTTTTATGGATCTTGGTTAGCAGGTTTCAGGTTGTTTTAGCGATAATGCTTTCAGGTTTATGACTGTTTCATGTTGTGGGTTCACCAATGCTTCTTTAAAACATTAAAGTCAGATTGTCAAATGGAAGGTCAAAGTTCAAAATGAAAGGTGAGAAGATTTTTTAGTCAAAGAAGTTTCCTAAGTTTTTTTTAGTATATATCCTACCATTTAGTGTTCTACTGTACAGCAATGGATGATCTGCTATTTTTGTTAGGTTGTATTTGTTACAAAAGAGAGTCTATTTAGTCTGGCAAATGTTACACGAGGAAACAGAAAGACATGGATTAACTAATGCTGTGATCACACTAACAACACAAAGGACATTGAAAAATGTGTCATTTTTTGTAACCAAGTTGTTTTCTAAGTCCTACAACCCCTATGATTCAACTTTGATTATGGTGCCTCTATAGTTATGGCACCTTTTAAAAAGTACCAAGTTGCAAAACACTATAATAACGTCTGAAACTGCTTCCAGTTGACGCTGCATAAAATGTCAAAAAGCATCAGTTATATTTATCATAGTTTTTTTTGTTATAGTGGCACCATAATTAAGATTACTTCAGGAAACACACCCTTAACCCATTAAGCACCAAATTAATTCTAAAGATATTTCTTCACAGAAAAACATTGAAATCCTTTGTTCTGACTACAAACTGTTGCATCCTATTTGTAGGACAGTCAAGTTAGATGTGCCCGTAATCAGGCCATTTAAATGTCACGCTGGGTATGAAGCTCAACATGTAGAAAATGGAGCTTTATCATCACTGTGGGTAGGAAAACACCAAGAAATGTATCATTTTTAGGCATTTAGACTTAACATTTGCAGTTAACAAAATTAGAGTAAGTTATCATAACAATACAGTTAAAGAGACATTTTAAATAACAGAAAAAGCTCAGAAAAATTACAAAGTAGCCTGTCCTCAAATGAGGACAATGGCACTCAATGGGTTAAGCTCAGCAGTGAAGGTCTATATCATGGAGGGCTCTTAAAGAATGTTGGTTGTTTCTCATTTTCTTCTATAAAAAAAAAAGAAACAGGATTTAATCTGAGCTGTAAGTAAATGCTTTGAAAATAAGACCCTATGTCTATCAAGCTGTGGATGTCTTTAAACCAGATGCACAGAAGATAGCAATGTATTCCAGCGAGGAGACTGTACTGCCTGCATGTGAATGCACTGATTGACCCTCGGGGGCATGTCCCTTTCCTCCTTGAGCCTGAGGCCTTCCCAGCTGGAAACAAACAGATGTCTAGCGGAAACGAGAAGGCCACGACCCAGCGTGGGGCCCCAGGGGAAATAACACCCTCAACCCCCACCTCCAGTTACACTGGAGTTCATATTCACATTCCACATGACTCCCAGCTTGCTCTCTCCTCCCACTCCCTGCCCAGGCTTTGTGCTTGCCACTTTAGCCGATTCCCTACTAATTCATCCTGCCTGCAGCCTGTTGGGATGACTCTGAAAAACTTGGCTCTGTGCAATCTGATTTAAATTACACCCCACTTCCCTCAACACCTTTAACCACTGCTGTGACCTGTGGGGATAGCATTGGGCAGGCTAACTTAGAGTCTGCAGTTTTGTAGTAGGGGTTTGATTTAAGAGAGATTGATTAAACTGCACAATAAGACTTTGTTTCTTTCTTTCTTTTAATTTTTATAAATAAATAAATAGTGCTGTGACAAACTTGGATTTTATTTATATTTAAAATGCAAATGAATATTCTTTCATTTTGAATTAGCTGCAAAACAAATATATTTCAAGCACATACTAGTAAAAGTCTTGCTGCAGTGAAATAAACCTGGTACCTCATCAAATGACCCATTAAAGGAAGGCCAACGCTTCTCTCTACATGCATTAGTCTCCCTTGCATGGTATCCTGTAAATCCTGTAACATGAACCAATGCAAACCTGCTCTATTTTTATCACTGAATGTATTTCAAGCAGATTGAATCTAAAATAAATAAATAAACAAACTACAAAAAGAGAAACCATTCATTCGTGTGCAGCCCCAAACCTCTGTTAATTCCCTCTCTAATAAGACTAACATGCTATAACTCTACCAGACCCTCTGAAATCCTGGATACAACATAATGCTAACGTATTGTCTCATGTGGTTTAGATTAGGAACTAAAACAGAAGAAGAGTTTCCATACAAGAATACTGAAATAATAACATCTTAGTATTATTCTTTGACATGTTTCAAATATACACCTTCTGTAGTGAGGTTACATGTTGTTGGTCCTTGACTGACCTTCATAGGTTTCACTGTATATTTTATATAGAGTTATATTTTCAAAGCGTACTCCTGTCTTTAATTAACTCCTGTTTTTGAAAGAGATAATATGCCTGTTCATTTTACAGAACTAGAACCAAAAAGTGATTTAATCCAAGTTCTTTTCAGCACTCAAGATGTTTTTTTCTCATTTTGTAACATTTACATGCTTTTTCTCTATTAAAAAGTTAAAGGTTGGAGGTAATGCTTTGAAAATATGTTCTCGAGTGACCCAAGTGTGGTGGACTTAACCTAACCTTATCTCAGAACAGCTGAGTCTGCTTGAGAGAGGTCCATGCCCCAGGACTGAGGCACTACCTAAGATTTACTCCCAGGTTTTAGCAAGAAAAAGCTCAATTGAAAGAGCGAGATTCCCCACCCTTAAATTAGCTCAAAGTCAGCGTATCAATTAGTGGAAAGCCAGGACATTAGTTAAGGCTGACAAGCTCATATTGAGCGTAAAAGCTTTTACAATAACATAGATTAAACACAACGATCCAAAGCTACTTCAGAGTCTCCAACCAGATAATCTACCGCAGAGAGCGAGCCAAGTGATCTTATCTGAGGGAGACATTTCATATCAGTTACCGGGGAAGATATTTACAGCCTGATTTTCAGAAGGTGCGTTTTAGAGAGAAAATAGAGATCACGATGCATTTGCACTGCCAGTTTTTGGGCACCTAATTATACACCCGATTTTCAACAGGGGCAGGTTCATTTCTCCGACTTGCAACGCCCTTTGCAGCTCCTGCTTATGACTGATTTAACTGAAATGACAATTGATTTTCAGGTTCATTAACAAGCCAATTAGTCACATTTCAATAGCTGGACTTCCATTTAACTGGAAAACGAGGCAGCACACATGTAGTCACAACAATTGGGAAAAAAGAAAAGAGAAATACATTCTTAACACCCAAGTTGAGCTTTTGCTCGATGATATTTTAGCACATCAAACTGTTCTTTTGGCAAAAGGTCCGGAGCCACTGCTAAATTTAAAATACGGAAGGATATAACTGAAAAAATAAACACAACCTCTTCCATAAAAAGGCCAAAAAAGATTCTGGGACCTAAAGTTGTGATGCCTAGTCTCTGTAAGTCGCTTTGGATAAGTGACTAAATAATAATAATGCAATATTAATATTCTTTACATGCAATATCTGAATGTTTATGTATGTTTGTGAAAAATCATAATAAAAATGTTAAACATGAATATGCATTTGTTACATATGTTTTCAAATGGTCACATGTTAATTATGTATTTAATATATTCTAAAATTAGCCAGCCTCCACTTATAAGCCTCTGTTTGAGTTTTCTGAACGAGGCACTGTTCTCCATGATAAATGAGTCGAGGCATGAGCCAGGGTACTTGGCAACTACATCCATGATAATACATTGAGCATCACATCAAACTTGCACAGGTAAAGAATGATGATGCTTTCATTCCTTGAATCTGGGGATATTGCAACATGTGTGCAATCTATAACACCGAGCACGTTTGGGAAGCCAGACAACTGATAACATTTGTGTTTGGTTCTATTTAGTTCCACATCCCCAACTGGAAGTAGTATATACCCTTGCCCTACGGAAAAGTGCATCTGTGACATCAGTCAGTATCTTTGACATAGAAGACTGACAGATACCTGATCTGTCCCCAGCTGTTGTCTGGATGGCACCCGTTGAAAAGGAATGGCTGCTGTAACCTTTACAGGTACAGGTATAACATGACTGCGGGCTGTTTGTGATTCTAAATCAGACTTAAGCAGATCACACAGCTCTGTTATAGTGCCTATATCCAATCTGTATCTACACATAACTTGTTTTAGAGTTACATCTAGAAATGTCTGACGGGGATGAAATATTCTGGGTTTAGACTAGGGTTGTTTTTTCCTCATCCCTTCCCTCTCGTGCTGCAGTTGAAGAATTGGAAGCGCTTCGATATTCTCCATTGTAGATTACAGCTTGGTAGTCCTGTCAGCGATCGCAGTTCAAGACACGAGAGGGGGGCGTGTCTTAATTACAGAGTGTATTTTGGTGTTTTGCACCTTTCGAAAATAAGGCGTTATTTGCAAAATAGAACCAATTATGAATTTCAGTTGCTTAACAAGCGGTAATGCGAGTGTATCTTCAAAAAAGCGCAAAGCCTAAAATTCCATTGCGTCTGCACTGACTTATAGGACTTTTGAAAATACATTTTGCAACTTATCCGGAGTCGCAAAGGTGTTTTTCCTCTGCCCCTTTAGAAAATCAGGCTGTTAGTGTTCAAAAAGGGACTGGTCAAGGCTTGTTACTTGATAGCATACTGTACCATTAGGCCTGCAGAGAAGCATTGTATAAATGACCAGAGTAGCGTAGCTGCTGTTTATACTCATCTGCATGCAGTCTGACACTGTCAACCACACTGCATCTTGCTAAGAAGTAAGGAAGTAGATACAAACGTCATCTGAATTTTTCGGTTGTTTTGTTTTTCTGTTTGTAATTATTCTGAATGGTTCCGGATTCTGTTTTAGGTTTTTTTCTCTAAATCTGTCTTTCCCAGCTTTCAGCTTGTTTGGAGAATTCTAAGTGCCGGGACTGAACAGCCTTCCACATAACAACAGAACCCACAACTCCTCCGAACGAAATAACGTCACGCTGACACAAGCTTCGGCCAGGGATGCAGAATGTGCGCGTGGGCTTGCACAATGTGCAGAGAGGGACTTGGTCGGGAGCCGAACCCCCTCCCCACTGGCACAAAGTTTTGGACTTTCGCCGGCATCCGATTATTTCCAACAATCAAATAAACAAACAAATAAATAAATAAATAAATGTTTGTTTTAAATCTGTGCTGTCTAAGATACAACCCATACCCCCGACCTAGTGTCTGGAAGGTTTGTAGTCTGTGCCCCAAGTGACATCATCACTGTACATTGATAAAGGTTTGAGTTCAATATTTTTCAGCTTTAGTCTTTTATTATCATTTTCCACTTCCAGAGGTCTTCACAAATGTATAACATGCAAGGCTTAGCGATTACAGATCTTAAACAAGACCCTTGAAAACAATTTCAAATACAGATACATTCCATTTTTCACGCTGGCAGTCAAAAGGTTAAATGGATATTGGGATTTAAAACCAGGCCTAACAAAAATCTCAACAGCTGTTTACAGTAAAACCTTGTTTTGATGCAGCCTCAGTAAAAGCGCCGCCTCACATTTTAACAGCCCGTCTGACTCCTGTTGACTGCAATGTTAATATTAAGAGTGCCATGTGCAGTCAGACGTAAAACATACATCCCCACCAAGGCTGTAAAGAGAACAGAGCTCTGGAAAAGTCATTACTGGACGAGTGGCTCTCTAAAGCGGTTTGTTCAGTACAGCAGTGCTCTACAGCGCTATGTGCAGTACATTAGTGCAATAACCAAGTGCTTTGGGTCATTGCACACATTTAGGGCACATTGATCTAGATTCCCAAAACTATTTACTCCAAAACGTCATGAGTGTGAAATTTTCACAAAGTAACAACACACACAATAAAGTTACCAAACCGGAAATAAACACCTCAGGAATTGAAGCCAGGGCTTGTGGGTAGTCTGGACTTGTTTCCGGTTTGTTTTAGGATTGTAAAAGGTGTCCCCACATCAGAAAAAAATAATGCTAATGATGATTTGGATTAAATAACTTTGAGAATGGAATGAGAATCTTGTGATAAAAGAAAAGCAAAATAAATAATAAAAGGAAAACCAAAAAACAGACAGAGGATTTGTGGTTTAATATTTTGTATTTAAAAGAAGCTAAATACTTGGTTAGTACTCTGTTAGAAGAATGCACTTATTAGCGAGGTTTCACTGTTAATGGATACACAGACAGGGGCGGATATGCTGGATACACTCTTCTCAATGCCCTCAATATATATTACCAGCATGTTTTACCTTTGGGACTGTCTCAAAAGCAAAGAGGAATCCCTGTGATAAGGCCAGTATAAAAACAACCATGAGGGTGTGCTCAGGAAATCTTTGACAAACTCATTGTTTCAGTGGGGAAGAAATTACTGTAGCACACCCTTTAATTATATTTTTTTACTGACACCTTGCTCAGGCCCTCAGTATGCTGGTGACTATTAAGCATGACACATATCCATGAATGAAACATATATATGGGACAAAAACCAGAAAATATTATGGAAATTCAAAACACGCCGTAAAACTTGGTGTGAAAAAATAAACAAATAAAACAAATTTGCCAGAAATGACTTTGGGTGAAAATTTGACAATGCCAAGATATAAAATAGTGCTAAAGAGACAGCTGGTACACCAGAGTGTAACAATTAACCTGTAAGAAACCTCTAGCTCTATTAAATTATTTTTCTTTTTAGTAAACTCCATATCTTATTGCATGTTTAAGGTTTAGACTGGGCTTTGACAAGAGCGTTTCCTGTTTCAGAGCTAGATACAACCCTCTCCTGGCATCCCAGAACCACCTTGTTGAGATTTCTTACAAAAGTGATCAGGTACTAGCAATGTAAGCATGCTAAATCTGCACTGAAGTGGTTAACTTTTCATTAAAGTGGCTATAGCTTTAAGCCAATAACAAGACACTGTTCAGATGAAATGACCTAGGAAGTGCAAGAACATGTGTTTCTTTCAAATCTGCACATTTGAGACCTGAGTAGCTAGCAACATTATTTTGTTAGCTACAATCCCTTTAAAAGACTTAAAGGTTGGCTAATACTGGCACTGTAATAAGTTCCTAATTTATAGATTGCTGATCATTCCAGTAATAATCTCCAGGTAGTTCTAGGACTGGGGTGCATGGGAAGGATATTGATCCAGCACTGAGTGTCAGTAAAGGGATTGGATTTGGATAATCAGAGAATCACCACTCACCAGTACTCTGCCACTCACCAGCACTCTGTCTCCCACTCTCAAGTCTTTGTCTCCCTTCTTGACGGAGCAGCTGTCGGAGAGGTTAGAGCTAGACTCGTTGCCTGCCTTCATGGAGCTGTTGAGAACGCTCTCCCTGAGTGGCAGGATCACTCGCTGGGCAGGAGGCACAGGGCTGGCCCCGAGCCCCGTGGAGGGTGAGATTCTGGGTGGTGAGCGACTCCGTGGAGTGGGAGTCACTCCCGTCTCCCATGGGCTGCCGGGTCAGCTTGGAGGGCCTGGTGAAGATGCCTTGCAGAGGCTGGCACTCAGCATCGCACCCCTCCAACCGAGCCATCGTTCTTACCCACAGGGTCGTCCAGAACCACGCCAGCCCACTGGCCTGGCGCAAACTGGGTCTCCCGAGGTAGTGGACACAGCCTGGCTTCGCCCCATTCACCCAGACCAGCTCGCCCACCACGAAGTCCCCGCCACCTCGTCCCCGACCTCGAGCCTGGAGCCGGGCTTGTCTGTGGCAGCGGCGGTGTTCAGGAGGGCTGCTTGTGAAGAGGGGAGCCTGGCGAAGACACAGAGAAAGCATTCCAGTCGTTCACACCACGCAAAACCTCTGCACCGTTTATACAAAGTCACTAAGTGACTGGGTCAAGTTCACAAAAACAATCTAGGAGCCCACTCTAACTCTAAAACTAACATTGAGAAACTGCGCAATTATACAGAGCATTGCAAAAAACAGAGCAATATAAAATGCACTTAAATAAACTAGAGCCTGGACACATATTTGAATTTGGTGGCAACAATGACCATGTTGGCATTGGCTCATTTTTAATGTCTGTATCAAATGCATTAATGATGTCTGAAATAAATAACTCCCATTCTACTGCACAGAAGAGTGTTTCTCACGTGTCTTTAATGATTTGATGGGGTACTGGGTGTATCTGAATTTAATATGGTACAACTTCTACATGTGTTTCAAATTGAAAATGAAAGAATATTAGAACACGGTCAGCGGGCTTGGCTGGGTGGGGGTGGGGGGTGGGGGTGGGAGGGGCAGAACAAGCTGGGTATTATGCCCCAGTTATGGCCACATGTTTTAGCCTCATGGGTGTGGATATGTATAGGCAATGTGGGGGAGGGGCACTATGAAATAAATTCTTTTTTAATGAAGCAGAAACAAGAAGAAACAAAATTGCAGAAACAGCCCTATAGGATATTCCTATCCCTAGCTTGCTAAATCATTGCTATTCTCCTTGCAGTAATTCTCCCCTGTAAGAGGTGTTTCATCACATCCATCCACTTCCATTGAGGCTCTGGGCAACAAGCCAGAGCTTCTCTAGCTTAGGAAAAACTTTAGGAATATTATTGGATTTACAATACAGGAACTGATATTTCATTATTATGTCCTTTATAGGAAAATACAATTTTAGGCTACAGCTTGTTTCTGTAGAACTAGACTACAAATGTATTCAGGCAGCCCGGCTTCAACATTAGGTTTATGGGGAAAAATTACTTTCTGTGTCTGTCAGTTAATACAAAATAAACGTCTAATTTTGCTTTGAAACATCAGTTATCTTATCTTATTTTATTCACTGTGTATATCAGTATCTGTTTCACCACATCCTGGTAACTTTTCAAAATTGTAAAGCACCCTGTGCCTCGAAGAGCTCTCAAACATGTCTACTCTCCAAGTACAGCTGGTACCCCATGGCGTAACCATTAACTTGTCCCCTGGAACACTATCACAATGTGGGGCAGCATGTTGGAAGGTTAATGGGTTACACCAGCAGTACAGAGCAGACATGTTTGAGAGCTATATAGAGGGCCTGCTTTAAACTTTTTAAAAGTCACCAGGATGTGACAAATGAAACAAAGCCATTCTAAGCAACAATAAGAATGCATTACTTCAGATGAATTTCAGACCCGTGCTCTTTGGTCATTATTGTAGTTTTTCTCTCAATACAATTCTCTTTCCATTTCTCCATTTCCATATTAGCTGGCTTGCTCTGTGCTCGGAAGCAGAGTGAGAATGAATTGAATGCAGGCACAGTGTTGCCATGGAGATGCAGGGGAGGAAAAGGAGCCATGCGAAAAGGAGAACACAGACCTCATTTTCTCCCTGTGCCCCTGACACCTCCCACCAGAATTCCACCATTCACTAGACGAGAAGCAGATTCTCCAGCTCTTCATTTAGAGAAAGCCCCCCCACCCCTCTCCCGGCCTACTGTCACCCAAGGGCCTGTTCAATTGATCTGAACAGCATTGGAATCGGACATCCACGAAGACTCACCACACAGCGGAAAGACCTAATTTGAATGGTTCGCTTGCAAAATGTTTTTCTTATTTTTTATTTTCTTGTTTTACAAATAATGATTAATGGCCCAGATCGATTCCCTTTCGGCTGGTAGAACGTGTGTCTTTGATTTTAGGTGTCATTTATGCATTGGTTTCCTTAACATGATATCTTTTTATCCTGCCACAGGGATGACATCCCCTGTAAATCACACTTGCATTATTCTGGAGAATCAAATTGTGATTTAGCATTTCATTGCTCATTCTTATTCTATACTATTCTATAGTGTTGGGGCAAATATCTGAATATTCAAACAAACATTTCTTGACATGTATTTGAATGCAAAAACCATGTCTGTGTCTGCTAGATATAACAATGTGTTTTGCCTTGTGCCATTTACCACCTTGCCAATTTCGAAAATGTCAAGTGAAAAGAGAGTGTTTTTATCTGAAACACACACAAGGAAAGAATGTTTAACTAAAGCAGTATGGCATCCTGTATTTTGTAGTTAATTCACTAAGGTAAAGTAAGACCTTCACTGACTTCTAGGTTATTTTTTTTTTTAATAAGGTGTTACATATAGTGGCTTTGATAACGTTTTGCAGAAGAACCAATATTCGAATATGAAAATACCATGTTTGTCCCAGCACTGCTATTCTGTAATACTGTTCACATGTGTCATGGTCATCAACTTTTTCATCATACCGATAGCTCTCATTTTGTTTCACTGTTCTGTTTCACAGCTGTCAACCGTGCAGTGGTGTCCACTAATAGAGCTTTCTGATTGGTGGGTTATTCTGTGGTTTAAAGTGTTGTTTATATCAACAGAACAGACTGCCCCCTCACTTTTACATAAAGCCAGTCTGATCTGAAGCCTGGCATTCACTCAACTGGTACAGCCAGGCACAGTCTCACAATTTGTGACCTGAATACTGTACTGTGGCAGGGCTGAGGCCCTGCACTTGTAAATAGTGTGTGTGTGGTTAGTTAGAAATAAAGATTTGTTCTTTTAAATTAACATTTTACACAGTCATAGTTAAAATCCCATCCCTGCCAAATCCATGTGCAAAATGTGGCAAGGTGCTAACTGATCGATTAATTAATTAATTGTCAATCAGCCCTGGTAGAAAATTATCATTTGAAGCTTGTCTGGCTTTGCTTTTGAGTGTTCATTACTAGCCAGCAATAGAAATTTAAAAAACACTGAGATTTAAAAATGTCCGTAATGAATAACACAAAAATGAAGTTCCCTAGACTAACACAGTCTTACTGCGCTGGCACGGTATCAATTAAAGTAGTCTGGCACACAGCGAGATGTAGAGTCTCACATCCCTGTGCTTTAATGTACTGCCAACCTGGGAGAAAACACCTAGAGGTGCAGCAGACAACCAGTTTCCTAGTAGAATATCTGACAGGTAATAATCGACAATAATCAATGCATTTCTGCAAAAGCAAGAAGAAAAATAAATGCTCTTCGCAAGAGCCGTCAAATACTGAAAACTGAAAACCTGCATGTTTATATTATTATACACAGAAACATGCATTCCATTATTTAAAGGCAAGAGGCAAAAAAGTTTTTTGGTACTTCATGAAAGCCTTTAAATACAACCAAAAACATGCATGTGCCAGTCCTGGTGTAAAGTGTAATTCCAATTCCAATTCCAAAGTTATTTTGTTCAATTACAATTATAGTTACAATTATGCTACAATAATTACAATTACACTAAAAAGTGACATAAACAACTCCACACATTAACCTGTTTACTCTATTCTAAATAACCAGCAATAATCACAAACATACTAGAGAACTTATTATTTCAAACAAATGGGGTCACCAAAAGTGGTTGAAAATACAAGAATAATGAAATCAAATGACAAATAAATGCAGAACTGAACTCTGAACTGTAATCAATCAATGATATGGTTTAATTACAATTACAATTGTGACTGACCCCCGGTCTGGCACGTGCTAGTAATAGAATATATACGGCACCAGGGTGTCCAATGAAGGTTTAATTGACAAAATAAAGGGGGTACTCGATTTAAATGGATGGAACTTGAATTTAAATGATGATGAGCCTTTGCATTTCTGCACCCTGCAATCCTTAGATGACCTGCATAAACTCCCTGGTCAGGATTGTCTGGACAGTACTTCAGTCGGTCATGTCCTTCACAGCCCCTTCACTGGGTCTGCTTTATTTCCTAGTCGTTCTCAACACTCACCCTGCAGCGTCTTAGCAATGCCTGCTACAGTGCCAGGGTGGTGGATCATTCAGGACACGGGGGTTGCTAAGGGCAACAGTGGAAGGGATTTGCTGGAAAATATATACGGCAATCTCTGATTGTAAAGGGACGTCTGTGCAACTGCAAGGTCAGCTGCTTCAGCCTCTTCAACATTTTTACCATTTCTTGATATAGCAGACTTCTGTCTCTTTTAACTGACATGTAAAGCGCTTTGAGATACTGTGGTATGCAAGGCACTATATAAATAAATACAATTGAAATTGATTGAAAAATTATAGTGAACGGCTTGAAGAGAATGTGTAGGGTGAGGGGGGGCTATTATTATTAGTAACACAATGCTGTGCTTATGGTTCAGTTCCAAACATGTATATTATATGGGTTTTGAAACTTCCATCTAGAACCTATTTATATCACTGTAGCTGTTAAACCTGGAGTGGAATGGCCCTCCAGGGTTGTGAATGGACACCCCTGGCCTAGACGTACCAAAATACAAGGTCCGAGGTTCACTGTATGGAGTACACCTCGGTCGTTACTATTATTGTATTGATGAATCGACAGACAGAATACCAATAAACAGTCAAACTGTAGAGATCTTACAGTGCCACTGGGAGAGAGGTGGGATTCAGTGCGACAAGCACAATGCAATCCCATCACACAGCAGCACGCAGCTCTGCTGTCTCCTCCGCAAAATACAAATGACCTCAATTTCCAGGGTTGAGAGGATGTTCAGGGGAGGAATTTGAGATGCAAGCACCACAGGGACCGACAAGTATAATTAAGAAAAGATTTTTGAACCGCAGTTACTGTTTGGACATTCAGTCTGTCACTCACCACTCACCATCCTTACCACAGTAACCCATTCCATTCCCTCACCACTCTCTGTCCTTCAACTTCCAACTGTGTCCCCTGGTCCTGGTTTCTTAAAGCATTGGTTAAGGTTGACTTTGAAGTCTTTAAAATCTTAAAAGCAGTTCACTATCAAGCCCCCACCCCTAACTCTTCTATGTTCTAGGCTAAATAAATTCAGTCCCTTCAATCTTCATAGCTCGTTCCTTTAAGCCCTGGGATTAGTCTGGTTGCTCTTCACTGGACTCTCTCCAGGGCCACACTGTCCTTTCAGTAATGTGGTGACCAGAACTGAACCCAGTGTTCAAGGTGTGGTCTCACCAGTGCATTATACAACCTCATCATGACCTCTACACTATAATCAAGAATTCTGTTAAAGCTTTTAGGAAAACACCTCCTGTCTCCTATGTATTCTAACCCATTATCTTTAACACGCTCATTTATAGGTTTATTTTCAAAGCATCATATAGTTGACTCTTGCAATTCCAAACCAGTTGGGTCAATCTGGATTACCAGATTCCAGATTATTTGAATTACTATGCTGTGTTCTTTTCCGAGAATATTTGAATTATGTTTTTTTTGTGTGTGTGTGTAAACAAAAGTGAAGCATCCCTGTCACAAAACAAATTCAGTTCTGGAACAATTTAGGTAAAATGATAGTGATCCATGGTTGGGACCTGATGTCGGTCTAACAGAATGGGATCCTCTTTGGGATGCTTACTGTAATGACTCTCCCCTCCCCTATGGGACAGGCAAAGGCACAGTAATGAAAACTACTCGCTGGATTTGACCAGTCTGCTGACAGCGAGGCTTTGGGGTTTGCAGAACAGCGAAGTGACTGGATTACTTGTCAATCAGTAGACAATTCACCTAATCTCTAAAGCAGTCCCCCGGTTGTCTACTTTACCTTAATTTCCTCACAACAGCTCAGGAGAAGTGAAGGTCAGTGGGCATCCTCTGATCCTACAATCAAGCCAATGGCCTCTTTACAGCCAGGACCAACACACCAAATGTCGGCGAGCTACTGGCCCCTGGAGATAAAGGCCAGCCCTTGCCTCCCTAACCCGAGAGACAGCCAGAGTCAATGCGACACTCTGTGCAGTGAAGACCGGGACTTCATACAGTCAGGACAAGAACTTGCTCTCCCTGACTGCGTGACACCCTGCACACCACATGGCTGTTTCTTTTCCAGGTAAGCGACTCAGGGACCAGGCATTTAAAAGCTCTGCATTAAAGGTGCTTCCTTCTGTTCTGAACCTCCTCACTGAGAGTAAGAGTGCCCTCGCTATCTCTTGTCCTACTTGCTGTGCTAAATTACAGCGTGGTCAGCAACAAAACATGCTGTGACTGTACTACTAACAAACTGAAGGAGCTGCCAAGAGAATGACAGCCACATGAGTCACAGGCCTCCTGGCTTACAAAATGAACCTGGAGGGGCCTGCAGTGCAGTTCATTTAGTCTTTAAAGTCTGGGATGGGAATTTTTTTAAATTTTTTAAATTTTTTAAATTTTTATAAATTTAGTCGTTGCCAATTATTTTTTATTATTTTCTCCCAACTTGGTATGGCCAATTATTTTATTATGCTCAGCTCACCGCTACCACCCTTGCGTTGACTCAGGAGGGCGAAGAACACACACTGTCCTCCAGTGTGTGCGTCAGCCGACCCTTTTTTCACACTGCGGACTCACCATGCAGCCACCCAAGAGCTAGTGTCGGAGGACAATGCAGCTCTCGGGCAGCTTATAGGCAAGCCCGCGAGGCGCCCGCCAGACTACAGGGGTCGCTGGTGTGCGGTGAGCTGAAGACACCCTGGCCGACCTAACCCTCCTTCCCCGGCGGCGCCGCCAATTGTCTTGCCGCCCTGGGAGCTCCGTCCTCGGTCGGCAAAGGAATAGCCTGGATGAAATCTCACGATAATTAGACAACAAATATCTCAATCGTTTACAAAGAATTATCACAGATTCTTCTTAACTCTATCAACAATGTAGTTCTAGAAAACTCAAAAGCTGAGTGTCTTGTGTCATCTTTAGATTGATTATCGCTGGCTTTCTCCTGGTTTATTTTTCAGGGGCTCACAAAATACTGTAATACATCACTCACTTTTAGAGCAACAAATTTACTCCTTATTGAAACATCATGAAACCTGTTAACTGTGCAAGGGACTGCAGGGCTTTGCTACTCAATACGACAATTTTCAGTTTATTCTTTGTTTCTGACCAGCAGCTGACCAAATGCGGCCAGGCAGTGATCTCCAAGCTGAGGAAAATCACAGCAAACTTAAACGGGTGTCAGTAATACTGAGGAAAATCACAACAAACAATACGGGTGTCAGTAATACTGAGGAAAATCACAACAAACAATACGGGTGTCAGTAATACTGAGGAAAATCACAGCAAATGAAACGGGTGTCAGTAATACTGAGGAAAATCACAGCAAACTAAACGGGTGTCAGTAATACTGAGGAAAATCACAGCAAACAATACAGGTGTCAGTAATACTGAGGAAAATCACAGCAAACGAAACGGGTGTCAGTAACACTGAGGAAAATCACAGCAAACGAAACGGGTGTCAGTAATACTGAGGAAAATCACAGCAAACAAAGCGGGTGTGAGTAATACTAACTCTTTCCTACTGTAAGTGTGGATGTCTCACTCAATCATGGCATGTCGTCAGCTCAGCTGGTCAGAAACAACTCAAAACTGAAAGTGGTGAAACCTGTTGTATGATTCACAGGTTTCATGGTGTTCCAATGAAGAACCCCAGTCAAACACGCACTCTATACCGTTTGCAATGTTGAAAAGGATCTATCCTAATTATGGGACACTGCAATTATCAAGAAAATGGAGGCACCTTTTCAGACCCCCAGATTGGATTTCAAGATCAGGAAAAGCTCTCATCTTACCTTCCTTCTGGGCCGAGGTACTGGAAGTAGACCCTGGGAGGACCGCCTACTGGGCTGGCATGCTTAGCCCCGACCGGGATCTTCAGTCCACTCGGCTTCAACATGCTCATCTCTCTGTCTCTCTTGGGTATGTGAACTCAGGAAAAACCCCTGCTGCAGGAGGCTTCAGTCAGCGTGTCAGGCCTCAGAGTGCCGAGAGCTTCCTCCCATCCTTACCTATAAATACAATAAAACCCAGTTAACCACTCTCTTCAGTACAGTTAGGTGACTTATTATCAGTTCACAGCACAACAGGTAACACTATCCATCCTATCCATGCATGCACATGGATTAGGGAGTGGTTAACATGTAGAAAACAGAAAGTACTGATTAGAGGAGAAACCTCAAAATGGAGCGAGGTAACCAGTGGTGTACCACAGGGATCAGTATTAGGTCCTCTGCTATTCCTAATCTATATTAAGCAAACTCGTTAAATTTGCAGACGACACAAAAATAGGAGGAGTGGCAAAGGTCATTAAAATGATCTAGACAGCATTCAGAACTGGGCAGACACATGGCAAATGAAATTTAATAGAGAAAGTGTAAAGTATTGCATGCAGGCAATCAAAATGTGCATTATAAATATCATATGGGAGATACTGAAATTGAAGAAGGAACTATGAAAAGACCTAGGAGTTTATGTTGACTCAGAAATGTCTTCCTCAAGACAATGTGGGGAAGCTATAAATAAGGCCAAAAAGATGCTTGGATATATTGTGAGGAGTGTTGAATTTAAATCAAGGGAAGTAATGTTAAAACTTTACAATGCATTAGTAAGACCTCACCTAGAATATTGTGTTCAGTTCTGGTCACCTCGTTTCAAACCAGAATTATCCCGGTTTAAAAGGCATGTCATATGCAGACAGGCTAAAAGAATTTAATCTATTCAGTCTTGAACAAAGAAGACTACGTGGTGATCTGATTCAAACATTCAAAATCCTAAAAGGTATAGACAATGTCGACCCAGGGGACTTCTTTGACCTTAAAAAAGAAACAAGGACCAGGGGTCACAAATGGAGATTAGATAAAGGGGCATTCAGAACAGAAAATAGGAGCCACTTTTTTACACAGAGAATTGTGAGGGTCTGGAACCAACTCCCCAGTAATGTTGTTGAAGCTGACACCCTGGGATCCTTCAAGAAGCTGCTTGATGAGATTCTGGGATCAATAAGCAACTAACAACCAAACGAGCAAGATGGGCTGAATGGCCTCCTCTCGTTTGTAAACTTTCTTATGTTCTTATGTTCTTATCCCCATCACGGCGTAAATTAAAATGAGAGCTATCACTATCACAAAAAATTGACAGTGACACACATCAACAGCATGAAGAAAATAGTATAGAACAAGCAATGGCAAGGAATAGTTAAATGAAAACTTGGCAAGTGGTATTTAGGACCTTGATATCATTAGGTATGCAAATGAGGTGTTCGTGTGATGGTAACGTATATTAAAATGAGAGATTTATAGTATGTGGAATAACTCAAGATATAAAACTATGTGACGATTTAAAATCACTGCACCTACACTATAAGATATAATTAATCTTGCCAACCCAGCCCCATGGCCATCATTATTAGTTTATTTAGCAGATGCCTTTATCCAAGGCGACTTACAGAGACTAGGGTGTGTGAACTATGCATCAGCTGCAGAGTCACTTACAACTACGTCTCACCCGAAAGACGGAGCACAAGGAGGTTGTTAAGTGACTTACTCAGGGTCACGCAGCGAGTCAGTGGCTGAGGTGGGATTTGAACCAGGGACCTCCTGGTTACAAGCCCTTTTCTTTAACCACTCGACCACACCACCTCCTTAATAGAAAGCTATACAATCTTAAGCCTGTCTGGGCATGGTGTTTATATAATACAAAATAATTCAAAACAGAACGGGCCTGCACTGTTTCTGCTGCATAATGTTTAGTATTCTGTGGTACCAGAGTGGAAGAGCATTTACTAGGTTAAAGGTTTAGAGCATCTACATTTTTTAATACTCCACTCTAGTTGCGTGGAAAGTGATATGAGAAGGAATATTAGTGTTACATAGGCTAAAGTTGGGTTTCCAAGCACAATGCTAAAATGCTTCCTCACAACCAGGCTTGAGGAGTCTTTTCAGAAGCAAATTGTACCAGTTGAAATTTCAGTTTTGGGGGAACCAAAGCTTGCAGAATTCTACAGATTATGATCAACATAGATTACTGATATTCTGTTTGATACAATTCTCTGTTATTTTTGCGTATATATTTATTTTCACTCCGAATGTTGCACACTACGAGGACAGCACTTTTTAAATTCTAATAAAGACAGTTCCTTGCTTAATGTTTTGTAGTTAATGTAAGCTTTTCATGTCATGGGTACATACAGTGTCAGGTCACTTAATTAAGACCTGTCTACTTGATTGGATTAGGCATAGCCCTGCATTAGAGATGCAACTGAGGTTGATGATGTGACATGATCCCTCCCTGCAGCACTATAAATGTATGGGAGCAGCACGATTGCAAACAGTCTGCCAGTAATGCAGAAAGATCTAACAGCATTCTGAAGAGGCATGGCAGTGGGTGCATGTGGAGCATGTGCTACAGTACAGAGTGGATCAGCAATGGCAAAGGGAAAGTGGTAACAAAGAGAGACAGCTGTGTCAAACAGTTAGGAGAGAAGACGGTTCAAGAGGCTTATCAGAAAATGACTCAATGGGTCCCTTGAGACACCTTCCAGCACCTCATGGAGTCTATGCCACTTAGTGTCAATGCTGTGATCGGGGCAAATGGAGGACCAACCTGATATTCGATACAGTGCCTAATACAGTGGCCAGGTTGGCAAATGACCCACAATTACAAGGTGGCCGTTACGTTATATAATATTGGCATGGAGCATAAAAACAGAAGCCCGTTTTTAGGAAACTTAATGTATTTGGATACTATTTGGGTAACTGGATATTAAACTTGTTTTATTGTGAAACTAGTACCGATTTCTTTAGCATGAAAGCATGACACTTAATATTATGTACACTGGTAAACCTGACAAATTCAGTAGAGCAAAATATAATTCATATCTCATTGACAGCCTTGTACAGTCTGTCCACATAGACCTACATACCAATCCACTTACTGTCCTTATCTAGACCCTACAGGCATATGCTTGGCATGTGTTTCTCTGCGTGCACATGTCTGTGTTTCACTATTTAATAATTCCCATGTGCTTCATTATAAGCCTGCGTTTCCCTTCACTGTGAAACTACAAACATTTCCTACAGTGGTCAGATAGTTGAGTAATCCGGGCTGCTGTAAAGCTATGCTCCAGGTATACAGAAGTGACAGCTGCAATTGCACAAGCTCATGTTATCTCTGGTTATGTAGTTTTGTAAGAAAGTAGTTTAAAAGGGGTATATCAAGATACATATAAAAAAAAGTTTGACATACAGCGGACAGACGAACAGACAGAGAGACACCTCCATATATCCATCACAATCTGCTACTCTCAATAACGAATGGGCCTCTCTCAAGCAGAGTGCCCGTTGTGCTGAATTGCATGGTAATGCTTGAAACATGGTCCTGCACCCAGTCCTGAGTTTCAAAACTACCTTCAATTATTACTGAAATGATCAGAAGCCAGGAGTTTGATGTTAAATACATTGTTTGCATGGACAATCATATTAGTAAACCTGCAAACTATTCATGCCTCAGTTCAGAGCATGTTCCCCAGGGGTCTGGCATCCGGATAATATTCCTAAACAAGGGGAGTTCTGAGACCCAGGACTGGGTCTCAGAAGGGATGCTGTGAGTTTGAAGCCCTGTTGGGGGCTTGGGCTTTCTCTTGTGACTCCCTAAACTCAATACTCCACTCACTGTGCTTCACTACATCAAACACCTCTGACGTGTTTTGATTTACAATTTAAGGAGCAGTATTCCAGATATATGGAAAAAAGTTAGTGTGACAGATGGACATATGTATGGACAGACACGTGTACCGCCTCCACCATACCCCAGATACCAGGGATTTCATCAACAGCGAGGGCAATAATAGGAGACTCTGAAAATAAAATGGGAACTTATCAGGTATTTTTTCTGATGACTTCACTTCACGTTTTGCTAAGGGTCGTCATTGTGGGATAAAGCAAACTCAAAAGGGACGTTAATGAACTTCAACCCAATAAAAGTGCTCTAGCTTGCTTTATTTATTTACTTAAGAAAGCAGAAACACATATACAGTATAAAGGAACACGTTTGTTGCACTCTGATTTCATCTCCATCCTCGATGAGCAATGTTTCAGTGTTTCAGTAGCTGTTTTTAAACTACAGCAGCTTTGTAATACTCAGCACAGGCTTCCTTTGTGTCCGAGTGCTTCGCTGTAAACACATATTCAGGAAAACAAGAACACAGAAACTGAAATTAGTGTGAAGGAAAGAACCCAACATGCTGACACTTACAGAGCTCAGCACTCGTATACGATGGTATTCAAGGCAGCAGTGTGGAGTAGTGGTTAAGGCTCTGGACTCTTGACCGGAGGGTCGTGGGTTCAATCTCAGGTTGGGGGCACTGCTGCTGTACCCTTGAGCAAGGTACTTTACCTAGATTGCTCCAGTAAAAACCCAACTGTATAAATGGGTAATTGTATGTAAAAATAATGTGATATCTTGTAACAATTGTAAGTTGCCCTGGATAAGGGTGTCTGCTAAGAAATAAATAATAATAATAATTCAGACAGATTATAATAAGATTGCAATTATCTTGACATATCAAAAGTAATAGGACATTTTATTTAAAGTGATGGTCGCACCTCCAACTTTCTAGGCGCATTATAGAGCTCTGTTATGATTTGAGTGTTTTAATTTAAAAACAGTGCAGCTCTGCATAAAGGTACTGTTTGAGACAACGGCCAACTCATGAGCATCAAATTTGCCATTTCTGTCTCTTCCTATCACAGGCCAACCCATCCCCTGCTGCCCTGCTAAACACATAGAGCCCTGCAGGGGGGTCGAGACCAGAGCAGCTGCAAGCCCCCCCGAACACACCTGTCTGCTTCTGTCTCAACTCAACCACATGGGCACAAGACAAGGTTCAGACACCACACTCAAACTTAGCTAGGTAACCATTTCTGGGCCCGTGGCTGACTTGAAAAATAAAGTATCTGGAAAATTCTAAATATCCATGGCAATGACAGTATACAAATTGCCCTTGCTTTCATGGTTGTCTTCAGCTCTTTCCTGTAGCACTGCAGCTGAAACATTGCAAGGCAATCTGGCATCACTTTGAGATTTGAAGATGTTTTCCATGGATAACACAGGTCCTATCCTTTTCTAAATCACACTTCTACGTGAAATAAACAATCTGTGTTACTAATGGAGAATAACTTCAAATCTCAGCTCGAAGTTAACTGACATAAAAATGCATAACTAGAAATCCGTTTTCAAGGCAGCCTTGGCCCACAAAAGGTCTTGTTTTTGTCTGGATATTGCCATTCAGCCCTGGGCCTCTCTCAAGCAGAGACTGACTGTTGTGCTGAATTGAGTGGTAATGTCAACTGGGGCAAGGCTTGAAAGTAGTCTTCTACCCAGTCCTGAGACTCAAAACTACCTTCAATTTTTTTACTGAAATGATGATTGTTTGCATGAACAGCTCATATTAGAAACCTGCAAACTATTCATGCCTCAGTTCAGAGCACGTTCCCCAGGGGTCTGGCATCCGGATAATATTCCTAAACAAGGGGGGTTCTGAGACCCAGGACTGGGTGCAGCACGGCTGCTGTGAGTTTGAAGCTCTGTTGGGGGCTTGGGCTTTCTCTTGTGACTCCCTAAACTCAATACTCCACTCACTGTGCTTCACTACATCAAACACCTCTGACGTGTTTTTTCTGTTAAATTGTATGTGCTTATTTATACTGTAGACCGCTTGCCCAGTGAACATGCCAGCAAGAAGCAACAGTTAAACGAAGATAATACTTTAACAGGGCTGTCTACAGTTTGTGGCAAGGCCTTCCATGTCTAAATTAAGAGCAGAATATTTTAAGGCACCACAGATTAAATTAAAGGTGGGGTTAACCCAACTATCGTCAATGTTTCTGCTTCCATGTCATAAATAACGCTAGCAACACTGATGCTTTGGTCTCCTTTCTTCCTGCTTTACAAGAATGATTCAGTGTCAAAGTTACAGATAGAATAATACAATATAGGTATGAAAACGATTTTATAAGCGTTAACTGGGCTGCAAAAGAAACCCAAATTAATAAGCCACAAAAGCAAATCAATGGATTTTAAAAACAAAACAAAACAAAAAAAACACAACTAGGCTATATAATAATAATAATAATAATAATAATAATAATAATAATAATAATAATAATAAACAGAAACGTATTGTGGAGATGTATGGTTGTTAGACCCAATTACTGTGCGTGTCAATCATTTCCAAGGGCAATTTGCTGCACTTCCAAAGAAGCAGCCACAACACTGTCTGCATTTCAGGTACCCACATTTTCAATAATGGTATGGCGAAACATTAACTGTCAATTACAGTAACATCGCCAGTGAACAGACATCTTACACATGGCGCTATATTAACGTCAGACCACCCTTCCAATCAATACTGTGAGACACTAAGGCGTTAACAACATTTTTATATAGGCTACGTTTGAATTTATTTTAAATATAACGAAGATGGAAACACGGTTATATCTATAAATTAAGATAAGTCTAAACTCAGCAGACAAAAAGAAATTACTGCTTTTGGCGTTTTTGGCAATGGTTATCTTGAATTTTACGACAGACGCGTCATCATATACTAACGGCTGGTTTTGGTGAGCGTGTGCTGAGATGCTTACAGCAAAGATATATAGAATGTTCATTCTATCCCTTCATTTCACAGAGCTACCATGCCCCAAACCTATATATAACGGTAACAGAAAAAAAATAAAAAACCTTTACTGTGTGGCGTTCTGTAACATGCCAGCCTAAAGATCCCATACCCAAATTCACACGACGAAACGTAACTTATATTAGTAAATACGATTTAAATACCAAACACAGGATGCTTCTCGGTTGCCTTTCACGCATTGCCAAAGCCTCCATTGTTTACAGCATGGTGCGCATCCCGATTCATTCAGCAGGAAAAAAACAAAATAAAAACATTGCGACCCATTTAAAAGCTGCTACAACTCAACAAAGCAATTAAAAAAACGACCCATACCTCCTAGCTTCCAGATTGCGGCAGCCAAACCCCAGATGGTGTAGCAGTGACAGCCCCTGTTGTGGTCCTAGAGGGGAGAGTCTGCAGACGTGGGAGCCGGGTTCGTGCTGTGAACGGCAGCCACTCCCTAGCCACGGAGAGATGCTAAGGACTCTGGAAGGTCTAGGAATACAAGAAAAAAACGCGTAGAAGGATGCGACCAGCAGCATCTAAAATTAAAATTTTCTTTAAAAAAATCACCGTGCCAAATTTTTACTATGGTGGTCCTTTCGTTGCGAATCGGTGTAGCCAAATGAAACGTATTGTACGGCAGAAGGAGGCTGTACAATCTCAACGCGATCGCAGCATCAGCACCCTGTGTATTCGAGCTTCCCCCGGTGTGCCGGTGGAAATGGAAAGCAGAACGTCTCTATTTTCTGCCGCTCCTGTCCGTATAGGGGGAGGTGGCTTGGATCTCGTCTCTCCCTCACAGTTATACAGCTCAGTCACTCGGCCTCGTTTTGCATTTTTTTCTCGGTTTGGTCTCTCCCTTTGGCTCAGCCAGACAAAAGGAAGCTTACAGAAAAGAGAGTGGGTGCGCAAGCGAGCTCCTGAGAAGAGAGCGAGCAATGGGGAAGAATTTACACACCAGCTGATGCTTTCTCTAAAAAGCCGAATAGCTAATATATATATATATATATATATATATATATATATATATATATATATATATATATATATATATATATATATATATATATATATATATATTAAAGAGGGTAACAAAAATGCAAAAACAGCTAAGCACTATCCAGCTGTTAGGTCCATTGAATTCAAAATACGTTGTGCCTGCGGAATTCCTTACGAAACGTGTCCAGTTGTAAATTATGAATGGCAAACGCATTAACTGTCATAATATTTATCTGACTGGTTACTACTAGTATCAAGTGTGTTGTGTGATACAATGTACATTTTTATGCCATTAATTAAAAAAAAGCCTTATACAAAAAAGCCGCTGTACAAAAACATTTCCATTAATAAATAATAACGTAATCTAGTCAGGTGGAATACTTAGCTTTCACTTTGGGTAGGTATACATAAATCAAAAACTATCCTACAGCTTTTAATTTCAATATCACACAATTCGTTTATTGCAATTACGTAACCTCTTTGTGTGTTTGTTTTGCTGCAAGTGTGTAACGTAGTGGGTTAATATTATAGGATCCCAGAGTTCAAACGGTACTCTTTTGCCCTATAGTTTTTACAGCTGACTGAATCTGTGCTGGGTAACCACGCTGAGTATTCCAGAAGCCCGTTGTTTTTCAATAGCACCGAGGAGCACCCTTTTGACCTTCCTCTGAGCTTTTGAAACAGTTTGGAATGTTAATGATAATTATTAAGACGTGTGTCCAGCTCAGACCCCCCCCAATAAAACGTTTACAGTAATGTGTAATGATATTATTAGACCTTAATTTAAGGTGAGCTTTTGTAACTACTGCATGTTGGATTCTGTCATTAACTGAGCATGTTATTATCTCAGTCCTTAATAGTTTACTTAAATACATACATGTATGGAGTGGCTTTAACAATCGCTTTATTCACATAACGGTATTTTTTTTCTAAGTATAATGGTAAAAAAGAAACAACTCTATACTTAACTGTTACTTCCTGATATCTAGTCACTTCATGTGCTGCGGGTCACATGGTCTAATAGCAGGAAGAACCAGGAAGCAATTTGAGTATTTGAAATATACAGTATATGTATATATTATACAAACATATCAGAAGAAGTGAGGGAATTGACTTAAATCAAGGGCTACAATTAAAATAGACTTTGTCAACAAATAATTTTAGTGAAGAAATTAGAGACTCCGTTGAATAAAACGAGCTAAATTTCGGCTAGAATACTGAAGTGTCCCATTGTTTTATATATCAGATGACGCTAATGAATGACACCTGTTCGAAACCCTGCTCACTCTGATGAAACGCTTCACAGGGACGCTTGTGGACTGCAAGGATTATCAGACAGATAAAGTAAAGGAAGTACTGTAGTATAATCGTGCTGATGGTATTGCTGTGGCGTGGCGCGAGGATTTGGGAGTTCCATTACAAGGAACACGCTGCAGCAATGCCACTATTCCTTATTTAATGTTAAAAAAAAAAAAAAAAAATTAAGTACAGCCTGTACAACTGGGAAATACAGCAGGTCATATCGCTGTATTTTGGGTTGAATCTCCAATACCCCTGAGTTAGTAATTAGAAACGTATCCTGCTTGCGGTTTGCTCTGTTCTGAGGGAGGGCAGAAGTGCATGGCTCATATATTATTAACGACACAGAAGACGGTGTCTCGAGGGGGGGCCGGAAGTACATTCTTTCTTTTTCCAGGCTGTGAGGCTGCAATCTGGACAGCATTAACTGCCGGCGACTGGAGAATTAAACAAGACAGTCTACTGCTACATATTACCTCATTATATATTATCTTTACGTTGTAACATGAGAGACTGCAAATATTAACTTATATAGAAACTATATAAAACTGTTTTGGGCAATTAACAAAATAACCCCTCACAATGTATCCCATCGTGCCAGTGATCACAGCCCAATGAACACTGCTTCATGTCTGCAGTGATAGATAGGTTAGCACTGTGCAGATTCACTGCTGCATGTCTGCAGTGATAGGTTAGCACTGTGCAGAGTCCCCTTCATTGTCTTCAGTATTCAACTGTAGCACAGAGCCCCTGAGAGCTTTTTCAACAGTCCTCTGGCGCCTCCTAATGGACATTCCTTGCAACTACTTAATGTTTCCTTGATTTCTCCCAATAGGCTACATTATTACCTATACACTAATAGATTATGAGTAATAACTGACTATGTAAGAGTGGCATAAATGCAGTCAGCGCCCTCTTTTCAGTCTTATATTCTGATACAATCAGTAACCTGTGCTCAACAAGATCCTTAGCAAGTAACATCACAGTTGGATACATTGCATTAGTGTAACATGGCCATGCCTGCCCCTATCACCGGCACAAACAAAATTCAGTTGAACTGCATAATGATTTCCCTCAATAGAGATGATATTTTGGAAGCACATTGCAATTGGTATACTTGGTACTTCAATCAAATACATACAGTAGTTGACCAATTGCAACAGTAACATTGTGTTACAGTAACATTGTGGTATAGTAACATTGTGGTAAAGTAACATTGTGGTACAGTAACATTGTGGTACAGTAACATTGTGGTATAGTAACAACACGTTCCATGCTGAGCAATAATGTGCCACAGTTCTACAAATACTGTACAGTATATGTTACTATGAATGCTCTTGACATGTCAACTCTTGTAGTGACATGTTATACCAGGTATATATATATATACAGTACTGTGCAAAAGTTTTAGGCAGGTGTGAAAAAATGCTGTAAAGTAAGAATGCTTTCAAAAATAGACATGTTAATAGATTATATTTATCAATTAACTAAATGCAAAGTGAGTGAACAGAAGAAAAATCTAAATCAAATCCATATTTGGTGTGACCACCCTTTGCCTTCAAAACAGCATCAAGTATCAATTCTTCTAGGTACACTTGCACACAGTTTTTGAAGGAACTCGGCAGGTAGGTTGGCCCAAACATCTTGGAGAACTAACCACAGTTCAGTTGCTTCTCTCTCTCTCTTCATGTAATCCCAGACAGACTCGATGATGTTGAGATCAGGGTTCTGTGGGGGCCATACCATCACTTCCAGGACTCCTTGTTCTTGTTTACGCTGAAGATATGACTTTCGCTGTATGTTTGGGGTCATTGTCATGCTGCAGAATAAATTTGGGGCCAATCAGATGCCTCCCTGATGGTATTGCATGATGGATAAGTATCTGCCTGTACTTCTCAGCATTGAGGAGACCATTAATTCTGACCAAATCCCCAACTCCATTTGCAGAAATGCAGCCCCAAACTTGCAAGGAACCTCCACCATGCTTCACTGTTGCCTGCAGACACTCATTCGTGTACCGCTCTCCAGCCCTTCGGCGAACAAACTGCCTTCTGCTACAGCCAAATATTTCAAATTTTGACTCATCAGTCCAGAGCACCTGCTGCCATTTTTCTGCACCCCAGTTCTGAGCTGATGGCTGATGGCACTGCTGGACATCTTCCGATTGCGAAGGGAAGTAAGCATGATGTGTCTTTCATCTGCTGCAGTAAGTTTCCTTGGCCGACCACTGCGTCTACGGTCCTCAACGTTGCCCATTTCTTTGTGCTTCTTCAAAAGAGCTTGGACAGCACATCTGGAAACCCCTGTCTGCCTTGAAATTTCTGCCTGGGAGAGACCTTGCTGATGCAGTATAACTACCTTGTGTCGTGTTGCTGTGCTCAGTCTTGCCATGGTGTATGACTTTTGACAGTAAACTGTCTTCAGCAACCTCACCTTGTTAGCTGAGTTTGGCTGTTCCTCATCCAGTTTTATTCCTCCTACACAGCTGTTTTTGTTTCAGTTAATGATTGTGTTTCAACCTACATATTGAATTGATGATCATTAGCACCTGTTTGGTATAATTGTTTAATCATACACCTGACTATATGCCTACAAAATCCCTGACTTTGTGCAAGTGTACCTAGAAGAATTGATACTTGATGCTGTTTTGAAGGCAAAGGGTGGTCACACCAAATATGGATTTGATTTAGATTTTTCTTCTGTTCACTCACTTTGCATTTAGTTAATTGATAAATATAATCTATTAACATGTCTATTTTTGAAAGCATTCTTACTTTACAGCATTTTTTCACACCTGCCTAAAACTTTTGCACAGTACTGTATATATATATATATATATATATATATATATATATATATATATATATATATATATATATATATATACACACACACTTCTGTGCAAAGGATTTAGACATGTTGCATTTTTCAACTCTGATGCATTATGAGCATCAACAATTTACTCAAAGCCTCCACTAGTGTTTTCTACTATTATAACAACGTTGATTTGCATTAAGAAGGAAAAACATTGAGTGAAATAGCTCGCATCACTTGATTTTCAAGGTGTGGTATCTGAAACATAATCACCAAGTACAGAGAAACATCATCTGTAATTGACAAACCTGGACTGGAAGACCCAAAAAGCTGTCTAACAAGGATGAGCGATACTTGAAGATAATATCCTTAAGGAATAGAAAGAAGACAAGCGTTGAATTGACAACAGAACTGGCAGAAGGCACAGGTGTCGTTGTCCATCAAATCAACAGTATGAAGGTCACTCTTGAAAAAGGTGCTTTGGACTGTTGATGGATGGACAACGACACCTGTGCCTTCTGCCAGCTCTGTTGTCAATTCAATGCTTGTCTTCTATGTATTCCTTTAATATATTATTTAATATATATTATATTATGAAAGTGTGCGAGTGCAAAGTTGTAATGCACTCCCGTGTCTAGAGCAGGCTGTAGCGGCAGTTTGCTGCTAGGCCAGAGGCCTCTGTTGCAAATGCTACATGACAAGCCCAGCGCTTTTGTTTCAGTTCGTATTTATAAAGAAACACAAAATGAAAATTTAAATCATAGTGTAAATATACGTATTTTCAATATCCCTCATTCCCCCCAAAATAATGCAGTCTTTTAGTACTGTAATTTACTGTATTTTTGTTTACATGTGCAATTACAAATATTAAAATACACATAATTTAAAGTTCAACAGAGTGTAAGTGTGTTGCATGATAAAATGATGATTGTCATAATAATATATTAAAGGAATATATTAATATATTAAAGGAATACATAGAAGACAAGCATTGAATTGACAACAGAGCTGGCAGAAGGCACAGGTGTCATTGTATATATATATATATATATATATATATATATATATATATATATATATATATATATATATATATATATATATATATATATATATATATATATAAATATATGTATTGCTATTTCAAACGGTTGTATATTATGGCAATCATCATTTTATCATACAATACACTTACACTCTGTTGATCTTTTAGCCTTTGCGTTCCAACTATACTTCTGCAATTTACAACTGTGCAACAAAATCCACCGGCCTTTCCCTTTAAATCTTTGTCGGTTGCTTATTCAATTGTAGTACTTCTAGAATGCTTAAACCCCGCCTGTTCGGCGGCACAAAAAAAAAAAAAAAAAAACTAACCACATGCAACTTAATTTATTTGGGGAGCAACTATCAAGGTAAGATGCAACCGTCACAAAACACGGTTTAGTGTAAAGAAAGCGCCGCCTCAGGTGAATAAACGTGAGTTAAGTACTGTAAAATGTGAATTTGTGACAAGTCACTACGGGAGCGCGCCTCCACTTCCTGTACTAGAATGAGTCAACTAGAAGCATCTAGGACAAGCAAACAGGGACAGTGCAAGTAAAAAATGTTATGACCGTTTTTTTTTTGTATTGTTTTTAAATTTCAAATTCGCTATTTCAATTTTGTGTGTGAGAACGTTTTGCGGTTTTTTTTTTTTTTTTTTTTAGGTCAACGATGCAAAGTACATGTTTAAAAGTGTGCGAGTGCAAAGTTGTAATGCACTCCGTGTCTAGAGCAGGCTGTAGCGGCAGTTTGCTGCTAGGCCAGAGGCCTCTGTTGCAAATGCTACATGACAAGCCCAGCGTTTTTGTTTCAGTTCGGATTTTTAAAGAAACACAAAATGAAAATTTAAATCATAGTGTAAATATAAGTATTTTCAATATCTCTCATTCCCCCCAAAATAATGCAGTCTTTTAGTACTGTAATTTACTATATTTTTGTTTACATGTGCAATTACAGATATTAAAATATGCATATTAACAATACTAATTATATGATTTATTCAATTGTTGATATCACAATTACAGTTTTCAGTAAATATTCTGTTAATATTAGTTTTATACATCGTTTTAGAAACACATTTTGTATAAGTAATTATTTAAAATAGGAAAAAAAATCTAAGACATAAAAACTAACCATTTGATGTAAAACATTCAATTTATAATATTGGTTATTTTTATATCAAATATACTTACAAAAAAAAACAGCTTTAATTTTTTTTATATCTGTTAAATTACTGATGATATCAGACACTACAACAAACCAAAAAAAATACAATATTTAAAAATATAATTGTTTTTTTTCTTTCCCCTTTTCTGTATTTGTATTTAAAATATGTTCAGGCTTTTTGTAAATGGCCAAAATGTATTGTTTATCAGGGCTTTCCAAAAAATGTTTGCACTTCTTAAAGATCAACTTGGTATGGGTCTGAAATCTCACAGTTATCAAAACATTGTACATCATTTTCTGTTTCAGTCACCTGGTAACTAAAAAATAATGTAAATCATGCCTGTGGCCTCAACAGAGCTCTCAACATGTCATCTCTCTTAAGCCCCTTTCACACTGGTTTTCTCTACCCGGGTCGTGTCTCGGTGTCATGCTGGTTGGCTACGCAATTTCACACTGCTTTTTGTAGAAGTAGTGTTGACCTGGTTGACACAGAAGCAAATACACAATGCGCGTGGCAATGCCCCAGAAGCAGCTTGTTACGGACTCTTCCATCAAAGCTTCTCTGGATAGAATCGTCAGCCCAGATTTTGATTAGAGCAAACGTTTATTCATCCCTGCTGCAATCTGGCTCATGGTGTGTCTCAATCCACAAAAATATGGCTAAACAGAAACGTTCCTTGCGGAAGTGAAACCTTCACGCAGGCGTGGCTGTTTGTTACTACGCCCATCATGCATTGTGTCTCGCTTGACCCGGGTCAAAGCACGTCGACCCACATCCTGAGGTTGGTCGCTGCCGACCCGGGTCAACCCAGGTCCGACCTGGGTACGTGGTTTCACACTACGTGGGATTGTGACCTGGGTAGCCAGAACTCGGGTCAGGACCCAGGTAGGAGTGCCAGTGTGAAAGAGGCTTAAGTACAGCTTGTACACCAGAGTGTAACCATTAACCTGTCCAACCCTCTGCCCACAGTGGATGTAAGAAATAGCACATTTGTTCTATGCGGTATTTCTTACTGATGTATTTCATTTTTAAAATGTCACCAGGCTGTGATGACTGAAGCAGAAAATGATATACAAAGTGAGTGTAGACAAGAATACATCAGTTAAGATAACTGGGATATGTCAAAGCTGTACCAATGTCTGCTTCAGTAAGCACCCTGAAATAATCTTTACTTATCCTGTACCTACACTTCTCCAGCTTATCCTGCTTATCCTTATCTGCCAACATGGCCACAGCAAGTCCCAAACTCCACTTCCAGTTCATCAATTACAGCAACTGTGTGCTACAGAAGATGAACAGCTTACGAGAGCAGAGGCAGTTCTGTGATGTGACGATACGCATCGAGCAGGCTTCGTTCCAGGGTCACAAAGTGGTGCTGGCAGCCAGTTCATCCTTCCTGAGGGACCAGTTTCTGCTGAAGGACTCCGAGGAGGCCCTTCTATCAATCAATCAAAGCCCAGAGGTGGCCACACAGCTCCTGCAATCCTGCTACACCGGCGTCCTGGAATTCCCTGTTCAAGAACTGATCAGCTACCTCACAGTCGCCAGCTACCTTCAGATGGGACATGTGGTAGAAAAGTGCCAGCAGACAGCCATGCAATACATGGAACCCAACTTCTCAGCTGGTGCTTTGAGGAGCACCAAAGAAACCAACCAAGAGGAGAATATTAGAGAAACAGAACCCAGCCCTAAGAAAAGTAAAAAACACAAGCTTGGCCCAGAAAAGAAGAGCTTGCCAGTAAAAACAGAAGAGGAGGCAGCATCTGAGGTTGAAGGTTGTCCAGATGTTCAACTGGACTCTTCAAAACCACTGGAGACCGGCAGCAGACTACAGGGGCCTGCAGGTTTTTCTGAGGTAGTCAACATTGAGGACTTCATGTTTGCTGCCAATGAGTTTCACTTCCAAGGCCTCAACTTGTCCACAGACTTTTCAAGCGAGGTCAGGAGGAACCAGGATGGGCCTGAACAAGAGGTTCTGCAAGGGCCCTACCTCTGCCCGAACTGCTCCCTAACCTTCCAGTTTCTAGAGAACTACGTCAGCCACATGAGGGAGCACAAGTTGTTCCTTTGCTTGCGATGCGGGAAGACATTCACCCAGAAGGGAAACCTGACTCGTCACATACGCATGCACACAGGCTTTAAGCCCTATGAGTGCAGCGTCTGCACCAAGACTTTCACTCAGAAAGTGTCTCTCCAGGATCACATGAACCTGCACAGCGGGACACGGCCGCACTGCTGTAATTACTGCAAGCTGCACTTCGCCCAGAAACCGGCTCTGCGGCGCCACCTGCGGGAGATGCACAGGAAGAGCAGCGCTGACAACTTCAATGAAGAGATTGAGGAGGTCCTGCTTTAACCCTAGTGATTCTTGATCCTTCTGTGGCTTATTATCAAACCACCCCTGCTTGTTTGTGCTGCTGCGGGACATATATTGCCCATTTTACACCACTCTCGGACACATTTCTGGTATCCCTGAATAGATAATTGTTCTGTCTTTACACTTGATACATTAAACTTTTAAACCTCTTGTGTAAACAGTTGTTTGTACAAATTGTCAATGGAAAGTCAGCTTCCATTTTCTATGAATGTCAGTAGCACTGTTTATTGTCCAATTACCTCACTTGGACCCTTGTTTACTAAATATTTTGCTATTACACTGAATGTAGTAATTTGTCGTCTTACCATTTCAGAAACCAATTTTCTGAGGTTATAATGAAGAACAAAAATCCCACCCAGTCATTCTACATTGGTCAGAGGTCGTGCTAGCTTTTCTGTTCATGCGTTCCTGAAACGCACATGCCCAAAATTTTGCATCCCATCCATCAAATACTAAACTAACAGTTGTTAACACAAAGGCTACTAAACTCTAGGGATGTGCATTTTGGAACATTTTTATGAACGTTTAAACTCTCTGCTGTATCATAGTTTAAACAATCTCTGTCTGTGTATAGGCCGTTTGCATGACAACAAGACAGGATTCTAAGCACTGTTTGTTGCCTTCATCTACGCATGTTTTCATATTTTTCTGCATTCCAGTAACAGCAACAGCATCGCTGTGTCTGTGTCTTAAGTAAAGATTCTTAAATCTGTACATCCACGTGTATATACTTATTTATTTATTTATTTATTTATTTATTAATTTTTTTCCCAGCAGCCTTTTCACACACACTACAGTACATCTTGCCATCTCTATAAACAAGCCACGGGTACTTCATCACCCATTCAGAATTATAAGAACATATTTTTTGTTTGTGTTTTTGTGCATTACTACTGCTTGCAACTGCTTATCGGTCACTGCAGTGCTCGTGCAGTCAGAAGTAGATGGCTGAGATGCAGAGGGGTGATCTTCACGAGAATCCAGAGAAGATGCTGACTGCTTAGCAAAAAAAAAACCTTCAGATTGACAACTGCTTCACCATATTGTCACAGACACTGGTCTGGCGCCAGAAACGTCTAAAATCAAATATCCTTCTTAATGTTGCTGCGTAAGCCAAATATGAGGCTTATTGCTGCCATCTACAGGACTGGAGTGTACCTTAATGCTGTTATAGTCCAGAAGTTTTTTTAAACAAGTATTCTGCGGTCATTTTGCTGCAGTGTAATAGATTGCCATGAATATGCATGTCTGTGTCCCTTTCCCATTCTGTGCGTCCTGTGAATGCAACACAAAATATTTTCCCATCCAATGGATATTTGCGTGTAGGATGCAAAATTTAGCGTAAATGTGACCTCCGTTCGGTTGTTAATTGATACCATTTGGGGTGCCACTGCAATATTTAGCTTTTTTATTTTGAAGAGGGGTTACATTATCTATTCAGATAAGCTTTTTTTACATTTTTATTTAAGGTGTTTGGGTTCTGTGGCTTCAAAATCGTGTTATTATCATTTTTCTCAAAATGTGATTTGACCTGGTTTTCAGCTTCTCTGGAGAATCTTAAGTGACCTTTGAACTCTGCGAGCCCCACCTACGCTTTATACATTTACACAGGAGGGGCTGCCAGAGCTGAAAAGGCATGTGTCACATGATTTGAATGGAATGAGGAAGTCTGTTTGGTGCTGGCGTTTAGGATTCTCTGGACAAGCTCAAAGCCAGGTAAAGGCAGCTGAATAGAATATGACAGCTCAATACTGGAGCAGCAAAACACGGAGCAAACATAATTTGGAGCTACTTTGTAACAATAAATAATTTAACACTTTAAGTTTGACAGCAGCAAAGACTTGCTGTGGAGTCCAGCTGGTCCATGGAGTGCATTGACAGTGTGGTGGCAGGATAAATGCACTTCAGAAAAATAAACTGCATCTACAGAAAAATGACAAGGAATGTGGAAAATAAATTAATCTTGTAAGATTTGTTTTATTTATTTTTCCAATGTCCAAAGTGTAAGGTAAAACATTATTCCTTGTCAGTTAACCACATTCTTCCACTTGGATTGTATTATAATTCTATAAGAAAATATGTCTGGTGTGTCTTATACTGTACTGGTTCATTATGGTCCTGTTTATACACTGCTATAATCTGTGTCATCACTAGAGGGCAGCAATGCTACATGAAGAAACCGAGTTTAAAGTGATAAAGTCAGGTGGAGATTGGCTTGAGACCTGAGGATTGTGCTGGAGCCTGTCTCATGTTCTTCCAGCTCATCGTGAATCATACCAGCACTGGTCCTGTCTGATGAAACGTGCATTTTAAAACGTGATATCTGGTACACTAGGTTAAATAAATCTCTTTTTTAAACCCATTCTTTCAGCTTACACTTCCTTGGTGAAATTGTCCCCACCCCTTTAACTGCTTATTTCTTGTCAAGAATCAACCAGCTGACGTGCTTTCAGCCAGTAAGGAGCTTTGAGCCAGAAGACACAGCTGGTGTGAAAATAACTTGCTTTAACCTAATGTAGTGCCAGAAGCTTTAAAATAAAAAAAATACTATTCTTTCAAAACTGGACATTTCATACCTTTGTAGCTAATGAGTACAAAGTAAAGTACAAAACAGGTAAGATGTATTTCATTGTTTTGTTAGCTACAATCTCAATAATAATATAGTATCCCAGAGTTCTATATGTCTACCACACAAATCTGGAGACCTGTTAAAATGTGGCTATATAGATGCAAAGCCAGTGCAGGTCATATTGCCTTCATTAACATACAGACTCAGAGGCACTCTGGCTTGTCTTTTACAAAAGGGATCTTAATCAAGATCATTTATTCAGGAACACCCCAGTATAAGCAATGTAAACCCAGACACCTTCACTTCAACCGAAGACCTCTTGGCAAACTAGATAACCATCCAGACTCCCTGGCCCCTCACAGGCCCTGGAAAGGTTAAATACACTGTATGTAACCATAGTGACCGGTGAAGATATGGAGAAAATTAAAATGTTTGAAACAAAATAGGCAAAAGTGAAAGTCTGTAGAAATGAAGAAACACAGGGACTAAATAAAGATATCCCAAATCACGCAAATCAGTAATAAACAACATTAAGAATATCTAAACTGAGCTAAACTAAAGCCCTGATCCGCCTGAATGGAACCCGACATGTTCTATACCAAAACATCTTATAGCAAGATAGAAATAAGACCTAATATAAACTAGGAGTGAAGTGGCAAGCTGTATTTCCTTTAAAAGCACTGATTTTTAAAACCCTGAAGTTCATACACAAAGGAGATTGTGCATAACACCTTTAGAGTGACTTCTCCTAGCCCCCTTTGTTCCAAAACCACATAACACAAAGAGCTTTAGCCCATTAAATGTGTCTTCAAAATGGCTTCCAAGCTGTTCAGTTTTGCTATTACAGCACAGTCTTCAAGCTGTTTCAAACAGGAGGAGCCCAGTCTTGTTGCTTTAAGAAGTTCTCACTGCTTTACCTAGAAGGATGCAACTTATTATTATTATTATTTATTATTAATAAATTATTGAACTAACTAATAAAATAACATAACACATAACAACACAGAAACACCACAGAACAGCCAGAAAACAGCACACGCTGCCGCGCAAACCAGCAGGGAAAATGAATCCGTAGCAATCCTTAATCGGAGGCAGCACAAACAGGTGTGTGATGGACGCAGGTGAAGACAACAAACTACACAAGGGAGACTCATGCAAGTATTACACAAGGTCATTGCTTAATAAATGCCTCCTAAAAGGTAAGCTTGTGACTAGGCAACAAATATCTTACCATATAAATGTTAGTTTCAAAAGCTGCTCTAGAAATAATGAAGGCACTCATTTTATTAATGTGATTGCATCCAGTACAGTTTGATTTGTCTTGGGGAAACTACAGAAGAGTCCCCATTGTAATGGCTGTAAACTGAGACTATTCATTGCTAACTCATTATATGGAATACCTTAGAAGTTACTCTGTCACATACTGTACTAGTAGAACAGATCTTAGATACAGATTCAGATATTTCAGGAATGAAGCATTGCTTTTGAAAGAATCACAACCTAATGATTGTTTCTTGTTTGCTTTTTATGGGGAACTAGAGAAGAGTCCTCATTGTAATTTGCAGTTTTATTGCGGAGTGTTTGAGAGAATCTTTTCTATTTAACAGCACAGAAGCTGTTTTGACTAATTAGCTGAATGCTGATATTGTTTGTGTTGTCATGTTGTAAGAATACATCAATTGCATGGTTGCTAGATATCAACCTTATCAGCCTGAATCAAGAGGGTAATAGCCTTCTGTTTGTAATAGCAAATACATCTGATGTTATTTTCAGAGGACGACACCATGAAGGACTTGTGTACCGGAATGCATACTAATTAGAACATACATTTCACTGTATATACAGTGTATCCCTGAGACCAGTATCTCACAGTCAGGATTGCCTGAAGAGTTTGCCATCCTTATGATCAGCAGGAGGAGCCCCTACACCAGCACAATGCAAGCACAGTATTTAAACATACAGTACTGTGCAAAAGTTTTAGGCAGGTGTGAAAAAATGCTGTAAAGTAAGAATGCTTTCAAAAATAGACATGTTAATAGATTATATTTATCAATTAACTAAATGCAAAGTGAGTGAACAGAAGAAAAATCTAAATCAAATCCATATTTGGTGTGACCACCCTTTGCCTTCAAAACAGTATCAAGCATCAATTCTTCTAGGTACACTTGCACACAGTTTTTGAAGGAACTCGGCAGGTAGGTTGGCCCAAACATCTTGGAGAACTAACCACAGTTCTTCTGTGGATTTAGGCAGCCTCAGTTGCTTCTCTCTCTTCATGTAATCCCAGACAGACTCGATGATGTTGAAATCAGGGCTCTGTGGGGGCTAAACCATCACTTCCAGGACTCCTTGTTCTTCTTTACGCTGAAGATAGTTCTTAATGACTTTCGCTGTATGTTTGGGGTCGTTGTCATGCTGCAGAATAAATTTGGGGCCAATCAGATGCCTCCCTGATGGTATTGCATGATGGATAAGTATCTGCCAGTACTTCTCAGCATTGAGGAGACCATTAATTCTGACCAAATCCCCAACTCCATTTGCAGAAATGCAGCCCCAAACTTGCAAGGAACCTCCACCATGCTTCATTGTTGCCTGCAGACACTCATTCGTGTACGCTCTCCAGCCCTTCGGTGAACAAACTGCCTTCTGCTACAGCCAAATATTTCAAATTTTGACTCATCAGTCCAGAGCACCTGCTGCCATTTTTCTGCACCCCAGTTCCTGTGTTTTCGTGCATAGTTGAGTCGCTTGGCCTTGTTTCCATGTTGGAGGTATGGCTTTTTGGCCGCAAGTCTTCCATGAAGGCCACTTCTGACCAGACTTCTCCGGACAGTAGATGGGTGTACCAGGGTCCCACTGTTTTCTGCCAGTTCTGAGCTGATGGCACTGCTGGACATCTTCCGATTGTGAAGGGAAGTAAGCATGATGTGTCTTTCATCTGCTGCAGTAAGTTTCCTTGGCCGACCACTGCGTCTACGGTCCTCAACGTTGCCCGTTTCTTTGTGCTTCTTCAAAAGAGCTTGGACAGCACATCTGGAAACCCCTGTCTGCCTTGAAATTTCTGCCTGGGAGAGACCTTGCTGATGCAGTATAACTACCTTGTGTCTTGTTGCTGTGCTCAGTCTTGCCATGGTGTATGACTTTTGACAGTAAACTGTCTTCAGCAACCTCACCTTGTTAGCTGAGTATGGCTGTTCCTCACCCAGTTTTATTCCTCCTACATAGCTGTTTCTGTTTCAGTTAATGATTGTGTTTCAATCTACATATGGAATTGATGATCATTAGCACCTGTTTGGTATAATTGTTTAATCATACACCTGACTATATGCCTACAAAATCCCTGACTTTGTGCAAGTGTACCTAGAAGAATTGATGCTGTTTTGAAGGCAAAGGGTTGTCACACCAAATATGGATTTGATTTAGATTTTTCTTCTGTTCACTCACTTTGCATTTAGTTAATTGATAAATATAATCTATTAACATGTCTATTTTTGAAAGCATTCTTACTTTACAGCATTTTTTCACACCTGCCTAAAACTTTTGCACAGTACTGTACATTCTCCTGTATCCTATTATTTCTTTGTCTTTGTCTTTGTCAGATCACACTAAATAACTTTCTTTCACATGATACAGTCCCCACCCATCCAGTTCTGCAGTGATTTTATTCATCAACTCAATAAAAAGTAGCAGTGACGTTTCAATACACCAGTTGAGAAAGCTTTGTGTGTTACTCTTTTTTTTGTGCAATGTGTTTATATGATGGAGCGCACAGGTTGCAGATATTGGCAGCGTGTTTTTGTAGCTTTTAAATGTATTTGAATTAAACAAAGCAAGCTTCATAAACACAATGCTTACCGGCCTTTTGTTTAAAATAGCCGAAGCAATATTTAAACCGAGCTTCTTATCGGCTGTTGGCAATATCAAGAAAGAGTGCAAAGTACCGTGACAGAGATATTAAGAAAGCAGAACCAGGGAGGCAGGGACTTCTAGAGTTAAGAAAGAAGCAATCAGTTCCAGGTTACTGTACATTTACTGTTTGTTTTATATATTTTTTTAAAGCTTTGCGTGGAGATAGCTTATAGTAAACCGCATAGCAACACTGTATTTGTAGCCTAATTAATCTCGTTTATGTTTGCTTACTTTTAAAGCAAAGGATGTCCCCGTGTTCAAAGCAGTTTGTGTGTTGTTTTTGTTCACTAACCTATTTATGGATGTGTAAATGTCATTTTCTATAGATGTTCGCAAATCCGCCTTTTTCACATATCCGCCTATACCCCAGTCCATAAGGGGTCGGATATGCGATGTTGTACTATGTGTGAATCTGTTGAGGTACTTGTCATGTGTGAATCTGTTGAGGTACGTGTCATGTGTGAATCTGTTGAGGTACGTGTCACATGTGTGAATCTGTTGAGGTACGTGTCACATGTGTGAATCTGTTGAGGTACTTGTCATGTGTGAATCTGTTGAGGTACATGTCACATGTGTGAATCTATTGAGGTACGTGTCACATGTGTGAATCTGTTGAGGTACGTGTCACGTATGTGACTCTGTTGAGGTAGGCTCCCCTAGACAACGCTCCATGGCTGATGGCTGCTGGACAGGTCCTTAGATACATAACAGAATGGATGAGTGCAGAAAGTGTATCATTCCAACCACTGTATGAATAAAAACACAGACCTTTTCAACTGTATGCAAACTTCAGAGCATCCTTCTGCCAAGTCCCATAATGCAACTCCCATATACTGGATCTTATTAGAAAACATCTCTTTTGTTTGTGGTCTGCAATTAAAAGTGAAAGTGTTTTTTTTTTTTTTTCTGGTATATGCACATCCATAAAATTAAACAACCTACACCACATGCAAATTCTATGAATAATCTGTCCATTACGTCTCAGCAGTCTGTGAAGGTTAGAGCTGGAGAGTTAATATTCACACATGAATGATTACAGCAAGTTTATTCAAAGACAGGAAATGAGGACTAGCTACTATTATTATTATTTTTATTATTTTTGTATTATTTATTTGCGTTTATATAGCGTTTTTTATACAGTAGTATCTCAAAGCACTGTACAGTACATAGTAGAAAAATCTAACCACAATACATTTGTAAAACATAATCCACGTCTACCACAATCATAACATTTAAATAACATATTCAAACAACAGTATAATAAAAATATATACATATACACACATACACACACATGCATACATAGATAAATATACTTACATCCACACATAATAATAATAATAATAAGAATAAGAATAATAATAATAATAATAATAATAATAATAATAATAATAATAATAATAATAATGCAATATAAAAGTTACATTAAAACCACCTAAGACAAGAAAGATATTTTATAAAAGTAAGTTTTCAGTGTGGACATAAAAATTGTAATGGTTGTGGCAAGCTGGCTCGCAGTGGTGACGTCACGGACCAGGAAGTAACTGAATCACAACAATGGATGGGCGGGTGAAACTGAACGCAATGGCGTTCAGCTGATTTTATTAATAAACAAAACAAAATATTTAAACAAAACAACAAAACAGAAACAAAGGGCACGAGGGCCAAACGAATAAACAGACAAACAAGTAAGTGGCGTGCTGGCTAAACCAGCGCGTTTTAGCAATTGTTTTGTTGTATTCTCTGCGCTCTCTCTCCGCTCTCCCGTACTCTACACTCCAACACTTCCCCTGCAGAACGGACAACTGCTGGTTCTTATACTCTGGCCGAGGGGTTAACTAGTTGTTAATTATCTTATTACCCCTCGGCCAGAGTCTGCATCGTTGGTAAGGATGCATGACTGTCAGCTAGTTAAATAATCAGTAGCTGATCAGTCATGCATCCTCACGGGTTTTAAATATAACTATAAAAACAATAACAAAAGGCGGCGCTTTTATCCGCCGCCAAACAAATACAAATAATAATAAATAGAGGCGGGACACTCCATACACATGCCCCCTTGTGCGCAGCACACATGGCCTTTCGGCCACCTCCCCTTATTCCCTAAAGTCCCAGCTAGCAGTCCTGGCGCAGGAACAGGGGCAGCAACGGGCCAAAGGTGGCGCCACGGTGGGATGTCCTCCTCCCACCCAAACAGCGTAGCGTTCCAATGGCCCGTGCACAGGCGGCTCCTCTGGCCAAAAATTTTTGGGGTGGTCTCCAGACCTGCCCCCTTCTTCATGGCCGGCAGCTCCCCTCCGTGGGGCTCCGGCCACCCTCTCCTGCAGCGAAATTGCTGCGGGGAGCTGGTCTCCTGACCTCCCCACTTCTTCATGGCTGGCAGCTGCCCTTCATGGGGCTCCAGCCACAGTATTTCCTGCCACGAAAGTGCGGCTGGGGAGCTGGTCTCCTGACCTCCCCCTTTTCCGTGGCCGGCAGCTCCCCTTCATGGGGCTCCAGCCACAGTATTTCCTGCCGCGTGCGGCTGGGAGCTGGTCTCAGCTGACCTCCACCCTTTCCGTGGCGGCAGCTCCCTTCATGGGACTCCAGCCAGCAGCGTACCCTGCGGGCAGGACTGGCGGCAGCAGGCAAAACATGACCCTCGGGAGGCGACGGCAGCAGCAGCGGACCCTCGGGAGGCGGCGGCAGCAGCAGCAGTAGTGGACCCTCCAGAGGCGAACTCGGGAGGGGAGCCCCTGGCCATGGAGGTGGCAGCGGGAGCTCCACTTCTCCCTCGTACCCTATAACTGGTGGCTCTCCAGGCGTCGCGGAGCAACAGGCAGCCCCAGGCGTCGCGGAGCAACAGGCAGCCCCAGGCGATCGCGGAGCAACAGGCAGCCCCAGGCGATCGCGGAGCAACAGGCAGCCCCAGGCGATGCGAAGCAGGCATCCTTAGGCAGGCAGGCATCCGTAGGCGGTCGCGAGGCAGGCATCCGTGGGTGGTGCAAGGCAGGCATCCATGGGCGGTCGAGGCAGGGCAGGAGCAGTCCTTCCCATGACAGTGGAGGTGGAACCAGCAGGCATTCACCCTCTGCTGGTGGAGCTGGGAGCGGCAAGCAGTCCTCCCACGGCGGTTGAGGCGGAACCAGCAGGTATTCATCCTCTGCTGGTGGAGGTGGGAGGGTCAAGCAATCCTCCCACAGCGGTTGAGGCGGAACCAGCAGGAATTCACCCTCTGCTGGTGGAGCTGGGAGCGGTAAGCAGTCCTCCCACGGTGCTTGAGACAGAACCAGCAGGCATTCACCCTCTGCTGGTGGAGGTGGGAGGGGCAAGCAGTCCTCCCACGGCTGTTGAGGCAGAACCAGCAGGCATTCACCCTCTGCTGGTGGAGGTGGCGGAGGCAGAGGCAGCTCCTGCTGCTCTGCTCCTGGCGGTGGTGGAGACAGAGGCAGCTCCTGCTGCTCTGCTCCTGGTGGTGGTGGAGACAGAGGCAGCTCCTGCTGCTCTGCTCCTGGTGGTGGTGGAGACAGAGGCAGCTCCTGCTGCTCTGCTCCTGGTGGTGGTGGAGACAGAGGCAGCTCCTGCTGTTCTGCTCCTAGTGCTGGAGACAGTGGCGAGGGCTCCTCACCCTCTAACGCTGGAGACGGCAGTAATGGCTCCTCTACCTCTGGCGTTGGAGACGGCAGCGATGGCTCCTCTCCCCCTGGCGCTGGAGATGGCAGTGACGGCTCCTCTCCCTCTGGCGCTGGAGAAGGCAGCGATGACTCCTCTCCCTCTGGCGCTGGAGAAGGCAGCGATGACTCCTCTCCCTCTGGCTGGAGAAGGCAGCGATGACTCCTCTCCCTCTGGCTGGAGAAGGCAGCGATGACTCCTCTCCCTCTGGCGCTGGAGAAGGCAGCGATGACTCCTCTCCCTCTGGCTGGAGAAGGCAGCGATGACTCCTCTCCCTCTGGCTGGAGAAGGCAGCGATGACTCCTCTCCCTCTGGCGCTGGAGAAGGCAGCGATGACTCCTCTCCCTCTGGCGCTGGAGAAGGCAGCGATGACTCCTCTCCCTCTGGCACTGGAGACGGCAGTGATGGCTCCTCTCCCTCTGGCGCTGGAAACAGCAGCAGGGCCCCTCCCATATCTGCAGCCAGGTAGTTGAGCACCATGGCTGCGATGTCTGGGAGGGATGCTGGTTGGTGTTTCTGTTCCCAGGCCTCCCAGCGCTCCTCATCTCTCACCCACAGGAGGTTGATCACAGCAGGGAGGGCGACCTCTCAGGCTCCGCCAGCCAGTCCCAGATCCCCTCCGAGGAGACGGGATTCTTCCGCCTCGGAGGATGCGGGTCCTCTCTCACCCTTGCTGGATGCTCAGGCTCCTTCCTCTCCTGCCATGGAGGGGTTGGTCCGTGCCACGTGCCCAACCTCACCAACCGCTGGCACCACTCCTCACCTTTCAGGCAGGTGAGGCAGGCGTCCAGCGTGTAAGGACCCGCTGCTGTTGCTGCGCCTCCTGCTGCTGTTGTTGTTGCTGCTGCTTTCTCCTCCGGCTACTCTTTCCCATTTTTTTATTTTTATTTTTTTTCCAAAAAACACAAAAAAAAATACTTTTGAAAAAACAAACAAAAACGTCCTTTTTCTTTCCTGGTCCGGCTCTTGGAAGCGTTGTTTGTCCCACGCAGGACACCATATGTGGCAAGCTGGCTCGCAGTGGTGACGTCACGGACCAGGAAGTAACTGAATCACAACAATGGATGGGCGGGTGAAACTGAAGCATAGCGGCGTTCAGCTGATTTTATTAATAAACAAAACAAAATATTTAAACAAAACAACAAAACAGAAACAAAAGGGCACGAGGGCCAAACGAATAAACAGACAAACAAGTAAGTGGCGTGCTGGCTAAACCAGCACGTTTTAGCAATTGTTTCTATGTCTTCTACGCGCTCTCTCTCCGCTCTCCCGTACTCTCTACTCCAACACTTCCCCTGCAGAACGGACAACTGCTGGTTGTTATACTCTGGCCGAGGGGTCTGCACAACCAGAGTCTGCACGCGTTTGGTAAGGATGCATGACTGTCAGCTAGTTAAATAATCAGTAGCTGATCAGTCATGCATCCTCACGGGGTTTTTAAATATAAAAAAACAATAACAAAAGACGCGGCGTTTTATCGCGCCGCAAACAAATACAAATAATAATAAATAGGGGCGGGACACTCCGCCACATGGTCCCAGCTTCCCTGACAGACGCAGGCAGAGCATTCCACAATTTAGGAGCCTTACAAGAAAAAGCCCTGCCTCCCATGGTGATTTTGCTGACCCTAGGAATAATCAGCAGCCCCGCATCCTGTGATCTTAGGGTGCGATTCCGAAGATACAGGGTCAGTAACTCCTGCAAATAACTGGGTGCTATTCCATTCAGGGCTTTATAAGTTAACAAGAAAATCTTAAAATCAATTCTATACTCCACAGGAAGCCAGTGCAAAAAGGCCAAAACAGGGGTAAAGTGCTCACTTTTCCTCCCTCGTTGTGTGCATGCATTAATTCCCAAGGCCCGCTAATATCTATAGCCTCTTCAAAATCTTTACTGTCATTGCAGACTACAGTGAGACCATAGGGCTCAGTTCATGCCACCATACCACCACCTGAGTTAAACGTCTTCAAATGGCTTTGAAATGACCAAGGCATGTTATTAGTGTCATTTTTTACAAGGTGAGGCAAATAATAATGTTGATTAGAACGAAGTACATATGAGCCTAATAATAAGGAATAATAAATTCCCTTGGTAGCCCGTAGTTTAGTGAGCCCAGCTTATTCATATTCAAATTCTAAATCGCTAGTGGAAGTGGCTTGTAAACTGTAGTTTAGTGGACCCGGTTTATGCACATTTGAACAATTCTATACAGGACCCAGGTTGTGAATATTATTACGTCATTGTAGGTAGGGGTTTGGGGGCTTGCCCCCAATAGACACTGTATAAATATGCCTTATACATGTAGGGCCTTCTATGGTGTCACCATAGCTGGCTCCCGAGACCCAACACCGTGCTCTGTGAACAGGCCAATACACAGTCAAGCAGTGTGCAGCTCCACATTACTGTATGCTTAAAGGGATCATTTAATATTTTTAAGTGGACAGTTCTTAGTGTGTTGGCTTTGAAATACATATGCAGATATTAGGAAGGCCGACAGCAAAATAATAAGTGCATATTCAAATTTAAAACAGATTGGACTTATTCCAGAAATTATGAAGTATGAGGTGTAGTCCTATGTATTTAAAAACAATGTTTCATACAAATCTTTATTTTTTACAGCAGCTCTAAAGTTAATATATACTAGACGCTCACCCCGATCACAGGATGCCAGGTTACTTACTATTCCCAAAGTTCAGAAAAAACAAACACAGGTGGTACAGCATTCAGCTATAAAGCCCCTAAATTATGGAATGGCCTGCCTAGCCCTGTAAAAACACATTTTTATAATCTAGTTTATATATTTTAAAATGTTCTTACCCTTTCTTGCTTGTTGTACTGTTGGAGTAGTGGTTAAACTACAGCAACTTTGTAATACTCAGCACAGGCTTCCTTTGTGTCCGAGTGCTTCGCTGTAAACACATATTCAGGAAAACAAGAACACTGAAACTGAAATGTGTGTGTGAAGAACCCAACATGCTGACACTTACAGAGCTCAGCACTCGTATATGATGGTATTCAGGGCAGCAGTGTAGAGTAGTGATTAAGGCTCTGGACTCTTGGCGGGAGGGTCATGGGTTCAATCCCAGGTGGGGGACACTGCTGCTGTACCCTTGAGCAAGGTACTTTACCTAGATTGCTCCAGTAAAAACCCAACTGTATAAATGGGTAATTGTATGTACAAATAATGTGTAAAAAATAATGTAATTGTATTTAAAAATAATGTGATATCTTGTAACAATTGTAAGTCGCCCTGGATAAGGGTGTCGGCTAAGAAATAAATAATAATAATACTGTTGTTTTGTTTTTATTCTGTTGTTCCCTTACTCTACCAGACAAATGATTTCTCCTCTCCTATATACCATTCTCACATGTATTCTGGCAGGGAGGAATTTAATTACCCCCTCCCCTACACACACACACACACACGCACGCACACACGCACCACACACACGCAGCGCCTGCACACACACACACACACACACATATTACACCAGCAGGGCTTCCACCCTGCCACAGCGCTTATAAAAATAAAGATTGATTGAGAGATATATATATATATATATATATATATACACACACACACACACTGGTATATTATGATTGAGTGTTAAAAGGATGCAACTCTATATAGGAAAACCATTCAGATTAGGACCCTAGTGTCTTACACATTGCTCCATATGAGCTCAAGCACCTTGAAGCAGCAGAGTTACAGTGAAGGATGAGAAAGCCTAGAGTGTCTGTCAGGCTTAGCCCCTTGTAGACCTGTACTGTCATGCAAATATTGCAAGTGCACATTTTTCATTTGACCAAGTCAGGGGTCAGTGTCTGATGTTGCAAAGCATCGCTGATCTGCGCTCCTAATGGATTTCATAAATAATCTGTTCTGCCGAAAGCGAATCCAAGCCAACAAATCCCAAATGGATTTAGTGCCAAAAAAAGCTTTGCTGTTTAAAATTAGCGTAGCATAAGCAGCATTATCTGTGGTGCATTTATCATTGTGCTTGACTTCTACTTTTTAATTCAGCACAAGCCAGGTAAAGGCAAATTGATATAAAAATGATCAGAACCTAATAATGGAGGAGCCACAGAAACCAGAAACCGCAAACACCATACAATAGTAAGGCAGCACTTCCGTTAACTATAGCATTCTTGTTTAGATTCACTTTCTATATATTTTTCTGTTTAATCCTGGGGACTTCTTAAGTGTTTAAAAGTGTTTAAGTTTAAAAAACTATTACACTATGAAACTACATGGTTGGAGTAAATGCATGGTTTGGAAGAGCAAGTGTTGCCCTGGTCTAGGCTCAACCTGACTTAAACCACAATCTCAAGGCAGTTCATTTCATTAAGTTAAGGAACTATTTAAAGGTATTCCTGAGGAATTATTAACATGACATTGTTAATCAATAAAAGAAAAAGAAAACAACAATACTGATTCATTTAAAATGATATAATTTGCAACTTGAATTAAGAAGCCATCAATGAATGGAGTGTAGGACATACAATCATATCTTGATAATTGTTGATAATTCAGTTTTTTACATCACCCAAACATTGATCTTACACGTTTTATTTTGCAGGTTGTACAATGACTGTTGTGGGTCTCACACTTGAGGTCACTTGAGTGGTCTGGGACTAATCTGCAGTATAACCTGAAGGATGGTACCAGGGTAGGTCCTCTGTATTATAATATTGAGAGATGCAAGGCTTTCACATCATTTTAGATTGTAATTCGGTCCAAGAACACAAATAGCTATGAGAATATCACACTGCATTTAGTAAGTGAAGCCACACTCCTCCACTAAACCACTAATAAGACACTCCATCCAGAAATCCCTCTGTCTAATTGCACATCCCTGAAGAGCGAGGCAAAACTCAATAATATCCCCATTCTGTGCCAATCAGCCTGCATCGATTTCATCTCCTAGAGGTGCACAATTACCAGCCAATCAGCCTGCATCGATTTAATCTCCTAGAGGTGCACAATTACCAGACTTCATCTCCTAGAGGTGCACAATTACCAGGCTTCATCTCCTAGAGGTGCACAATTACCAGGCTGTCTGCAGTGATTATTGAGGTGCTGTTTTCTCCTCGAAGGTGGCCTCAGGTGGCAGGGCCTAATTCAGGCCTCTCGTCTCACTGATTCCTTATCTTAACCCTCCCTCCCCAACGGGACGAGACAGGAGGCTTTCAGCTTCAACTACTTTAATGACAGATCATTGAAGCTCTCAGAAAGGTTACATTCAGGACCTCTCGCACCACACACACCGCAAGGTCCAAAACACATTTGCTAGAACTCGTTGCTAGAATGTTGTAAATAAGTGTTTATGTGGCTGTCAAGACTGAGTCGCAGTTTTACACTGAGGTGTGTTACAGTGTTAAAAGAAATAGAATGTATGGAATATTTTACAAGGTGACTTAGTAACATTAATAACACTTGGGGAAAAAACAATTCGATTATACCAGTGAATCACTGGTCAAGCTGGTCTGCAGACAAGCAGCAATGACACAGAACGGTGTTGTAGAGGACATGTTGTAGGTATTGTGGTATTATTCATCTATAGTTATATAAATGATCCTAACCCGTGTATTAATTCATAGTTATTTAAGATGCATTATTATTACATTTCAATGACAAGTCTTGAACAATGGTCAATGTTAAAAATCTTCTTACATTTTATTAACATCCATGGTTACTGATAAAAACCAACACAGTTATTGCAAATATAATCCTAGAGGGAAGATATCAGTCAGCTAGCTTTAACAGTTTCAGAATAATTGATCAATATTACCTGAGCTGTGGAATTCTTTCAGGCAAGACCGGAGATGTCAATGGTCTGAGCAATTCAATGCATTGCACAAACCTCTTAGTTTATATAGGTATCTCAACAGTTTTTATGCCTTCTATGATATACAGCAATACAGCTCTATAGTATTACTCACTCCTGCGCTATGCATTTAAACGTAATTAAGTTTAATTCCTAATATGTATATAGCAAATGGGTTATGCTACATCTGACAGCTTTCTCTTTACCCCTCTGTGGCCCTGCATTCACTCATGGAGTAATACCTGATACGGTCAAGACCACATACTAGTTTCAAGATAACATGATGCATTTCCCACAGAATGTTCCCATGAGAACAGGATATATGGCTCACTGCCTTTTACACACACACTGATCTATGTGTGCTTTGCTCTGAGTTAACAACAGTTAATCATACGTTTATAGTATACAGTCCAGTTTGTGTACATGATCACACCAATACTTTCTATATTTTCTTCCTTTCACTCCTTTACACAGAACCAACATTAATGTTCATTTGAACCCTGCAATACTGTATTCCTTCCACTACACACTGCCCATGACAGAACATAAGAACATAATAAGAGTTTGGGAACAAGAAAAGGGAATTCGGCCCATCAAGGCTCGTCCCTTGTTAGCACACCTTTCTCCCCTACTGGGGGGAACTCATTTAAAAGCACAGAATCTAGTCTTTTTTTAAATGCTCCCAGTGTTTCCTACTACTTCACCTGGTAGGCTATTCCATGCATTTATAACTCTCTGTGTATAAAAGTGCTTCCTAGCTTCTGTTCTAAACCTTCTTTTACTCAGCTTCCATGTATGCCCTCTTGTTCTTCTCCCTAACATTTTGTAATCAAACGTTAAAAATAACTCAAGTAAATATGACCACAGACACTAGCCCTTTAGGGGTTCTAAGTCAGTATATGTTGTGAAACAGTGCAGAATGCATATATCCTGCAATAAACCCTAAGGCTTAACTTTCTAACGTTCAGCACAGCTCAGCCTCCAGCCTCCACTGAATAAAACTGACACTGACCTGTACTTCCAAAGAGCAGTCTACACTGCAAAATAATAATAATAATAATAATAATAAAAGGCTAGTCCCTGATGGTATCTGGATACTGTCTTTCTTTTTATTATTTATCTCTTAGCAGACACCCTTATCCAGGGCGACTTACAATTGTTACAATATATCACATTATACAGATAACACTTTTTTTTACATACAATTACCCATTTATACAGTTGGGTTTTTACTGGAGCAATCTAGGTAAAGTACCCAAGGGTACCTCAAGGGTACAGCAGCAGTGTCCCCACCTGGGATTGAACCCATAACCCTCCAGTCAAGAGTTCAGAGCCCTGAGCCCTAACCACTACTCCACACTACCCCGAATTAAGGATATTTACCCCCAATAGGGATATTTAGTGTTGAATTTTTATATATTTAGTGTTTAATTTTTGCTTTTCTCCTGTCTGTCGTGTTTGGTTGTTCTGTGTTTGTTACTGTTCATGACGTGTGTGTGTGGGTGGGTGTCGTGCTGTGTGGATTGTTTGTGTTGCCGTAGGTGAGTGTGCGTGCTTGCTTTACTGCAGTGAGATGCCATGCTTGAAATGTATAGACACACAATAAAGCGGCCTGCTAGTTTACTGGAACAAGTTGTTGGAGTCGGTTTTTACACCATAACACTGTCCAATTAAAAAAGTATTTTATAAGGAGTACTTTACATTAAGACATTAAGTTTGACTGGAACCTTGTTAAAAAAATGTACTGGCACAGAAATATGATCTAAAAAAGAATGTAGAGACTTTTGATAGTTGACGCTGCATGCTTTAAAAGTATATATGATTCAGTAGGCTGTGTGGTCCAGTGGTTAAAGAAAAGGGCCTGTAACCAGGCGGTCCCCGGTTCAAATCCCACCTCAGCCACTGACTCATTGTGTGACCCTGAGCAAGTCACCTAACCTCCTTTTGCTCCGTCTTTCGGGTGAGACGTAATTGTAAGTGACAATTACAGCTGATGCATAGTTCACACACCCTAGTATCTGTAAGTCGCCTTGGATAAAGGCGTCTACTAAATAAACAAATAATAATAATAAATATCTTATTGTAATACTGTATACTGTCGAACTGCAATACCCAGAATGCAATTCAACATCACGTAATATCATGTGAGCCCCAAGTGTTTGGTGGGTACTCTCTAATTTCATTTTTAAACTTGCAAATTGCAACCCCCCTCCCCCCCATTTCTCTGCACACTGGCACTCCCCCCCTCCATTTCTCTGCATACTGCCACTCCCCCCCTCCATTTCTCTGCATACTGGCACTCCCCATTTCTCTGCATACTGGCACTCCCCCCCCTCTTCCATTTCCCTGCATACTGCCACTCCCCTTCCATTTCTCTGCATACTGGCACTCCCCTCTTCCATTTCTCTGCATACTGCCACTCCCCTCCATTTCTCTGCATACTGCCACCCCCTCCATTTCTCTGCATACTGGCACTCCCCCCTTCCATTTCTCTGCATACTGGCACTCCCCCTCTTCCATTTCTCTGCATACTGCACTCCCCCTCCATTTCTCTGCATACTGGCACTCCCCCTCCATTTCTCTGCATACTGGCACTCCCCCTCCATTTCTCTGCATACTGGCACTCCCCCTCCATTTCTCTGCATACTGGCACTCCCCCTCCATTTCTCTGCATACTGGCACTCCCCCTCCATTTCTCTGCATACTGGCACTCCCCTTCCATTTCTCTGCATACTGGCACTCCCCCTCCATTTCTCTGCATACTGCCACTCCCCTTCCATTTCTCTGCATACTGGCACTCCCCCTCCATTTCTCTGCATACTGGCACTCCCCCTCCATTTCTCTGCATACTGGCACTCCCCCTTCCATTTCTCTGCATACTGGCACTCCCCCCCTCCATTTCTCTGCATACTGCCACTCCCCCCTTCATTTCTCTGCATACTGGCACTCCCCACTCCATTTCCTGCATACTGCCACTCCTCCCTCCATTTCTCTGCATACTGGCACTCCCCCTCCCCCCCCATTTTGCTGCATACCGACGTTTTTTTTTTTCATGTCAAGTACTGTGCTAGAGAAATGTCTGTTAGCATGCAATTATTCCCCAGATAAAATTCCCTGTAATCTATCAAAGTTTCACTGGCAAGTCGTTAACAGCTTGGAAACTAGCTCATATCCATAACATTTCTCCTAATAGAGAATTATTATGGAACAACCAGGGAAATCTTTTTTTTTTTTGAGTCATGGAAGGAAAACAATATTTTGTTTATCTCAGATTTATTTGATGATAATGGAAACGTTCTATCATGAAACTTTTAGGAATAATTTCAATTTTTCTTTGCCATACAAAGATTTTTGTTATTTTGTAAGTGGTATACCTCCAGGAATTCAGTCTCTGCTCAGGAGTCACTATGCTTATAATAATAAGAATAACTCTTTTCCTGAATTAAAGATTAGATCTAAACTTCTTTTAGATCCCACTTGTTCCAATACCTATATTAGAAACACCTTTGTTAATGAAGATTATACACGATCTACAGGAACTTCCTTTTGGAATAGCATTGATAATATTAATTGGCAGTTAACTTGGTCCCTCCCTTAAATACTGTATTAATAACAAAATTAAAGAAGTTAGCTTTAATATTTTACATAAGATTTACCCTATGAATGAGACAGTTAGTAAATATAACTCTGATGTATCAGCCCTGTGTAGCTTTTGTAATAGGGAAACAGAATCCATTGTACATTTATTTGTTTTGTGCTCTTTTACTAAATAATTCTGGTCAGATGTTTGTCTTTTTATCTGTAATCATTTCAGTGTAACTATTGATCTATAATCTGTAGATATAATTTGCTCTTTTAAACATGATAACATGGAACATAGTAAACTTAATAATACTTTTGGCAAAGTTTTATATTCACGAACAGACAGAATTAAATAATTATTTCAGTTCTCTTATGCAAAGCCTCTTTTTTAAAGATTTCCATTACATGAGAGTAAATGTTCAAACTTCATGCTGATTTGAACTCGGCTCTCGCCAAGATAAGCACCAACTAAAACGTAGCTTTACGTTTCCTTCAATCTTAAAATGTAGATGTCCTTCTGCCTGGTGTTGATGGCTGAAGTGTAATGCTTATTTTGCCTCCCCAGCGCATCAGCACACACAACGGCTGCGATGCTGGCTCTGGGAATCAACCACAGTGCAGTCTCCCCAGCGCATCAGCATGACAACCGTCTGGATTGAGCTAAGTAGGGTACATCTCTGGGGTCTTCAAGTGGGCACCTTCTATCCTCGGTGTTTGTCGACTAGCCCACGACACCTCAAGAGGGCTCGACGGTGATTCTGGCGTCCCAGCATCACCCCCCTCCGTCCCCCACTCAACTCAGCCCAGCTTACTTACCCGTACATCAGCGTTTCTTTATTTCTATCGTGCTTGAGATCCCCAGCCAGAATCTTTCCGCCTCAACCACAGCCAGTTGCTGCTTCTCTCTGCTGCTTCAGATAAGTTCTTCACTGTGCGAAGCAACTCTTGGCCACTGAATCCGACGTCTCTGAGAAACTGAGTTGTAGAGCGGAGACTGGTAGCTGCAGTATTCCTTTACCATAAAGTCCCACTCTGCTGAGGCAGCGTGGAACTCCCAACCATTTCCTGACGTATGAACTGATTAAATCTTCCAGCTTCTCTACTTTTGTCAAAGAAACCTCATACACAGTCAGTGGCCACAGCAGCCTCTTCAGTAGACCAAACTGAAAGCACCAGAGTTTTAGTTTGCCCGGTAAAGCTCTGCTGTCTATGCTCTTCAACCCTTCCACTGCTTGTTGTCTAACTTCTCCCACACAAACTGTGTGCTTTAGATCCCCGTCGTACCATCTCCCAAGATTTTTCACTGGCTTCTCAGACACTGTTGGTATTGCCTCACCATTAATGAAGAACCTTTTATCTACTACTTTACCAATCAATATCAATGTTATTGGTTAATTTGCCCAATAACCGATTAGTGCAGGCTACTGTTATAGTCATGGTTGTCATGTCATCCATGAATGTTCGAATTGGTGGTAGTCGCATTCCAGAAGCCAAGCGCTCTCCTCCCACTACCTATTTTGATGTCCTAATAATTACTTCCATTGCCATGGTAAAAGCCAGTGGAGAAATGGTGCATCCTGCCATTATTCCAACTTCTAGGCATTGCCATGTAGTGCTGAATTCTGAAGTTGAAAAACTAAACTGCAAATCTCCAAAGTAGGCTTTCACTAAATTTGTTATTGTCATCGGAAAATGTGTTATTGTCAAGAAATATAATTTGATTTAACAGCCTTGTATGTATGGAAGGTTGATAAGAAGAAAAAATATTTTAAAAATAAAATAAAAATAATGTACACAAAAAGTTTAAATGATTAAAAAATTATTTATTTCAGTAAAATATATATAATTAGTTGATAATTGTCAGCATTTCATTGATCTTTGTAGTACTTTGTTCTTGTTCTTGTCATGTTTATGTGTATTTCTTGCATCAAAAAAAAAAAGTACTGTGCTGTAGCGTTGGAGGATCAAGCAAGTAAGGTAGGGCATGCTGGGAGCTAACACCATCTTTGAAAAAGACTTGTCATTTACTTAACAATCCATCCCTGGCTCACAGTCAAGTTCTGAAAGCTCAAAGGAAGCATCTAGACCCTTGCCCTTCATGTAATTAGCCAAACTGTCCCTCAGACCACCACACTGTATTGATCCCAGGTGTCTTCAGAGGCATGGAGATTTTGATCGCAGGCTAGATGGGTATTGTATATTTCGAAGACAAGTATATATTTCTTCTGCTGCTTTCTCTAAAACACTGGGTAACACCTTGCATTAAGTGTCTCTAATTACTGTGTATTTACATATTAGTTACTTAGTAAATACATGTGTGATTACTAGGGCTGTCAAGCAATTAAAAAAATTAATCGCGATTAATCTTTAATCGCATATTTAATTTATACAATTACTGCATCCATCTTAAATGTGTTTTATTATTATTATTATTATTATTATTATTATTATTATTATTATTATTATTATTATTATTATTATTATCCAAAAAACAGCCCATCATAAAAACCCTGTTTTCTTATTTCTGGATTCATATTGTTGGCCCCTCATTATGGGTTTATTTATTTACACAGAATTATACATAATAATTACAGCATTTGCTGTTAAATTGTTTGAACCATCTGCTCAATCACAATGGAGTCAGTTTATTACCTTACTGCATTTCAGATTAAACTGTGTGTTTTCTTATCAGTTTCCTTTAAAAGGGTATCCTTTATACTTATATATTCATAAACTCTTTTTCATATATATATTTAAAAATAAATGTGATCATTGAAATACAATTAAAAGTCGGTAGCTATCCACTTTGCAACAGCATTGTTTATACAGGGTGTCCCACTGAAAGCAGCCCAGTAAGTAGTACAAGTATTACAACGTACAAATAAATAATAAATAAATAATCCCATGATGGAGCAGCACAGACATGTACAGGAATCCTCGTTTTTATAAACTATTATTATACAGGAATGTCGCACCCAATGTGGACATGGACTAAATGCCAACATCTAACTGAAATACTTATTTTCAAGAGGGACACCCTGTACAGGAATGTCACTCCCAACGTGGACAAGGACTGAATGCCATCATCTAACTGAAATACTTATTTTCAAGAGGGACACCCTGTACAGGAATGTCACTCCCAACGTGGACAAGGACTGAATGCCATCATCTAACTGAAATACTTATTTTCAAGAGGGACACCCTGTACAGGAATGTCACTCCCAACGTGGACAAGGACTGAATGCCATCATCTAACTGAAATACTTATTTTCAAGAGTGACACTCTGTGTCATACTGACATGATGTAGCTTGATTCACAGGCTTGCAGAGATCCTGAATTAAAAAAAAAAATACTCTGTCGAAACTGACGGGTTTCATTTGCTGTTCTGTTGTTGCTGCCTGTAGCAGAATAACTGCTTGACAGTGTATTCTGAGAAGTGAAGGGGTGTTTCCAACACTCAGGCTGTACAGCAGACTAGATGCATTCTGCGATACTGGAACTAACAGATACAAGTAATAGTCTTTCTATCCAATGAACTGTCAGAAAGTTTTTAAATAAACTTCCCATTCATAAGTCCTTCACTTTTAATGCTTTGCTCCATAATGCAGTTCCGTGGCTAACTTTATATTCAAACGACGACTGCTCTTATTAGGTTGCATTCACTCAAGTATATTAAAATAGTGCCGCAGGGAATGAATTACGGTACGCTGAGAGGGTCAAGACAGAGGGCGATTAACGTGTGTTAAAAAAGTTAATCGTAGAAGTTAACTGCGATTCAATGACATCCCTAGTGCTTACACATAATTACAATGGTATTATGTATAGCTACAATGTACTTATTGTGTAAATCTTGTTGCACGATACAAACCTTTCCCTAACCTATACAACTGTGTACTTACAAACATCATGCAAAAAGGTTTACAGATTACATTGTAATTATGCATAGTAACATTTAGTTATGTGTAAGTGCACGTGTAATTACTAAGTAACTACTGTGTAAATACACAGTAAAGACACTTAATGTAAAGTGTTAGCAACTTTACAGTACATAACTAAATTTAGTTTTTAAACTTTATTTTGTCTCGCTTTTTGATAAGGAAACATCTAGCTACCTGTAGGTGATATTAAACGTGGTTTTCTCTTAATGTGCTGCAGCAGTGTTTAACCTGGGGGTCAATCTAGACACCCATTAGAGAGACACGCAAGGCATGTGCGTTTTTGGTGTAAACGCTCAAGTCAGACAAAGCTTTACATTAATCATACATTTAGCACAACAGAAGACACTCAATGAAGCGCGACTTTCAGACTCGCTTTACCGTGACATTGGCTTAATGGGGAAAGTAAGCAAAAAGTCAATTTACTGACCAAGTTTACAAACAAGAAGAGAAGTACAACTAGGGTCATTCGCCTGCCACTAAATAATCATCATCTTCGTATTTAAGATTTAAGTTTTGGGTTAAATAAGGTTAGGATTAGGTTTAGGGAAACATAAACAACAACTACTGGTGTTGCATTGTAACTGCACATCAGTGTGTAGTTACTGTATTATTACAGTGCAGTTACATTGAAATTAGACACTCACTGTAACGTAATAATGGTTTATGTGTAAATGCTTTTGAAAGTATAGATGGTCCTGGAGAATTTGGATCCAATCAGCAACATGCCATTCCACAGCAGTGTCTGACTATCAGACATAGTCAGGGGCTACTTCCAAATGTGACATATTGGAGTAAATAGGGAACAACCATTTTAGTACATATTTTAAAAGCGTGCCACATTCTGGAAAATAAAACCCAGTCCTCTGTGATATTTCTGTTAAGGGGCGGTGTTTCAGGAGGGAGGTTAATAGTTACAGTCTGGTGTACCTGATGTAGAGTTTAGACATGATTCTGAGAGCTCTGTTAAGGCCACAGGGGTGCTTCTGAGTTTTAAAAAGTCACCAGGATTTGACGAGTGAGAAAGATACAAAGGGAATCTAAATAGCAAAAAGAATACATTAGTTGATATTTCTTAACCATACAAAGATGCCTCAAACACTACAATACTGTTACCAGAAATCAGAAACTGCTCAGCCAATCAGAGTGCACATTTTGGCTTCTGTATTCCACGACACATCATGTAGAAACCGTACCACTTTCAGTTTTTACCATGCTGTGTTCTCCATATCAGGAAGGTTGACCAGGTCACCTACTTTATAAAAATATTTATAAAAATACCTGAGGCACCTCTCGGAATTCCATTCAACTGCAGTTCATTCAAAATGGTGACATCACAATCAGCTGTGTAATGGTAGTCTCTTCATCAACCTTTTCCCACTTTTCAATGACATTGACAATGGACTACATAAAGATTGGTAATGATTAGGAAATAGATTTTTAACTTGTAGGCCTATATAATAGCTGTAGGAGGGTGGAGGTCTGTGTATGGGTTATATTGACACTTGTAGTGCTTCTGCATGTGGATATTCCTCCATACACACACGCTTGCCGTCCTATGACCCTAGATTCATTTTATTATGCTAGTAAATGTCCTTCTCGCTGAAACTCAAGTTAATTTTTAATGACCTTCAGGAGAGAACACTGTTTCCACCTCAAATCAATATTAATTAGTCTAATGTGATTCATAAACTCCGTGGATTAGCATTGCTTGCTAGTGGTTTTTTTCTTTAGTCTCACTAATTTGCCATTGCGCCATTAATCATGCAGAGCTTTCTCTGAGTTTGTTCAAACTTTTTTTTTTCTTCTCCTCCTTCAATCTGGCTTGTGTTTCATTAGCCTGCAATGATTAAGCCTCAGCAAGGTTATTGGGAATAATGCATCTCGGCAGAGCTTGTGACTGTTGGGATTAATCACGCGCCTGGCATTTTTGTTTTGGTTGAGGTCAGTACCTGAATACAACCTCTAAGCTTTAAACTCGAGTTAGCAAAAGACATTTTAAGTTTGAAAGGCTCTGTTGCTGCATCTATTCGTTTTGTTGATTCAAGTGCTTGTAGGTAACACTCCCATTCACTATATGGGTCTAAAATGTGCAGTTTAAAAAATATGGCATTGCAAATATGTATTTCCATTTTAAAACACTACACTGGTACTACATTAGGTAGCAGAAAGTAAAGATCTCAGTGCTTGCCTTCAGAAATCAGTTGCATTTCCTACATATATTAGGTCATTTCAGCAGTGTCTTTAGGGTTAAGCATCCTACTGGCTGCAAAGCATGTCAGTCAACAGGGGAAGCAGCTGGTTGGTTACTGACAGAAGAAGAAGAAGGCTCAGAAAGGGTTGGGACAATTTCACTCTACAGGTGATCATCAAAGTGCAAGACTAGCAGAAAGCACGGCCTGCTAACAGAGACTTCTATAACCGAGTGTAGAACCAGATATCATGTTTTGAAAATGAAAATACAGGTTTGCTAAAACACAAATCAGTGAGAAATACAACAGAGAACAAACCTGGTATTTCTTGCCTGTAGTGGGAGGGTGTGACGGAAATATAATGAGTTCTGGTTGTAAATCTCCCTCTCGACCTGTGAGGATACGAAGTAGCGAAAGGGAAAGGCTTTGGACAGGTTGTCCTGACAGTTCATTCCCTGGGTCGGGAAGTCAATCAGCCTGGAAAAAGACGAGACTCCAGTGCGAGAATGTATTGACCTGGAAGGTAAACGAGGTAGCAGCTGCAGGCAATAGAATCAGCTGCAATCGTTTACCAAGGGGTTATGCATAATCGCATAAAAGGGGCTGGAGAATTGTAAATCTTTTCCTTCGCTTGGGTTTCGTTACGAGGAAACTGGAAGGACCGGGAGATTGCCCAAAATAATTAACGAAAGGAGTTTGTAAGTGTTTTGTTTGTTTGTCTGTGTGGCGGAGTGTCCCGCCCCTATTTATTATTATTTGTATTTTTGTTTGCGGCGCAGTTAAAAGCGCCGCGTCTTTTATATTTATATCTAAAAACCCTGTGAGGATGCATGACTGATCAGCTACTGATTATTTAACTAGCTGACAGTCATGCATCCTTACCAAACGCGTGCAGACTGTGGCCGAGGGGTAATAAGATAATTAACAGCCAGTTAACCCCTCGGCCAGAGTATAAGAACCTGCAGCTGTCTGTGCTGTGAGGTTGTTGAGTGTTGGAGTGTAGAGAGTACGGGAGAGCGGAGAGAGAGCGGAGAGAGAGCGCGTAGAATACAACAAAACAATTGCTAAAACGTGCTGGTTTAGCCAGCACTCCACTTACTTGTTTGTCTGTTTATTCGTTTGGCCCTCGTGCCCTTTGGTTTCTGTTTTGTTTGTTTAAATCTTTTGTTTTGTTTATTAATAAATACGCTGAGTGCCGTTGCACTCAGCTTCACCCGCCCATCCATTGTTTTGGTTTCAGTTACTTCCTGGTCCGTGACGTCATCACACATCACCACTGGAAGCCAGACTGTCACATATGGTGTCAGAAGAGGGACAAACAACGCCTCCAAGAGCCGGACCAGGAAAGAAAAAGGACTTTTTTTTTGTGTTTTTGTGTTTTTGGAGAAAAAAAATATATAAATAAAATGGAAGGCTGGAGCTGGAGAAACGGCTGCGGGGAACTGGAGGACCTCCTCGGTGGTCTGGAGGAGCAAGGCTGGTGCCTTGCTTGCGGGGTCTACGGGCACACTGTAGCAATCTGCCCCTTCCAGGATGAGGAGGAGGAATTGGCCCAGGAGAGGAAGGCAGGGAGAAGGAGCAGGAAGAGAAGGGGGAGAGGTAGGCTGCAGCAACAGCAACCGCAGCAACAGCAGGAGGAGATCGGTGAGGATGACTGTGAGGTTTATATTGTGAACCTCGTGGCGGAGTTGTGCCCTGGCTGTGGGGCATATGGGCACACATTGGCCATATGCCCCACGCAATATGAAGAGGCGGAGCGTGAGCATCCAGCGCCCAGAAGGGGGGAGCGCGAGCATCCAGCGCCTAGAAGGGGGCGCGAGCATCCAGCGCCAGAAGGGGGAGCGAGCATCCAGCCCAGAAGGGGGCGAGCATCCAGCGCCCAGAAGGGGGAGCCCGTGCATCCAGCCCAGAAGGGGGAGCCCGTGCATCCAGCGCCAGAAGGGGGAGCCCGTGCATCCAGCGCCCAGGGGGGGGGGAGCCCACAGGTCCAGAACCTAGGCCTCCAGCAGCAGAGGAAGAATACCTGCTGCCTCTGCCTCTGCCACCTCCACTGCCAGGAGCAGAGCAGCAGGAGCTGCCTCTGCCTCCGCCACCTCCACCGCCAGGAGCAGAGCAGCAGGAGCTGCCTCTGCCTCCGCAACCTCCACCAGCAGAGGGTGAATGCCTGCTGGTTCCGTCTCAAGCGCCGTGGGAGGACAGCTTACCACTCCCACCTCCACCAGCAGAGGGTGAATACCTGCTGGTTCCGTCTCAAGCGCCGTGGGAGGACAGCTTACCGCTCCCAGCTCCACCAGCAGAGGGTGAATGCCTGCTGGTTCTGCCTCAATCGCCGTGGGAGGACTGCTTGCCCCTCCCACCTCCACCAGCAGAGGGTGAATGCCTGCTGGTTCCGTCTCAAGCGCCGTGGGAGGACTGTTTGCCGCTCCCAGTTCCACCAGCAGAGGGTGAATACCTGCTGGTTCCCTCTCCACTTCCACCAGCAGAGGGTGAATGCCTGCTGGTTCCGCCTCAGCCGCCGTGGGAGGACTGCTTTCCCCTCCCACCTCCACCAGCAGAGGGTGAATACCTGCTGGTTCCACATCCACCGTCATGGGAAGGACTGCTCCTGCCGTGCCTCGCACCGCCCAAGGATGCCTGCCTCGCCGCCCAAGGATGCCTGCCTCGCTTCGCCCAAGGATGCCTGCCTCGCTTCGCCCAAGAAGGCCTGTCTCGCATCGCCTGGGGCTGCCTGTTGCTCCGCATCGCCTGGGGCTGCCTGTTGCTCCGCATCGCCTGGAGAGCCACCAGTTACAGGGAACGAGGGAGAAGTGGAGCTCCCGCTGCCGCCTCTATGGCCAGGGGCTCCCCTCCCGAGTTCACCACTGCACTACCGTCACGAATAAACATTGTTATCAGCACCTGTTTCGCTAATAGCACGTATTATATTGTACTTCACCACAAGCACTGAGAGCACTCACTTTGGAACAGTGATCGTGTGTGTCTAATTGTGTGTGTTTTGTACCGTGTCTATTATTTGCGGGACTGCAACCCTTTGTTTCATTACTGTGCAATAGACATTGTTGTGTATTGCCAGCTCTTTATTATTTACTGGCTGGTCATCAGACCATTGGATTATACACCATTAAATCAATCATTCTCACCCGTACTTTGTTGTCTGTGTGTTTTTGGAATTACGGTATCCGCCCTGCACCTGCTATACACCTGCTACCACTTACCACTTTGCCACGTGTGGCGTCAGACACGGGATGGATTGCAATGCGCTAGCAGAGCTGCTGGAGGCACTGGAGAGCAGACGGGACGCAGAGGAGAGGAGAGAGGAGCGCTACACCGCGCTCATTGAACGGGTAGGGCTGGCATTGTCCACAGTGCCAGCCCCTACCGCAGCACCAGCGATGTCAGCACCGAAGGCTCGGGCGATGAAGATGTCGGCGGAGGACGACCCGGGGGCGTACTTGGTGGCATTTGAAAGGATGGCTACCACCGCGTCATGGCCGCGGGAGTTCTGGGCAAGCCAGCTGGGACCCTGCCTGGTCAAACAGGCCATTCTCCGCCGCCTCAACATAACGGCAGATACCCACCGGGTTCGGTTTAGGGAGTACCGAAGATCCCCGGAGACACGCCCCAGGGTGGTTGCAGAGCAGTTATGTGACCACATGGTGCACTGGCTGACCCCCGAAACCAAAACCAACGTGCAAATGGGGGAAGCAATAGTGGTGGAGCAGTTCTGCCATGTGGTCGGCGCCGATACCCAGGCTTGGATACGGCGCCACAACCCCGACACCCTGGAGGCCACTGTGAAACTGGCTGAGGACTACGAGGACTCCCTAGTTTCTGCCCGGACCGGGATACTGTCGGCTCCTGCCCTTCGGAACAGCCGACCCTCACCTCTCTCTCCTCCAACACCACCACCACCATCAGTCCCGGGACCCAGACCTCCGAGACCGCCGACCCCAATGGGCCCCCTTGCCTCCCCTCCATGGAGACCAAGGTTGGCTCCCAGCTGGGGTAGAGGTGCTGCCCCTGCCCCGTTGCCATACCAGCAGCGGGACAGACACTTAACCACTGTTCCCTCTGTCCCCCCGACTTGTTTTAGGTGCAACCAACAGGGACATCTGGCCAGGTCATGCCCCGCTGTCATGGAGTGTGATGTGGCCGCGTGTAATTGGGCACCTGAGATAGGTAAGCGTGGGGAAAACGGTCGGGAGGGGCCTTGTATGATTGATGTGGTTTTAGGCAATGTGAAAACCCACGCATTAGTGGACACGGGATGTGAGGAAACCTTGATTAGAACAGCTCTCTTGGGCGGTGTGTCGTGGCGGCCACGAGGTCAGGTGGCCATCTCCTGTATCCATGGGGATACGGCGGCATACCCCACCCTAAAAGCATATTTATCGGTATAACGCGATATCCAGAGGCAGTTCCATTGAGGTCCACTAGTGCCGCTGCAATAGCCACCGAGTTAGTACAGATTATGGCTAGAGTAGGGATCCCCAAGGAGATCTTGACTGATCATGGAACCAACTTTCTGTCTAAAACGTTACAGCAGGTATATAAAATATTAAAAATACGTCCCATCAGGACATCTGTTTATCGTCCACAGATGGACGGTTTGGTGGAACGTTTTAATCAAGTCGATGCTGAGACGGTTTGTAACGCAAGAGCAAAAACATTGGGCATCGCTCCTTCCCTACCTCCTTTTTGCAGTGAGAGAGGTGCCACAGAGTACGACAGGGTTCTCCCCCTTCGAGCTCTTGTATGGCCGACAGCCTCGCGGCATCCTCGATCTGTTGAGAGAGGTGTGGGAAGAGCACAAAGGCTCCTCCAAAAATATAGTGAAGCATGTGCTCCTACTAAGAGATCGCCTAGATTTGGTTGGTCGTTTGGCCCAGGACAACCTCAGATCAGCTCAGCACCGACAATAGCAGCATTACAACAAAAATGCACTAATTCGAACTTTTCGACCAGGAGACAAGGTAATGCTGCTGCTTCCCTCCTCAGAATCCAAGTTATGTGCTAAATGGCAGGGGCCATATGAAGTGATTCGGGCTATAGGAAAGGTGAATTATGAAATTAGACAGCCCGATCGCCGTAATGAATGTGAAATTTATCATGTCAATTTATTAAAGCCCTGGCAGGCAAGGGAGGTCTTGTTTATAGCCCCAGGCAACACAGAGGATGATTTAGGCCCCTGTCCAGAGACTCCTAGCACAAAAATCATTCCGATGGGGGAACAATTGGTTCCAGACCAGCAACAGGAGCTGCGTAAGCTTATTGAGGAATTCAGCGATGTTTTTTCTGACTTGCCCGGCAGAACTAATTTGGTTGAATATGACATTATCTCTCCACCAGGTGTCATCGTGTGGGAGAGACCTTACCGGATCGCAGAAAGTCGACGAAGTGGCGTTCGCTAAGAGGTATGGGACATGCTCGAGCTTGGGGTGATTGAACCTTCCAGGAGCGAGTGGTGCAGTCCTATTGTCATAGTGGCTAAGAAGGATGGCACCAACCGCTTCTTCGTGGATTTCAGGAAGGTAAACGCTATAGCCAAGTTCGATGCGTACCCTATGCCTCGGGCCGACAAACTTTTAGACAGACTGGGTAAGGCGAGGTTTATCTCCACTTTGGACCTGACGAAGGGATACTAGCAAATCCCTTTAACCCGCAGTTCTAGAGAGAAAACCGCATTTTCAACACCAGAGGGGCTGTTTCACTTTAAAACCATGCCGTTTGGGCTACATGGTGCGCCCGCTGCCTTTCAGAGACTGATGGACCAGGTTTTACGCCCACATCATGAATATGCAGCAGCGTATATTGATGACGTGGTCATTTACAGCTCCACCTGACTAGAGCATTTGGCTAGGATTGCAGCCGTCCTTCAGTCTCTAAGGGTAGCCCGGCTGACAGCTAACTTGAGAAAATGTGCGTTTGCCAAGACAGAGACTCAATATTTGGGATTTTTAATGGGGAATGGAAGGGTGAGACCTGTAGTCACTAAAATCCAGGCTTTGGTTGATGCAGCGATCCCCAAAACCAAGACCCAGGTGAGGTCACTACTGGGATTAGCCGGTTATTACCGCCGCTTCATCCCCGAGTATGCCACAGTGGTTAACCCTTTAGTTGACCTCACCAAAAAGAGTGCTCCAAATTTAATTAAGTGGTCAGCTGAGTGTCAGGGGGCGTTTGATAGTATTAAGCGTAGACTTTGCCAGGCCCCCACTCTTATCACACCAGATTTCACCAAAAGATTCATCCTCCACACCGACGCCTCGGATGTGGGTTTGGGTGCTGTCTTGTCTCAAAAGGTAGATGGAGTAGAACACCCGATACTGTACATCAGTAAAAAAATGCTACCTCGGGAACGCAACTACTCCGTAGTCGAAAAGGAGTGTTTGGCCATTAAATGGGCTACTCACTCTTTACGATACTACCTGCTGGGACACTCCTTTGATCTTGTCACAGACCATGCCCCACTCAAGTGGTTAAGTACAATGAAGGACAGCAATGCCCGGATAACTCAGTGGTATCTGGCGTTGCAGCACTTCATGTACCATATGGTACACCGTGCAGGGAAAGACCATCAAAATGCGGATTATTTTTCCCGGGAGGGGGGAGTAATGGGAAAGATAGATTCAGCCGAGTGTTCCTTCGGCTCCACTCTGAGCGGTGGGATATGTGACGGAAATATAATGAGTTCTGGTTGTAAATTTCCCTCTCAACCTGTGAGGATACGAAGTAGCGAAAGGGAAAGGCTTTGGACAGGTTGTCCTGACAGTTCATTCCCTGGGTCGGGAAGTCAATCAGCCTGGAAAAAGACGAGACTCCAGTGCGAGAATGTATTGACCTGGAAGGTAAACGAGGTAGCAGCTGCAGGCAATAGAATCAGCTGCAATCGTTTACCAAGGGGTTATGCATAATCGCATAAAAGGGGCTGGAGAATTGTAAATCTTTTCCTTCGCTTGGGTTTCGTTACGAGGAAACTGGAAGGACCGGGAGATTGCCCAAAATAATTAACGAAAGGAGTTTGTGAGTGTTTTGTTTGTTTCTTTGTCTGTTTAGTAATTGTCTGTGTTTTGTTATCACTAGACAGCTAAACACAGATCCGGAGCTGTCGCCAAGGGTGGGCACGAAACCGGATCACCACTGCACTACCGTCATGAATAAACATTGTTATCAGCACCTGTTTCACTAATAGCACGTATTATATTGTACTTCACCACAAGCACTGAGAGCACTCACTTTGGAACAGTGATCGTGTGTGTCTAATTGTGTGTGTTTTGTACCGTGTCTATTATTTGCGGGACTGCAACCCTTTGTTTCATTACTGTGCAATACACATTGTTGTGTATTGCCAGCTCTTTATTATTTACTGGCTGGTCATCAGACCATTGGATTATACACCATTAAATCAATCATTCTCACCCGTACTTTGCTGTCTGTGTGTTCTTGGAATTACGGTATCCTCCCTGCACCTGCTATACACCTGCTACCACTTACCACTTTGCCACAGAGGGTTAATGGGTTCACATATTGGGGGATCAATTGAGGATGCCTTAAAAAAAAAAAGTGACCAGGATGTTATGAATGTAGCAGAAATGTGCTCACAGGGAAGCGCATTTTCATGTCACACCATCTTAGTTCCCAAGTGAAATGACTTCGGTGGGCTTTAGTGCACATTATAAAACAGCAAGAGTCATTCCCCATCTTCTAAGAATGCAGAACGACTGGGAGTGGGGCATTTATTGCCGATTCACCCCACTCACACCCCTGGTTTACTAAATATCTTAGAGGGATCCCTGAATAGATAACTGTCCCTTTTCAAAAATTTGCAACACATTTTAATAAGCAAGACATGCCATAACTGTCTGAAATATTCCAAACTGTATAAAATAGAAGCAAAACCCACAGCAGAATGGTCAGTGGTAACATTGCTAGTGTATCAACAGGGGTAAGAATATGGATTTTAAAATCTTGGCAGCACTCCTTTAAGAGTTTGTTTCCAGTTTAGTAAATTCAATTTAACATGCAGCAGACAATGAAGTGAAAAGCAGGCCCATGTGGATTTTTCTGCCTTCATTTAACATTTAGAAATGCACGGATTAATTGATTCAGAGTAAGTAACATGCAAGAGTGGAGGGAGAAAAAAATCAATCCTTTGGGTGAATTAGAAATTAGGACGAGCTCAGGCAAGTGTTTTGTATTTAAGTGCTGGAATGAGCACTGACAGCCCATCAGTGCTCCACTATCATTTAAAGGTTAAATCAATTTGCAGTTTCCCTTCATATGCACCTGCTGATTTATAACCTTCTCAGTGTGTTAATGGGGCTTGTTTGGGCCAATTGATGTGCCAGCACTGGCTAATGGTTACAGTCAAGTGGGCGACCTTACAAAGCGCATAGAGGTCCTTGGTAATTCAAAGTGCTGAAAATAAAAACAGGAAAGCAATCTAAAAATCATAAAGGGCACGTAAAGGTGTCATTCTGATCTAACTTCATATTACAATTAACAGTATAAAAGCAATAAAGGAAAGTAGATAAACTTAAGTAGACAAAAGCATACACTGAAGAAGGCACTAGCCGAAACGTGTGTCTTCTTGACTGAGTTTCTTATAAGCTTTAGCATGTTTGGAGTAAAGTTAGAATTTCCCAAACTAGGCCGAATTTGATGAGAATGAACGAGCCGCTTAGCTGTTCTGTTCTGCTTCAGCTCTCCTCCGATAACCAGGATGACACTGACGCTGTTTAATATCTGTCGTCGTTTAAAAGATGCACTGAATGTTCAGTTAAACACTCTCATAGACTAAAATAAAACCAAATGTCTTTCCGCCATCGCAGTGTCCTTAAAATGGAAGGGGATGTATCCGAAAGCATACACACAAACAGTGAACGCCACTTTGTGGAAGACTTCCCTGCATCCCACGGGTACAGACCTGTCACAATCTATTAAATCCTGCTGAGGACACAGTCGCCGGCACACAGAGACTCTATTGCTGTGATCGACGTGTGCTCCTCCCGAGTCTGTTTAGAGTACCTCCTTACTCTGGCTTTGTTGTCCATGACATTTTACAGGCCATAAAAATATAACTAGTGATTGAATAGCTGGCTAATTAGTGTGAATTATTTAAACTACTGACAGAGACTGTTTCAGAACTCCACTGGTAATGAAACGTGAAGCATGTACAGTTGTCATACGGGTTGTTGAGTGTGAGACTACACAGAATTACAATATTGTACTGCAGCTTCTATTTTTTGACAGTGAATGTTATTGCAACAAGCATGTCAGTAATATGGCTATACATTCAGATTAGAGCTATCAGTTTGACATTGATGACCATGACGTATATCTACAGAATGTGTAGAAAAAGAAATGGCAATGAATATTTTAATGGAAATTGGATTTCATGGTACAGTAAGTGTGACATACAGATGACAAATGTACAGACTGACAGACACCTCCATATAGCCCTAGAAGCTAATACTCTCAATAACTCATGTTAAATAATGTTAATAGAGTTCATCATAATTAGATATATTTGTCTGTGACGGGCACTGCCGTTAAGGATTCTGTCTCCTGTCGGTGAGATGAGAGGAGGTTCAAAGCTCTAAAACCATGATGCAGATGAGCCTGGCTCTTTTACATAGTGGTTAAGACGCTCGCTTGCGATGCGCGGGGTCGCAGGTTCGTACCCAGCCTCCGCCCTGTTACATGTACATGCAATCAGCCCCATTATATCTGTTTTCAGAAATGTCATCCCTTGGGGGGATAATATTATCTAGTTTTGGGTAGTAATGACTTGTTAGCCAAACCATCTCTAATCGGTTTTAACGACCCTGTGTGGAGGGGATTATTGCCATTAAATGTACAAGAAGATATGGAAGGTGGATTATTATTTATTTATTTTATAGTATGTATTTTAGGGTTAGTATTTTTCCAGAGTAGCTCCTTAAGTAGGAGTTTTGTTTTTTTTTTGCCAATGTTCTTAATCAATATTCTGGCCATTGGCATACATTGTGTTCTATACTGTAACCCCCAGAACTGTAGTAGGTTATGCTTTCTTCCGATTGAAAAGTCGCCTTCAAACACAATCAGCTAGAATAATGTATTCCACAGGATCTGTAAATACATTTAACAGATGCCCTTTGACATTCATACCTAATACAAATAGTCAAAGTCTTTTAATCTCACTGAGCATACATGGTGACAGTAAGAGGAGTTGACTTTATCAGTTCAGCAATAATCTGGCACAATAAGCCCTGAATCACAGAAGAAAGCCATGTTTCCTCCTGCCAATGGGATTCAGTTGAAACCAGACTTGTTCATTTCCATCAGCAGCAGCTCGGAGATCAAATCCATTTCAATTTCAGCCCCAGTTGGGATTGTGGAGACTGATGGCAGTGTGAATCAAATTTAAAATCAATCCGGCTGTATTATTTTCTAATAGCGATAGTGCCCTCTCGATGAAGGCTCTATCACGTGGTAGTTGACTTTGACTTTCGTTAGCACCTTAGCCTTCAGCTCGGGAGGCATAACTCAAGTCATGATCAACTACCACACAGTAGAGCCTTCATTGACGGGTACTATCGCTTAAAAAGCACGTGTGCAAAGAACTTTTCCTTAGTTTTTTTCTACCTTAGAAAAAAGTGTATTGTGTATTGCTTAGTAGTGTAATAAATCTGAAGTAACGTTTAATATGCAATTGAAAGGTACTCTTTTTTAATTGTTTTAATATACCGGTATTTAGTTTTCTTGACATCGTTTAACATTTTGAAAAGTTCATCTTTTGGAAGAGATTATAAATATATTATTTTAAATGCTGTAGACTTGAGCCACACACAAAACACCAAGGGGTAGTTGTGCTAAAGTGTTGCGTCTGTCGCAATCGTTGCAAACCACATGCAAACCAGTCGGAAGTGTAGCGTGAAATGTACTAAACAAATGCAATGCTGTTAGCATCATTTTAATGAATGCTTTGCAGCTGCAGTTCTTATTTGCGCTTTAGCCTTCCTGCAGAAATTCACACAAACAGGGTCTAGATGCAAATGAGGGATCTTTTTCTCGTCGTTCCCAGTTGTATTATGTTTAAACCCGACACCTCCTTATGTCGGACAAACATGTCCGGTTTAGCGAGGGGCTACTGTATGATTATGAAAAGCTTTTGGGGGGTGAAGGTGGGGGCCCCACTATAGAATCTGATGGGATTACACTACCTTTCATTTTTTATATATATAACAGTATTAAAATAGGTAAAATGAAGACGGAACAGAATGCATTGTACAGATGACGTTTACATTTAACAAAATCAATGTTATTTTGATTCTTGCACCCTTGCATGTATCGACGTTATCCTTCGGGCACCCTCTGCTGCAGCAAACCACAACTCAGCTCCTGCTATTTTATTTAAAAAAATGTCACACAACTCTCGCTAGAGATCTCGCTAAGATGATGCAAATAATATTTAAATTAGTATATTGTGGCTCTCTTCATTAACATATTTCTTCTTAGTACATCCGACAAAATGTGCACTTTGCGAATTGTCGTAAAAAAAGGCGAATTGTGGTATGTTTGTGCTGCGACTGGCCCATCTTAGTACATCTACCCCCAAGTGTTACCAAAATAAACATTACTGTTTATTAAAAAGTGTGGATAATCATTTGCATAAGGTTTATGTTTAATTCTTAATCAAATAACAGTGTGCCATTATACTGTTTGGTTTCATTAAACCATGTGTATATTAAAATAAATTATTTTATGTTGTTATTGATCAAATTAAAATGCTTACCGCCTTTGCATAGCTGTACAAAATAACATCTGATCAATATTAAAATAAAATAATGAACAGTTTCAATTGACTTCTTGCTTCTTATCAGAATCACACCTTAAGAGGTAATGTAACAAGTGAATTTAAGAGGTTCAAAGAACCAACTGCTTCCCCAAAAGACTTTGCAGCCAGTGACTAAGACATTTCTCTTTAAACAAAACCCATATTGTTCCTGTGAGTGAATTCCCATCTTGACAGAAAGATTCACGTCGCTTATTGCTGCTTATTGCTTACTGCTTACTGCTTCCCCTCAGTTTAAGCTTTTTATTTAGTTCTGGCAGTATAATTTGTTTTGAAAACCACTGCATAGTCTTTTAAAGCTTGTATCTGATAACAAAGTTGTGCCATTTAGGGCATCCTGCTTATTAAATACAATCTGAAAGATTTATAACTCAGAGATACCGAAACATTGGACTTATTTATCAAAGTTTTGGATAGGAACATAATTCTAGCAAATGTAACAAAACTAGACAGAAACAATCCAGAAGGTCAATTTAAAGAAAAGCTCACAGGTTTGTTGTGGAACATTAATGAAGGCAATAGCATTTGCATCCTTGCTTTTTAAAACAATACCAATGCTCTGTGCCACACTGCAGGGAATTCAGATAACGTGTCCCTGTACAGTTGCATTTACTGAATCTTGTTCAATCCTCCCTCCACCAGTTTATATACGCAGGCTGAATGTTTGTGTATGCCTGCTAGTGCCACCACCAACACCTTTCATCAACAAACCTTTTCAGTAAAGAAAACAGCCCTAAACATCTAAACACCCAGAGTAAGCACGAAGCCACGGTTATCCCTACTGAGGGCTGTCATAACTTTTGATTTATGTTACTATATTAAAATCATTAAGGGATATTAATATGAACCCGCCTGGCTTTGTTCTGAATCTGACAGCACTTTTTCTTTTCGGTTTTCTTTTGTTGTCGGTATCATTCGAGAATTATTTGTCTGTACACGGTTTGTATTCACAAAGAACAGAAGAATGCCAGCATCCCGATATTTCCCTGGAAAACTGGGAGATGCATTATTTTCCTCAATTTTACCAATTTTTTTTTTATTTTTTATAAACTGATACATTTTACATATGACACAAACATAAAGAAAATGAAGGTTTCTGAGTATACAAGACAATATTGGGGCTAACCTGACCATGATATTTTGCTTCTTCAACAAGAAAAAAGAACATTTAAATATTATATTTAAATAGTGCAGATTTTTTTTTTTTGTATAGAAAATAAAACCAACCAATAGAAGATCTGTATTTTCTCCATGTCAGTCCAATCATAAGTGAGCAGAGGCGGGACACAAACAGTTGAAGGTATGCTGTCGGTCTTGAGTAAGTTTAACCAATGGGAGAGATCTCCCCTGGTGTGACAGAGAAAGAATGAATCTTGGTTATAAATATCCCTCCTGACCTGTGAGGGCGCTGTTTAAAGAGAACAGTGTGCCCTGGACTGGATGGCCTGACAATTCATTCCAGGGAAAGGTGGAAGTTGGCCACCTTGAAAGGGGGCGAAGCCACGGTACACCAAGTCATCGCCCCAGACGGGAAACGATGTGGCAAACGTAGATTGGAGGAAAAATGGTTGCACTCGCTAACCAAGGGGGCGTGGCTGACAGTACAAACGGAGAGAGAAGGAAAATAAAAAGTAACCGTGAGTGTTTAGTGTTTAATGGACACTTGAAACAACCAATGATAGCAGGGATCTTGATTTAGCTGTCCATTCAGAGAAGAGGGATGTAGTTACGAGGAGCTTGCTGACGCTTAGCTTCCCAACATTTTAATCAGCCTCACGCTTTCTGCCCTAATGCATATTGATATGTGTAAGATGACCACTGAAACCTTTGATCCTGAACCCAGCATGACAGGGGTGCAAATTGTTGTGAAAATTGTGAAAAAGCTGTTTTGAAAGTTTAGCACCATCAAATGTGCACCTCTGATCCTTGATGTCCCAATTGTTTGAACTGTCAGAGGAGGAGGTGGAGCTAGACAGTGACTTGGATGATGACCCCTGATTTTGATGAGTAGCAAACCATTTCTGCTGGTGCTCATGTGAGAACCTAATGATAAAAGTCATGTGAACCCCTGATTATAATCTCTTATTATAGAAATGCAGTAAACAATCTGAAAAGTTGACATTTTAAAAATTCATGTAATCAATTCTAAAACAAAAATGACAGATTCTCCTCACTCCTTTAATTAACCTTTAATCAGTCAAATAGTGTCATAGAATGCCCTTAACACCATTTCATTATTATCTGTTTATTTAGCAAACACCTTTATCCAAGGTGACTTACAGAGACTAGGGTGTGTGAACTGTGCATCAGCTAGAGTCACTTATAACAACGTCTCACCCAAAAGACAGAGCACAAGGAGGTTGACTTGCTCAAGGTCACACAGTGAGTCAGTGGCTGAGCTGAAATTTGAACTGGGGACCTCCTGGTTATAAGCCCTTTTCTTTAACCACTAGCCCACACAGCCTCTTAGTGAAACAGTCACTTCACAAAATGACTGAAAACCTTTAATAATAGGAGGCTGTGTGGTCCAGTGGTTAAAGAAAAGGGCTTGTAACCAGGAGGTCCCTGGTTCAAATCCCGCCTCAGCCACTGACTCATTGTGTGACCCTGAGCAAGTCACTTAGCCTCCTTGTGCTCTGTCTTTCGGGTGAGACGTAATTGTAAGTGACTCTGCAGCTGATGCATAGTTCACACACCCTAGTCTCTGTAAGTTGCCTTGGATAAAGGCGTCTGCTAAAGAAACTAATAATAATAATAATAATCAGTCAAATAGTGTAATTGAATGTCTAACTGCAGTCATTTCACAAAATGTCAGAATATTTTAGGCGTGGCTTTTTCCTGGCCTGCGACCATTGAGACCTTTACCATGCAATACCTATTGTTGAAATGGAAACCCCAGTCCCACTTGCAGCCAATTCACTTTGAATATCTTTGGCAATCAATCTTGATTGTTATTAACCTTCCTCACAATTCTTCTACTTGTTCTTGGTGAAAGAACCTTCTTTCTTCCAGACCAAGGGAGTGTTTTGACAGTACCATGAGTCTTATACTTCGTGATAATAGAAACAATACTTGACATTGGGATACTCAAATACTTGTAAATCTTCTTGTAGCCTTCTCCAGCTTTATGACAATAAATATTTTTCTGTTCTTCAGTTAGCTCTTTACTTTTTCCCATATTGACTTATTGGTAATGACAGCAATCATCCTACACCTAACCCTTTTATACTCTCTAAGAATGTTCACCTACAATCCAGCATTTTCTAGACTCTTCTAGAATTAGAATTAGTTTCTGCATTATTATATCAAATTTCTAGCACCTTGTAGACAATACTATCATAGCATCAAAGGGTATGAATACTTTTGAATTAGCATTTTTGGAGTTTTGCAAACAAATTACTGAAATAAATAATCTATTTCTTGTAGCTTTTTTTCTGTTGATTTACAGACTCTCAATTTACAGAACTTGTCTTGCTTTGGAAGAACATCAGTATTTCAGTGTGCAGGCTGATTAATCTTTATCATAGACTTATTATATTCCGGGATGGAATGTATAAAATTAATAGCTTTTCAATGCTAACAAAAAAAGTTATAACAAATTTTGGCGATGAACATTATGTAGCGTATCAAATTCTGTGACAGGTTAGGAATTAGCTTCAGCCACTTTAAAGTGTAGTTCAAACGCCTTTTAACATGTTTAACCATTTATATGGTTTTATTCCATTCATGGTGACTGCTGTAATTTCATTACCTAGGCCCTCTGGAATAGGTGTCTGGGCCTTAAACAACAAACATTTATTCTTCATGCAATCAATCCACTGTGCTTTTGGGAGCCCTAGGTTCATCTTTGTGATACAGCACAGCCGCATGGGTTGTGTATCCTCATTCAGGCGTCCCACATCTAACATTTAACATCTTTTAATCAAGTCCCAGACCTGCTAGGCCTCTATGGGCAGTCATAAAAACAAATTTATAAAGAGAAAATACAGTCCCTCCCACTGACATTGTTTATTATTTAGACTAAATAACTGCCCCCCCCCCCACACACACACGCACGCACGCACGCACGCACGCACACAGGCACGCACACACACACACGCACACACACACACACACGCACACAAAATTATGCCAGCTTCAAACTAGAAAACACTCTGTATAATCGTTCATCAATGTTTTCCATTGCCCCTGCTCACCTCTAATTATTTTCGGACTAAATTGGTAATGCAGAGCTTCTTTCAAGTTAGCATGGATGTGCTGAGGGCCCCTGTGAAGGTAAAGCACCTTGATGACAGGACCCTAGCGAATCAATGCTTTCATTGTTGAGAAGCTGGAGAATCACGGACCGTTCTGAAGAATCGCAGCTCTCATCTCATCAAGGACAAAGCGCACATTAAAGTGCTTCACTGGAATGATATTCTCCCCGTTTCATAGTTTAATATAATGTGCTCCCCATTATACCATTTACTGAGCCTGGTTGTGCAGGGTCAGATGCTTTCTGCACTCCAGTCTTACAGCCAAATTTAGATCACAGCCCAAGGCCCAACTGAAAAGCTAAAGCCATATCCACCACTCTGAATAGGACCTGCAGAGCAGCTGTGACAGGAGTCTGTGGAAGAGTAGTGTTGTGTCCAAGGCTGGCAAGAGACAGGACAGCAAACAAAATCAAAAGAATAAACAAAATGCAAAACAACAGCCAAAACAACTGCTGTAAAACAGCACACGCTGCTCACTCAGTAACTAACTATGTGAATGAGCTGAGAACTAGCTCTGGAGCTCAGTCAGCAACTAACTGCATGAATGAGCTGAGAACTTGCTCTGGAGCTCAATCAGTAACTAACCACGTGAATGAGCTGAGAACTAGCTCTGGAGCACAGTCAGCAACTAACTACATGAATGAGCTGAGAACTAGCTCTGGAGCTCAATCAGTAACTAACTACGTGAATGAGCTGAGAACTAGCTCTGGAGCTCAGTCAGTAACTAACTACATGAATGAGCTGAGAACTAGCTCTGGAGCTCAATCAGTAACTAACTACATGAATGAGCTGAAAACCAGCTGTGGAGCTCAGTCAGTAACTAACTCCATGAATGAGCTGAGAACTAGGAGATATTAGCAGTTGGAGGTGTGGCCATGAAGGAGTTTCACTGGTTCATCTCAATCTGTACAAGGAGTTGCATGAAGGTCAATATTCAGGAGGACGATAGAAAATCTCTACCAGAGAACCATTCAGAATGATAACAGATTTCATTTGTAGCATCCTATGAAATGGATTCATCAACAGGACAAGTCTAATTTCCACTCAAGGGTAGGAGAAATGGGTAGCTATTACAATAGACTGGTGTAAGCTTCAGAAATGATTGCTGCTGTCTGTCAGTGCAGACCCTTACTGTGCGATCCCGCTGCGCTGCCCACTATCTTCGGTTTCCATGACACAAATGTCTGTCTATTTTCTGATCAGTACTTCATAATAACAGCATGTGTCTCCCAACTTCCAAGTAATCAAGTTACTGATTACGAGGAATCAGGGATACAGCAGAGGTTATTAAGGATTGATCGTAAGTATGCAGACCAAAACAAGACACACTGTAATATCGGGGTGGACAGCAATCATTCAGTGAATCTGCAAGGTGTTTGTTCTGGTCACAGTTTCAGAACTGAATGCAATGATTAAAAACAAAGAAACAAACAAACAAAAAAACATATGGGTCACCTGAAGTAGAGCAAGTTGCATTACAATTGAGTGAGTGCATCTCTAGATTTAGGCACGAATGCAAGTGTGACATACAGAAAGACAGCCGTACGGACAGACAAACAGACTCACTATATTTCAGTTGTGCTAAAGGAAGTCCGAAGTAAGTTATAGTAAATTAAATGCACTTTGAAGGTTTCTACCATTTTAAACAGGGGAGAAAAAGGGTAAAAAAATTAGCATGGTAAAAATCAAACCTTTAAATACTGCAATGGAATTTGATCGGCAAGGTTTGAAAATAATAATACATGTGCACTGCTAGTGCACTTAAACCTGCTGGAGTTTGGAAAAAATAAGCAATCTGCAATCTAATGTAAACATACTAGGTTTTTACTTGGTCAGCCTTTTCTTAACAACCAAAAAAAATCAATTTGGAGATAATTTTATTCATGAGAAAATAAAAACCTGATAGCATTTTAAGCAACAGCTAAACGTTTTCCAAGATCCTGAATGTTTAACCCCGCTCACAGATACTGTATGCATGTCAGCTGTAGTGTTTATATAGCAGGATGTGTGCAGGGTAAGGTTATTTATTCAAAGTCTTATTCTATATACACATCAATCTACATTAATGTTGTACCCAGCGCTCCAGATAAGCGTCATAAAGGGTGTTTTATGCATTGAAAGCATATGAATTACACATGATATTTAAATTGAATGCGTAAAGGATACACACAGCAATTTTGCCGCACAGCTCGAGTTTGCATGTTCTCAAGCTTCTTGTACTGTTGGTTCGCTGCGTCTCAGGGGTCAATTGTGAATACATTGCATGTGCTGCTAGTCATAGAAATGCTGGGACAGTTAATTGCCAGAAACACGTGACCAATGAGTCTGGGTTTTTAAAACAGAAACAAAAGAACTACGGTTGAATCCATTCACTTGCAATGCATGTTTGTGACTGCTGAATAATTGAATGGATTCTTCATTTTGGCACCATCTTCCTATTCTACCAATTTACCTGTCTAACTGAATTTCTTTGATAAATCTATATTCTGTGTTTGGAGAGAGTCGGGATGCTTTATATTGCTATAGCAAGGCGATCAATAAGGAATACAATAATACTGTTGTTTCTTTATCAATATATAGTATGTGCATGCAGGTCTTTTGTTAAGTATATTCCACCTGCAGCGTTGCAATTAAAAAAAAAAGTTATGTTTCTGTGTTTATCTGCTTCACAGCCATATTGTTTGTAATTAATAAACAGTTATTATTATTATTATTATTATTATTATTATTATTTATTTCTTAGCAGACACCCTTATCCAGGGCGACTTACAATCGTAAGCAAATACATTTCAAGTATCACAGTACAAGTAATAATACAATTAAGAGCAAGATAAATACAATGACTTCGGTTCAAGCAAGTACAAGTGTGACAAAATACGATTCAATAATACAGCAGATAACAGTGTCAGTGATAGTTACATCAGGATTCGATTAAATACAAAATACTACAGATTAAACACTTGGCAGGTTACAGTACTCTGAAGTACAGGATTAAATGCAGTAAAATAGGGGGCAGATAAGAGCAAGTAAAGCGCATTTAAGGAAGGGTGATAAGTGTCCCAGGGGAAGAACAGAGGAGTTCTACAGGTGCTTTGTGAAGAGGTGAGTCTTGAGGAGGTGCCGGAATGTGGTCAGGGACTGGGCAGTCCTGACATCTGTAGGAAGGTCATTCCACCACTGCGGGGCGAGGGTGGAGAAGGAGCGGGCTCTGGAGGCAGGGGGCGTGAGGAGGTAGAGCCAGTCTTCTAGTGCAGGCGGAGCGGAGAGGTCGAGTGGGGTGTAGGGAGAGATGAGGGTCTGGAGGTAGCTGGGTGCAGTCTGGTCAAGGCATCTGTAGGCTAGTACAAGAGTCTTGAACTGGATGCGAGCGGTGATCGGGAGCCAGTGGAGTGAGCGGAGTAGTGGAGTTTCGTGGGAGAAGCGAGGCAGAGAGAACACCAGGCGGGCAGCGGAGTTCTGGATGAGCTGGAGCGGACGGGTGGCGGATGCAGGGAGGCCAGCCAGGAGGGAGTTGCAATAGTCTAGGCGGGAGAGTACCAAGGCCTGGACCAGGAGCTGGGTGGCGTAGTTGGTGAGGAAGGGTCGGATTCTTCGGATGTTGCTCAGGAAGAATCGGCAAGTGCGTGCCAGAGTGGAGATGTGCTGGGAATAAGAGAGGCAGGGGTCCAGGGTGACTCTGAGATTCTTAGCGGAGGAAGAGGGAGAGAGTGTGGTAGATTCCAGAGGAACAGAGATAGTTAAAATGGTAGTTAATGCATACCCCACAAGTTAGCATTAAAGTATGTACAGTATTAATTGAAAGTACTCATGACTTCAAGGTAATGTTGCATTTTATACATTTTACTGAAATAGTGTCTAAATTAGAGAGTAAATTACTCAGTGACTCAAACCCTTATCTGGAGGCTGTATCATAAAAAAGTAACATGTCAAATGGAGGGTTTCTCAAGATGGCTTTTCTGATTGGTTACAATTGATTTCATTTCACTGACATATTTATTTAATGTTGTAACTAAAAATACTTGTTTTCTGCCTGCTTACAGATACTTGATGTATTTACACCTTGCTGACAGCTGTGTGGGGCACTCAGGTCCTAATATGTAATAATATGAAACAGTAAGATTCAGATGTCAGTTTCTTGTTTGCAGTCATTGAGTGATTCTTATTGCAAACGCAGATACTATGTTTTTATTTCTGTGCTAAGATGCTTTTTCAGTTCAGCTGCTGCTCTTCAGTTGTCTTCCACAGATATTTAACACAGGCTAGATCTGCTGAAGTGTCTTCAACTGAAGTAAGAGCAGCACCATCTAGTGATCTGCAAAGCTTCCTTCTAGCTGTGCATGGGAGGGTGCTGGAGTAACGGGCAGTGTTGTGTGATGCAGTGCTGTTACACATTGTGTTCCCTGTCGGTGAGATGAGGTTAAATGCTCTATAACCACGAATGCAGACAAGCCTGGCTCTTCGGCATTGTGGTTTAGATGCTTGTTGGCAGTAACCGATTCATGGCCAGCCTCCGCCCTGTTACACTGCCGCTTACAGAAACATACATTTATCAAAAATAAGCACAAAAACCCCACAATGTAATTGCAACAATAACCACTTACAATGATTGCAGACATCATAAAAATGTAAGGAGCCAGTAAAAAAAAGATGGCATTTTAAGCTACATAGATAAAATATCGCCTCTGTGGTCCGGTTCTGCCAATGGCTTGTACCATTAATTGCTTGTCTTCTACATAAATCATGAATAAGTTGGCAAATGTTCCAGCCAAATGCTTTTGAAATGTGATGACATACAGAAAGGCAGTCAGAATTGTATTAATATGTGCACATCTGCTTCTCCTAGTAATGTTAAAAACATTCCTCTCAATCTGTTCAAGCAACTTAACCAGTTTTGATTAAGATGCATGAATCACCTCTAGATGGCAGTAGCGCTTCATAAGCAGACAGCACAGAGTCTTACCCCCTAGGATGAGTCATTTCAAGTGCATTATCCCATTGTATTGATGTCCCTGTAGGAGCAGCACCATCTCTGTGAGTCTGCCTAATTCACCAGGTGGATGTTTTTATGAATAAATGTTATATTATTTGACACCTGCATATCTGCACATGTACTGTAGATGCAAACACACAGAAAGCTAAAAGGGATTTTAGAGGTATATATATATTTTTATTTTACACTAAAAAATGATTCCTGGTTGAATGCTTACTTCATTCTTCCATATAGTTTAGCCCTCTGCGTGCACTACTTCAGCAAAACACAGACATTGTTGGCTTACCAGTTTGTTTACATTATCTAGCTGCTGGCACACAAGTTGATAAGCAGTTCTCTAGATATATGCAAAATTGAGATGTACAGACAGACACACGTACGTCTGCTCCACTATATCCATCTGGTGATCAATCAATCAATCAATCAATATTTTATACAGCACCTTTCATAGCGGACCACCATCACACAGACCTTTACAAGATGCAGTAACAACAAAAAATCCATAATACTTTAAATACAGAGAAATGCATAATACATGATATACAGTAAAAAAAAAAAAAAGCATAATATATTAAATACAGTGGAAAGTGCACAATACATGAAATAGTAACAGCAACACACAGTTAATAGCAGAGATCGGGCTTTAAGAGCATGGAAAGGAAGAGCGAACAGGTGGGTCTTGAGAGTTGATTTAAAGTGAGCGACGGTGGGAGCATCACGCACCAAAGCTGGGAGAGAGTTCCAAAGAGTCAGAGCCATGAAGCTAAATGAGCGTTTTCCAAGTGTGGTGCACTTTTGCTTGGGGATAACAAGTAGGCCAGAGTCGGAGGACCTCAGCTTGTGGGCAGGGACATAGCGGGTCAGCAGGTTGAGGAGGTACTCGGGACCTGAGTGATGAAGGGCATTGTAGGTGAGCAGGAGAGTTTTGAAAATTAATCCTGAACTTTACAGGTAGCCAGTGCAGCTGGGCAAGACGGGGGGTGATGTGATCACGTTTTTTACATCTGGTAAGGATCCTGGCAGCGGCATTCTGGACTAGCTGCAGTTGGTTTATGGTGCTTGCCGGGAGACCACCATATAGAGAGTTGCAGTAGTCGAGTCGAGAGGAGACAAATGCATGACAAAGTATCTCCGCATCTGGGAAGGAGAGGTAGGGACGGACTTTGGAGATGTTTCAAAGATGGTAGAAGGAAGATTTGACCACGGAAGAGATGTGTGCATCCAAGGAGAGGTTGCTGTCAAGAAGTACACCAAGGCTTCGTACTGTGGGGGAAGGCAGCAGCAGACAGTTTCCGAGGTTCAGGGCAGCTATATTTAGATTCTTAAGTTGAGTTTTAGATCCTACTAGAAGGAGTTCAGATTTGCTAGTGTTCAGCTGAAGAAAATTGGCAGACATCCAGGCCTCGATGTCTTGAATGCAAGCCGAGAGCCAGACCATGGCAGAGGGGCTACCAGGGTCGAGTTTTAAGTAGAGCTGGGTGTCGTCAGCATAGGAGTGAAACATGAGGCTGTGTTGGAGGATGAGGTGACCCAAGGGAAGCATGTAGATATTGAAGAGAAGGAGCCCAAGGACAGATCATTGGGGGACACCACAAGTGACTGGGTTTGCAAACAGATAAACAGACTGCATGCGTCCGGATAGGTAAGAGGACATCCAGGAGAGACAGGTTCCAGAAATTCCAGCATACTTCTGAAGGCGGTCAAGCAGAATGCCATGATCTATGGTGTCAAAAGCAGCTGTTAGGTCAAGGAGGACAAGCACAGAGGGAGCACCAACATCAGCATTGAGCAGGAGATCATTCACAATCCAGAGCAGAGCAGTTTCAGTACTGTGATGCGGCCGGAAACCAGACTGTAGAGATTCAAGCAGATTGTTGTCCGTGAGATGTTTCATCAGCTGACTGGCTACAGCCCTTTTGAGAGTTTTTGAGAGAAAAGGGAGATTGGAGATGGGACGGAAATTAGATAAGTCAACCAGGTCAAGGGAGGGTTTTTTGAATACTGGCGTAACTCGGGCAAGATTAAGGGCAGCAGGAACCAAGCCTGAGTCCAGGGACAGGTTGAGAGTGTGCATAATGGAGAGAGCAAGATCAGAAGCACAGAGACAGACAAGGTTAGTGATGCTAACCCAAAACGTACATGATGTACGAGAACATGCTAAAGACAAGTGGTAAGTGTGACATACAGCTGTGTATATCCTCAGAATTTGGTACTACCAAAAACTTTGCAAAATAATGTTTATATCAAGTTTCATCACAATTGAATAAGTGGTTTTACAGATCTAGGGAAAAATGTTAAGTGTGACAAACAAACGTACGACTGCCTCATCTATCACTCTGTCGCTGGGGACTTTCCCTTTGTTTGGAGTTTTGAAGACATTGGGAAAGACTTATATATACTGTGAGGAAGGAGCAGTGGCGCCTTTAAGAAATGGCGTCACTGGGGAGGAAACTACACAACCCATAGTCCCCAGTGGTGATTAAGAAGGTGGGGTTAGAGGATTTAAAGGGAAGCGGGGCAGAAGAAAGGGGGGCGATTGTGGGGAATGGTGCTCGGTTGTCCTGTCTGCTCAAGCTTCCAACAGCTATTCCAGTGAGGAGGAAGAGGATTTAGTAAGTGTGTCAAAACTAAATTATAGCGATTGTGGAAAAGTCTAGCATAGAACGTTTTACCTCTTGGTGAGGCAGACTTTTGTTTTGAATTGTTTGATTTTGTTTGAGGTTTTGGGATTAACAAACTATTTCACGGTGTTTTCACTGTTTGGTCTTTAGCTGCAGGAGCAGCGACACTTTGACCGCGTGGATTGTTTATATAAGCAGGACTTGCTACAAATATTACGTGTTCTTCAGCTGCAGGAGCAGCGGCACTTTGACTGAGTGCATTGTTTATACGAGCAGCACTGTTTTGATTGAGTGTGGTGCGGGACTTATTAACACTGCACAGTTGCAGATGCAGGTGCAGCAACTGTGCACCAAGAAACGAGTCACAGAACCAGGTTTGGCTCATACCAATTGGATACAGGTGGCCAGAGTAACGGTACAAGTCTAAGAAGGAGGGGTACAATGGGAAGAAAACCATAAAGCACAGAATCAGGGTGTGAGAACAATCTTTATTACTGCTGGTTCCTTCTGGCCTGCCGTGCTGTCTTTCAGGCAGCCTAGGATAGAGGACGTACTGTTCCAGGCTGGCTCCACCAGAGGGAGTCCAACCTTTACTCACCTGTGTTCCAGGCTACTCCACCAGGGGGAGCCCAACCTTACTGACCTGTGTTCCAGGCTCACTCCACCAGGGGGAGCCCAACCTGTACTCACCTGTGTTCCAGGCTTGCTCCACCAGAAGGAGCCTAACCAATACTTACCTGTGGTCCTGGCTCACTCCACCAGAGGGAGTCCAACTTGCGCTCGCCGTAGCATAGAGAGGGAGGAAGAAGTGAGATAGCTAGTGGCCCGTACAGGGCAAATGAACGCAAGAGAATATATGTTTAATTGTAAATATTGTAAATAAAAGTATTCACCTGAATCAGTGACGTGTTCACTCCAAGTTTGTGAGGGAAGATATCGGTGCCCAGCAACACCACACTACTACTCTTTTACAATACATACACAAATAGCACTATATATATACATACACATATAGCACTGTAGTCGCTATATTCATGCAACAAAACTGGAGCATATGAAAGCTTTTATTTTTTCTTGTTGGTCATTTCTTCTTCTTATAATCCTTTACAAGCACCAACATTGTCTTGATTCATAACTTACTCTGAGATTCCCATAAGTGTTCTCCATATCTCTCACGAGTGCTTTGTAAGCGCTCAATAAATAGCAAAGAGGGAATGTGAGTGTTGGGACCACCGCCAGCTAACATGCTTAGACAAGTGTTTACATTGAAGCGGCTTTGCTTTTATATTTCAATTATTTACTGTTAAAGTGAACATCGCCATCAAGTATTTACCACTCAAGCCATTGCAAGCAGAAAGCTCTGTCTCGGCACTTCTCAAGGGAACGGAGCATGAAGTACAGGAGCAGCCTCGGTGTGTGCGTCTTCACATGCAAGCTGCACTTATAAAGTGGCAATCTGCTCTAAACATGAACCTCAACTGACACCCTTATTCATTTATACTACTGTTTCCATTTTAAATGACATGGGGGTTTATGGGTACCCAGTGTACTGTGCTTCATATCACTCCTGTTAATGTCAGCCCAGCACAGGATCACCACATTGGAATTGTCCCCACCAGCATATAATGGGAGTCAATGGAGACATGTTCCTGATAATATCACTGTGGTTAATATCACTCATATTTATTAGTTGTACGACTGATTTCCACCCCACTTAGTATCCCTTTAGGAATTAAAAGCACAAGTTTAGACATTTTACATGTAAGTAAGTTGCTGTATGGTATAGAAATGTTCTAAATAGAAAGTAACACACCATAGCATACACAACAGGAAAAGAATAGCAATCAACCAACAGCACATGGGGACAAGTGATGATGTTGCTGAAGCTAATAAGAAGTAAGATCAAGTTAGTTAGTTAGTTGCAGTGGGTAAGCTTATTATTTAACATGATGTTGATTGGCAGTTGGATTTCTGTCGCTTATTTTCAGAACAGTACAACATGTCAGTGTCACTTTGCTAAAAGATTCAGATCGCTTTAAAAACACTAACCTTGCCCAGCGACAAGACTCTAATCAAAAGATGCATGTAGATGAAGAGAGACGAGGGAATTTCTATTAAAGGAGTTCTGTATGCATAGAATACAGACAAGGCTGCACAACTTTAAATAGCAGAACATATTGGCAGCCACCAAAAGATACAGCATCAGAATTAGTTTTGAATAATTCTGATAACCAAGTGTGGCTAGCTGGCCTGTGCAGGGACATCAGACCCGGAAGAAACACAGCACTGCACATATGGTGAATGAAAGCGCTGCTTACACAGTTTAATAAATTAACAAAATAAAAATATTAAACAAATGAAAAACACTGTACACAAAACAAAACGGCACTTTGGCCAAAACAGACAGACACTAACAAACGGGACAAACACTAAACACACAGCAAGTAGAATTCAGCACTACATGGCAATGCCTAGAAGTTGGAATAATGGCAGGATGCACCATTTCTCCACTGGCTTTTACCATGGCAATGGAAGTAATCATTAGGGCATCAAAACGGGTAGTGGGAGGAGAGCGCTTGGCTTCTGGAATGCGACTACCACCAATTCGAGCATACATGGATGACATGACAACCATGACTACAACAGTAGCCTGCACTAATCGGTTATTGGGCAAATTAACCAATAACATTGAATGGGCACGAATGCAATTCAAGCCCACTAAATCAAGGAGCATCTCTATAATTAAAGGTAAAGTAGTAGATAAAACGTTCTTCATTAATGGTAAGGCAATACCAACAGTGTCTGAGAAGTCAGTGAAGAGCCTTGGGAGATGGTACGACGGGGATCTAAAGGACACAGTTCGTGTGGGAGAAGTTAGACAACAAGCTGTGGAAGGGTTGAAGAGCATAGACAGCAGCACTTTACCAGGCAAACTAAAACTCTGGTGCTTTCAGTTTGGTCTACTGCCAAGGTTGCTGTGGCCACTGACTGTGTACGAGGTTTCTTTGACAACAGTAGAGAAGCTGGAAGCTTTAATCAGTTCACACATCAGGAAATGGTTGGGAGTTCCACGCTGCCTCAGCAGAGTGGGACTTTATGGTAAAGGAATACTGCAGCTACCTGTCTCCACTCTAACCGAGGAGTTTAAGTGCGCCAAGGTCCGACTGGAAATGACATTAGTGGAGTCACGCAACAAATGCGTAAGGGAGGCAGCACCTGTGTTGAAAACTGGAAGAAAGTGGGCGGCAAAGAAAGCTGTGGAGGATGCAAAGGCTGCCCTTCGAATTGGTGATATCATGGGGCAAGTTCAGCATGGAAGAGGGGGTCTTGGTCTCAGTTCAGCTCCTCCCAAATGGCACAAGGCAGCCCCAGCTCAATGGAGGAAGCTGGTAGTCAACGAGGTGCAAAAGCAGGAGGAGAGGATGAGGTGTATAAAGGCCATTTCCCAGGGCAAGCAGGGAGAATGGATGAGATGGGAGAGTGTGGAACAACGCAAGATTGGCTGGCAAGACCTATGGTCAATGGAACAGAGCAGGATCAGTTTCCTTATAAGGTCAACATATGATGTTCTCCCATCACCACAGAACCTAAACCTCTGGGTAGGAGAGGATCCCTCATGTCCTTTGTGTTCATCACCTGCAACATTAAGGCACATTTTGACAGGATGTAAGGTGGCTCTTAGCCAAGGACGGTTTACTTGGCGCCATGACCAGGTGCTGCGATGTTTGGCCTTAGCATTGGAAGACAAGCGTAACATGACCAATAAGTTGCCACCTGTTCCATCAAAACATTACACACAAAAGACAACATTCCTCCGCCCAGGAGAGCAACCACCAAGAAAAGGTGTTAAAACCAATCCTCGGCCAGGACAACTGGAAGCTGCTAGAGACTGGAAAATGCTGGCAGATGTTGGTCAACGGCTTATTTTTCCACCTGAGATTGCCACCACTAACTTTCGAACAGATATTGTCTTGTGGTCTGGATCAGCACGCCTTGTACACCTGGTAGAGTTAACAGTGCCATGGGAGGATGCTGTAGATGAGGCGTATGAGAGGAAGAAACTGCGGTATGCTCAACTAGCCACTGAAGCGGAACAGCGAGGATGGAGAGTCTGGGTTTACCCAGTGGAAGTGGGTTGTCGAGGATTTGTGGCACACTCTACAACCCGGTTTCTCAGAGATGTCGGATTCAATGGCCAAGAGTTGCATCGCACAGTGAAGAACTTGAAGCAGCAGAGAGGAGCAGCAACTGGCTGTGGTTGGCTGTGGTTGAGACGGAAAGATTCTGGCTGGGGATCTCAAGCACAATAGAAAGAAAGAAACGGTGATGTACAGGTAAGTAAGCTGGGCTGAGTTGAGTGGGGGATGGAGGGGGGTGATGCTGGGACGCCAGAATCACCGTCGAGCCCTCTTGAGGTGTCGTGGGCTAGTCGACGAAACACCGAGGATGGAAGGTGCCCACTTGAAGAGCCCAGAGATGTACCCTACTTAGCTCAATCCAGACGGTTGTCATGCTGATGCGCTGGGGAGACCGCACTATGGTTGATCCCCGGAGCCAGCATCGCAGCCGTTGTGTGTGCTGAAGCGCTAGGGAGGCAATAAGCTGATCCCTGGAGCCAGCATTACACTTCAGCCATCAACACCAGACAGAAGGATATCTACATCATCATATGTAAGGAAGCGCAAATGGATGGAGACACATATGGATTACATTAGTTTACTGTGAAGCTACATCTTAGTTGGTGCTTATCTTGGCGAGAGCCAAGTTCAAATCAGCATGAAGTTTTAACATCTACTCTCATGTAATGGAAATCATCGTGCTGATCTGGGTCAGCACGGATAGCAATTGTTATTGATTTAATTATTTTCTCCTTTCTCTCTCCCATACCTCCTCACGTACACCCAAAACCCTGAGTGAGTGAAATACTGCATTTTTTTTGCAGCTGTACCGAGACTCGATTGCTAATCAATCATTCAATTGGAATCTCGGTACATCTGCACGTGGAGTGATTGTGCAATCCCTGTGCCTAAATACAATTATACATTTTAACAAACCTCGTGCTAAATATCCCACATTATATCCCGTGCACCAATATATATATATACACCAATATTAACACGCCACATACAACATATAACACAATCTACACACGTGGCGGGGCACGCTGCCACACCAAGGCTTGGTATGGATCGGGAACATCACGGTTATCTTACCTAATGTATTGTTCTCTTTAGAGTCACTTCATCAATTTTTCTGGCATTCTGTTCTTTTCAATTCAGCGGTTTGGCAGGGCAGTAGCCCTGCCCCTGTGTGTGTGTGTGTGTGTGTGTAAGATTGGCAGGGATGGGGTTAAATCTGTACAGGAACAAACCCTCACTGAGATGCGTGATCCTGCAAGTGAACACATATCAGTTACACATCGTTTAGAGTATTGTGCAACATTAAAAACCCAAGAGAAGCAGGAACACATTTCAGAGATGACAGCAATACATTGAGCATCAACCCTGGGTTTCACAACAGCTGCTTCGGAAAGGGGCCGTCCTGTACATTTCATTCCCCTTCAGAATGATTTCTACACATTATTCCAGGGTTTCAGTAAGAGAATAATAAACAGGGGGATCAGTGGCACAGCAGGTCAATTAATTTGTTTTTAAAGTCCTTGGTAAAAGAACCAAATGACAGATTCAGCTGAAATCAGACTAAGCAGCAGACTCCCTACAAACACTTCTATCTGCTTCCATTAAATTCCATTTAGAAACAGAGATGTTTAGAGCCCATCTGGAGCCTGAAATCATGTCAAACCTCTGGTAACTGTCAGGATCACACCAGAGTCTATTAACCCCAGCAACTGCATACAGTGCATGTAAAACATACACCAGAAAGAGGATTCTGAGTCAGAGCTCTATTCAGGTCACATAGTTTTAAAAAGAAATCACTCCTAAAATCTAAAGAAAAATTGTCGTGGTCTCTCTTTTATACCCATATGAAGTTGCTGTTTAATAATTCTAGAAGCTCAAGGTTGTTTTTTTTTGATCAGAGAGAAAACATATGACAGACAGAAAGAAAAGTGTTAAGCCAGCACTGTGAGTATACTTGCACATAACAAGGAATATATGTTTGAAAGATCAAAACCGACTGTGCGGTACAGAGTCATTCTAAGCTTGGATATGTTCATGCTGAGTACTGGTGGGGTCTGTGTAAGTGATAATAGAAATGAGACGGCCGGTTTGTATTGATACGGTATTGTAAAGTGTGAAAGGGGTACCCCCTGAAGTGTTTTCAGTTATATAGACACATTGCAAACCTGTTATTAGGAATCATGAGGTTTTATCTGACTCAGGCTTTAACCAGTACATCAGAATGGTTAGCGAAACAGCCTTTCTCCCAATTTGGAATGACCAATTAATCAACCTGGCTCGCTGGTGCGCGACGAGCCAAGGACTCCCCAGCCGACCTAAACCCTCCCCGCCCAGGCAGTGCTTGGCCAATTGTGCGCCACCCCCTGGGAACTCCTGGCCATGGTCGGCAGTGGCATGTCTGGGTTCGAACTGGCGATCTCCAAGCTATAGGGCACATCCTGCACTCCGGGCAGAGTGCCTTTACTGGATGTGCCACTCGGGAGCCCCCTAAAATTGATTTTAAGATCTTGCTGTAGACCTATAAGGTCCTTCATGGGCTAGTGTATTTTAGATGTGCTGTCTGGATGAGTTCCAGCCCATTCTCTACACTCTGCCACTGCAGGGCTATTGACTATCTCAGGGGTGTCAAACTCCTGTCCTCGAGGGCCGCAGGGCCTTCTGGTTTTCATTCCAACTTAACCTCTAAATTAACATTCCAATTGCAAGAACAAAACAGGATTATATTTTTTGAATGCATCCTTGCTTTGGGTGTTCAGGAAAGTAAATTATGCTGCGCTGTACTTAAGAAAGCAAATGGTTAAACAAAAAAGTATCTAATTGATCTAATTATTTGTTCAATTTGACATATTTAATATTTTTCAAGGTCTTTTACAGTTGATGGTTTTAAAAATGCACTTGATTGAAGGTACACTACCTATACAACTACCTTTTGAGGCCTGAACAGAAGTGTTAAATGTGTCCAGTTAATCAAATAATTAGACCAATTAAGTAATTGAGTGCTCAGGTGGAACGAAAACCAGAAAACACTGCGGCCCTCCAGGAACTGAGTTTGACACCCCTGGACTTTCTCAAAGGCTGGGCTCACCACTGTCAGGCAAAGGGCATTCAGACACCTGCTCCCTATTTTTGGAATTCTCTGCTGAAGCATATTAAGGACTTAGCATCTGTGCCAATATTTAAATCTGGATTAAATACCTACTTGTTTGACAAGGGATTTTAGGCATCAATGTGTTTATAAATCTCTATTGCATTGTATTGTATGTTTTATCCTGTAAGTGTTCACCGGCTACCTCTAATCAAGTTGAGAATGTATTTCTTGTGCACTGCTGACTAAATAAACAGATGAAAAAGCTGATATTAACATATTTAATCTATTTATATAGAACCTGCTTTGTCAATGACATTCCTAGTGCGAGATCTACACTCTCAGTGCAATTATAAGTGTTGTTGCTGCTAATAGATTCCAATGGGGATGTGACTTATAATGTATTATGATATATGTAGACCATGATATTGATGTGATACAGCCATCTGATATTTCTTTTGAATATAGACCCTGATATTGATGTGATACGCCATGTGAAATGTATTTGTATAAGATCGTTTGTGTCATTTGACTTGTATTGGACATTTTGTATCAGATGGAAATTACATCATATTAAAGAATCTTGGCAAAATATAAAATGTTTTCATGCTTTTTTTTTTATCTACCTAAAAGCTACTTTGGCAGCCCCTCCCCTAAATTCTCTTGCTGCAGAGTCTGCCCGTGTGCAACATCACAGCATGATGAAGACTCAGCACTGGCAGCCAGCAGGCAACAACGAGAACTAATCAGAGAGGCTGAGCGCCAGTACTAAAATCTGATACAACATGCTTTAAAAATGACATTGAGCTCATTTGAATAAAATCATATGTGTTGTTTTAGCATTATTTGGTACTTTGTTGTATATTAATCAATTATTAACCAGTGCTCATAATTTACTTGTACAGTCTCATAATTAGAACTCGGATTACACAGAGTACCGGCCTCAACCTAATTATATCTTACACAATACTTCTTATACACACACATTCACTTAGACATTTTGTTTTAGTTCATTTAAATGTGTGCCAATATGTAGTTTTATATAAAGTGCTTGGTTAACTTGATATTGTATCATCTATTTCAAGACTAATCTTGTGACTGAGATTAGGGGGAACTGCACAGAGAGACATGCCAGCAGTGGATAAAGTAGGAAACGCTCCACTTTGTATGTCAAATTATGAACAGAATAAAAAAAAAACAATTTGCCCTTTATTTATTATGGCCCTTCATTAGAAAGGAAAGCTATCTAAAAAGCTCACGGTATATTAATGATCCTATATAGGAGTGTGATTTGGAGGATACACGTGTAACTCATTTCTTTCACTTTCCTCCAAATTGTGTTTGTACAATACACACATTATGTTCGATGGATGGTACATGTACCGTACATATTGGAAGGTATATTGGTCCCCGAAAATTGGGATTTTGATTGCATTTCAAAAAGTAACAAGGCTTCAGATATGTTGGTGATGTTTCTGTAAGTCTGAAAAAAGAGTTTGAGAAGGTTTGTAGAACATTGTACCACACATGGTTTGTAAACAAATCTAAATTTAAGGTCTGGGACAAATTACTTCTTGCTGGCTGGTTGTCTTAAGAGGTGGTGTTGAAAACTGAGCCGCTGTGTCTAAAACATTTGACCATATTTTGACAAACAGTGGATTTGTAAGAAGTTTCTTGAATATTCTTTTTAATGTCATGAATATTAAGCAGTGACACTGTAAATCATCACATGGAAACCTGCAACTTTATTGGACAATAAAGTTATCTTTGAGAGCCCAACCCTGGGGTTTAAAATGAAGGACTCTCCATTAGTGGAGCATGCTGGTGTCAAGCTGTAATTGAAGGATAGAGGATGGTTAATTGGAATTAACCCAAGAGAGAATGGGTTCAGGACTTTGTTATCAATACTGGAAAAATAAATGGATAGTGTTTGTAATGATGAAGAATTATCAGGTTAAAATGTTGCAAAGTTCAAAAGAAGATACTTGATCTACAAAGTCAAGTGGACCAGTGAAACTGGACTGGAACTGACAAAACTTTCTCCACCTTTTATGTTTCATCGCCGTCTTAGATCAAAGTGGCTTTGTGTTCAAACTGCTAGCTTGCGACCTTGGATACAATACCAGTCTCACAGACTCCTGCTGGTGATCGCAGTTGGAAAATGTGAAGATACAGAGATGCACAGATCCACTGTTGAAGGACCTAATCCTTGACCAACTTTCCTGAGTATAAACAGGTTCACATAACATTACATTTTGCCAGATTTGTCATCCTTAACCTTATAAATATCTTTATCCTATATTTTATAAATATATTTACAATTTCTTTATAACCCCCCTTTTATTCTTTAATTGACCTAATAAGGCTTAAGGATGACAAATCTAGCAGAATGTTGCTTTTTAAATGTAGTCCTGAATTCTAGGGCTTGAATAAATCAGGATTATATGAATTAATTTAATTCCACTTGTCAGTACAGATTTACCTGTACTGACATTGATTATCATCTCTGTATTTCTGAGCAGTGGGACTGTGAGATTCCTATATCGTGTGAGGCAACAATGACTTCAACACGGAAAGACAATTGATTACCAGAAACTGAAGCGCATAATGCTGAGTCTGTATCGACGTACACTGACAGAGTGAAAATAATCACTGGCATTAACACCAATAACACATTTCCAACCCTTCTGTAACATAGCGAGACTGCTAATATTAATAACGTGTGTAACTGAGAAGAACAGGCGCACAGCTTGTTAGCGATAGGTTGCATTCATGCCCTACATTGCAGTCTGTTGCTAGAGTGCTGGAAAAGCACAATACAGTTGCCTGCTGGCATAGATACCACATGTTGTTCCTAAAACACGTTTCAGTAAAAAATCTTGAACTAGAAAGAAAATCATTTACATGTAGTACACTTCCATTCACTGCATAGGTCTGAAATTTGACAGAAACATATGATATCACATACATGTATTATCATTTTAAAACATCTGGTACTACACTAGGTTAAGGAAAGTTCTCAGTTTGCTTGGCTTACTTTCCAGCAGCGAGTCTATTACTGCTTTACTTTCTTGGTCAAGCATCCTACTGGCTACCAAAGTATATCAGTCATTAGAAGAAGCAGCTGGTTGGTTGCTGACAGGAAAGAAGGCTCAGAAAGGGTGGGGACACTTTCACTCTCCAAGGGAAATGACCAAGGAAGTGTAAGACTTTCTGAAAGCATGGCTTGCAAACAGAGATTTCTTTAACTTAGTGTAGAAGATATCATGTTTTAAAATGAAAATACATGTTTGCTAAAATAATTGTGAGTGTTTCTAATTGCAGTTATTCAAACACTATTGTTTTGTTCATAGGTATCTGTTAAAGTGTCACTGAACACTGACTGTAGGGTTTAAAACAGCTGACTGCTTTGTTGTACCTATTCCAGCAATATCCTTTTCAATAGCACTTGATATTTTTATTAACAAATCCCTGATCATAAATTCGTTTTGACTACTTATGCTAGTTTTACATGGGTTATGCATCAAGTCTTCCTGTCAAAATGTCTTTTGAATTCACAACATCCGCAGCTTCAATCCAACCTGTTCAATCACAAACATTTCACTGGTTCCTGGATCGTCAGTAGATAAGCAAAAGTGTTTTTTTAAAAAATATAAGTTAGGACCAGCACCATCTAGAAAACTTTAACCAAAAGTGGCAGATCAAGCTCCCGAATAAAAGTTTTCCCAAAATAAAAGCATAAAGTGTACTAAAGCATAGCGAAAGCATGATACAGCATAGGCAAGGATTGTAAAGCCCAGAGAAGCATGGTAAAGAATATTTAAAAACATGGTAAATGCATAAGAAATTACTCCATACATTTACCGGGTTAACTTGTATAAGGGCTCTTTCTTCTATACAGACACTTTGGCTGATCTAGCCTATGTTACATAAGTATATGGTAGACAAATAGACCTGAAGGGCAGCTCCCGTCATCTTAACACAGGCAAATTCAAAAACACACAGTTGTGTCTGAGTAACTGCAGCTCGGAATTCAGGGTTCAGGGGCAGCTCTTCAGGTCTACTTCCTTGCCATAGATAAACTGATCAACTGTATCTAGGCCTAGTCTATTTTACAGAACAAAGAGTGCTCTGTCACTCTGGAAACAAGTTTCCTTTAGTTTTGCAGGTAAGTATTAGTGAGCACCAGCCCTTACTAGCACTCTGTGCTAGTAAGGGCTGGTGCTCACTAATACTTACAGTCCAGCCTACATGTGACAATGGCAGACAACTAGAACTGAAGAGCAGCTCCTGAACTCACAGGCAAAGAACCTTCATACAGGATCTGAGTAACTGCAATAGGAACTGCTGAGAATGATTGCAAACCTCATAAAAAAATAAAGGGGCAGCGTGGCAGGGTGCCCCGCCCCTTTGTGTATATTTTTGTGCACTGATTATTATTATTATTATTATTATTACTACTGTTTTATTTGTGGATGTATGACCTGCGAAAAGCCTAATTTCTATTGTTTGCAGGGCTCGCATAATGCCGCCTGCCCTGATTTATTATTGTGTTGCGTGTGTGTGTGTGCGCTCTCGTGAGAATGCGTGACTGTCAGCTGGTGATTATTAAATTGGCCGACAGTCACGCAATCTAATTTAAACCCGTGTGGAATGTGGCTAGGGATTAGTCATTTAATTATCTTACTAACTCCTAGCCACAGGACATATAAAGCCAAGATCTAAACATGTCGGGAGAGCGTAGGCGAGAGCCTGAGAGTTGGAGTAAACAAACAAACAAACAAACAAACAAACAAACAAACAAACAAACAAGCAGAAAGAAAGAGAGAAAGAAACACAACTAAAATGGACCAGAAGGTACTGGTTGTTATTTTGTTTTATATTTTGTGAACCTTTCCTTTGGCCCTTGCGCCATTTTATTTTATGTTTGTTATTTTGAGAAGTCCATTTATATTTGTGTTACTTTATTTAATAAATATCCGCGCAGCAGCGCCGTTTTGCCTGCACCGACCTTTGTGTCGTCTACTGCTTCCAGAACCTGACGTCACCCACACATACCACCCGAGCCATCTTTGTGACAGGCAGTAAAAGAAATGAAGAGCTGTTATTTGAAACTGCTCATCACAGGGGGTGTGTGAAGAATACACAACAACTGCAGGAGTTTCACTTTCAATAAAAGCTGCAATTCATTCTTTCTTGGCAAACCATCCTCGGATTCAGTTACACCTGCTCTAACCAAACATTGGAAATGACACTTTATGACTGTAAAGTCTTCATGCTGTTTCTGTCCAACATAATGAACCTGTATCTTACAGCAGGGCATATGGACTCCTCTGTGTACTGGTCCCGGTTATTGAAATGCTTATTGCAGAATGCAATCCTCATTCTCTTCCACAGTTCAGCTAAAGTTTAACAAATCATTTGTATTATTTTTATCCATACCCGTGTTGCACCTACCATGGGAAATAGTGTATTATAAAAGTATCACGTGGCACAGATGAAGACAGGCTTTGCTTGAGCTTGCTGAATGGTGTATATTTTAAAACTACTAAGCTGGTGCTGAATGTAAAAAGTGTTTGTTTTGGAGCTCCTCTGTTTGGTCTAATGGCAGAATCTGAGAATGTTAGTTCTGTAAGTTGGATGCAGTACTAACTGGAGATCAGCTGTATCTCACAGTGGATTTGGTTAATTATCCTGTATTGCATCAACCAGCTATCCACGACTATGCTGGGATTACTTTAAAAACAGGTGGGTCCAGCTGTGGCTTATCCCAGCAGGTTACTGGTTGATTAAACCAATTACTGTATAATGAGAAATCTTAAAGAACAAACCTGGCGATCAGCTAAACTTCAGTCCAGACTTCAGTGTTAAACTGACCATTTTTATGGTTTCTCTTAAAAATAAATAAATCTAAAAATCTAATAAAATTACATTTTTGAATGATCATTCTGTATAAATACACTTTGTGTAAAGTATAATAAATATGTTTAATTCTGTCGCCGAAAGTAGTAGTTTGTACAACGCTTTATTCTTCATTTCAAATTGTAATTTCTAATAAGGCATATTTAATGCATAATTAATGTATTCTTCTTATTGTTTAGATTAAGCAGGTTTTCTATTTCAGTCATTACATGGAGAGAACTGAACTACACCAGAGTGAAAGCATTACCCTTTCCCCCTGCAACACTCAGCAATACATTAGCATGAAGAAAACACATGCTACATGATAAGATGTGCTATTTCTTAACACAGGGGAATTTCTTCAGTGAAATATTAATAAAAACTCAAAATAAATGGCTTTAATTTTACTTAATAGTCTTTAAATATGACATGTATGTTAAGTAATGTTAGAATATGTACTGCAGAGATCAAATGAAGAGTCATTGAGATTCTGGACACTCTCCTCCAGGGACGAGCTCAATGTTTTCATGTCTGCTTGCAGGTTACTGATGCTTTGAAACCTAGGAACTGAGCCAACAACTCTTCAACAAACTTCAAATATCATTGCTTTTCTCCATAAAGCTATCGTTCTTTCTGCAGCTTAAACTTCAGCCTTTTTACCCAGGAGTCAAAACAATACCATTACTGTGGTCTTTCTCTTTTTTCTGCAGCCTCATGTGGGGATGAAGGCTAATGTAGAGTTTACTCATCTTCAGCTGAAAAGCTATTTAGGAGCCTGGGGCTTCTGTTATCTGTGAAACAACAGTGATGGACATTTAATTTCTTTAGTAGTTTTTTTTCATGTTGTGTTATTTATTTTGTACTGGATTTCACCAGGCTCATTAAAAATATATAATAAAGCATTTTCAGGAGATCAAGGATTATCTCAGGATCTCAACATTTTAAATTGTAAAATCACAAGATAATTAATTTTATACTGAGGTATTATTATCTTGTGATCTTGAAATAACAAATTGTTAAAAAGCAGCTTGGTATTGATATATAATAGCCCAGTTATCTTAACTAATGTATTTTTCTTTATAAATCATTTTCTATTTTAGTCTTTTTTAAAAACATTAAAGCCATCCCTGTGACCTCGATAGAGCTAACAAACATATCTTTTGTCTAAGCACAGCTGGTACACCGCAGTGTAACCATTAACCTGTCCCCCTGCAACACGCTGCCCCTAGTGGATGTAAGAAATACATCAGTAAGAAATACAGTAGAACCTGTCATATTTGATTTAATTGGTGCCAGCGGTCCATTAGATCTGTGAAAATATCCTATCTCAGAAAGTCGTTATACTACATTGTAGTTGCTTTATTAACGTTGGGTCATTATAAATTAACAATGTCAGGTACATCAGTGTGTCTAAAACACCAAAGTACATTACCTCATGTATACTATACACAGATGACAAGTATTGCAATACAAAGCTCTGTAAAACAGTATGTGGCAATTTACAAAAGAGCATTCCAAAAACAATTCTTACCGTGCTTTCTCAGTCTGTGCTAAACTAATCCGACAGAAACAACAAGAAAGCACGCACACAAACACAAACTGGCTTTGGAGGTCGGTGAAAAAATCTTGTTTCAGCTTTTTAACGGTACAGTAATTATTTTAATCCCTTGTTTTCTTTTACTTAACATGGTTAAACTCCACAGTTAAGTGAAGTGTAGAGGCAGAGTGTTTTGTGTTCGCTTCTTCATAAACGTGGTGCAGTTCACCCCCCCCCGGTTCATGGTGCAATATTACTGTATTTTGTGCGGTAATTATCTGTTTTATCCTCCCGTGCAGTAGGGGGCTCTGTTGCAGCGTGAGAACTCTGAGACAGGGTTCATATAAACAGCTGTGTGGCAGATTGCTTGGAACGAGCCATTAACATCTCAAGCTGTGAGTGGAGTGGATAAAATTAACTTATTGATCTTTACTTTAATGAAGCATTTAAGAGTGCATCACAAGGAGATTGTTCCTGTAAGCATTTGAGAGCTAGTTATCATAAGAGACTCTGGGTCCAGTCAACCTAGACAGACAGTCTGCAGAAATCACTGGCAAGAGCTTAAAAAAGACTTGCTTGCATTATTTTTGGTTTTAATTGTCTGCTCTCATACTTTTCATAAAAATCAATACAATTATATGAGTCGTTAAAGAGTTTCAAATGCATTTTTCATAATTCTTTCTCCCTCTATACTTGTTTGTAATCATTCTAAATGTGGTTCATATTGTAAGAACTCAAGTATTTTAGGTATTGTTTGGTAAGTCTGTGTTGAGGTGACTATGAGTTCAGGAGCTGCTCTTCATTTCCAGTTGCCTTGCATAGACACGTCTAGTGTAGGCTCAGCCAAAATGTATTTATATTAGCCTTCTGGACCGATAGGAGACGCCTTCGTTTGAGGTTTGACCCCCGACGTCAGTCAGAGGTCACCAAGGCCGGGTGATGGAGGAACACTGATCCCCAAAAGTGGATCCTGGGCATAACGCTTCCGCCTCTAGGAAAATACACCTCCAGAGCAATTAAAATATCTAAGAAAATAAGAAAATAATTAGAGAAGATATGGTTAACCGGTTTGTTCCAGGATCTCACCTTATGGGCCGGATGGAGTCTCCCTCAAATAGAGATGCAACCTCTGATGTCGGTCACAGTAACCAAGGCCGGCTGGTGGAGGACCATTGACCCCCTATCCCCCATCCCCCCCCCAAAAGTGGATCCTGATAAAAATGCTTTATGTAATGGACATCTGGATTTGAGCATTTTTAAGGTCTGAAACTGAAGTCCTGATGTACAACTCTGTTGCAGACGATGTCCATCTTCCAAGCGTTTTAATCAGATGTTGGTTAATGTTAACGTTAGCAGTGGTTGTAGCTGCTCCGATTCCGAGGGAGTGGACAGAGTATTGAGAAGGTTGTAAGTGAGCTCTTGACAGGAGGTTCGACAGGTGGGCAGAAAACCATTGACCAGTGACTGGTGCTTGGTTATACAAGAGGTGCTGAAAAAAGAGATCAATGTCACGCTGCTAATTATTAGCAGAATATGGACATACGGGAGATTGTTTGGTGGAACTGAATATGGTTGTCCTCAGGCTTGGAGTCTGTTTTTGAAGATCACAGGTGGAAGGTAAAGTTGTTTGCTGTTTGGATGCAATCTCAAAGGCATAATCTGGAATTGGGAAGATGACTGATGAAGTTGCAGGTGAATTCTCCACATCGCATAAATCCAAAGCATATACTCCATTAACATGTCCTGATAGGGTGTGAAGCAACCCTTCCTTAGAATCAATATTAATTTAAGGAGAATACCTGATGTAATGGGCAGGCATTTCACGGTTAGTGGCGGTTCCATTTTATGGATACCTCGGAGAACAAGTTTAATAGATGGTTGAGACTGGAGAGGTGGGCATGGAGATCCGGATAGGCGGATGTGGATTTCTATCCCTGAAAGAAAAAGGCGAATGGTTCACAGGCATAAGTGGCGATGATCATAGCAGTAGGTAATGAAGGCTGAGCCCCGCCCCTGGAACTACAGAAAGCCTATATTAAGCACCAGCATCAAAAGATAAAACTTGATTCAGAGTGACAGATCATTAGATGGTGCTGGCTCTTACTTTTATATGAGCTTACTGCAATGCAATGTAACCAAAATATATGGTACACAATTAATAAAACATGTATACCAAGGCTGATTAAAAATTAAAGAGTTTTTTTGTTTTGTTTTTACAGCTTCATATAAAACCATGCAATAGGGTATTAGTACAAAAGATAAGATAATTAGGAATAGGTGCATGATGTAAAGTCACTATCTGAATTACCTTAATAAACAGTCAAACAAACCTTGAGTTATCATGAATATTGCTATCAATCAATAGATTAGTCAATTAACAGTTAATAAACCGCTGCACAAGCCATCCTATTGACTGCCATAACAGTTAATAAACGCTGCACAAACTGCAAATTAAGGATTACAGATGACTTCCCCAATATTAATCTCATTTTGCAGTATAATTGTAGCATGCTATTTAAAAATAAATATATTTCCTTCTTTTTTCTTTTTTACCTGTGTATATTTCTATGGTAACAGTTGGAGAAGAAAAGAGGTCTTGTACCAAATCAAGAGCCATTGTTTGGCATCAGTTTGGCTTCTCAATAGCCTCCTTAAAGCTGCATTTGAATGCTGCTCTTGAAAATGGAAGTGATAGTGATGTGATTATGCAATGAACATGTGCAAATTAAATTAAAATAACTCATTAAAACATAAAGAAACATGTTTGCTGTGAAATGTGTTTAAGTGCTTTCTCTAGATAAAATGATGATTCAATTGAATTATTTCCACCTTTAGAAAAGCGTCTACCACATTCACCTATGCCAAGTGCAACCCTCTCTGAGGGTTCAACTACCCAGTAACCGTGTCCCTTCCGCGGCAGGACTGGTAAAATCACTACATTAAACACAGTGGGTTTTGAGTTAAGTGCACAGCAAACATGATGTAGATTTTAGAACCATTTAGCTTTGCAGACTGGGACAAAGGCTGTGTTTATCACTGGCCATCCCATCATGTTTTCATAAAGAAGAAAGAGGTTAAATCGTACAGAGGATACCTGTGTAAAACTAGGTTTATTCAGAGGGATTTTTCTGCTAAATGCTAAGCTATCAGAGGTCTACAAGAAGAGAAAGGACAAGAACTGTGTGCCAGTCCTTTTCTTTTAGGGGGGGGTGGAGGGAGGGGGGTGGAGATTTTTGCAGATGGGTAATAATTTAGAAAAATGTTTCTGTAAGTAAAAATGAATTACACTCAAAACTTGCAATGAACTCAAAATCGCCCTATTAAGAACCGTGATGTTTCACCTCATGTGATGTTTCACCTCGCTAATATGCAGTTATCAAACATTAAATAACAAGTTTAGATCCCCAAGCCCATCCTCCTGTTTTTCATTGTAAACTTGTCGAGTGCTTACAGGTCCCTGTTTCACATTAGCCAGGTGTCCTCAGAGTTGGTCAGAGGATGTCTAGTAACCTCCCAGGCGTGGATTACTTTATCAATGAAAGTCAGTAAATTCAAAATGAAATGTGATGTTGTGTTCAGAGAAGGTGCTTTTGTGCATGATTTGTAAACAATGAACCAGGTTTAAATAACTCATTTCGTTTTACCTTCTTTTCCAAAGGCTACAATAACCATTGCGTCCTTTGAGTGATATGTATTTCCATACACATATTCAAATGCACCGTTAAAAGCATTCATTTATGAAGAGCCGACAATTATGTTTTGTATTTTCACCTGTCCCCAATTTGGTTATGCCCAAATCGTTGTGTTTTATGGAACTGTAGAATCTCAAGACAGATCGTACCATTTACAATATTAGATTATATCATGCTTTATTGCGAAGGCTGGTATTGCCTTGAGGCGAACACCCCAGAAATGCTATATCAATTGTAACATAACACGTGGTCGATTCACATGGGAGTAAAAAGACACAGGACGCCTGAGTTTTGAATTTTACAGAAGGTCCCTATGTCCAGTAAAATAATCAGTGGACCTCTGATATAATACATGGCTTGTCGCCAGAGGCTGTAAATGAAAACAAAGTCTCTGCTGGCATTTGCTTAGTAGACGAGTACTTTTAGATTGGAGTGTTTTTGGAACGCATATTGTGATTGAATTTGGTTGTTCATCCAAATGCACAACAATTAACACACCTATTCAATCAGGTCAAGCATGAGAATGGTGAGAGGAATAAACACTTAAGGGTCAATGCACACCAGACAACAACTAAACAAAATGTCAGCTTGTTTTTCACTGAAATGCACTGACAAGTTGCGTTATTTGAGAAAAAATAGACTAAACAGAAGACAGGAGACTCACTAAGCTCATTCTGTCTGTGCGTCCCTATAATCTATATTATATATCTATATGAATGACTTGTTGTAGCCAGTTTAAAATTAAACATTCACAGGATTTGATGTATTGAGATCAAATGCGAAAGCTGCGTGTGAGGCTTGTGTGACCCGCTAGACAAATCGTTTAACTTTTAAGCAATAGTGCTGGTTGATGAAGGCTCTGCTCTACCATGTGGTAGATGACCACGACTGGAGTTTATGCCTCATGAGCCCCTACAGGAGCGAGAAGCATATGTACAGACATCCTTCTAAGGCAAATACAAACGTATACCACTAATGATCATTCAGTATTCTATTTATACCACAAGTATATCTTTAAAATAAATAGCAATACAATTCTTTACTTTCATTGTCAACAGACTATGCTTCGACGCAGATTAATTTAGAGCCCTGTTTATCACGCAACCATGTTAATGAAGGGGCTACAGGCTGTTCGGATAAGTCAGACACAGGCACATCACTGACTGGCATTTCTTGACTGAACTCGTTCTCATGGAAATTGGGGTCCAAATAAAAAAAACCCAATAGAAATGTGAAATTATTTCAGACATTTTAAGGTTGTAAAAAAGTTGTATAGAACACATATCAGTATTGTTTGAATACTGAAGCGCAGCTTTGTGCTGAATTTCAGCAGCACACCATCGGATTGGAATGTAAGCAAAGACACATCTGAAACTAGTCCCAGGAAGCATGTTATCCACTTATGTTAACAACAAAAATGGATCTCACGCTAGATATACCCACGCCTGTGGTAAATAACTGCCCGGGTAAAGAGAAGACTGATAAAATAAGCGCCTGTGTGCTATTTTGGGCAAATACGATATTCCTAGCCTCCTGTAGATCTTTCAGATTGGCTATAACCGATAAACTCCCAAATGTATTCAAATATTTTTAACCTGTGACAGGGGCGGTTCTGCCATAAGGCTTGGGGTGCTTAAGCCACCCACTTTTTTAAGCCTGGATCGCACGGATTGTGTAGGTACCTGCACAATCCAAGTAATAATCGCGTAATCAACTCGTTTTTGCCTGCACTGTCACTGCACACAGCTTTATTGTGAGTTATAATTAGAGCGAGAGAGACAAGTCTCTGGTAATTTGTAACACTTGTAAATATTCTAACGTAATCACTAAACCAACGAGAATTATGCGACAGGTGTCACAGCCTAATTTTAGCTAATTTTAATTTTAGGATAATTCTCACCCCGTTGTGCCCCTTCCTATCTCCAATCCCTCGTGTCTCCTTATATTCCTTCTCGCCCTCTCTGCTCATCCTCTACTGGCCCACTTGTTATGCCTTCTCTTCACTCTCTCTTCCTCCCATGCTCACTCATTCTCTTCCCTTGTCCCCCTGTGGTGGAACCATCTACTGGTTCTCCTCAGGACTGTTCAGTCTTTTACTGCTTTCCACTGCCTTCTTAAAACCCACTGATTCAATCTTTAGATGTAAATTCCTATGTATTTTCCTTTATTTAAATGTATTTTATGTATGTGTTTTGTTTTTTTTCATTTTTATTGCCTGTAGTTTATATACTTTTATATTTTGTTTAATTTTCTCTAAGTCGCTTTGGATAAAAGCATCTGCTAAATAACTAAGTAATAATAATAATAAAAAATTCAGCGCATGGGCGTCCTGAGAGTTACATCTTTGGAAAGTAGCTAAATAAATGAACCAGGCACAATAGTAATAGTTCATATACATCAGTGTACTTTTATGAGTTTGATTTTATCAGGGTCGTGTTCTGGTGCTTTTTATATATTGAATTACATTTTGTTTAAATAAGTAGCTAGTCAGATTTGTAACCAGTATGCGTGTAATGCATTTTGCCGGTAGATAGACATTTTTAACGATGTAGGCAAATCATATAAAGCTATTTCATGTTTTAACTATTTGAACACTGCAGACCTGTAAACAGGTCTAGGAAAAAGAACATATCAGTAAAGTGATCTAATATACTATATGTATATCTATGGCTGTTTTCATTTTTTCCCAGTATGGATATTGTTTATTTAATTATCCTAGGGTAGTGTAACTCCTTTTTCTTACTGAAGGCTTACTGAAGTTTTTGGCAGTATTAGTGGACATTTACTGCAGAAATGTTCTGAAAACGGATTATTGGAGTGGATGTGATGTATAAGAGTTTTACTCAAAGCTTATGAGTATGTTTTATTGTTCTACAGAGCCTGCACCCAATTTTTTTTTAATTAAGCTTTAGCACTCAACACTCTTAAAATCAGGCATCAGGGAGTTTTTTTTACACTCCTAACACATCATTTTGTTGTAACTGGAAAGCTGAACAAAAGATCATACACAAGTTTTGTACAGTGAAAAATGTTATACAAATTTTAAACAGAACAAATGTGTTTTGTTCTTCATTTAATTTTAGTTTATTGAGGCAATATAATTAATGTTGTCTTTTTGTTTCTCATTTGCACCTTGTGTGGCATACCTTACCATGTGTTGATTAAAGTTATTTCTCATATAAAACACTCACAATAACACAGCAGCATATACAGGATCAGCTACATTAGCAATGTATGTATTTATAATATAGCTCAGTCATGATAATGATTTCAGAGATAACAACTGCTACAGAAGCAAAAATGAGGTTGCTCTCGGTGGTCAGAGCTTATTAACCCACAATGTTCTCCTTGGCTCCACTCCCCACAGGCTAAGGCCCCCTAGCGCCTCAACTCTACCCAAACAATATTGAACTAGAATATATCCCTGATCCCTACCCCCGTAGCATGCTACAATATATTAGAAAAATGTAGATCCTTGGTGTGGTTTGAGAGATAAAATCATCAGCTTCCCTGTGTTTAAACCCTGGGATGAGCCTTACATGTTGTAGTTTGCTTTTCCATTTACAAAAACATGCTGAAAACATCAAACACTGTTAACCTTGGTGCTTATGCAGTAAGAACATAAGAAAGGTTACAAACCAGAGGAGGCCCTTTGGCCCATCTTGCTCGTTTGGTTGTTAGTAGCTTATTGATCCCAGAATCTCATCAAGCAGCTTCTTGAAGGATCCCAGGGTGTCAGCTTCAACAACATTACTGGGGATTTGATTCCAGACTCCCACAATTCTCTGTGTAAAAAAGTGCCTCCTATTTTCTGTTCTGAATGCCCCTTTATCTAATCTCCATTTGTGACCCCTGGTCCTTGTTTCTTTTTTCAGGTCGAAAAAGTCCCTTAGGTCGACATTATCAATACCTTTTAAAATTTTGAATGCTTGAATCAGATTGCCGCGTTGTCTTCTTTGTTCAAGACTGAATAGATTCAATTATTTTAGCCTGTTTGCATATGACATGTCTTTTGAACGAGAAATAATTCTGGTCGCTCTTCTTTGCACACTTTCTAGGGCAGCAATATCCTTTTTGTAGCGAGGTGTCCAGAACTGAACACAATATCCTAAATGAGGTCTTACTAAGGCATTGTAAAGTTTTAACATTACTTCCCTTGATTGGAATTCAACACTTTTCACTATATATATCCGAGCATTTTGTTGGCCTTTTTTATAGCTTCCTCACATTGTCTAGATGAAGACATTTCTGAGTCAACATAGACTCCAACAAGATCTATTTCATAGATTCCTTCTTCAATTTAAGTATCTCCCATATGATATTTATAATGGACATTTGTATTGCCTGCGTGCAGTACCTTACACTTTTCTATATTAAATGTCATTTGCCATGTGTCAGCCCAGTTCTGAATGCTGTCTAGATCATATTGAATGACCTTTGCTGCTGCAACAGTGTTTGCCACTCCTCCTATTTTTGTGTGATCTGGAAATGTAACAGGTTTGCTTACTATACCAGAATCTAAGTAGTAGTAGTAGTAGGCGCACAGTTGTAGGTGCACAACGTAGGCACTGTAAATCCCAGAGAGGTATGGTAAAGCACATTAAAAAAAAATGGCAAAGTATAAACTTGGGAAAACTGCAAAATTGCATATTTACACTGTTAAACTTTTACAAGGGGTCACTCATTTACACATCAATTCATGTTTCAGTACTTGGATAACAAAGGTAGTTTTAGAAATCAAGTGAAGGGAATAACACATTTTTAGATTGCTCAGTGATTTGAGATAGTGCTGAGCTGCAGTGTGGAAGGCAGTGGGTTTGAGCAGCTCAGTGGTTAGAGTGCTGAGCTGCAGTGTGGAAGGCAGTGGGTTTGAGCAGCTCAGTGGTTAGAGTGCTGGGCTGCAATGTGGAAGGCAGTGGGTTTGAGCAGCTCAGTGGTTAGAGTGCTGGGCTGCAATGTGGAAGGCAGTGGGTTTGAGCAGCTCAGTGGTTAGAGTGCTGGGCTGCAATGTGGAAGGCAGTGGGTTTGAGCAGCTCAGTGGTTAGAGTGCTGGGCTGCAATGTGGAAGGCAGTGGGTTTGAGCAGCTCAGTGGTTAGAGTGCTGGGCTGCAATGTGGAAGGCAGTGGGTTTGAGCAGCTCAGTGGTTAGAGTGCTGTGCTACAGTGTGGAAGGCACTGGGTTTGAGTAGCTCAGTGGTTATAGTGCTGAACTGCAGTGTGGAAGGCAGTGGGTTTGAGCAGCTCAGTGGTTAGAGTGCAGGGCTGCAGTGTGGAAGGCACTGGGTTTGAGTAGCTCAGTGGTTAGAGTGCTGAACTGCAGTGTGGAAGGCAGTGGGTTTGAGTAGCTCAGTGTTTAGATGAAATGCTGGGCTGCAGTGAGGAAGGCACTGGGTTTGAGTAGTTCAGTGTTTAGATGAAATGCTGGGCTGCAGTGAGGAAGGCACTGGGTTTGAGTAGCACAGGGGTCAGAGAAAGAGCTAGACTGCGGTGTGGAAGGCAGTGCTCGGAGCAGTTCAGCAGTCAGATAAACACTTGTACATCTGACTCCAGGTGCAGATTTCCTTTCCTTTGCATTCTTACCAGACTAACCTAACAACACTTCCCTCTGTGTGTCAGTTGACAAGGATATCAGTTAATGCTCCTATTTGATGCATAGGGCTGAGCTGCCAACTGATAAATTTGCCATTACACAAAACAAAGAGTCAATTATTGGCCATGGCGGGGGAGCAGCAAGGCGGAGGGATGTGCCTCCTGTATGAGATGTCTGTGAACGGATTCAGGGGAAGTGTCTCTGTCTCCAACTCCCACAGGCAACCTCCTGGGAATGCTAATGAAGCTGGAGGGCTGCTGTTCATACAAAGCTGAGAAAAGCTGGGCTGTAGCATGTAGCCAGATTCACCTACAGTAACAATGTCAACTTTTCAGTGTTCATCAGTCCTAGTCACTTTTTGTGCCAAATTATTTTACCCATTTTTATCCCTATTCCAATTCTGTTCACCAGAGCAATCCCCACAACAGCTCAGGCGCCTGAAGGTTAGTGGGCCTCCTCCGATCCCCAAGCCAACTGCCTTAAACTAAGGAGCTTGACAGCAATGTCTGCTTTTAGCACACTGAACACCTGGCTCTCAGGATCTGCTGTAGAGCGATGAGGAGAAAGCCCCTGCCAATCACCTAGCCCACAGGAGCGCCAGAGCCAATGCGATGCTCCCTCTGGAACCCCCAGTGAAGACCAGCAGCTTGGCACAGCTAGGATGTAAACCTGCACTCTCCTGACTGTATGACTCACCCTGCACACCACCTTTTATCCAGGAGTTTTAGTCACTTTATCTAGTGTGTTAAAACCAAAAGAGAAAAGTCCAAGTCTCCCTCTGCTTGTTTATTCAGTATGTATAGTACCGGATGAGACAACAAAACAAGACTAAAATATATGTAATGTCAGAAGTAAGTAAATAAGAATCAAATACTGTTAGCCATTCCCTTACCTGATCTAACAAGTACAATGCAGCCTGGACAGTGAATTTGATTTAAGAGCACAGTGTTATGATTACACTATTTAAATTGACAGTGGTACTCAAATAAAGCTTCAGTACAAAATTTCGGAGGCTCATTTTCAGAAACTAAAAGGGAGCTGTTGGTAGCCATGGAGAGAGTAGTAAGTGCAAGAGAAATTAGAAGTTTCAGCAGCATCGATAAAGCTGGGCTTTTCAAAGTTCTAAGCACTGTCCCAGCACCTAGGAAATATATTTGAGGAACAGCACACACAACTTAGAACGATAGCAAACATCATAAAAAATTACGGGAAAGATAAAAACTGTAAATAGTACAGGTCTACAAACATGGTATAATTCATATTTTTGTGTGAAATGGCAAATAAAAGAGTCTCTTAATGACACAGTATTACATACAATCAATAGTTAGCAAACCGTTTATGAGGCCACAGCTTTAAAGATCATGTAGTTGGCGAAATTCACAAAGCACTTTTCAAAGTGTCAATGACCTTACTGGAGATACATCTCAGAATGAACATAGTATGTATCAGAAAGAATGATTACATTGGGTAGCACCAACAAACTTTTATTTTTTTAGACATGTGTAACATAGGCTCATCTAGTGGACAGCTTGCATTGCCATCTAGTTGTGCACTAGATAGCGCTGGTTCTTTCTACACTTTTGGCCCGATTCACGTACCAGTGGTATAACTGGAGTTAAGACTGGAGGTATGTTATTATCACTCCTCCAAACTTTACTTTTTGCTTCCGCTGTAATTCACGAACGTCCTAATGGCATTTGATCATTAATTTGTGTTAATATGTGATAGAGGGACTCTTATTTATGTCCATCAAATAAATTGACACATATAATATAGTTGTATTTAAAAAGCCTTTGCAGGGGGGCTCCTGAGTGGTGCATCCAGTAAAGGCACTCTGCGTGGAGTGCAGGATGCGCCCTGTAGCCTGGAGATTGCCGGTTCGAGTCCAGGCTATTCCACTGCCGACCGTGGACGGGAGTTCCCAGGGGGCGGTGCACAATTGGCTGAGCACCACCCGGGTGGGGAGGGCTTAGGTCGGCCAGGGTGTCCTTGGCTCACCGCACACCAGCGACCCCTCTAGACTGGCCGGGTGCATGTGGGCCTGCCTGTAAGTTGCCCAGAGCTGCGTGGTCTCCGACACTGTTCTGAGGTGTCTGCTTGGCGGGCCTGCAGAGTGCAAAGAAGCTGACAGCACACGTTTCGGAGGACGCGTGCATCCATCTTCATTTCTCCTGAGTCAGCGCAGCGGTGAGCCGGGTTGAAATAAAAATAATTGGGCTTTCCAAATTGGGGAGAAAATGAGAAAAAAAATTGCTGATTACAAATTTTTAAAATGAAAAGCCTTTGCTTCAACTAAAAAATGGATCAACAAGGGAGCGCATTTTAACATTCATGTTCTAATATAAGTTTGTTACATGAGTTACTTTTTTTCTGTATTTCTATGACTTTCAAGCAAGAGGGAGTGGGTGAAAGCTGGCCCAAGACAAGACAGGCCCTAGTGTGGACCATCTTGAAAACTGTGCCACCATTACTCCGTCTCTATAGTCTGCATCTTAAAAATATTAGCATTATATGAATTTTCATGTATATTTTAATAAATTAAAATGCTTCCGAACCAAGATAAAACTGCCTAGATGGGGCACTAAAAAAATCAAAATTATTTTTAATACATACAGTAGTCTGTATTGTTTTAGTGCCCCGTCCAGGTAGTTTTGTCTAAGTCAGGCTTTCAAGCACTCCTATTAAAACATACATGCTGCTATAGCTGAAGTGTGTTTAGTTGAAGAGATTATTAATGAGTATTACAAGGAACAAAACATGGCCAATTAAGGAGCAAAATCATTTGTAAATCAGTATTGCAGAAAATAAATGCTGTCGGTCAAACAAAAGAACTGCCAGTAAACTAAAAACACAAATCTGCTTGGGTAGTGGGCTGCCTCTGGATACTTATTTAACCCCTCTTGAAATAAAACTGCAATCAGCTATGAAAATGGAACATGGCATCAACATAGCATCAAAGGAACTGGTGGAACAGATACAGCAGTCATTAATTTTGCAGACGCTTTTATCCAAAGCTACTTACAGAGACTAGGGGGTGAACTATGCATCACAGCTGCTGCTGCAGAGTCACTTACAACAGGACCTCAGTTTTACGTCTCATCCGAAGGACGGAGCACAAGGAGGTTAAGTGTCTTGCTCAGGGTCACACACAGTGAGTCAGTGGCTAAACTGGGATTGCGTATTTGCAATACGGGAATATTATAGGGTTATAATATGTAACCCAGTGTTGAGTTTAACTACATGCAGCTACTTTTGTTCTGATGCCTACAGGGTTACCCACTACTACATGTACATGAAATTTAAAGTTAAGAAATGATGCACTGGGCATCTTAATGTAGCCTATTTATTTGATCATGCTGTATGTTCTGCTTTACATGTGTAGTCTACTTAACAGGCTTCTCAAAAAATCCATAATGATTCAAACCAAATTAATCTCTCATTGCAACATAAAACTTTATCAGGTCACTTTGTATGGCATATTTTGGTGTATGACTCTTAATAATTATAATAATTGTAATAGGAAATAACTGTTAAAAAATGCCATAAAAAGTATAGAAAATGCAGCACTGTAATCGCTAGTTAAACTTCGTGATAAAACCTTTGCCTCAACAGATACTGCATGTGATCGTCTGGTATCAGATTCCAAGTCTAAGCTTCTCTTTGTTAGAGAAGAGAGCCCCGTGCAGGTGTTGTTACTGTGCAGTGTGATATGCTGAAATAAAGTTACTGAAAGTAAGTAGACTGCGTCCAGTTGTTTCATTTTTTCAACTCGTCATTCAAACTGGACCCTAAACACTATTCTCATTTTCTATTTATTTTTTTACTTTATTTGATATACTAAATTGAAATAGAATGATAGTACAGTGAAGAAGCAGAATTTGTCTACACTGACAGACAACATTCAGAGGGCTTGTACAAGAATGGAGATTGTCTTTCATCAAGCCGAAAAAGATAAAGTACACAAATACCTTCTTTACCTATTGATAAATTTACCTATTGACTGGATTGATTTGGAACACAGTTTGAAAGATAAAATTCAAGGTTCTTTACCAGAGATTAAAGCCCTCGTATTGACTAACCAGGTTAAAGGAACTCTCTGATCCTTTTTCTAATAGCAATGATATTAAGTCAGAAGTGGTACGAATACCAAGAAAAACAGTTTGTGAATTGGGTCATTTGATGGATCCAGCCAGTATTACATACATGTACAACAGTCAACTATGACTACAGCTTGTAAGCTCAGGGCGAAGCACATTAACACAGAATGTATCTTGGTTCCATTTCTGTATAATTCAATGATGAAATTCTTACAAACAAAACCCAATTACCCAGTGAACTAATTGAAAACCTCCAAATGTACATAGAAAATGGCCACTTGCAAACCTTCAGTCAGACCATTTGCTAATATGTATTGTCAATGCTGTTTCAATACAAACCCAGTGTACAGCTTCAGAGCTGCGTTTGTTCTTGTGTGCGATGACCCTGAAGAATACACAGTAATCAGGCAGGACATCTGCTTAATCAACGGTAACAACTTGAATTTATTTCCCTTCATGATCAGCCTCACAGCTAAAGCATGTTGCCAGATGAAATATGAAGCCCTTGGATGAGCTAGACAAACTACAACAAAAGCCATGCATGATGAATGGCGGCTTGGAAAATTACCCCCCACAACAAACTGCATTACGATCTGGCCCCGCTGGTACTGTGGATGATGAATGAAATCTTTCACGGCTTGATATTGTTATTGCTGATGAAGAGACTCTTCAGGAGGTTTGTAAATGGCTGGCCCTAGAATTCATTTTAATTCTTCGATGAGATATGATCGAGGAATACATTTCTTTTTCTCTACAGAGTTTTTTCACAGCACGTCGCCACTCTGTACTCATTTGTAATAAAGTTCCTTCATTTTTCCAGTGACTTACATAGCAATCAAAAGCCATTCTTTGAATCCTCAGACAGAAGAACATAAGGAGGGGAGGCAATTTGGGCCATCAATGCTAGTTTGATTCCTAGTAGCCAACTGATCTCAAAGTTTTGTCAAAATGTGTCTTAAAGGGTCCCAGTGATTCTGCCTCAACAACAGGCCTAGGTAACCCATTCCATACCCTCACCACTCAGTGTGAAGGACTGTCTCCTTTCCTCTGTCCTAACTCTATCTCCACTTAATTTCCAACTGTGTCTTCTGTTGATATTACATTTTGTTTGCCACATTTCTGTCCAGTTCAGTATGCAGTCTAAATCTGAGCTGAGATGGCTTGTATTCTTACAATGTTCAGCTCTGCACTGGCTGTCCTAGTATGGGTACTACCGCGTGAAGTTAATCAATTACCTGGCAGAATAAGCTTTAAAACACAAACATGCTGATACAATACAGCAAGTATGCTTAATAAAATGGATTTGAAATATACTACAGTACGTCTACTGTACTATACATTTACAAAAACATTGATGACCATGACCCCTTATTTTACCCGTGTAAATTTGCGCAGTAATTTTACAGTTTTCTCATGCTTCTCCGATGGTTATACTATACAGGAGGCTGTGTGGTCCAGTGGTTAAAGAAAAGGGCTTGTAACTACAAGGTCCCCGGTTCAAATTCCACCTCAGCCACTGACTCATTGTGTGACCCTGAGCAAGTCACTTAACTTCCTTGTGCTCCGTCTTTCGGGTGAGACATAATTGTAAGTGACTCTGCAGCTGATGCATAGTTCACACACCCTGGTGTCTGTAAGTCACCTTGGATAAAGGCGTCTGCTAAATAAACAAATAATAATAATACATTTACCAAAGATTACTATGCTTTACCATCCCTCACTGGGCTTTACAATGCTTAATGGTACCTATGATTTACCATGATTTATTACACCATTGCTTGGCTTTTACTATGGAAAACATATATGAATAGCATAAAATGACTTATCTTTAAACAGATGTATCTTCATATGTCCCCATATTGCATTACACTTTCTTTCCAACCTGCTCATTAGAGACCTATATAGAGAATGAAAGTGCCTGACAGGTATGATTTCTATAATTATTTTGTTAGGTATAAACACTTTAATCTTTTCAATAAAAAACAAACAAACAAACAAACACACACACACAGAAATTAATTAACCTTCCCTGTTTCCAACGAACAAAAACAAAATAAATAACAAACAAGTAATCCAGATCATTGTTTAGCTATCACATTAAATGGGTTTTTAAAACTCATAAATATGCAACCGGAGTGAAGTAAAAACACAGGTCGATCGCTAATAGCAAGCCAGCTGTCTGCTTGTCCCTCAAGAGACTGTCGTTCTGCCACTGATATATGTGAGCCATATGCACTCAGTGAAGTTAAATACACCTGCAGGATTAGCTAAAAAGAAGGCATCTGTCAGTTCAATTAGAAGCTTACATCTGTGAATAAGGCACACCTGATGGTTTTCAAGCCACTGTCATTAAACAGTAGCATTGTTTCTGGACGCTAGGAGCTTTGGGGGATTTTCAAAGGTTCCTGTATGAAATGAAGGTTATACCAAAAGAGGATTTTATTTAAGTGAGTTGCTGTTTATAAAGTGAAGCGTGGCTAGGGTTTAATTCATAACTTAAAGTGATTGAAGCGAACAAAATCATTCAATACATCTTCCACACACATCACCTCACTGTATCGTTCTGTGTAGTTTGGAAAGATAGTAAAACATTTAAAAACATTTAGGTGGTGCTACACTAGAGTTTAGGTGGTGCTACACTAGGGTTTAGGTGGTGCTACACTAGGGTTTAGTTGGGGCTACACTAGAGTTTAGGTGGTGCTACACTAGAGTTTAGGTGGTGCTACACTAGGGTTTAGGTGGGGCTACACTAGAGTTTAGGTGGTGCTGCACTAGAGTTTAGGTGGTGCTGCACTAGAGTTTAGGTGGTGCTACACTAGAGTTTAGGTGGTACTACACTAGGGTTTAGGTGGTGCTACACTAGGGTTTAGGTGGGGCTACACTAGGGTTTAGGTGGTGCTGCACTAGGGTTTAGGTGGTGCTACACTAGGGTTTAGGTGGGGCTACACTAGAGTTTAGGTGGTGCTGCACTAGAGTTTAGGTGGTGCTGCACTAGGGTTTAGGTGGTGCTACACTAGAGTTTAGGTGGTACTACACTAGGGTTTAGGTGGTGCTGCACTAGGGTTTAGGTGGTGCTACACTAGGGTTTAGGTGGTGCTACACTAGAGTTTAGGTGGGGCTGTACTAGGGTTTAGGTGATGCTACACTAGGGTTTAGGTGGTGCTACACTAGGGTTTAGGTGGTGCTACACTAGAGTTTAGGTGGGGCTGCACTAGGGTTTAGGTGGTGCTACACTAGAGTTTAGGTGGGGCTGCACTAGGGTTTAGGTGGGGCTGCACTAGGGTTTAGGTGGTGCTGCACAAGGGTTTAGGTGGGACTGCACTAGGGTTTAGGTGGTGCTGCACTAGGGTTTAGGTGGTGCTGTACTAGGGTTTTGGTGGTGCTGCATTAGGCTAATCTCTGTTTTCAGGCCTTGTTTATACAGGTAATGCACACAAAAATGGAAACACCTGGGTAAACACCTGAGGGACACCAAGTATATTGAAAGCAAGGGCTTCCACACAGGTGTGGCTCATGCGTTAATTAAGCAAATAACATCCCAGCATGCTTAGGGTCATGTATAAAAATGCTGGACAGGCCCCAAGCTCAATGACAACCCTCAAGCTCAATGACAACCCCCAAGCTCAATGACAACCCCCAAGCTCAATAACAACCCCCAAGCTCAATGACACAACCCCCAAGCTCAATGACAACCCCAAGCTCAATGACAACCCCAAGCTCAATGACACAACCCCAAGCTCAATGACACAACCCCCAAGCTCAATGTCACAACCCCAAGCTCAATAACAACCCCAAGCTCAATGACACAACCCCAAGCTCAGTGACACAACCCCCAAGCTCAATGACAACCCCCAAGCTCAATGTCACAACCCCCAAGCTCAATGACACAACCCCCAAGCTCAATGACAACCCCAAGCTCAATGTCACAACCCCCAAGCTCAATGACACAACTCCCAAGCTCAATGACACAACCCCCAAGCTCAATGACACAACCCCCAAGCTCAATGACACAACCCCCAAGCTCAATGTCACAACCCCCAAGCTCAATGACAACCCCCAAGCTCAATGACACAACCCCCAAGCTCAGTGACACAACCCCCAAGCTCAATGACAACCCCCAAGCTCAATGACACAACCCCCAAGCTCAATGACACAACCCCCAAGCTCAATGACAACCCCAAGCTCAATGACAACCCCAAGCTCAATGACACAACCCCCAAGCTCAATGACACAACCCCCAAGCTCAATGACAACCCCCAAGCTCAATGTCACAACCCCCAAGCTCAATGACAACCCCCAAGCTCAATGACACAACCCCCAAGCTCAATGACACAACCCCCAAGCTCAATGACACAACTCCCAAGCTCAATGACACAACCCCAAGCTCAATGACACAACCCCCAAGCTCAATGACAACCCCAAGCTCAATGACAACCCCCAAGCTCAATGACAACCCCCAAGCTCAATGACACAAACCCCAAGCTCAATGACAACCCCCAAGCTCAATGACACAGCCCCCAAGCTCAATGTCACAACCCCCAAGCTCAATGACACAACCCCCAAGCTCAATGACACAACCCCCAAGCTCAAAGGCATGGCAACTTCCTTTAACCTAATTTAGTACCAGATGTTTTAAATTGGAAACACATGTGTGCCATGACATGTGTTTCTTTCAAAACTGCAGATTTGAGATCTGTAGCTACTGGAGGTGCAAAACAGGTAAGAGTTATGAAATGATTTTGTTAGCTGCGCTGTATATTTATTTTATATTCAGGATAAAGCAGTTAAAGAGTGGCGGTATTTAGGTCTGCCATGCTTTAAATCTTTAAAATAGAACCTAATTTCCTTCAGCCCCATGTACAAACACAATGGACAGAGCAGTTATACAATATTGTAGCACTGAGAATGACAACACTGTAGTTAGAGAGCTGTTTTAGTACTTACAGTATTAAAACTGCAGGAAGACAGCTTGGGAGTTGTGAATAGAGGGCAATGGCACTTGACCCTGATGAATTGAGACAGAGATATCGTAAGACAGAAGGTATGTGATAGACAGATATCTCCCTGGTTGTCGCAATGGCAGCCTCTCTCGTACTACAGTGCACTGCATGTGTCACAGAGACTCAATACAATACTTACACAGTCGGACAGAAAAGCAACCTTATTAAAATCGGTTAATAAGCTGCTAGTTGCTGTGTTTGCTGGAGCTTAGCACAGCTCTGAATGATGTGCCTGAAGGCACTCTCTCCGCTCAAATCTGTGGTCATGTTCATTCGGTCACCGTCTGAAGGATAGAGTTAATTGTTCAAAGCAAAGGACATATAACAGTCCTCTCCTTGAAATAAACGCCCAAAGAGCATTTTAAAATACATGGCAAACCATGGCCAATTATAGAGAGGAATGGTAGCTCCTCACACCAAGTTACAGCGAAGCGCGAAAACTGCCAGTGACTATTAATACAGCAAAACTAAATCAGCCAAAAGCACCATTCCACATTTAATTTGCATTTGTTAACGGTAAAGGCATATTTTATGTAAGGACCGGGAATCACCAACCTGCTTAATTGTGGTAAAATGTATTACAGTATAATGCAGTTTGGTTAGACCAAGGCTGACTGAGAAATATGTCCGGGTTTGGTCTGACTACTATTTCCTGCAGCTGTATGTGTTGGCTGCACTGTGATTTGTGCTCAGTTCCGCCAACCAGCTGTTTGAGGGTCTGAACGATTGGACTGAGGGTCTGAACGATTGGTCTGTGTGTATGTAAATGTACCCCTGTGTGTGTGAGGTAATAGGGCTTGGGGGGATCACTATTTAGGAGCTGCCTGCGGTCGTGTTGCAGTTTTCAATCCAATTTATTTCACATCTCGCTCCAGTGTCGCCCTGGTGTCGCCCCTGCGTCGCCTGACGTGTCGTTTGTGGTGTGAAAGATGCTCATCAGAAGTAAGGGTTCTATTCATTTTATCTCATCACAAACATTTTTGCTTGTGTCATTGAGTCTGGTGTGTAGCAGCCTTTAGGCAAGCAAACAAAGACCTTTCTTGAACCTTGTGTAGTACCAAATGGGTTAAAATTAAAACGACTTTCAAAACTAAAAGTGCATATTAAGAGTTATGGAATTATTCTGTTACAGCAACTTAAAAGGGGTCAACAAGTGAGTAAATATAACCCTAGTTTTATTCCTTTGCACTTTAAGTTCCTACTATGATGTCAGAAAGAAGGATCTTAAGAGACCTTGACCTTAGCTTTGATTGCATGGCCTCAACATTTAGGATTAATGTACGAGAGGTTGTTCCAGTGAAACATGCCCTGGAGGTTACCTCATAATAGCTGCATGGTACAGTGCACAGTGATCATTACTTCTCAGTTTGCTCTCCTCCCATCTGTGTACACTTGTCACATCAGTGTACAAGTCCCAATATGCTGTGGTTTCAAAGTGATTGGGTGTACCCTGCAGCCAGGCCAGGACATTGGCATTCTCATTAATCGGGACCTTTAAAAAAAGCTATATTCTTCATGACATCTCTTGCTCACGCCATTACATTTGAAGGTACTGTACGGTAATCTGTTAGTTTCTACAAGGCAGCACGGAGCTCGTCCCTTCAGACAGGGAGCTGGGTGTAGAGAGGTGCCTTCTTCACACCCCATGTTTTGTAAAGAAATTCCTCTTAAAATATCCTCATTTACCTCAAAATTTACATCAAAGTTTACTTCCATCTTAAAATATTTGGTATCTTGTGAATATCAACATTTGTAAATAGAGTTTGCGATGCGTCACATTGAAACAGATCCGGTCACTCACTTTGCATGACAAAAATAACATGGAAATGTAAACACATGAGTGGTATATAAACTCTTGTATTCTTCATATTCAAAAGTAGGTATATGCAAGAAAACCATCCACCACTTATTTATTAGCTGTAAACATTTTAGTTTGGTATTTTATTAATACAGACACTTTTCATCTAACTCACATTGCTCAAGGGTGAATTGCCTATCACTGTCACTCACTGTATCATGCAGCTCACAGTGTGCACGCCTCTAAGCATTGGCTAGCAGGCAAGGGTTTTGAGAGTCTACATCGAAATGCCCAAATGCTGTGAAAAACACTTCCTATAACAATATGACCAGGCAGAAGTGTTAAAAGAGAGGCTACTGTTTGCTTTTGGATTATAACTTTTGGATTCTTATGAGGAAAAAGTTAAGTACAGCGGTAAAGGTATTACTATTATACTTCAAGTAAGTGATTTAACTGTGCCACCTGAGTTAGGATACTTTGTTATACTGAAAGTGTGAGTAAACATTAATTAGTGTGTATATTGGTTGGTATTTAATTTCATTACATGTAAAGGTTAAGTAGCAGGGTCCCGTAAAATATAGCGTTATACGTCCCTGTGTGTTGCTACAAACAGTTGTAGCAGCACGTGGGGACGTGGAACGATGTATTTTTCGGAACCCCACTACTTAACCTTTAAGGTGCTTTTACTATGATTATTTCGAAGTCTAATTTATATAGAGTTTGATGGTTTAGAACGACTGCTTGATTGTATTCCTCTGAGAAATTGTAATTTGCCTTTGGACTTGCTTCAGAAAAGAGTTGCTACGATTGTTTTCCCCCATCCTGTACAAAATGACTCATAACCCTCATTCCATTGTAAGACTTCATGGAGTTTCTCTTGTGTGGTTTCTTGTGTAATTTGTATTCAAATGTTATTACATTTCACATTGGAATATGCACAGTGTTCTTATCTTTAAATTAGATTTTAGTTGAAGAAGGAATGCATTATTAATATAATGGAAAAACATATGTTTTGTAAGGAGGAAAAACAACAGCATTTTACACACATTTCTATGTTAATAATTTACACTGTGAGATAGCAGGGAGGTAAATTGTAGAAATATAAGAACACTAATTAGCCTTAAAAGGCATCATCAGAAGAATGGGAACACGCTGCCTATATTAAAAAAACAAACATAAAAACTGTTTTTATCTGATTTGAGATACTGTCTGAAATAATGCATTTAGAGTTTTCCCCGCAAGTACTGTACTTGTTTTTCCATTTGCCGACCACTGGTATATAGTATATAGTATATAAAAAAGCAGCAATTTAAAAGTTACATTAAAACCCACTAAGATAAGCAAGCCGTTTTATAATTTTCAGTCTTGACTTAAAAATGTAAGTGTCCCAGCTTCCCTGATGAAAGAAGGCAGGGCATTCCATAACTTAGGAGCTTGGCATGAAAAAGCCCTTCCTCCTGTGTTAATTTTGTTGACCTTAGGAATAACCAGCAGCCCCACATGCTGTGTTCTAAGAGTGTGGTTTGGATGATACGGGGTCAGTAACTTGCAAATAACTAGGTGCTAATCCATTTAGGGCTTCATAGGTTAACAGCAAAATGTTAAAATCAATTCTATACTGCACAGGGAACCAGTGTAAGGAGGCTAAAACAAGGGTAATATGTTCACTTTTCCTGGTTTTAGTCAGAATTCTAGTGGCGGTATTCTGAATGAGCTGCAAGCAGGATACCACTTTTGGGATACCAGAGAGAAGTACATTACAGTATTAACCAACTCATCTACTGATGAGGAATCAGGGAGTGGCAATGAGCTCAATACATCAGAAACTTTACAGCAGTGAAGAATTAATTACCTGAGTTTTAATTGTACGGTTCACAATCATTGTAGATATTGGCAGATTAACCTTGAAAACAATGGCAAGATGATCAGAAACAGTGAGATCTATCATTATGACATTTGTAACAGCTAAACTACGAGAAATTACCAGAGCTAAAGTATGGCCGTGATTATGCGGAGGACCTTTGACACACAAGATACAATCTAAGGAATCCAGTAGCCTCAGAAATTCCAAGGAGTTAGAATCAGAATCCATAAAAGAATCCTATCGTACTTGGCTCTCAAAATAGATTACAGAAAAGGGACAAGGGTTAATCTAGTCTTTCCTGTAAAAAGTGCTATCAAGAAAGCGCAATATAGAATCCCCCACAACTGTAACTGGCTTCTTAGTATTATCAGGCTGATCCAAAGCATTTTCACAACACTGTTCATCGTAGACTAAATAATTTCTGGTCTTGCTCCAAGCTATAAATCTCTTACATAATGTAATTTGTTCTGATGATTACATTCTTTGGTCTTTGGCCTCACCTTTCTAGGTACCCCTGCCCATAAATAAGCGTGCAGATAAGTGGAGAGGCTGACCGTAGGGAAGCCAAGGGCTGGGGGGCAGGATAGCTGCACTCTCCGTTAGACGAAGCCAAAAAGCAGGTGGAGACTGGGGAGGAGGAGGCGAACTCTGGTGCACAGTGGGGACGTAATGGAATGAGGTACGATATAAATCCCTTCCTTGCATCTCTGCAGAAATATATTAAACAGATAGAGCTATTGCCTAAGAAACTGAGCCAAAAGATAATATGGATTGCTGCTAATGAAATATCCAACATGAATATTGTATGACCTTTATTTTATTCTGCACAACAGAACATTGTGCAGAATAAAATAAAGCATTTTTTTTATTTCACTGCAAGGCTTGACTGATTCAATTCATAAGACAGTTTTTTTTCCTATTGCAGCTCAGTTGTGTATAAGCCCTGCAAGCTTTCATTTTGCTAGACTAGGGTCAATGGACTGTGGTCCACCTGCCTTCCAGTTAGGAAAACAATTTAAATATTGCATAACTCTCTTTCTCCTTATTGTGAGTGCAAAGACAAAGGACACGGGTCTATAAGATGGGAATTTTGCCTAGAAATGACTGGCCATAAATGCAAAATTTACTGTGGAGGTAGTGTCACCTTTAATGGATCTACCATATGTTTACAGAACTGAACATTGTGTCTATTGACACATTCATATTTTTCCATGTGTATGTGTGACAGTGTGCGTATGTGTGTGTGTGTGTTTGTTAATTGTTCACGTGTGGAATGTGGGGGTGTTTATTGATTAATTGTCACGTCACTAATATATAAGGAAGGAAGGAGTGTGTTGGAGAGTGTTGTGAGTCGTGTTATTGTTTGTTTTGTTATAAATAAATAAAATACAGCTAAAAACTTACCATTTTGCCTCCAGCTCTGTCACAGTATGGAATCCTATGCAGGCCCACTTGTGCAATTGTCCTACTTTCATTTTTTTATGTGAGTGCATTCAGTATGTTGATTATCATTGAGATATGTGACAGGGAGGACCCTTGCGCGGATGTGTGCCACGGGGACGTGTAACAGGAGATGCGTTGTGCAACCAATCGAGCAGTTAGGTTCTCCTGGTGCTGAGCTGATTGGGAGGTCCTGATTGGCTGGGGGCGTTTACATCGAAGAGGACGATTAACAACTACGGAACCCTTCAACTGCAAGACGGTGCCTGTGAAGGCTCTGCCCAGCCAGGACTGTCGTAAAATCTGCGTGCCTGTGAAGGCTCTGCCCAGCCAGGACTGTCGTAAAATCTGCGTGCCTGTGAAGGCTCTGCCCAGCCAGGACTGTCGTAAAATCTGCGTGCCTGTGAAGGCTCTGCCCAGCCAGGACTGTCGTAAAATCTGCATGCCTGTGAAGGCTCTGCCCAGCCAGGACTGTCGTAAAATCTGCGTGCCTGTGAAGGCTCTGCCCAGCCAGGACTGTCGTAAAATCTGCGTGCCTGTGAAGGCTCTGCCCAGCCAGGACTGTCGTAAAATCTGCGTGCCTGTGCGGCGTCTTAACACCCATGCTCTGTGTCTGACTCATTATTATTCAGCAATGACCCACGCGTGTAACACACAAGATGTCATCAATAGTAAAAGATGGTAGTGTTTGAAGATGGCGCTTACATTTAAGGATGCAAAGTAGCAAAAATGAGCAAAACTGCAAAAGTGAGCATAGGATTCAATACACAATTACCTAGTCCCTACGACTATACACTTCACACAACCTGAAAGATTTAGCAGTCTAATCCAGGTGATTGCAGTGTGACATGTTGATGAAATGATAGGTGTGTCAGTGTGGGAGTTGCAGCCGCTGAGTGAGGTATTGGAAGTTATATTCCATCAATTGCAAGATTTGCTGATTCTAATAGTTTAGGATAATAATTGTACATCTGTGGTAATAACAAGGGGACATGAACAAAATAAAGTTACTCGAGACAGCAAGTTTAAAATGCATGATAAAGAGGAAAAAATCAGACCCCGCACTTCACAAGGCAGAAATACATTCGGATTTATGACAAGCTGTCAAAGAATGGATTAGGCCGTGAATAATCTTAGCACTCACTGCAGTCTTTCTTCTCATCAAGGACGTTGTAGAAAGCATTATTAGTCTGATTAAAGGCATTTAAAGGCCTCTTATTAGCTCTAGTGACATCACTGGTCCTCCTTTCTTGTGTTTTCTTATATGTTTTAATAGTCTTGTGCCTCGCTGAACCAGACATGTCTGGAGATTCTTGTATTTTTAATAGTCTAGTACAATGCGGAAAATAATAAAAGATTTAATTTAAACTGAAACTAAATCATTTGAGTGCATTTACTTTTACACCGTAGCTTACTCAGTACACAGTTAACACAAAATACATCATGTTGCCGCATTGACACGTTATGTTACTGTACAGTACCTTACATATACTGCACACACTTTGCAAAAATAAATCATTTTTAAATTTACATAGAAAATGTTACAGTGTATGCATGGCTGCAAGTAAAACACATAGCCTACTTTCTACTTTTGTTTTCTGCTGGTTTGTGTCAAACTTTCTTTTCTTTGCAAAAAGCAATTAAAGACTTCAAATTCAGAATTAGAATGATTGTCATCCACATCTTGTGTTTCAAGCCACTGGAGTCCATCAGTATTTCTGAAAGCTTCTCTCCCTTTTCCAACTGCAATCGCAGTTCATTTAAACTCTGTAGAGTATGAGTTTATAGGCCCTCTTTTAATCCTGTATTTAATGTTAGTGATTTAGTAGCTACTTTATCTGTTCTTCTGTTTATTTTCGTATTGTCTTGTTTTTCAGTGTCTCTTTGGATCATGCAATTCACAGTGACTGAACATCACACTGCATTGGGTATTATTCCTTCCTGAGCTGCAGGTCAAATTCACTCCTATGGTTTAAAACTTTGTGTCTTGTGTTGGAGATCTGTTTGCAAACCCCGATACATGTTACATGTGACTTAACAAATGAGTTCAGAAATAAAAAAAACCTTCGGAGGTACAAATGGAAGCAAAACAAGTTTGTCAGAAACATGCATACCTACTCCTGGAAAACTCAAAATGAGAGCTATCAGTATGTGAAAAAGATGATGACTGTGACGCAGATCAGCAGTACTGTATGTGCAGAATAGTATAGAAAAAGAAATCGCAGAGAGTAGTCTGAAGAAAACTGGATAAGTGGTATTCAGAAACTAGATGTCAGAAGCAAATGAGCTGTTAGTATTATGGTAATGTATTTTCAAATGATTGATTTACAGTATGTGGAATAACTTCTCATGATAGATGTTAAAATGTATGTCTCCATAATCAGATACTCCCATTAACGTATGCTAAATAATGTTAATAACCAAGTTTAATCCCAAGTTATTAAGCAGCATAATGTTATTAATGATGGCATTAATCATAAAATATGTAAAAAAAAACAACAACAAAAAAACTTTTTGGTAACATTTTAAAATAATGGTTGCAAGTTCATAATGAATGCCCGCTGAATACCACAGGAATAACACCTGCATATCGTATGCACTTCCTCTGAGTTCTGAAGCAATTCATTTTTAATTCAGCCCTGTTAATTCATCATGATTAAAAAAATGCTGAAGTTCCCCTTTCCCTCCATTTGTTCCTAATCCATTCACTGTTTATTCTTCACTAATTCATCCCCTCTTACTCACCCACCAGGGGACTGTGAGACGTGTTAATTCATGCATGAATGCATGCCTTATACATGTGACCCACCTCATTTGTTACAAAGGAACACAGAATGAATAAAGGCAATTAAATCCACATGAATTAACACGGCTGAATTCAAAATGAATTACTTAAGAACTCATAATAACTATGCAGGTGTTATTCTAGTGGTATTCGATTTGAATTCATTCAATTCAATTTGTGGCCATTATTTTAAAGTGTTACCAACTTTTTAAATGACTTTTGAAAACAATCTTAATTTATAATGACTACAAGACAGTACTGAAGAGCTCTGTCAGGTTACTGCAGTGCAGACTGATGTTCAGCACTTTCTCCCTCTAGGTGGTGCTGTTGTAGCAGGGACGATTCTAAACCTGGATGGCAGAAAGACACTAGGAGAATTCCTGCACCTATTACTGTGTGTTAGGGGTGAGGTTCCAGCTATGATGTGAACAGCATGGGATCTATTTTAATCACCTAGTCACAGAGGATCTTAATAGCGCTGCTCTTTGAGAAGCCCTGCTGGGATCTTTTGGGGAGATGTATTCCCTTAAATCACTAAATACATAGATCAATGTACATCAACCTGACATCCAGCTACTCACACAGATCCTGGAAGAGTGTTCAGATGAGAAGACATTAATCCTCCTAACTGTTCAATGTGCCACATTTCAAGTTCCTAGATTGGGTTTATATATTAGAGTTACGTCAGTTACATTGGATTGTATAAGCAGCATTACTGGCGTGTGGTGTGCAGAGTGGGTGTACACTCAGGGGAGAGCAGGTTCCTAGCTGTGTGAAGCTGCCATCTTCACTGGGGATTCCACAGGGAACGCTGGCTCTGCTACTCCCACGGGTTAGGGAGGTTTAGAAATAACAAAAAAGCCTGAAGCGGACTGGTTAAACAGCTTATTTTTAAGTTGAAATGGCTCTTTAAGAACTCATCAGTATGGCTTCTTTAGCCAAAAAGGCTAGACAGCTCTATATTAGACTGTTCCATAGAATTGAATGTCAATACATTTATAACCCACGATCTTGGCAATTCACCCATCCACTGTAACGGGTATCAATTCTGATGTCAACGTTCAGTTTTAATTTAGCTTGATCTGAATTGAGGTTATTTCATGGTAAAGATTGCTTATTTCCCGACATTTCACGGTCTAAAAATAGGTATTTCAAGATATTTCACAATTAAACATAATTTGTATTAAAGCAGAAGAAAATAGTGTTGTCACATTCAAAATTGATATTTTTTTATGCTGTTATTATACAGCAAATGTTCCTAAATATTTAAATGCTTACCTAAAAAAAAAAAACAAAAAAAACCAAAAACGTATATGCTAAATTGTAAAATATTTGGTTTTTTATGTCCACCTTTTAAAGACATTCTATTTTCACCATCAGTGAATGATCAAACAAAATAAAAACACAAATAAATGTAAAAATAACACGTGAAATGTCCCTTCTTGTACTGGACAGAGAGATCTTTAGCAGAAATATTTCAAATCTTTGATGCAGCTGGTGTCTTTTTCATTGAAGACATTTTAAAGAAATCGTGCAGCTCTGTGCAGTGTGTTCAATCATTTACCAGAAGCAAACTAAACTGGCTGCAAGGTTCCTAAATGCAGTGTAACAGGTGCGTCAAGAAGGCAAATGACTTTATTTTTAAGTGATAAACATATGTATATTTACACTATTCTATTCACTACACAATAGCAATGGTTACATTTCATGGAAATGGTGAGATCCATGGAAAAAATAGATGCAGTGCTGAAAAAATATTTCTTATTAAATTCACAGTAATGTAAAGTAAGCTGAAAATCATGAACTATACCATACTTAATCATATTAAGTTTTAATCTGAGCTTTAATTCATCACTAGTTTTAAAGTGTCACTGATAGAATTAATGATCATTATTTTACATTAAAGGCAGCTGGGTGAGCTGGTAGGCAGCTCCATCAAAGAGGAGGCAGAGAGAGAGGAACCCAGTATATGCCCTTAGAGCAAAGTCTAATTGGCAAGGGTTTATCAGATAATCAAGCAACACAATCCTTCATTTGAAGGTATATGTGAAGGGAAGTATGTGCTAAACCATGGTTTAAAATAGTGTGATTGACACATAATAGATTAAGAGGTGCACAGTAAAAGAAGTCTGGTCCATGCAGCTAGGTTTCTGGTATTTAAACTCATGTAAGGTTTAAAAAAATATGGTAAACATGGAATTAACTACTTTGTAATGCTATAAGAATGGGAGCAGACCATGTATTCAATCTGAACAGCGTATATCACTTATTTATTATTATTTGTTTATTTAGCAGACGCCTTTATCCAAGGCGACTTACGTGTGTGAACTATGCATCAGCTGCAGAGTCACTTACAATTACGTCTCACCCGAAAGACAGAGCACAAGGAGGTTAAGTGTCACACAATGAGTCAGTGGCTGAGGTGGGATTTGAACCGGGAACCTCCTGGTTACAAGCCCTTTTCTTTAACCACTGGGCCACACAGCCTCCTTGATACAACCCGTGCAGCTAGTATTAACAGAGATAGACGGCTGATCAGATTGCCTCCCCTGCAGAGAGCCTCAGACGCTATACCGATGGTCCAGATGATCTGGAGGTATTGGGAGCTTCTCTGTCGGTCGCCTCTATGCCTGGTATTTATACGCTATTTGGCTCAGAGCTTACATGACTAGTTTGTTTTTCTGTTATCTTACTAATTATAATACAAATTAGTTATTCATCTGCTGCTCCACTCAGGTGCAACCAACCACAAACTACTCTCTTTTACAAGGTTACTGTTGTTAAGTGTTTACCACACTTCTCCTTCCTATGCATTACTGCACATGCCTTATCATTCAATCATTCTGAGCCTAAGGTCAAGGGGAGTTGCCTCAGTAACTCTACTACTGCAGCAGATTGGTTTAACATTACCAACACGTTTTCTTTCATTGAATGCATTGTTTAATACAATAGTCCGGTGTTAGCATTTCTTTTTCTTAATGCGTTGCATGTTCTAGACTGTGCTCCCTATTAGGAAGTGACAAAGTATTCTTACTTAGAGAACCAGACTGAATTCCAACATTGTGTGTGCATTCTTAGGAGGCTGTGTGGTCCAGTGGTTAAAGAAAAGGGCCTGTAACTAGGAGATCCCCAGTTCAAATCCCACCTCAGCCACTGACTCATTGTGTGACCTTGACCAAGTCAATTAACCTCCTTGTGCTCTGTCTTTCAGGTGAGACGTAATTGTAAGTGACTCTGCAGCTGATGCATAGTTCACACACCCTAGTCTCTATAAGTCACCTTGGATAAAGGAGTCTGCTAAATAAACAAATAATAAATAGACACAGATAATGTATTTTTTGAATTTTCTAATGTACACTAAAGTGTATTTACAAAACACAAAGAGAGAATCAAGGCTTTCATTATCTTTTATGAAACGCAAACTGTTCTAAATCTGTGATTTCAAAGGGTCAGTTAATGAATGTATCCCTTTTTTACCTGCTACGTGAAATGGGAACAAATGTGCAAGGATAATGAAATTGTTGGTTTTAAAAATAATGACAGTAAATAACATTAGGGGTTTATAAAGCAGTTATGCCATCACTGTACCATGGCAGTTTTCATAATGCATATAATCCTACCTATAATACCATGTCAGCCCTGTGCAGGTGTGAAATTCTCAACAAAAAAGTGCAGGGACTCAAATGCACAGCCAGGTGTAAACATTTTAAAAATGGAGACAATTTGAGTGCCAATGAATAAATACTTTAAAAATGAATACATATCGGTACATCAATACATTTATAAATACAAAATAAGGCTTAAAAAATAACTGATAAATTATAACCAATTCACCATAAACAAGGAAGCTGAAAATACTGAAAGCCTTATATCCTCTGAATCAAACAATGCACGTCAAACAATGCACCATAGGGGCTGAAATACCCCTCACATTGTTTATGTAACAGGCACTACGACTACTAATGATGTACTTGACGTTTGCCGAAACAGTATAAAAGTAGAGTTTAAAAAACAAAATGTATCCCTGGTATTATGGTTTCTGCACAATAAACAAAGTGGCAAAAGACACATTTTCATAAAGTAATATCATTACTGTGGTTTACTTATGCCTTTTTTTTTAGATGTACTCGCAAGTGAAAACTCATGTTTAACTTAAATAAACTCTTGAAAATGTTTTAGAAAAGGAGGCATTGTACAAAGAAAATACACCTCACCGTTTTTGTTTTTGTTTATTACAGGTTCACTAGGTTCACAACAAAGCAAACCGTTGATCACTATATTTAACATGTACCTTGAAAATCGTGAAGCACACCTACATCTGTATCCCGATTCTGACTCGCTTATCAAATCTGAAGCAGCACTTTCTTGATCCTGTTTTTTTAATGCTAATCCCAACTGTCCCACACATCACTTGCCATTTTAGAAACTTCCATGCAAATTCTGGCAATGTGGTAAATTGGTGCAAGGAAAAACACGTTATAATAATTATTTCTAATATTTATCAACTATGTAATTTATGGAGAACACTGATGTGGCTTTTTGCCTTCAAATTCATGTGCAGCAATGTTCGTTTAGAATGTTTCAGATAGTTTCTCCGCCACACTGAAGAAAATAATTATTACTTCATAATAATCAAAACGACTCCATACCGCTGTTTTCACGTTGCACTGCTAAGGTCTTCTCTTGTTGATCAACGAATGAGCACTGACACAAAGCGAAATGGGCGGAGATTTGTGACTCATGCCAAAATGAAATCTGATCAGAATGAAAGCTTGGCCAGTCAACATGCAGTTATTATACTGATGTTAATGGTGGCCAACAGCAGCAATCAGAAACACAAGCAGTATGAGGAAACAATGCAAGTCGCACAAACTGTGAGAAACGTTCTGCTAATGGACTGTGTGAGTAGATGGAATGCATCCGCGTTGGATGAAAAGCAGATTGAATAAGTCCCGGTACCTAGTACCGGCATCAAAATAAGTTCCGGTACAGCGTACTGGTGAGTAATGGCAGAATTTCACCCCTGGCCCTGTGTGATGCCATTAGTCTTTCTGCACTTTGCATATCTGTCTCAGAGATAAAACCGAGTTACAAAAATTAGCCAGTTTAGTCAAGGAAGCATTTTGATAACCTGTATAGTATTTCCAGTCAGAATCTATATGCTATCACTGCTTTCTCTTAGATTATATTGTGTGTTTGTAAAATGCTGTCACTAAGATTGTAACAGCGCAATGTAAAAGTGCCGTCTAAACATTGTATTTGCACGGCTGTGAAAAGGATAACTGAGGCATGCTGGGGACCTTCCTGTAGTTCCTGACCTCCACTGGGACCCTGTGACGGGGAGAGAAGGAATCTGAGCTGGAAGTCTACCCCCCGACCAGGAAGAGCGCTAAGTAAGGTGGGTGGTGCGCTTTCACAGGGATGGGCCGACTCGATGGTAGGACGGAATCAGAAGTCGGACATCTTGGCGGAAGGGCGTAGTTGTAAGTCTGCTAAACAAAACTATTGTGATCAGCTGTGGGGCACGCAGTGATTGGATAGAGTGTGGCACCGTGCTGATCACAGGGAAGAGTTTGGCAGAACAAAGGGGACGCAGCTGTGTGATGCTGCGCCTGTTACTGTGTTTTTGTGTTGACAGACGAGTAGGATCTGGGAGCTGCCACCATGGAAGCAGCACAAACCCCCACGAGCACCACTCCCTCTGCACAGCACAGCACAGCACAAACCCCCACGAGCACCACTCCCTCTGCACAGCACAGCACAGCACAAACCCCCACGAGCACCACTCCCTCTGCACAGCACAGCACAGCACAAACCCCCACGAGCACCACTCCCTCTGCACAGCACAGCACAGCACAAACCCCCACGAGCACCACTCCCTCTGCACAGCACAGCACAACCCCCCACGAGCACCACTTCCTCTGCACAGCACAGCACAAACCCCCACGAGCACCACTCCCTCTGCACAGCATAGCACAGCACAAACCCCCACGAGCACCACTCCCTCTGCACAGCACAGCACAGCACAAACCCCCACGAGCACCACTCCCTCTGCACAGCACAGCACAACCCCCCACGAGCACCACTTCCTCTGCACAGCACAGCACAAACCCCCACGAGCACCACTCCCTCTGCACAGCATAGCACAGCACAAACCCCCACGAGCACCACTCCTTCTGCAAAGCACAGCACAGCACAAACCCCCACCAGCACCCCCTCCTCTGCACAGCACAGCACCACCACATCCACCACCCCAGAGCACTTTTCAGTGACCTTTGGGGATAGTTGGACCGTGGATTTATTGTTTATTTAAACCTTTTTGTTTGGGGCTTGCAGACCTCCTGTTTTCAAACCCTGTACCATTGCTGGTAATAGAAACCTGTTTGGACATTTGCTTTCTTTATACACCACTCACATCCTGACAGACCCCCACAGGAAGAGATCTTAACCATCAGTCCTGGACTGAAATCAAATATTTAAAATAAACATGAAATAGGTCACGGTCGTGTGCCATTTTATACATTAAAGGTGAGACAATCAATTAAAAAAAAAAAACCTGTGGTGAACTGTGCTGCCAAGGAAACATTCACATTAAAAGGTTAGGAGATACAGTCTACGAATCCACCAGGATTTACTAATTATCAAAACATGTACCAAAGGTGGAGGTTTAAGGGGTTGTCAGAAATGATCATCAGTTATACCAAGCTTACATACTGTAGTGTGCTCTTTTTCAAGACCTCCCTCAGCACACATTTTGAACACTTTCAGAACGCTTTCAGAACGTATTTCACTTGTGACCTGAACTGTCTTAAAAGGCTGGTGAATTCGTCCACACCTGGCTCCCTAAATAGGAAACATTATAGAATTGGTATCTGCACTGCATATCATATGTAATAAATAGTGACCTTCAAATATCTTAAAAATCACTTTACAATCATGTCAATGCATATAGATTTTACTGAAATGTCTATGATATTTAGATGCAATGGCAAGACTGGAACTACATTTAATGCAGTTCCTCGACCGTCACCATTCATTTCTTGGGGTAACCCAGTTGTGCTTAGATTAAAAAGGTAGAACACAATAACACCTTGATTTAAGCCATAGTTCAAGATGCTTCATAGTATCATTCAGACTGAGAGGGGAACTATTTAAAATAAAGTGGAAAAATGAATATGCATGCTGTTCAGTTTTTTATATTAAGACAGGAAAGCTACCAGCACATGACTGAGTGTCCCTGTCACATTAACTTTCACCTAGTTTCACTTCAACCTGCCCTGCAGCTCAGATGAAGGGCAGAGACAGAGACGGGGGAGAGGGAGAGGAGAGGAGAGAGAGGGGCTTATCTCTACACTAAGCACATCTGGAATGTGTAAAGAAAGGAATTAGATTGTCTTTGATGTCATTTTCGCATATCTTAATTACATTTCTATGAAATTTTAAAGACTAGATCTGTTATATGTAGATATAAACCTCTGCAAGAAGCTTAAAGGTGTATGAGTAAAACAACCCATCCCTCTTCTCTGACAACAAAGACAGGGTTCACAGCAGGCTAATTCACCAGCGTCATGCCTCTCTCCACTGGAGGCCTGGGTAGAAAGCCAGCTCAGCTCACAAGTGAAAGGAGTTTGGTTCAACCCCTCCCCAGTGGTTACTGGTCCAATTCACAAAACCACCAAACAATTCAGCACCATTGTCTGTCTCCGCAGGACTGAATGGCAGTGTTCAAGTCAGTACTGAGGTCTCTCTCTCTCTCTCTCTCTCTCTCTCTCTCTCTCTCTCTCTAGTGGAGGTTTTAAAGGCTTTTGGCTGGGCCAGGTTTTTATTTCTTATTTTCATTTAATCTATGGTAACATTTTTAGTGTGATAAAAATCAATGGGATTTTAAGTTCTCCGTTCTCTGTAGAGAGGGGTATCTGTCATTGCTGCCTCTCTCTGGATTGTTGTATTCCCTATCTATTGAGCCCTTGTTATACAGGTTGAGAGTTTTGCTTATTGGGATTGTAATACCGTATATCATGGAATTTTGGCATGGAATTTATTTTGGCTTTATTGGCGGTTTTGATTGGATCGACCAATCAGAGTGTGGCATACAGTGAGTGATCCCGGCCTCTGACAGACTGGTATGCAGCAAAGGTTAAAGAAGCACTGGGCAAGGGAAAGAATGTGTCGAATGTCAAAGTGAATATGAGAATATGAGAATGGCAGTGAGTGATGAAGCCAATTTGCTTGAAAAAATTAAAAGCAGACCGGACATTTACATCAATGGATTTAGAAAATCTGGAATTTATGATGCGATCAGGAACTCCGAGGCAGTGTAAACTGTGCCTGCTGCTGTGGTACCTGTACGACTGTTCTTTTTTATGTTAAGCAGTTTTGTGTTCTATTTTTTACAAGGATTTAATTAAGTACTGTAACAACCAAAATAGTTTATTCCAGACTTGTTAGAAAGTCTGTAACAAAAGCAAATTTGCTTTGGATTGTTATTGTTAATTGTTGTAGAGACCACTATTAAGACACCCACCGTGCAGGTATCACAACGTCCCTAAACAATATGTTCAAATAAATTAGTTCTGCATTGTATAATTTTACCAGTGCTTGCTAGTCTATTAATTAGTTTAGAAGACAGATTTCATTAAGTAAACATGCATTTCTTGAAGGAAATATGTACAAATTAACCTGCGGAAGGTTTGAGGTGTTTGGCTGGAATAGAGCAGTGCATTTATGAACCTGCAGCAGGTTTAGTTGGTTTCAGTAAATGATTGAACACACAGCATAGAGATTTCTTTCACATGTCCTTAACGAAAAAGACACCAGCTGCATCAAAGATGGGAAATATTTCTGCTAAAGATCAATCTGTCCAGTACAAGAAGGGGAGATGTCACGTGTCTGGTGATATTTTTACATTTATTTATGTTTTTATTTTGTTTGATAATTCACTGAGGGTGAAAATAGAATTTCTTCAAATAGTGGACATAAAAAAAGAAATATTTTACAATTTTTGTTTTTCAGGTAAGAAAATGGGCAATTTTGAATGTGACAACGCTATTTTCTAATGCTTTAATACATATTATGTTTAATCGTGAAACATCTTGAAATACCTATTTTTAGACCTTGAAATGCTGTGAAATAAGATGGTTTTTACTGCAAAAATAATACAGCCCTAGCCACGATCACCTTTTCATCATATTGAAATTTTACAGCCGTGGCAAGGATAATCTGACATACGTCTTACTGTAAACAAGATCAGCACTCCTAGCATGTGAAATCTGGAAAACCTCAAATCAATCCAACGAAGGACCTCCCTTATGACTTCGTAGTAAAGTGAAGTTCCATTCACTGCCAGGTTTAGAGAGTTTCAGTCAGTGCTTTCTCCAGGAGTTGGCTGATATGGGTTAGTACTATAATAAAGAAACTTTCAGAGCTCCTCTCAACACTATTCAATAAGTAAGAATTAAAATAACAACCTTTGTCCCTGAGAAGCACTTACGACACAGACTGAGAACGCTGAACAAACTCTTTTTGCTTCGTTGTAGCACATTTAATCCCCTTGTTTGTATCAAAGGCCCAGGTAATTAATCTATCGAACCTCGGTGAAGAAAAAAAAAGCCCTGCTTACTTTGCATGAGGCAAAAATCTATCCATAGCTCATTTGCATTTTTACAATGAATTACTTTTTTTTCTCCTACATTTGACAGTCTATATCAAAGACGTCCATCAACAGCCAACACTTCATTATTTTTCTGTTTTAAATTGCACACACAAAAGCTGTTTGCGAAATCTTACATATAAAATGTAGTACAGAGAGTAGAACAAGAGGACAGAAATGAAAGCTGATTGAAGTAAGTTTAGAATAGAAGGTGGTAACAGTTCAGTATTGACATCTAGGGTTAGCCTACCAGAAGTAGTAAGATATAAAACACTGGGAACATTTAAAAAACAATTAGATTCTGTCTTAATTAGATCCCCTTCATAGAGGCAAATAATGTCTTGAGAAGAACAATCCGTGATGGGTCAAATGACCTCTTCTCGTCCCCAAACACTTCCAATGAAACTACAAAAAGATAATACAGTAGTGGTGATAACAGTGTTACTACATCAAAGTCTGAACTTTCTAAACTTGAAAACCAATACAAGTCCAAGGGGGGTTGATCTGCGAGGACCTTTACCTGTGAATGAAAACGTCTGCCTCGTTCTCAGATTGTTTTGAAGGACGTTTCTAACGCAGTGAAGAGTCATCTTCCTCCCAGTAGGGAAAGGACCCTGTTTACACCCAGGTTAGCAGCGGGAACCTGGAATGAGAAAAGCAGTACGCTTGGCTGAACTTGGATTTAAGACAAGAAAAAATGGTTATTGACAACAGGGCTTCAGAATGATATCGAATCCCCTACTGGGGGGAAAGGGTTAGGAATAGAATAGTACTTATTGCAACAGGGACTTAATTTAGATGAAATGCTACATTGAAAAGAGTGGGTTGAATTCAGATGGGTACCTGGTTTTAATTCAGTCCCCCCACTCTACCAATACTGACGGTAGTCTAATGGAAATCTCTAGTGGCTACTGCCACTGTCAAACATATATTCTCTACCTCTTGTATTCCAATGTTGTGGACTAGGTATTGCAGTAGGTTAATTGGTTAATTCACAAGCCCAGCTGTTCCTAACACGTGATGCTAGGACATGTAAGTAAATCTCACATTGTCCCTGAACATGTCTGCACACGACGATGCGACACAGAAACGCTGCACAAAATGACACACCAACAAACAAGTTCTGTGCCTCCAGATTTACTAGTGTTCACCTGGAAATTTGTTTGCAATATGACATTTCTTTAGATCGCTATGGTCAATATGGCCAGGAATGGATTTTATATTGAAACACCATAAATCCTGTTTGTTAATAATAATAATAATAATAATAATAATAATAATAATAATAATAATAATAATAATAATAATAATAATAATAAAAATAATGTGTGAAATCAACCCTGTGTTTGATAGAAGACCTAGGTAAGTATGAAGAAACTGTGAGCTCTCTGAGTAAGGTACTGAGAGTTCTCAACCCCGGTGAGACTTAATGACTCATGGAAATGAAATCAGACAAGGTGCAGAGGCGTTGTCATGTTGTAAATGAAGAATGACGAGGTCGATCACTCCCTGGCTTCAAACAATATCCCTGTGCACATCTTACCTTGCAAACCAGAGCCACAGGGACCATTGGCTGCCTGCAACACCCACAATGCTTTGTGGGATTCGTGGACACGGCATGTTAATTTCAAACGCAGTCAAGCTAGAAGTGGGGTTTAACAGACAGCAATTGTGTTGAAATAAATAAGAACTACTTGGAAGCCTTTTCTTGTTGGGATACTGTCATCGGTTAGATCTTATACAGCTACTATAGCCAGCAAGCATGAGAGACATCTAAAGATCCAGACTTGATCTATCTGTACACAGCATATATCTGTATGATTTCTGTCTCTGAATTGATAGCCTAGGATAAAGCACATCAAACTACATTTATTCTCACAAGAGCATTATTGAAACAGATGTTGGTTTGCTGCAAAACAAATGGCAGAAAGCCACAGAAGCATCTAATGCAGAGGATTTGGCAAAAGGCAAGAACATGGCAAGTCACAGTGAGCACGAATTTAAATAATACAATAAGAACCAACTAAGTACACAAATCTCGCTACAATCATGGAACTTTTTCACAAGTGGATTAGGACACTGAGTTGCTGGCTAGAATAAAGTTTGTTATGGCCTTGAATAGAGTATCTTTCTTAATTTGTTCCCCCTGCCTTTTACCTTTTTATGTTGGCAATTATTCTGAGTGGTTCAAAGTTATTCAAATAGTGTTTTTTTTATTTTCAAATCGTCTGTGTCAAGGTGCTTTGACAAAGAGTTCAGGAGCTGTTCATCAGTTCTGTTTGCTTGCCATAGACATAAGTAACGCAGGCTAGATCAGTCTTTACTTTGGTAAGTGACAGCAAAACAAAAGGAAACTTAACCCAAAGTGGCAGATCACTAGATGGCGTGGTTCTCAATATACATGTAAAAATGAAACTGTGACATCCAGACAGACGAATGTACAGCCACAGACACCTCCATATATCCCCACAATCTGATACTCTCAATAATGTATGGTAAATAATGTTAATACCAAGTTTCATCACAACTGGACAAGCAGTGTTCCAGATACATGGAAAATGTGGGACATACAGACGGATGTACAGTACACATTGTAAAACTGGATGAAGGCACTAGCCAGAGAGTTTGTTTCTTAGATTTTGCTTGAGCATTTGGAAGTCATTGTAAAAACAGCCCCCCCCCCCCACACCAAAAAAAAAAACAAACAAAAAAAAATAATCATACATGAATGAACCATTAATCTTAGCTAATATTGATTTTTTTTCAGGCAGTTTGTAAAATAAATTTTTCTCATTTTACTGCCAAGGGGCGATCCAAGATTTAAAACAATTAGGGGCGACATGAAATTGCAGCTTGTTTGTTGATTGATTCAACTTTCTGTTCTCTGCAAGACTGATTTAGAGTTTTCTCTAAGAGCCCCTGTGGTCTCAACAGAGCTCACAACCTGTGTTCTCTAAAAGCCCCTGTGACCTCAACAGAGCTCTCAAACCTGTCTTCTCTAGAGCCCCTGTGGTCTCAACAGAGCTCTCAAACCTGTCTTCTCTAGAGCCCCTGTGGTCTCAACAGAGCTCTCAAACCTGTCTTCTCTAGAGCCCCTGTGGTCTCAACAGAGCTCTCAAACCTGTGTTCTCTAAAAGCCCCTGTGGTCTCAACAGAGCTCTCAAACCTGTGTTCTCCAAGAGCCTCTGTGATCTCAACAGAGCTTCTCTGTAAATACAGCTGATAGTCCAGAGTGTAAACATGAAACTATTCCTATGTAACACCATGTTTTTTTAATGATTTAAATTAGTTGAGTTGATGACCAAGATGCCTAACAACAGTAAGCACAGAATTGTATAGAATAAGAAATGGCGATGAATATTTTAATGAATTTAAGACCTAGATCTTGTTAATTAAGCAAATGAGTTGTTATTATCATGGTATAGTGCGTAAATCAATGAATTACGTAAGTGTATATTTGCAAAAATGTCTGTAACATACAGATGGACAAATGAATAAACAGGCACCCCTGTATAGCCTCAGAATCTAATATTCTCCACAATTTATGTTAAAAATGTTAATACTAAGTTTCATCACAAGTGGATAAGCAGTGTCAAGATACAGTAGAGAATCAATTATCCAATCTTTGATCACCCTTACTGTCTAATCAACCGAACGCACCTGTAATCACGTGATGGATTGTGTGTGGTGTATTTACTGTCTAATTAACCGAACGCACCTGTAATCATGTGATGGATTGCGTGTGGTGTATTTACTGTCTAATTAACCGAACGCACCTGCAATCACGTGATGGATTGTGTGTGGTGTATTTACTGTCTAATTAACCGAACGCACCTGTAATCACATGATGGATTGCGTGTGGTGTATTTACTGTCTAATTAACCGAATGCACCTGCAATCACGTGATGGATTGCGTGTGGTGTATTTACTGTCTAATTAACCGAACGCACCTGCAATCACGTGATGGATTGCGTGTGGTGTATTTACTGTCTAATTAACCGAACGCACCTGTAATCACGTGATGGATTGCGTGTGGTGTATTTAGTGGTTGCAATCCCAGGAATCCTGTATAGTAAATTCATCTCCCGAATCCCCATTTCGGGATTGTATTAAGGAAACTCTGATTCTGTTTGTACTCATTTTCCCTTGTTTCGTTACGTGTGCTACTCTGCTGCACTTAGTAACTAGGCAACCAACCCCTGCTGCTGAAATTAAAACCACAACATTTGAAATTGGCTTTAATGACACAACCACTGTCTGCAGCTACTCAGATCAACATGGCAGAGAGAAATGAAAAAAACGACTTTTATTGACTGTGATACAGAGGAGGCATTCAGTATATACCTTCAGCTCTACAATTAACTGGAATGTGTTTGTTATTTGTTTTATGAAAACTGCATAGAAGGAAGCATCATTTTCAGATGTTATTTTTGTTAATTTGCCTGTATTTGAACAAATGCGGTTTCTTGATTAAACATCATAAATAAATAAAAAACTGCACTTAAGTTTATCTGTTTTCACTCTGCTTAAACAATCCTCTTGCTGTGTGATGGTGACTAACAGAAAAAAAAAACTTAAATTCTTAAATTCAGGTGTTCATGAAGTAAGAAGGCTGTGTGGTCCAGTGGTTAAAGAAAAGGGCTTGGAACCAAGAGATCCCTGCTTCCAATCTCAGCGCACTCACTGACTCATTGTGTGACCCTGAGCAAATCACTTGTGCTCTGTCTTTCGGGTGAGATGTTGTTGTATAGTTCACACACCCTAATTTCTGTAAGTCGCCTTGGATAAAGGTAACTGATAAATAAGGGAACAGTAAGTTTTACCAGGATTGCATCTGTCCGCGACCACATTTTTATTTTATTTATTCATAGACACGTTAGCATGCCAGATTTTAAATTCTTGCAGTTAAGCAAATTAAAACAGTCGCCTCGGTCTTGATTTTTCTTCTATTTCGTCAGTAAGGACTGGAGATCATGTTGTATGTTACTGAGCAGCTAATAACTTTTATTTTATTACATTTCAATTGCACGTTATTACAATAAGGTAAGCAGTTTTCAAGACATATGGAAACATGTAAAGTGTGACATACGTTCATATGTACGTTCATACGACTGTCTCCACTATATCCTGGTTACCGGGAACTTCATTGGGATATAAGAAGTAACATTTTAAGGTGACTTTTCAGGCTTCGAGTGGCTATGTAATGCTGAAGACCCCTGAGTCTGCCTGCGATAATGGCCCTTGCATTATGTAGCTCATTAAGCAAAAGTACTTTACAATATAATTTCAGGCCCATTCCCATCTAGTAACTGGAGTTGGCTATTTGATCAATGTAGTGCTAAAGTTATATAACGGAGTCCAATTACATAGAAATTACCGGTAAACACACACACAATAGACACTAGCACCCTCCATGTGGTTTATCCATTAAAAAAAAAAAAATGATATAGTCCTGTTCAGTGAGTCTTTGCTAGAAAATGTGTCATTCACTCAATATACAGAATGTTAAACCTTCATTGTCATTAATAGCTGTAGAATACAAATACAAAATATTTGAGTTTTAATCCCCAGTGGTCCTCCTGCTGCCCTTAGGCGCTGTTTAGCTGTAAACAAAGTCCATGGTTCTTTTACAGAGGGGAAGCCAACAAAATGTCACCTATTCCCTTAGGAGTCATTCACTCCACAGCTATGTTATTTGTTTGTGTAAAAACATCATGACCACCATCTGCTTTTATTGCCTGAACTAAATTATTTATAGATGGTAAAAAACATACAAGTTTATTTATAATAAGGAATGAATCGTAGAGAACCAGGCTCTCAAACTACAGCTTCCTGAATAGAGTCTTAATACTTCTTCAAGGACACTGATGCCATTTGTTTATCGTACAATAGGCCCGTTTTTTTCCCAGAAAATTTTAGTACCATAAAACTACTGTAGAACTCAAAACAACAATTTAACTGCCTGAAACCGTTTCCGTTTCCTAGTTTTATTGCAGTTTTTTTAATGAAAAATTGTGGCAATCTCTGGACTCATTTCAAAATCTGGCCCATAATAGACACAGAATCCTGAGTTAACTGTACCCGAGGAATCGTTGACGGCTGAACAGTGATGCTCCTGCTGTGGTAATAATTGCAATTCGTTCAGGCTTTTTACAACCACATAACATTAAAATGGCTGAAGCTAACATCTATCACACTTACTGTATCTGCTGTGAGCTTCACTGTAGAGCTCTCAAATGTGCAGTTTTGAAAGAAACATATTACAGCGAACCGGCGGATCACTCGTGCTATCGCCACCTGTCGGACTGTCTCCCCACAAACACAACAACAGGAGAACCTGCTGTGACAGAGCCGCCAGGACCTGGGCCATAAAGACAAGGCTCATTTGCATGAGCGGCGGAGCGGTGCATGCTGGGGGACACTGTGGTGATTGTAAAGTGTCCCCGAACCGGGACACTTTACTTCATGTACAAAGTTGTTTTAATGCCTGTTTTTGACTTGCCCTGTCCCCCTGTTCCTGTCCCGTGTGTCTACAGTTAAATTGTGTGAGAGTCAACCACAATCCGTAAGTTCCCCTGTGTGTCTCTCTGGCTTTTCTGTCCTTTTAAGGATTGTTTGGAATTGCCATTAAAGAGCTTCTAAATTGTTTCCTGTCTCTACATCCTGAACCACACTGAGCAAGAATGCTACAATATGTATTTTCATTTTAAATATCTGGTACTACATTTGATAAAGATAGTTCTCAGCTTCTCAGCTTGCCTTTGCTTCCAGGAAGCCTCTTACTGCTTTCGTTTCCAGATTGGTTCAACTCAGTTGTGTCTTTGGGGTTATGTTACTGGCTGCAAATCAGAAGGGGAAGCAGCTGGTTGGTTACTGACAGGAAAGGCCCTGAAGGGGCGGGGACAATGTCACCCTCCAGGTGACCAAGCAAGTGCAACGCTAACTGAAAGCAGGGCTTCCTAACTAGATTCAGTAACAAAATGTAGCACCAGATAGTTGGAAAATGAAAATACATGTGTGCTTTCAAAATCTACATAGTGAATGGATGTAAAATCTATTTAATTATTTTGTTTGCTACAATGAATTAAAAAAAGGTGTTGCCAGGTGAAATAACCAAAGCACTGCAAAACAAATTGAAAGAAGTGCTTGCAAACAGAGAATGTTCATGTTTCTAAATGAAAAATTAAGGTTTGAAATAACATGGGTTTCAAAACTGCAGGTTTGAGACCTGTATAGTGAATAGAAGTGCACCACTAAGATTTATGGACTTATTTAGTTAGCTAGCACTTTAGGGAGGGTTTATATTCCTCCACAGCACAATGCTGACCTGCAGTGGAGAAGGCATGTGTTTGAATACCGTGTTGCTGCGTGACCTGAATAATACTGTAACGGATTCCAATACAGTTACTGAGAGGTTAGAGGGCTCCCTTAGTAATGGCACCAAAGGGAAGCCGACATAACTAAACAGTGGACTTATCCACCCACCCTCCTCTCAGAAAACCTCACACACACTTGATGTAGGCAAAGCTACTTATTCGTTTTCTGTATTAATTTAAGCTAGGGAAATAACTCCAGTAAATCGTATCTAACATGTATTGCCATCATTTCATAGATATCACTTTAATCAAAGATATCAAAATAATTGGGCAGACTACATTTATATATATATATATACACAAATAATAATAATAATAATAATAATAATAATAATAATAATAATAATAATAATAATATTTACACTGTCACAGCAATAAAAGCCCATACTGGATATTCTTTTGACCCCCAGAAATGAAACTAGAAAAACAACAATGAAAGAGCTCACAGAATACACTGTATGTAAAAAAAAAAGAAAGAAAAAATTAATTTTCTTCTTAATTGTGCTAGTGACTGTCCATAAAGATTCAGTCCGCCTCATTTCCCTCAGAACAAAGTTAGCATACAGACTGTGTGTCAGAAACTCGATCTGTGCACATGATAATAATGTGGCTTTGATAGTGCGATCCCTTCGGCTGGCAAGGGACTGAAGATAACTCCATCCTTCACTTTTGAAGGGAGCCGTTCAAAAGCATGTGAAGATCACACAGTGTTAGCAGCTGGCACAGTGGAGACTGGGATGCAGCCCTGCTACAAATATGGTTTGAAAACTGAACATCTTGCAATGAAACGAAAGGGAACAATCGCATCAAAACAGGACTGGGGGAGCTCTATGTATTTGTTAATGCAATTCAAACAGTGTTTCCTCATATTTAATCACTGGGTTAAAAGAAACAGCAATGAAAGGAATGCACACGTGTCACAAATGATGTCCTGTCCACAAGTCAACATCGGTACAGTCCGTCAACGCACAGCCACAGGAATAATGTTAAAACATTTAGGTTTCAATTAACTGTTACATAATTTACAGGAAAAAATGAACAGCTCACAATGTTGTAGGCCTAAGCAAACCAGTGGCTACTAGATTTACACAACTCGTGTTAGCCTATAGGCGTATTTCGGGGGATGAGATCCGGGGCTCCACCCTGCTTTCCCTGTCAATCTTCTCCTATTTCCTATTTAAATCTGAATCTCACACAGCTCGCTGTCTAGCGTTTTCAGTTCGTTTTCTCATCTAGTGTTTTCGCTTTCTAGCAATTGCTCAGACTCTGTCAAACGTGCTTAAACTTTCTTTCTTTACTAATGTCTAAACTTCATCTTCTCGTTCTCTTGTCCAACTCACCTTCAGCTTCTTTCTTTCTTGCTGCAGCAGCTGCATCGCCAGTTAAGCCTGCAACTACTGTATCTAATCACCAGCCTCGCTGTTAAAGGTGCCGCTCCATTATTCAACCACCACTGCGTCTCCATTATAAAGATCGGCCCTCCACCAAACTTTTTAAAGCTCTGTTCGACTAAGGCATCAACATTCCCATCTGCAGCAATCGCCTTGCCCTTAACATCTATTGATACATCTACAGCGAGAAGCCATTCCTCATGACGGATTCACTGTTCACCAGCTCCTCCCGTGCAGTAGTTACAAGACATTGATTCTCAACTCACCTTGCCTCTCTCCAAAGCAGGCCTTTCTACTCTTTTAGAAATGGAGCAGCCACCTCAGCAGCAAAAGCCAGCATCAATCAGCATCTAATTAAGAGCCTAGGGCGCTGGTCCTCCTCAGCAGTAGAATCATACATACGCACATCTGTTTCCGATATAGCTGCAGCTCACCAAAAAAAAAATTGTTATCATGCCTAGAGTAGAAGTGAACTATTGTTTGTCCCACGGGTGTGGGGTTATGCGGGGACCCCGGGGTCCAACCTTTTAGGGGTAAGTGAGTCTCACTTCCCCGACCTCTATGGCCACTGCCGTCCACGCCTCCGAAGAGGGGGCTCCCACTGCGTGAGTCAGAAGGGACCCCCGGCCACACACTCTATCCTTTAGCAGCTCCTGCTCTTTATCTTCCTCAAATTGAGACTGGGCTCGATTTCCAGTTCCCTCTTCTATCATTCCTTTTCCATTGTTCTTCAGCGCAAGGTCCTATCCCTCCTACACGACTGCCGCTCCTCTGAGCCTGTCGTGGGCTCCACTGAGCTAAGCTATCTTATATGTTTTCTGGTTCCTGAGGCTGCTGAACAGCCTGCCTTCGAGGCCGCTCTCTCTCCTCTGGCCAAGAAGACTCCTGCCGGTTGGGAACCTCTTTCCTTTCCTATCCTATCCCCTGAGGCCACTCCTCAACTACCTCTCTAAGTAACAGCCTTTCACTCCAGTCCCGACTCTCGCCCCGTGAAATTACTGTGACACATAATTATAATTTCAAACGTGCAACAATTTCAGTTATAGATGTACAAGCTAGCACCATCTAATGATCTGCCACTATGGATCTTATTAATAATAAGATACTTTGGATGATTTAGCCTACATTACATGTATCTATGGCAGGCAACTAGAACTGATGTAACAAATTAGCATCTCAGCCCACTGAACTGAGTGGAAAGGCAATGATGCGAAATGCAAACCCTACTGTTCATAAATGAATGTCTTACCATTGAACTAAGTCTGGATCTTATGCTGGTGTTAGCCCAATGTTCTATGCATCTCTTAGGTCTGTTATATTTAACATCTGTTATCAGAAGTTGATATGATGGTCATGATATGATGATATGATGATTTGAATGACATCTTGTTTTATTTCCTATATCTGAGTATTTACAGTCATTCTGAGTAGTTATGGGTTGCTCCAATATTGAGTTATTATCATATTTGGCAGAGTTGTCTGGTCACATTGTCACATGATTTCCAATAGACCTGGAGAGCCTGTTCAGTGCTGGCACTTAGGATCTGTAACACCTCAAAATTGGAGCAACAGAACCATTCATAATGACTGTAATGGTGTGATAGAGAGAGAAAGGATCGATGCTGTAAATCTCCCTCCCGATTAGAAAGGGCGCTGTGTAAGGGGGAAGGTAAGCTGCCTCCTAGATCTGCCACCTCGGTGGTTGGTGGAAACCGGAAGGTGACCATATTAGGAGGGGCGCGTAGCTGCAAGTACTCAGGACGATTCCATTGCAGTCAGCTGCGGGGCAGCCCTCTGGTGGAGAAATCATGGCGACGCGTTGACTGCAGGGAGGAGTTTGCTGGGTACAAAGGGGAAGCAGCTACGTCAGTTCCTCCTCTTGCGCTGAGAAACTGAGCCACCAGCCGGAGCGTTGTGTTTTTGTGGATTACGTGTTGTTTGTTGTGTGTTGTCAGAGGCGGAGTAGGAGCGCGGGACTGCAGCCACGGAGCCAGTTCCAGATCACAGAGCACTACCTTCCCTTCACCAACATCAGCACACCCCGTGTGGATTACAGAGCACTTTCATGCACAGGACACTCGGGATTTCACTGTGGACACTTTCTGTTTGTTTTTGTATTTTTGTTTTGCAGCCAGCTGTGTTCCCCCAATACCCTCGCAGGTAAAGGGGAGGTTTATTTTAATAAACACGGTTGTTTTTGTGGGAGAAATACTGTTTCAGGACTGTTATTTATTCACACACCACTCGCATCCGTCACAAATGGGTATAAAGATTCACTACTGTGACAAATAAGATGCATGTTGCACTATACAGGTCATGATGTGTTGTGAGGGACCTGATGGGCTACTTGTATGATGCATAACAAGATCAAACAATCTGTATTCATGCCAGATATTGAACACATGCTTTCTTCATTCAAGAACCACAAATGAGCTTTGTTGTGCTTTTGGTCTTGTATCACAATACAATTGACATACCACTATTACGATACCGTATCATGTAAAGAAAGTATCACGATTCATTGATAGACAATTAATTACACCCCTATTACAAACCCCATAAAATAGCAGGGGATTTGTAAAAAGGCAACATTGTGTATTATCGGTAGTGTGAAAAGGGCAATAGCCTCCAGAGACTGCTGGAATGGAGGGACTTCATGAATGAGCCTCATTCCACAGGAACACGGGGTGTCTTCATTTAATCATTTTCAAATGAGTTCCATGACATAAAAACAGAAGAATCATTTAGTCAAATGATTAATAGGTCTATTAATTGTACACTGTGTTTTTTGTTTTGGCTAGGTTAACACATCTTGTAACGCATGGGAGTAAATCTTGAATAATCTGCTTGAAACATCTTTCTCTTTGTAAACTAAGAAACAAGAACACGCTATCGCGTAAATTAAGATAAGTACTGCAAATTACGAGCTGGCATGAAGCAAGCCAATTAAGCATTGCTTTCATTATTAGCTGCTCAGCAACACCAATGAATTCAGGGAGGGGAGTATTCAAAAGCAATGATGATCACGTAGACAATGCTTCCCCCAAAGGATTCTCAATAAAGATCTCCTCTTCATGCATGCTTCATTATCTTGCTACAGCGCTACTGAATGAACACTGTTCTTACTGCTTTAGAGTTATCTATGAAAGTGCAGGGGCAGGGCGTTTGTGTGTTAAAGGTCAAACAGCTGCGTTTCTTTGTTGAGTTACATTTTGCTGGATTTGGCCTTCAACACTCTTCAGTTCACAGCACGACTTTATTGATTTACAAGCAAACTCCTCCGGCAGAAATGACTTTAAAGGACAAACAAACTATTGCTGTGCTGCATTCTAGAAAGACTGATGTGACATACCAAGGACGCATTCCCAATTTGAATATGGAATCCAGTTGCTTGGTTACAGAGGGAATATTTTCAGAGCAATTATATTTAAGGGTTCCTTCTTTTTGTGGAGTTTCCAAAAAGGACAGATGTTGTGAGCTATTGTGACACAAACTGGATAGATGATTATAGACATCAGAAATGTCTTTTTTTTCTATTGGTAGAAAATTCTGCTGGAAGGTTATACTAACAGAAATCCTTGCTCTTGTTTTTCTATTACTGTAATGTAGCACAGTGGCAAATGCTTTTAGGGATTGTTAACATACAGTAACTACCCTTTCCCCTGTAAACTAAATAAAAAGTATTCTTCATCCCTGATGTTTACTCAGCGGAGGGCAGGTAGCTCTACTGTGAAAACAAGGCTGTATCAGAAAGTATAAGAATAGACTGGTCAGATTTCAACAAACACAACGGCAAATAGGTTATTGTCAGTAGCTTTTACTGAACTTAAACATATCTGAAATTTAAATAAATAAATAAATAAAGTTTTAAAAATCCTTTTTTTATGCACCAAAATCGACTACATTTCCTGCTGGTGGCCATCTTGGAGTTAAGCTTTGCACTCAACTGACTTTAGCTTTCAGAATTTAAAAAAATGTAAGATTTGTTTCTAAAATATTAAAACTTTTCAAAGGAAAAATTCACTCCAAGCTACATTGTAATTTTTAAATGAAAGATCTTTTTTTTAAAAGTTACAACCTGCCCCTACAATCTGTCACTCTGCCAAGTAAATACATGCAAATCAATCAAAAGTAAATGTAAACTATCCTTGCTGTATAGAGAGTCTGGCAGGTCCTCTCAATAAGACACTTGGGAAGCCCCATAATAATTAATTGGCAATAGCAAGTGTTAATATATAGTATACCGTGCCAGGCAGGCATGCAATCTAGCATACCTAATTTATAGTTTATAGAAGTATCGCACAGCAATAAGAGATACAACCGCACTGCAGTCTGTTGGGTGAAGGGCGCTTTCTTAGGCTGCAATAAAACAGGTCAGCTATGAACTGTATCACTGGTCTTCATGCCATGCTTTTGTAAACGGCTGTGTGTATTCAATCCAGGTTGGATGTCCCATGATTTGTGAGGTATTGAAAATGCTTATTAGTTCCACATTGTATGAGATTATTAATACTGTTTTGGTGCATGGGTTTGAAGTTATGTGAAACCCCAAGCCTTCTGACAATGAAATAATTGCTGTTTGTTTTTAAAATCTGGGTAATTATGCCCTGCTGCTGGAGCCTACGGTACAGCACAAAGAAAACCATCTGGAGTCTGTTTGTCAAACTGCTTCAAAAATGGGAATTAGATTTCAGTCAGGAAACTCATGTCATAGATTACTTATTAAAACATAGACTAGACAACACTACTACATTAAACATATTTTACACTACATTCTTTAGCCTTTGGCCTCGGCTTTTGAGGAACTGTGAAAGAGAGAGAATGAATCTTGGTTATAAATCTCCCTCCCGACCTGTGAGGGTGCTGTGTAAAGGGAACAGTGTGCCCCGGACTGGATGGTCTGACAATTCATTCCAGGGAAAGGTGGAAGTCGGCCATCTGTAAAGGGGGCGGAACCACAGTACACCAGGTCATCGCCCCAGATGGGAAGTGATGTGGCAATCGCGGATTGGAGGGAAAGCGATTGCACTTGCTAACCAAGGGTACAAAAGGGGACGTGGCCAAGTGAACTGCTCCTTGGTTATGGTTATGGACGAACCGCTGAAGGACTGTGTGAAAACCATGAGTGTTTAATGTTTGTTTGTTTTGTCGTGCTAATTGTAAACGTTTGTTCTTGTTAGGCAGCTGACACGTACCAGGAGCTGTCACTAAAGGCCAGCACCAGCCTGGACAACACTGCACTACTGTTCACAAATACATGTATTTCACCACTCGCACTTACAAAGCACTCACTCTGGACTTCTGATCGTGTTTGTGTTCTGTGTGTGTATTTACAACAGTTATTATTTCGGGAATGAACCCCCTGGGTTTTACTGAGCAGTACACATTGCTGTTTATTGTCAGTTATTATTGTTTACAGTTGTCAAGTGACTTTGGATTATAAATAAACCACCATTGCACCGTGAACGTTGTTGTTTGTCATTACTTGAGCACCGCATCATCACCTCTACACCTGCACACTGCAAACCACTTTGCCACAGGTACCCATAAATTATCTTGCAGATAAGTGGAGAGGCTGACCGTAGAGAAGCCATGGGCAGGAAAGCTGCCCTCCCCCGTCTGACGAAGCCAAAAAGCAGGTGGAGACTGGGGAGCAGACTGGGGAGCAGGCTGGGGAGCAGGCTGGCACACAGCGGGGACTTAACGGTCTGAGGTGAGATATAAATATATAAGTGTATTGCGCTCACATGCACTCAACACAGCAGCTTAAAGTAAGGGATACACATGACAGGATGTGCGTTGTGTTGCATTAACATACAGCTGTCAGTTGGGCTGGAGGCATGGAGGCTAAAAATTTTGTTATGTTCGCCTCCATGCTGGTCTTAATCGCTCCGTTAACAGTGCTGACATAAACCGCAATGTTAGCCTTGTTGAGTACTCTTTATATTTTCAACACAAACTGTTTTTAAGTCGATTACCATTTCTTTGTTTCATCAAATCAATAAAAACACCAGCTGCCCGTGAATTTTAGTTTTCTTTGATTTCATTAAGTTGTTGACTTGTTAAATCTTTGTCTCTTGGTTTTGCTTCTTGTAATTCTAGCAATTCTGCTGTCATGCCTCCAAAAAGATCAAATGTGATGAAAGGAATGTCACTCATTTTTAAAACTTTAAAAGACCTCTCACAACAATATGTATATTTATTGCAAGTTTAATATGTTGTGTATTGATCATTTATTAATTGAACTGTGCTTCAGCAAAAATGAGTGTATTGTACTATTTAACTGCAAGGTAACAAATCCCCAACAGCCAATCAGTGTGTAGCATCAAACATTCAGTTTTATAAATAAAGATTATAGCTGGAGATTTATAGCTCTAACTGTGCGGGTACCTCATGGGTGACTTGTAACTAATTCACATAAATACATTTCTGTAATTATCAATTTAAAATTCAAACAGTCATGTTTTTCCCATCTTTGTAAATTTGAGTTAAGAAAAAGTAAACTAGAACTGTTCTTTAAACCTCCAATTTTACAGAAACAGGTCCACCTATTGCATTAAAACAAAAAAAGGTAAGTCAATGGTTATTCTTAGTATTAAGTGATTTTTTTATGTGCTTATTTTTCAGTCAGCTATATTTTTCATTGTGTGGTCCGCGAACAAAAAAAGTTTGAGAACCACTGATCTACGCCTTAGCTGGTAGTGAGTATTCCTCGCAGGATTCCATGGCTGGTAGTGAGTATTCCTTGCAGGATTCCATGGCTGGTAGTGAGTATTGCTCACAGGATTCCATGGCTGGTAGTGAGTATTGCTCGCAGGATTCCATGGCTGGTAGTGAGTATTGCTCGCAGGATTCCATGGCTGGTAGTGAGTATTGCTTGCAGGATTCCATGGCTGGTAGTGAGTATTGCTCGCAGGATTCCATGGCTGGTAGTGAGTATTGCTTGCAGGATTCCATGGCTGGTAGTGAGTATTCCTCGCAGGATTCCATGGCTGGTAGTGAGTATTCCTCGCAGGATTCCATGGCTGGTAGTGAGTATTGCTCACAAGATTCCATGGCTGGTAGTGAGTATTGCTCGCAGGATTCCATGGCTGGTAATGAGTAATATAGTTGGAGAAGCTCCAATTGTCATTCTAATTTCTTTCTTTTTTAAATCAAATTGCTTATATTTTATTTTGTTACAGCATAGTGGAAATTGGTGATTTCTTCTTCGAGTTTATTTGCAGCATCCTGTTCTGTATCTTTAACTTGCTTGCAATACAATAAGAAAGGCAGGTAAAGTGCACATCACTGCTCTCTGATCAAACTGCAACACCTGTTTACTTTACAGTGAAGTTCCAGGTGTCAACGATCACACCTGGCTGCTGCTGATACATCTGCTGGGTGTTTATGGAAGAGCTCACAAAGTCACGCAGCCCCAGCTGACTAGCTGTGAACAGCACTGATAGGTTCACTGTCATAGCAGACAAAGAAATGTGACAAGCACATGGGCTATAATTGCATGCAATTTCATCACCATCTACAAAAACTACTGTGACAGGTAAGGAAGGCAGGCAAAGTGTTCAAAAGCTTTGCACGCTTTTACTTGTGTTTATATTTGAACCGTGAAATAACACCCATTATATATTGTAACAAACGGTCATGTTTCAGAGCAAAAAGATGGTATGAAGAATATTAAAGAGTTCTCATATTTCATCTCCGCACTGAACATGAAGCCTGCCGTCTGGAACAAAGCATGCAATCAAAAGGACTTCAGTTCCCAGAATCCCAGTGGGGTTTGGGGAAGTCAAGTGACATGCAAACGCGGGAATTATGGAAAATATAAACAGCTGGAGTATACGCAACAAGGGAAGGGAAGGAAGAGGACGTAAGGAAAAGCAGTGAGTTTAAAAGTAAATTGTGTTATACTTTAGGATAAATAATGAGAGCTGAGTGCCTCTGCGGAGATAATTGGAAATACGAGAATCATACAAGACTGTGCAAGGTTATATGCTGTAAACAAAAAGACATTGGACAAAAGAACTGGGGTAGATACAGCCATGGGTGTTCCCACAGTGTTAAACCTGTTGAAAAGCACAATAAGGTATGGAGTAATACAGCGGTATGGGATACCATTTAACATGTCCTGAATTCATTAAGATAACACTATACGATTGCAGTGAATCCTTATACACAGACTGTATACAAACTGTGCTTTTAATAAATACACTACAGGGAACAAGGACTGTTAAACACATGGAGGCTCATTAAGCTGAGCAAACAGCAGAAAGGACAGCAAGCCAAACACAGAGACACTGGGGGTTTAAGTGTATTTATTTACAATTGGATATTGTGAACGCTGCACCTCAGAACACCTGTTGGGCTGAAGCACTGGCAGGGGCAGCTGCTCCTGTTTCCCTGGAGCCACAAGGTCCTGCAGGAAAAGAGAAAGGACATTGCAAAGCTTTGGATTACAGGACATCTGTTAAAGTCTGTTAAAAAAGAGTCAGTGCACCAAAAGGCCATTGAAAGCTTACTCACACTAACCTTTGCGTCCTGGAAGGAGCTGTCCACAAGAGGGCAGAGTCGAGTTCAACTACCCATAATTGGACCCATTTCCACAGAGAGGTGCGGCAGTGCTCCTGCTGCAGTTCACCAGCTGTCCTCAAGGGGCAGCATACTCAAGCCTAGGTCTCAAGCCTGCTCAATTCTAGCACCACTTGAACACATCTTTCACATATATATATATAGAGATTGATAAGGGCTACTATATATGACATTTTTTCTTACCCGTTTACTTCTGATTTATATTAAATGTCCCAGTTTAGCTGAGCAGCGGTGGCGTTTGTCCCAAGGTGGCCCCATGCAAAGCTTTATTCTGGGGCCCCTATTCCTTATTCTTACCAGTAATACTGCTGTACGATACCATGACTTTCAAACAGGGCAACAACGACACTATTAAATGTATTGCATTTTACTACAGCAATCGCAAAAAAAACAAATCACACTCACAGAGACAGTTAGAAATTAACCTTTCTTGCTATCCCAGCAAAAAATTCTGCAATTATAGTTTAATAATCCCGTTTTCAGCAAATCTGGTGCATGATCGATATCTGCCCTATATGTTTTATTAATTTCATGTTCCGGCAAGAAAAGCTTCTCTCCTGACGCTACTGCAACAGGCACAGTCAAAAGCAGACGCAAGTCAATAATACTGAGGTTAGGATGCAGGTCCAGCAAATTTCCCTTGCAGATGTAGTCGAGTATCGCAAGAGGTGAGGACGATACATCGGCTGGAAACGCATTTATTTTAATTTGTTTCCAGGTTCATTCAAACATGAAGCCCTACGCTTGTGAGACACCTATGCAGGTATTCCCCTCATATTTGCAGTACTGACAGCACACGCAAGCAAACTTTGTTTGCACTGTGTCTAAATGAGTTCATTTTTAAATGTCTTACTGTTTTTAGCTTAAATTGTGGTTGTCATGATTACGTGGCACATACTGATATGAACGTGTGCACTGCTTTAAACCCCAACATGTTGTGATTTTTCTGTTTATAGATTAAAAAGAACGGTAAAATGGATAATAGGTCATTCATTCTGGTGCAGACTTGAGGTGAATATAAGTTTTTTTTTATAGTAACTGAGCCACGATAACAGTGGCCCCCTTGCTGCCTGGGGCCCCATGCAATTCCATGGGCTGTGTGTGCCTAAAACCGCAACTGTAGCTGAGTTCACTCTATTCATGGACCAGTGCTGTATCATTATCTTCTAAAGCTCAATGACATCTGGGTGAATTTTAAGGTATTTTATTCAGGAAACGGTGTTTAAAACATCTCATAATGAGTGCCAGGATGTTTGATGGAATTCTTCACTTTAATTGTATCCTGGCCTTTTCAAGAAAGATGCAGTTTGAAAGTTGCATAGTTTTATAATCAGTTACCAGTATTATATTACAATTACATTACCTGCTGTTGTAGAAGATTGGTCTGATTTACACTGTTTAATTAAAAGAGCATTATTGCTACACAAACGTCCGATAGTTTATTTTGATGTGAAAGTACCACACAGCCTGCTTTCAGTGTTGTGTAGCTTTAGAACTCCAAACAGAATGTCTAAAAATATGATTGGCTTGTTTCTTGCTAACTTTGTTACATTAACAGTTTTTTTAAATTTTATTTATTAAGCACAATTGTTCACACTTTGCAAAACAAGTAAATCAGGACCAGGATACATTTATGATTATTATCAAAATTGTTTGTTACATTAATGGACAGCACAGTTTGTGTTAGAAACTCACCCATTGTGATGTTTTGGTTTTTTGAATTTATTTTTTATTTGTTGTAGACTGAGCAAAACAAACAAACCAAAACAAATTGCTTTGATTTTCACCTGCTGAATAAGGCAGGATAACACAGAGTTTTAGGTGAGACTACTGGTGCTATTTTAATCAGATCTAGGAGGCAGAGTTTCCTCTGGAATGCAATTGTATACATCAGGAACAGTCTTAATGTAAGGAACAGAGTGGATTTCATTAAACCTACTGTGTTTGAACTTTACATATCCTGAACATGTTTAAATGCATTTCAAATATATTTTTCATAGGAGGTTGCGGCATTGCTTTAGAATGATGTACTTTGTATCACATTTTTAAGTTTGTATTTGAAATGCATGTTGAAGAAAAGCACATTAAAAAACACTGGAGTAGATGTAAGTATAGGCACAGTGCAAATAATTGCAGATGCAAAATTCAGATTGCATTGTGGCCAGGCAATTATTTTGCAATGCGCCCTATGTAAGCTTAAGAGCAATGCAAATTACAAATACTGATCCGCAATTATGATAATGAGGGTCTCAATTATTTATTTATTTATTTAGCAGACGCCTTTATCCAAGGCGACTTACAGAGACTAGGGTGTGTGAGCTATGCATCAGCTGCAGAATCACTTACAATTACGTCTCACCCGAAAGACGGAGCACAAGGAGGTTAAGTGACTTGCTCAGGGTCACACAATGAGGCAGTGGCTGAGGTGGGATTTGAACCGGGGACTTCCTGGTTTCAAGCCCATTTCTTTAACCACTGGACCACACAGCCTCCCTGAGTGCATCGGCCTATTTAATGGCTGCACTTGCAGCCCAGAGGTGACAGAGTTAGAAGTACAGAGAGCAATAGGCTCTATATGACATTTGTGGAGCACAAAAATACAAACCAAAAACAAATATGTCAGAGGAAGGGCAGCAAAGTCCTCTTGGCACAGGGAAAAGAAAATACATGCTTTCTGAGAAAGAGCTGAGAGTCCTTACGGCTGAGGTCACTCAGCATGTATTTTGGAAAAGCCTCAGCCAACATCAGTTATGCGAGTATCCTTAGGAAATGATATGTATTGGCCTGCCCTTTTCAGCATGACATCCAGAAATGTGCCTGCCACTCTGGAAACGGTGGAATGGGCTGTACCAGACATTCCAACTGTGGTCTGAAAGGAACCAGAGGCTAAGCAGTGCAGAGAACACAAAACTCATATGTGCAGGGATAGCGCTCCCTAGATTGATGCTGGTGTCTAGCTCATCCCTCAATTCAGCTATTTGGTCTAGGTTGATCTGTGGAGTGAGACGATAACACTTTAGCACCGCATAATCTGGCATCCCAAACAAAGTGACCCTGGGATTGAATATGCAGGGTCTTCTTCGTCTTGCCCTTCTCCTCCGTCTTCCTGTCTCTCCTCAACATGAGCCAAGTGTCGCCGCATCAGGAAGTGTACCACAGCAGCCATCCTGAAGCTAATGACAGGTCTCTGCAAGTGTGTGCTTTTATACAGCACTTGTATAGAGGTGTAACATTTTTGGAGGGTCAGCAATTGCATAAGTGCAGGCAAAATCCTTACATCACATTATAATGTGTGCACCCACTTAGTATCCAGATCCCACCCAATTCCATGCTCTTTTCTTCATTTGAATGCATTTCAATATAATTTTAATGGATTAATGCGGGTGCAGAATGCCAGATGAACACCATTCTTTACATATGACGCATTTTTAGCGGCTACTAAAATCAGACTTTATGGCTGCTAAACACGATTTAAGGCTGCATTATGAGTGTTTTGCACCCACAAATCACTTTGCACATTTCCTTACATCTACCCCATTAAATCATATGAAACATTTATTGGATTTAAATTGCAATTAAAACATGTACATTTCCCATAGGGCAGCCTTTTTACATCCACAATAACTTGCACTGGACTGAAGAAGCAAATTAAAAGTACAATCCCTTAATACAACTTGCAGGACATACACAACACAAAAACATGAGTTGGTCCTATGCAAGTCTCAATACACTACAACTAATTGTTCAGTAACTACAGAGCCTACAGTAGTCCGACTACGCCACAGAGGGAATTGCGCCCTCAGGATTTTAATAATTTTGGTCAAGGCATCCAATTAAGTCCCTTATAATTCAAAGTTTCCCACAGGTTAGTTTTATAGGGCTGTGGCACATAACTGGGATGTAATCAGAGGAGAAAAGACTACAAAGTCATACAATATTTATTAAGGACATAGACACTGAAAGTAGGAGGGTTATGCCAAGTAGGATAGTAAAGTTTATATAAAATCAGCTAATTACTACAAACAATAGTGGATAATACTGCTACAGAACACATGAGCAACTAACACAAGTGACAATATTACTTATACCAGGGCTCTATGCTAACTTTTTTTCCCGGAGTGAAATTTAGGTTGCCCGAAAAAAACAAATAAACTAAACAAATAAAACAAATAAAATTTTTTTTTTAAATGTATTATTTATCTACCAAGCAGACACCCTTATCCAGGCCAACCGACAAGCTCTTTCCCCTGCTCTCCACCATCTGCTAACTGCACCTGCAGCGTCATATTTATTCTGAATATGAACATTAATTTTGAAAGCATGTCGACTGAAAGTGAAGACCTCCAGTCACTTTTCACTCGCTTCATACAACTGAGTCCTCTCTCACATGCCGCTGTGGAAAGAGGGATCACCAGTGAAAGTTCTATTAGGTGGAGCATGCTGGGAAATCGATTCTGCAGAATGGGGTCAGCAGACATGTCCTTCCACACATTCCATTCCATTTTCAAGTTGCCCGAGGCTGAATCTTGGTTGCCCCTGGCAACCGGGCAACCATTAGTGTCGAGCCCTGCTTATACTAATACATATAAAAGACAAGAGAAACAAAAGTCATAATAATACTATTAATAATAACGACAAATCAAAATATAACAAATAAACCAAACACAAACCAACAAAATCACAAATGTGCCAATATTTAAACTCTTTGTAACTACCTCATTACAGCACACACGAAGCAGTGCTGTTATATAAATAGTTTTACCAAAAAGACAAGACAAGTAGTTTACTAGGTGAGTTATCATCCACTACTGCAGTACAGGTGTATTTATGTACAGGTGTAAATATGCATTTATAGCAATTGCAAATCAAGTCAGGTCCTTCACAGGATATTATCATTAAAACCCGTCCCACTAAACACAATACATAAAATAGACTAAAATCAGGGGCGTTTCTCTACAAGAAAGAACGGACACTAAAATAAACTGAAACCTCCCTCTAGTCTACAGAACGCCAGGCTGTCGGGGATTACACCGTATACCAAGCCTGTGGGTCACTTCACAAGCAGCCGGCCACAGTAAACTTGCTTAGGTTTAAACAGTATAATAACAGTATCATAATTCTGAGAATAGTTTGCCCGCTACTCGTAGATCTCACAAAGGCAGGTTTACAATTTAACAATCGTAAAAATATAGCAGCCGTAGGATTCTTGTGTGCAGACAGTTACACAACACTAGTGCCAGCGACATGACACATACACACGCAACACAGGTGCCTCCACCCCGACAACCTCTCGCTCGTGATCGGAGGAGGGGAAAGAGAGGAAAATCAAAGGGGCTGTCCTAAAATAAAAACATCAATTACAAAAAAATAAACAAGCGTAGTGGCGACCCGCCACATACATTTAAAACAGAAAGTAATGATTACTTATAACAACATACAGAACAGGCCACAATGTTTTTTTTTTATGTAAGTAGTATTTACAAGGATTAAACACTCAACAGTACTGCATATTTTTAATTACATTTAATAAGTTTCATTTCGCACTTCTGTATTACAAAGACCACAGGGCCATGTATTGTTAACATATTGTACTTTGATTTAATGGACTATTGAAATCCAATGTAGAGTTTGGCTGGAGGTAATGTTTTGAATGTTTGTGATTGTCTCAAGGTGTAGATTCTCACTTTATTCAACCATGCATGGCCTATCATTGGCAGACATTACTGTATTTCAGGAAATCAGATTTTTGTCATTAAGATACTGAATGAAAATTGCATATACCAAAATAACACAACCTAATAATAACCTAAACCTGGTGTTTTTCTCTGCTGGTCAGTATAATAATGATTTTTTTTTAGACAGAATGCAGATGGAGGCTTGGAATGTCTGGTTAATTAGAAAATCTATTGCTAGCAACATGATCATTTACAAAACCTAAAAGATTTAAATAACAATTCAGTTCTCTGTGTAATAGGGTCGTTGTCACCTCCTTATTAAATAAAAGCAATCACAATATTGGTATGTCTGACACCCAAACACAAAAGGCAGAAATCTATTTTAAGATGGGTTAAGAAACACAGGGCCATCAAAGTGCTTCCTCCATTCTTTAATTAAGTCAATGTTACAAAATGATAAACAAACTCACTGAGAGTGCTGAAGAGAACTTGAATTATATTACTTAGCTAGTTTGGTTCTAGTTTTGTAAAATGAAAAGATGCCTTTCAGAAAATGGGAGTTAATTAAAGACCGGAATAAACGCTTTGGAAATATGGCTGACAATTTCTTTCCAATTGATCTAAAACAGTGCAGGGTTTAATTACCGCTGTCATTTAAATACTTCAAATATATGTTTATATGAGTTTATATGAGTTCATATTTCTTTACAGTAACATCCACCCCCTCCCACGGCTGTACATTGTGAATGAGAGCCATCAGTATGATGATAAAGTTGATGACCATGAAGTATATGCACAATATGTACAGTATAGCATAAGAATGAGCTTGTTTAAAAAGGATTTGAAATGATTTGAAGTTTTACGGTAATACCACGTTTCATGATAATCGAATCAGCATTTCTCTAGATATATGCAAAAATGTAAGTGTGACATACAGTTAGACAGACACCTCAATAACGTACCCTGAATAATATTAATATTGCAGCTGCGGTTCCGTCAACCTCAACTATTCACTGCTACCCCTAAAGGTAACAGTGCACAGCAGATACGCAAGTTGGGTCAAAAGGTTAAATAAAGATTGGTAACACTTTACATGGTGTCTCTAATTAATGTGTAATTACATAGTAAACACATGTGTACTTACACATAATTACAATGTTATTAAGACTGGGTACAATGTCCTTAATGTGTAAATCTTTTTGCATGATATGTGTAAGTACACAATTGTATCAGAAAAGGGTTAGGGTTATATCATGCAAACAATGTATATGTTAAGTCCATTGTAACTATGCATAATAACATTGTAATGATGTGTAAGCACACATGTATTTACTAGGTAACTACTATGTAAATACACAGTGATTAGAGACACTTAATGTAAAGTGTTACCCAAAGATTATAATACAAAGTCATTCAGGGACCATTCTATTAAGTTTGGCAAGAAAAAACGGGTTGACTTTCATGCTTCTAACCACTTTTGTGACCTTGAGACAGTTCATAAACGTAATGCATCTATTGTTTGTTTGTTATAAAAGGCATTTGTCAATAACCCCGACTGCAGCACTAAGCTTGATAACTGTAGGAACTAAAGAGATTCAAAATCGTGGGCCTGTGCCAAGCAAAACACAGAAAAAAAACAGTTTTGTCGTGTTTTTTGTATTATCCTTTTTAAAGCTGTTATCCGCACAGATTGAAAGTACCAATGTATTGTAATGTTATCTCAGTGTATTGTTATATCAAGCTAGAAAGGCAGATTTCAACAAATAAACTAAGTGCAATTGATTTCTATAATTAACCAACTTGGGTTTTCCTCAGCTGTGCAGCTCCACTTATTAACATTAAGTCTTTTTCAATTTCTTCTAAGACACTGATAAAGTCCAAACTTTTGTCATTGAATTTATTACATTTCTTTTAGTTATTGTAAATTCAGCAATATTGAGTGTTTAGTTAGCTTTGGAAATCAGGTTTAATGTGTCATTGTTTAGAACAGTAAAATAGACCCTAGTACAGCTGATCACATTGATAAACCACTTTGGATTCACACTTGTCGCTTTATATTTTGACCAAACCCTTTGATGGAAATCATGTATGTATTATTATTACACGTTAGAACATGTCGTTTTGTATTACTTTTTTATTTTTAAATGACGTTGGGAAATTGAGTGTTTACAGTCTTCCTATGAGTTCTGATGTCAAAGACTTAGGTAGTTTTCTCCGAAATGTCAGTTACTATTGATTCCACAGAAAAGTGATCAATGTGAAAGATGTAGGTAACATTTTCAACTTGCCCAGATTACATCTAATATTAATCCTTTGGTACAGCATAACTACCATATGACAAGATAAAACAAAACACTATTATACAAACAAACGTTTGACATTGTAAGTAATCAGTATTAGGTCTGCACCAATGTCCACGCATTTCCAATCGTGAATGTTCAGTACAGGTGATGAGGTAATCATACTGACGTCCCTTACCTCTCCACTAAAGAGCTTGCTCTTTAGTTGAATGGTAAGACATTCATCTTTGAACCATATGGTTTGCCGTTCGCATCCAGTCCTTGCCTTTAATTCAACGGGCTGAGATACCAAGTCATTACAATTTCAATTCAGCTATGACATTAAAAATGATTATAAAATATATGTAATAATTTGTGATACAAACCAAATTAAATAATCATGATGAAATAATTAATCGTTTTATGTATTTGATTTAACTCTCAGGTAAGAAGAAACTATCAAAAAGACTCCTCTAACATGCTTTAGCTGCAGTTTTTGATTACAATATGCCACAGATTCAGTAACGGGATTCTATTAAGAAGTTTTTGCTTTGCAACAAGGAACATCTACAAACTTACTCATGCTTTTTTTACCCCCAGAAAAGCACGTACAGGTAATCGTGTTTGGAGTTTTAGTACTCAGTCTGTAAGTGCCCAATACCAAGATTCTGTCAATTATGGTCTTTCGGACAATTTGCTGTGCTGAAATGTGATTGATCGTATAGAAATCTCCAGTGCAAGACACCCTCCATGCAATCAAATGCTCAGTTATAAAATGCTTTCATTATAGCACAGGATCAATTTTGCAGAAGGGTGCTTAAAGATAATAACCCGGAACGTGCATTAGAGATATTTCCTGGGGTACAACATGACAGAGAAGATTGAGGGTCTGCATTTCAATTTTAATTATGTTATCCCAAACTTTAATGCATGGGTGTGACAGGATGACTGGGCGGTGACGTCACGGCAGAAGCAGGAACAAAAACAACAGAGAGATGGAGTTTGGTGGAGCTGAGCGAATGCTTTCGCTCAGCATTTAATAAATAAACAGAAAGAAAATAAACGGTTGTAACAGAAACACACAAAACACAGGACACGGCACTTGCGCCAAAATAAATAGACAAACAAAACAAACTACACAGACAAACACGGTGAGCTTCTACTTTAACTTTACTTTCTCCTTCTCCTTCTCCTTCTCCTTCTCCTTCTCCACACCCGTTCTCCACTCACCGAACACACAACCCTGAGTGAGTGAAACCATGCTGTTTTTATGCAGTTGTACCGAGACTCGATTGCTAGTCAATCATTCAATTGGAATCTCGGTACAACTGCACGTGAATTAATTAAGTGCACTCCCGTGACCACACATTACATTTTAACCAGCACGTGAAGTGATTTGTGCCCTCCTCGTGCCTAAATACAAATCTACATTTTTAAATCACACGTGAAACACAACCCGTTTATATCCTGTGTACCGATGACTATACACCAACACTTACACACAACACGTAACATATAATACACAGGGGGGGCACTTTGCCACAATGGGCAATGCTTTTAACATGAGCGTTTTAAAAGCGCCTCTCAGGTATTCATACGCCCTGGAGATAATGAACTAGGCTGTGCAATAGGGCCTGTTTCTGGGCTTGTACATGGTGAATGAGGCTGAATTGTGTGACTAGCAATATGAATGCACAGCTAAAATGAGTTTTAAACCTCTTTGGAGGACCAGTGACAGGCTAAAGCTGAGACCCAGTGGAACAAAACAGTATTTCATTCATGAAGTGTTATATTGGGGTCTGGGTGTGCCGCAAAGGGACATTTGCTTTGACAACACTTTGGTACACATACACATATGAACTGGTATTGTCCTTCTAAATCCATCATTCTTTAAACACTGTTACTAAAATACTTGGTTAGGTAAAGATTAATCAAGTAGCACTTGGTTAGTAAACTCTAAGTCTAATAAATGCTAATTGTTTCATTTATTATATTAAAGTATATAGTTCCTTCTGTTTGTATGCTTTTAGAACAGGCGGATGTTGTGAGCTCAAGTTGAAGGAGGTTATGGAACTAATGGAAACCGATGTGTGCTGGGTTTGTCCTGAACCATGGCCCATAGCGTCTAATTCAAATGGGATGCAGGTTTCATCTGGGGTATTGTATACCTGGTGGCTATAGCTCCATGTTTAGAGGTATGAAGGTGTGGTTTTGGGTCTAGTCACATGATTTGGGTTGGATTTGTGCTGTTGCTGCTTAATAAATAATGGCTATCTGTGCTCTGATTGGCTGACACCACTTTGGGTGTTGTGAATCCAAAGGTAAGTTAATGCACAATGAAAGCTTATCCTTACAGATCTGCAACCAATATAAATTCAGCTTCTGCTGGTCTCTGCTTGTTTTGTTCTGGCTTTTTATTGATCAAAATTCAGTGTCTATCTGGGCTTTTACATTTTTATAATGCGTGAAAAGTGAATTATGCTAGTACCCAGAAGTACTGTTCTGGAGTTTTGATGTGTTGAGGCATTCTGTGAACTGATCCAATCAAATAACAGGACAGACAGGAATCACAGTGTGCACTACACCTCTAAAAACAAAATACATTAAACTGCACCATGAACCAGGGGTGAACACAGAATAAGCAGTAGTCTACTCTGTTCTTTTGGTGTTTATAAGGTAAATAATATACATTTTGTTTCAGAGATGTTTTATCAGTGTTTATTGGTGTCCTTCTTTTAACCTCAGAAAGAGTTTCTGCAATGGTGACTGCCAAATCATGCATCACACTAAATGCTTTACCAGTCTTGGCAGTCATTTACTGCAGAAACTAATTTTCTTTGGGAAAATGTAGTACAAATATCCCACTCAGGTATTCTGCATTGGTAGTACAGTAAATGGGTAACATTATTGGTGCCAATGCACTTGTGGGTCATCTTACTTATTAAAGTGCATATACAGTACTGTGCAAAAGTTTTAGGCAGGTGTACTGTAGCTAACAAAGCAATTCCAGTAAATCTTATCTAATATTCATTAGAACAAGCTTTGTTAAAGAAAATAGTGAATGGTTTGAGCTTGACAATTAAATTGGAACTTGTCCTTGCTAAATGTGGTGTTACTTAGGTGTCAAAATAAATGTTCTTACCTCGGCCATTTTCCCTTCTCCCCTTATCATTGAATGCTACCCTGTCCCTCACACCTCAGCATCTCTGCTAAAAGCCTAAACTGGGTGGCATTTTCTGACTTTTGAGGCGTCATGCTGCACCATTGAAGTTCAGCTTCAAACACCCAGAAATGGGGCAAGATATGACTTTATTGTGCTTCTAAAATTGCTCTGTTTGTTTTGTAAAAAGAAAACAAAAAACAATAAGATTTTAAACTTTACATTTTTTTTTTTTTATTGAATGTATCCTTCCACAAGGGCAAAACAGTCCCGATACTTTGGCTGTAGAGAATACAAATGGTCTGGAAGAACTTATTATTGCCGCTTCATTTATTAATGCTGCTGAATTCATTTTGTTTTATTAGATATGTCCATTTATTTATGTATTTATGTAAATATTTATTTATTTATTTTCATACTGCAGCTGCAGCCTATTGGTTTTCTGTGAAGTAAAACGACAAAAATGTAGAATCGAGCTGCTTAACTGTTTTTATACACCCTGGTATGTACATTTGATGTTTACAATACTGACGCTGCGCACCATTTCACACACCAAGCCATCCTTTGTTCTCACCACCACTTAGGCTCAGAGACAGGCAGGCTTGATGATTTGCTTGCTGGGTGTCACTCAATACAAACAAAACTTTACTGCATTTTAATACACACTGATACCTGGAATTACTGTACTTTCAATTTACTTCATTACTTCTTACATGACTTTACAATCTGAACCTTGTTTTTTTTTCATTTTTTCTACGCAATCTCTTCATTGCTAAGGTCCAACGCTGCCACGCTCTACTCTGGCTGTAAAAGCTGCTGATCAGCTGCATTCGGTACTAAAGAAAGGAAATAGATTATCATTTTAAATTTATAGGATTCCATTTACTTTCTGCTAGGGTTAGATATATGAAATTTCAAAGATATTATGCCCTGCAGTTTTACATTTTTCTTGATGTAATTTGATTTGTAATATTACAAACTCATTATCTGATGTGAATAATCAAAGAACGGCAGAAATATCAAAACAACAGAAATACAAAATATTTCAATTTGACTGTTAAAATATAAATGTATCATTATGTAAATCAGAATTGCCAGTAGCAGGCAGATTACATATAATTGTAGCAGTTAATGTACCATTGCATTAAAATAACAACAATGAATGGGTTTGGAAAATCTGCAGCTTTAGGAAATGAATGGGGATGGAAGTCAGCAGTGGGAGGCTGGCAGTCTCAAATGAGCTGCAGGAGGTCTGCTGCAGAGAGCCAATATCCCCCACCGACAGGGCCGGTGATCAGAGGATTTAAACCTAGCGTTTGGAAAATCGTATTTCCAAAACAACAAATCAGAACAAAATAAATCTTTCTTGCTCAAACACACGAATGCACAAGCTGCAAAAATCAATCAAATTCTAACCATCAGGAATTTAGTCATCAGAGACCCTGGCCTCCGTGCCGAGCACTATAGCTGTATTTATTACAGTTTTCTATTACAGTTTTTTTTCCAGGTCTGCTGAACAAGTACATTATAATTCGCATTGTGCACATGGAGAATGTTACCGTTTTGATCCCCTGTGATAGCGTCAGAAATGAGAATCAAACAAAACACACCAGGTACCTTTAGGCTGGGCAGTAGCCTTCACTGAACTTTCCTCCTCAAACGAAGGGTTTTGGTTCCTTTATACCACGTGGCTGGGACTTGACTGATCAATTATTCAATCAAAACCCATCAACATTCCCTGACATGGATCTGGCAAACTTACATTCAAAATAATTAATCTTTATTTAAACAATACACAACCAAAACACACTATTTACATGTGCAGGGCTTCCGCCATGCCACACCCCCCTCTTTTAAAATACTAATCCTTTTGAAATGATTAAATTAAGTTTAAACCAAAACTATAATGAATACTGTGTTACCATCACTTTGTAGATATAAAATGTTCTTATGTCAGACCATGATTAAAAGGTTAAACTTGTTGTAACAGGGCGAGCAGCCCTGTATAGGGTTTATTTATTTTTAGAACGGGGTTCCCCCCCTACGCCCCTGTGCAGATTATTGTTTTGTGTTTGTTTGTTTTATGATTTAGTTGTGTAAATATGATGGCGAAACGCCGCGGGTTTTGTTATTGTTTTTGTATTTATTATTGTATTTATATATGAAGACGTAGCCGTGTGGTTTTGTTTATTTTAAAACGTTTTCTGGCAGAGGCGAGATTGGTGCTTGTCCTCTGCCAGGAATAATGAATAAACTCGTGCTGAAGGTGGCCATCTCCCGAATTAATTAAGTGATTAATTTTGTTGCTAATCGGGAGACGGTCACCTGCATAAAAGCCTGCAGCTCTCTACCCTTGGGGTGGGGGTATTAGGAGCGAGAGTGGAGAGAGCGAGGAGAGAGAAAACAAGCTTTAAAATATACAGGAACAGTGACAGCGACTGCTCAGCCTGACCTGTATTTGTATTTTGTGTTCGTGATTTGTTTTATTTAAAGTATTTATTTTCGCTCTGTGAGCAAGTTTCTTTTTGTTTAAACCTTTTATTTATTTTTGTATTTGAATAAACGGCACTCCGCGTCTTTATTATTTAAAACTGCAGTACTTGCCTGGTGTCAGTATTTTTCCCATCCCTGCTTCTGTCTGACGTTACCACCCAGCCAGCCTGCCACACTTGTGTATAACTTGTTTTAGCTTCTTGCCATGCAGACATCAAGCATTGAATGTCACGGAATTTTCTAATGTTAAATTCAAATAAAACAGAGGTTATGCTAGTGTGCTCACAGAACCAACTAAAAGAAAATGTGGGATTACATGAGTTCGACCCTTGCAATCTCTCATCAAAAATTAAACTAGAAATTAAGAGTTGGGGGTCATCTTTGATCCTGATCTCTCATTTGAGACTCATATTAGGGAAGCTACTAAAATATCTTTTTACCATTGGAGAAATATAGCCAAACTTAGACAAATTATTTCTGTATCTGATGCCGAGAGACTAATGCATGCCTTTGTTTCATCTAGAATTGATTATTGTTATGCACTTTTTTCTGGTGTCCCAAAATGTGTTCAGAATACTGCCGCTTGAACACATTACCCCTGTTTGGCCTCATTACACTGGCTCCCTGTGCAGTATAGAATTGATTTTAACATTTTGCTGTTAACTTACAAGGCCCTGAATGGATTCACACCTAGTTATTTGAGTTACTGACCCTGTATTTTCCAAACCGCACTCTGAGATCACAGAATGCGAGGATGTTGGTTATTCAACCCAACCCCTAAGTGAGAGATGCCTCTTTTATGCATCTGTGCATGAGCTTGATTGCTTGTTAATCACTCAATCGGGCTCAGGCACATTCTGCACGTGAAGTGATTGACAGGGAAGGTCATTAATCCTTCCCTGCTGACCTAAAACACCCGTGCACAACAACCATACATTTTAAACAATAATAACACATGACACAAAACACAAAATACGCACAGGGGCAGGGCGTACCCCGCCACAGGGTGTTAAGTTATGGGTCCTAGTTTTTAAGAAGTGATTGATTTGTAATTTGTAATGTCTCATTAACTGGAGATTTTATTTTGATATTTAATGACTCATATTCACTCAAACAGTTATCCTGCTTGCATATTCATAGTATTATATTTGCTGACTTAAAAGTGGTATTAATTCTATAAGAAAAGACAAATTATAGGCAATTGATTAATGCTTGCTTTTACATGTAAGTGATATTTACACTAAAGCTGAGATATTATTTCAATACTATTGCTTGCTGAGATTCATGTACTGACTTGTGCTATTTGATACTAATCTTCCTTTCTATTTGTCTACCATATTATTTTACTAACTTTTAAACATGTATAAAAGATATAACAGTGTTGCATGTTTTATTGTTCCGTTGTTTTTGTCTCTGCAGCCTTGAGCTAGTTTGGGACAAATGTATAACTAACAGTGCTAATTAAATGAAACCATTACACACACTGATTAATTATCTTTAATTGGGTGCCTAAACACCAATTCTCCCTACACTTATATTAACCCTGTTTTAAATTTGTAGTCGTATTTTAGTGTACCTGCTTTTCAAAAACAATGTAGAGTTCGAAAAGATCGGACAGCCGACTGTAGCTTCAGACCCCTTAAATAACCCAAAACCCATCAACAAAAATACAACATTGTATAATGATTTTCCGGCCTGGGCCCACGTCCCTTCTCTTAATCCAGGTGCGTCCCCTGAATCCCTTGGATCCCCTGCCAAGGGGTCATCGCAGGTGCAGTGACACACCAGTGTTAGCCTATGGGGTGTTTCTGTGGCAGAACCTGCAGGCTCTGTCTCTCATGCTCTGTGCACGCATAGCCGCAGGCTGGTGTTGCTGTATGCAAAAGCAAACCACAATGGCACAGCCCTAATATCCCTGAATGGACGCACAGTTACAGTATTTTATTCATAGCATTTATAGAAAAACAAAATTTGCTGTCTTTTCCATGCTGCACTTTTCTGTTGATCCAATATACGTGAGTTGCTTCTGGGAGTTTGAATCCTTCTAGGAAAAACAATCATGGATTTTTCCTAGACAATGGCTCTTCATGAGCATGTTTAAAAATTCTAAATGTTTGCCCTTCGTTCTCTTTAAAGGTCTCAAACTCGCAGAAGCTATACGTATTTGAGTACCAGCTTGTGACTGACGTGTTTTCAATGTCATCTTAATTCCTTCATGCAACTTTACGAAGTGTACCGGAAGCACCGCATTGAAACATTTGCAATAAGCATGCGAAAAAACATTCTTCTTAACAGCTTCAAATAAATGACCATTAAACACATCGAATTCACCTTTACCATAATGTATATGCTTTTCATTTAGGAAAACCTGAGACCTACAAAATGTATATTACGGTAGGTAAGATGTACTTTAAAAGATTATGCTAACAGCCAATAAACTTCCTGTCCCTAGTCGTTTTGTTTTCCTAGAAATTGATAATATTTTAGGCAATAAAAAGCACTTGTGCAATGGCCTTCTCATTAAAATCTTTTGCTTTTATCCAGTGGAAATAATGCAGAAAGCCAAACTAATTGATATTAAAAACAGCAAATGATGAAAAATATGTTAATCCTAATGTTAACAAACAGGGAATTAATTCATCATCATTGACACTGCTTACAATAAGATATCAGCATTAGCAAGGGCAATGACATTATTAGCCTGGTTCTGCCAAATTAACATTTTTTTTATCTGATGACAGCCAGTAGTGTCTATGGAATGAGCCAGGAGGGCTGATTAAAAAGCAACCCAATAAAATCAGCAAGGCTTTGCTCTGCCCCCTCTCATATGTGCAGGGTATACAATTCAATTTGGTATCATTCTTGGCAGTCACTATTTTTGTTTTCCGATCAGAAGACAAGATCCTACCAGCAGTGTAAACTTATAGAGCTGAATACAAAATGCTGCTCTGCTCAGATATACAGCATACAGAACACAAACATTTGTCCAATAGGGAAAAGTCTCAGTGCTGAATCGGCTATGCTCTTCATCCTCTATTATTATTTGTTTATTTAGCAGACGCCTTTATCCAAGGTGACTTACAGAGACTGGGGTGTGTGAACTATGCATCAGCTGCAGAGTCACTTACAATTACATCTCACCCGAAAGACGGAGCACAGGGAGGTTAAGTGACTTGCTGAGGATCACACACAATGAGTCAGTGGCTGAGGTGGGATTTGAACCGGGGACCTTCTAGTTACAAGCCCTTTTCTTTAACCACTGGACCACACAGCCTCTATAGTAAAGATAAGCCGAATGTAACTGAGGATGCTGTTTTTCTTTATTTCAAAGTAAGGGGGTGATTCATAGATTTTCTTTACATAGGTTCGATGGGCTATAGGCACCGTTGTGTATAAGTGCAATTTCTTTTCTGTCTTAATTTAGACAGCAGTGTGGATTCCTGTGGCGGAGTGTCCCGCCCCTATTTATTATTATTTGTGTTTTGTTTGCGGCGCAGTTAAAAGCGCAGCGACTTTTGTTATTTATAATTTAAAAACCCCGTGAGGATGCATGACTGATCAGCTACTGATTATTTAACTAGCTGACAGTCATGCATCCTTACCAAACGCGTGCAGACTGTGGCCGAGGGGTAATAAGATAATTAACAGCTAGTTAACCCCTCGGCCAGAGTATAAGAACCTGCAGGGTTGTTGAGTGTTGAGAGCGGAGAGCGGAGAGCGGAGAGCGGAGAGCGGAGAGCGGAGAGCGGAGAGTACAACAAAACAATTGCTAAAACGTGCTGGTTTAGCCAGCACGCCACTTACTTGTTTGTCTGTTTATTCGTTTGGCCCTCGTGCCCTTTGGTTTCTGTTTTGTTTGTTTAAATCTTTTGTTTAATTATTAATAAATCCAGCTGAGTGCCGTTGCACTCAGCTTCACCCGCCCATCCATTCTTTGACTCAGTTACTTCCTGGTCCGTGACGTCATCAACCTCACCACTGCGAGCCAGACTGTCACATATGGTGTCCTGCGTGGGACAAAACAACGCCTCCAACAGCCGGACCAGGAAAGAAAAAGGACGTTTTTTTTTTTTTCAAAAACTGTTTTTTGTGAAGGGAAGAAAAAAAAAAAAAAAAAAAAAGGGAATAAAAAGGGGAAGAGAGAGGAATGGCCAGCCCCCACAACAGAGGGACAGTGGAAGCCAGTGGATGGATCCTGCGCTCCGGCCATGGGATCTCGCATGGTGGGTGCAAAGGGAGGACTCCATGGAGGAGTGGTGCACATACTGCCATCGATTTGGGCATGAGGAGGAAAGCTGCCCAGAGGTCGACCGGGACACAGATGAGGAAAGGGATGAGCCCGAAGTCCCGTTGTGTCCAGCGCCCAGAAGGGGGAAGCGCGAGCATCCAGTGCCCAGAAGGGGGGAGCGCGAGCATCCAGCGCCCAGAAGGGGGAGCCCGTGCATCCAGCCCCGGAAGGGGGAGCCCGTGCATCCAGCGCCCGGAAGGGGGGAGCCCGTGCATCCAGCGCCCGGAAGGGGGGAGCCCGTGCATCCAGCGCCCGGAAGGGGGGAGCCCGTGCATCCAGCGCCCGGAAGGGGGGAGCCCGTGCATCCAGCGCCCGGAAGGGGGGAGGCCCGTGCATCCAGCGCCCGGAAGGGGGGAGCCCGTGCATCCAGCGCCCAGGCCTCCAGCAGCAGAGGAAGAATACCTGCTGCCTCTGCCTCCACCACCAGGAGCAGAGCAGCAAGAGCTGCCTCTGCCTCCACCATCTCCACCGCTTCCACCACCAGGAGCAGAGCAGCGGGAGCTGCCTCTGCCTCCGCCATCTCCACTGCTAGGAGCAGAGCAGCAGGAGCTGCCTCTACCTCCACAACCTCCACCAGCAGAGGGTGAATGCCTGCTGGTTCTGCCTCAACCGCCGTGGGAGGACTGCTTGCCCCTCCCACCTCCACCAGCAGAGGGTGAATATCTGCTGGTTCCGTCTCAAGCGCCGTGGGAGGACTGTTTACCGCTCCCAGCTCCACCAGCAGAGGGTGAATTCCTGCTGGTTCCGCCTCATCCGCTGTGGGAGGATTGCTTGCCCCTCCCACCTCCACCAGCAGAGGGTGAATGCCTGCTGGTTCTGCCTCAACCACCGTGGGAGGACTGCTTTCCCCTCCCACCTCCACCAGCAGAGGGTGAATGCCTGCTGGTTCCGTCTCAAGCGCCGTGGGAGGAGTGCTTACCGCTCCCAGCTCCACCAGCAGAGGGTGAATTCCTGCTGGTTCCACCTCAGCCGCCGTGGGAGGACTGCTTGCTCTCCCACCTCCACCAGCAGAGGGTGAATACCTGCTGGTTCCGCCTCAGCCACCATGGGAGGACTGCTTGCCGCTCCCAGCTCCACCAGCAGAGGGTGAATGCCTGCTGGTTCCGCCCAACTGCCGTGGGAGGATTGCTTGCTCCTCTCACCTCCACCAGCAGAGGGTGAATACCTGCTGGTTCTGCCTCAGCCGCCGTGGGAGGACTGGTTTCCTCCCACCTCCACCAGCAGAGGGTGAATACCTGCTGGTTCCACAACCACCGTCATGGGAAGGACTGCTCTTGCCCTGCTTCGCACCGCCCAAGGATGCCTGCCTCGCTTCGCCCAAGGATGCTTGCCTCGCTTCGCCCAAGAAGGCCTGTCTTGCATCGCCTGGGGCTGCCTGTTGCTCCGCATCGCCTGGGGCTGCCTGTTGCGCCGCATCGCCTGGAGAGCCACCAGTTACAGGGAACGAGGGAGAAGTGGAGCTCCCGCTGCCGCCTCTATGGCCAGGGGCTCCCCTCCCGAAGTTCACCTCCGGAGGGTCCGCTACTGCTGCTGCTGCCGTCGCCTCCCGAGGGTCCGCTGCTGCTGCCGCCGCCCCGAGGGTCCGCTGCTGCTGCCGCCGCCTCCCGAGGGTCCGCTGCTGCTGCCGCCACCTCCCGAGGGTCCGCTGCTGCTGCCGCTGCCTGCCAAGGGTCTGCAGCTGCTGCCATCGCCTCCCGAGGGTCCTGTTTTGCCTGGGGTCGCTACCAGTCCTGCCATGTGGCAGGAAATACTGTGGCTGGAGCCCCATGAAGGGGAGCTGCCGACCACGGAAAAGGGGGTTGGTCAGGAGACCAGCTCCCCAGCCGCACTTTCGCTGCAGGAAATACTATGGCTGGAACCCCATGAAGGGCAGCTGCCAGCCATGAAGAAGGGGGAGGTCAGGAGACCAGCTCCCCGCAGCAATTTCGCTGCAGGAGAGAGGGTGGCCGGAGCCCCACGGAGGGAGCTGCCGGCCATGAAGAAGGGGGCAGGTCTGGAGACCACCCCAAAATTTTCCTGGCCAGAGGAGCTGGCCTGTGCGTGGTCCACTGGGATGCTACAGTTGTTGGGGTGGGAGGAGGACATCCCACCGTGGCCGCCACCTTTGGCCTGTTGCTGCCCCTGTTCCTGCGCGGGACTACTAGCCGGGACTTTAGGGAATAAGGGGGAGGTGGCCGAAAGGCCATGTGTGCTGCGCATAGGTGGGGCATGTGTGGCGGAGTGTCCCGCCCTATTTATTATTATTTGTGTTTTGTTTGCGGCGCAGTTAAAAGCGCAGCGACTTTTGTTATTTATAATTTAAAAACCCTGCGAGGATGCATGACTGATCAGCTACTGATTATTTAACTAGCTGACAGTCATGCATCCTTACCAAACACGTGCAGACTGTGGCCGAGGGGTAATAAGATAATTAACAGCTAGTTAACCCCTCGGCCAGAGTATAAGAACCTGCAGCTGTCCGTACTGGGTTGTTGAGTGTTGGAGTGTAGAGAGTACGGGAGAGCGGAGAGAGAGCGCGTAGAATACAACAAAACAATTGCTAAAATGTGCTGGTTTAGCCAGCACGCCACTTACTTGTTTGTCTGTTTATTCGTTTGGCCCTCGTGCCCTTTGGTTTCTGTTTTGTTTGTTTAAATCTTTTGTTTAATTAATAAATCCAGCTGAGTGCCTTTGCACTCAGCTTCACCCACCCATCCATTGTTTGACTCAGTTACTTCCTGGTCCGTGATGTCATCAACCTCACCACTGCGAGCCAGACTGTCACAATTCCTCAAAGCCTTATCTGTAAACATGTTCTGCTGCTGTGCTGTGTTTAACAGCCAGAGAGAAGAGGAGTTGGTACTGTAGGAATGGACCAACTGGTTTCACAGATCCTGATCATAATAGTGTTGCACTTCCTTGGAAATTTCAGCTGGAGGTTGACATTGCCCCCACCCCCTTCAACAGCTTCTTTCCTGCCATTAACCAACCAGCTGCTTCCCCTATTGACTTGCTTTGAGCCGTACCATGACGCAGAAGACACTGCTCAGGGGAAATGACCAAGGAAGTGCAAGAAAATCGATTTTCTGCAAGTTAGACATGGGACCTGAGAACTTTCTTCAACCTTGTACCAGATATCATGTTTACAAATTAAAATACATGCTTGCTATAACATGTGTTTCTTTCAGAACTGCACAGTTGAGACCTATTTAGCTAGTATAAGATTTATGGAACTAGTTTGTTTGCTACAATCACTTTAGAGTCTTATTCTGTACTGATGAGATTGCCCCAGTGCAGAGCATGGCCCAGCTGAACTAGCACCACTTTGCATCACCATTTTAAGCCAATGTGAAATAATTCATGGTTTCAAGGGTGAGTGTAATCTCTTTCCCACTACAGTACAGTAGCTTGTGGGTTTTAATTCGCATGCAGGCAGGCTGGAATAAGGAATGCATTTTTGGGCTGTTTAGAAGCTTGAGGTCACATTGCAGTAATCAGGTATTAAAAGCAGCATTTTACAAATAACACCATCTTTCTATTTCCATGTACAGTATTAATACAAAAAGTTCGAATGCTAGTTTTCAATGCAAAAACAAATTAAAAAGTCACTGTTTTACTATGATTAATAATATATGGCCCCTTTATTAGTACCTGTCATATGCAGGTGTCTGCCTTTGAGTTCACTGGGCGCCTGTCCAGCAGGGTTCGCTGTAGCGTGATCAGGAGAAAGTCCCAGAGCCAATGCGACTCTCCTTCAGAGTCCCCAGCAAAGACTGGTCTACTTCACACAGCCAGGACGTGAATCTATACTTTATGACTAACCATGCACACCACGCTGCTGTGTTTCTCCCTCCCTCCCCCTCCCCAGATAGTATGTTTTAAAATACGTGTTTATTTCAAAACTGCACATTTGGGACCTGTATAATGAATAATGAAAATGTGGAACTGTTTTGTTAGCTACAATTACTTAAAGTTCTCTTTTGAAGTCGACACATGGCTACATAGGTTTAAAGTACAAACAGCAGATGGCTGAACAACATGTATTTACCCTTAGCAACACTACAGTGCCTTCCATTTCCTTTGAAACCACAGAAGGCTGCATTTGAATTAACATGATTCCTCATGATAGGCAGCTAAAGACATTCATTTTGAGTAGATGTTGTAACTAACGTGGGCTGAGCTGGAATGCGTAAATGGCCTTTAGATACGCCACCTCTGGTATTTCCTTCTGATGAAATTCACATTGGGTACAATGTCACACATTCTGACAGTTAAACTACAGTATGTTCCCTTTGCCGCTAGTTCTGACTCACCCACAATAACCTTGACATATGACCCAGGTTCAACTTAACAAGTATGTCAGTAACATCCAATACACATCACGGGTGTAAATTCAGCATTAGAGCTATCAGTATGATGGAAAAGTAATTAACTATATTAACAGTATGTACAGAATAGTATAGCCTAATCAATTACAATGAATATCTGGTATTTAAGACTCCATTGTCATGGTAAGCAAACGTGGTGTTATTATCATGGTAAAGTATATTAAATGACTGATTTACAGTATGTGGAATTACTTCTTATATTCTCAAGATGTGTGGAATACATACGGATGTACAGACAGAGAGACACCTCCATATATCCCCACAATATGAGACACCCAGTAACTTTTGCTAAATAAGGTAAATACCAAGTTTCATCACAATTTAATCAGTTTATATGCAAGGTATATGCAAAAATATAGGTGTGACACACAGCTGATAAAGCATGTTGGTCTTATTAGAGACCTTAATACTGAACACAGTACATTGTTGTCAATAGGAGCAAATTGGGTTAGACTGTATGGGAGGTGAAAGTAACAAAATGAAATAATCAAATGTTAAATTTTAACATCAAATAATAAATTCAACATTCGAAGCCTCTCATTGGCTGAACAGGTTAACAGGTAACAAAGAGGAATGCCGATCTCCCGAAGTGGAAGGGGTGGGAATGGACGGGCGGATTGGATTGATTGACAGTTTGCAAGTGACAAAGTGCACATTGAATGGATAAAAGGCACATTGAATGTATAAAGCTCACATTTAATGTTTGATGCCAGTTTTTAGCATTCAACTGTTGCATTTAACATTCAATGGTAGTATTTAACATTCAATACTTGCATTTAATATTCAGTGTTGAATTTATTATTTGATGTTAAAATGTAACATTTGATACATTTATTTAATATTGAATGCTAGTATTTATTATTGATGCTAAAATTCAATATGCGATATTTGCTTAAATTTAACATTTAATGAATTGTCATTCATTATTTAATTTTTGTTTCTTTCACCTCCCACCGCCTTAATTGTGAGACAGTCTTTTTAATGAGGTAGCCTTAAAGCGATAGTGTCTATTGTGTTAATTTCTGAAAAAACAGCAGTTAGCATTTTCATAAGTAGTTTATGTGCTGTATCTATTAAATGAGAATGGCAGACAACAAGGCCTGTGCAAAGCAATATACTTCCATAGAGGCCTTCACTGCAATGCTGAAAGAGAAGCTGTGAGATCAGACTGCCTCCTACACTTGCATGGCATTGTCATTCATTTCTTTATGGTTTAACCTGGATAAAAAACCCATTGAAATTTACATCTGATTTCTAAGGGTGCTGGAAGGCAGCAGCAGCAGCAGCCACACGTAGTCAGTTACTAACAAATGACAATTGAACACAACCTTTTGTAAAAGAACATCTAAACACCCATCTACAATTCAGTCACAAACTCCTTCTCCTGTGGCCTCTGTAGAGCTTGCAGAATCATGTCTAATCTCTGAAGACAGCTGGTACACCAGAGTGTAACCATTAACTTGTCAGCAACACAGAACACATGACTAAGAAATATTACATAGAACAAATGCAGTATTTCTTACGCCCATTAGGGCAGACTGTTGCAGGGGCAGGTTAATGGTTAAAGTCAGTCAACTTCTGCATGGACAGCCACTTCCCCCCTGATCCCTGATCCCATGTGTAGCCCTCTCTTTTTACTTCAGCATCACAGTTTTCTGCACCCACTGTTTTCTGAACTGCCGGTCTTCTTCTCCTTGGGGGTTCCATTTCAACGGCTGTCAAGCGACACAGGTTTGGGGTTTTCTGAGGGTATGTCCAATCCAACCCCATTTTATATGTCTTATTTGTAACTCTGTTCCTCATTCTTGATGGACTCTGGCCAGCGAATGCCCAAGATATTTTGTAGACAATTATTGACAAATGTCTGTAACTTGTTTGCCATGGTCTTTGTTCCTCTCCATGTGTTTCTGCTCTGTACCTTGGTGTTAAGAATGTGACTATGGCAGGATAGCAGCAGAGGGAAGACTCAGGGACAGAAAATGCAGTGAAACCAAAATATTTTAATAGACAAAACACAAATAAAAGGCACAAGGGCCAAACAAAAGGTATAAACACTAAACAAAAGGTTTCCAACAAAACACTGGAACAAAATAAATCATTCTACAGACAACACTTACTCTGTGTCTCTTCAAAACAAAAACACTCCAAACCACCCTCTCCAAACAAAGGATTTCACCTGCCTTTTATATTCTGTGGCTGGAGCCCAATTACCCAATAATTAACAATTAAGCACTTAAGGCTCCAGCCACATTCTCACATATATTTTCGCAGGGAGGAATTTAACCCCCTCCCTGCCGATTCAAACCAAACAAGAATCACAATAAACATAATGAAAACAGTAAAAATAACAATAACAAACAACAAAAATTATAGGGGCGAGCTAGCCCCCATCACAGTGACGTTTGGCTATTGTTTGGTCTTCAGATTTATTTTAGGGATACAAATGCTGTTCTGACTTTCCTATTCTTGTTTGGATAGCTTTATCAGTTCTTCCATCCTTGCTGCTGATGCTTCCAAGTGAACTTGTCCTCAAGCTCTTTACCATTTAGGGTAATCCTGTCATTCTAACTGTTCTTTATGTGCATAACTTTAGTTTTGTCTTTAATGACTTCGAGGCCTGTTTTTGCTGATATTGCTGCTGCTAGTCTATTGGTTGTTTGCTTGTTCTGCATATGTTATTGGTTGTGAGAAAGAAGGATGATGTCATTGGCAAAGTCCAGCTGATCTAGCTGGCTAAGTAGTGTCTACTGTATGCCTGGGCCTTGTCCTTCTCTTGTCCTTTGCATCACTAAGAAGAATAACAAAGGTGACAACAAACATCCCTGTAGTCCTCCAGTTTCCACTTTGAAGGGTTCTATGATGAGCAGAGTGGTTATATGGTCAATGCACGATTTGTCTTTTTCGAAAACCAGCCTGCTCATCTCTTAGTTGTTTGTCAAGTTTTGTGTTTTGTCTTTCAAGGCTAGTCTTTTCAATCTGTTTAAGCCTTTCCCTGTGTAACAGGGCGAGCAGCCCTGTACATTGATTTGTTTATTTTATTTTAGAACGGGGTCCCCCTCCACCCCTGTGTTATTTTGTATTTGTTTATTATGATTTAGTATGTATTTGTGACGCGAAGCCATGAAGTTTTGTTATTGTTTATTTTTGTATCTCTATATGACGGCGTACCGCCATGTTATTGTTTTGTTTATTTTTAAAACGTGTTCTGGCAGAGGCGAGATTGGTGCTCGTCCTCTGCCAGGAATAATTAATAAACTCGTGCAGAAGGTGGCCATCTCCCGAATTAATTAAGTGGTTAATGTTGTTGCTAATTGGGAGATGGTCACCTGAATATAAAAAGCCTGCAGCTCTCCAGCTCGGGGTGGGTGTTAGATTGGAGAGAGTGAGCGAGAGGAGTGAGAGAAAAACAAAACAATAACACGGCGGTACAACGTCATATAGAGATACAAAAATAAACAATAACAAAACCCGCGGCGGTTCGCCGTCACAAATACATACTAAATCATAATAAACAAATACAAAATAACACAGGGGTGGAGGGGGACCCCGTTCTAAAATAAAATAAACAAATCAATGTACAGGGCTGCTCGCCCTGTTACACCCTGATATTGACAACAGTGGAATGCCTCCAGTTCTTGCAATCTCTGAGATCCCCTTTCTTTGGTAACTTAATGATCTAGCCATATTTCCAGTCTTCCGGTACCTCTTCTGTTTCCCATATCTTCGAAGTTGGAACAGCCTTTCAGTGGATTTTTCTGAATCTACTTTACTGGCTTCCGGTGGTATAGCATCAGGCTGGGGCTTTTCCGCTCTTCAGTTTCTTCATGGCCTCCTTAATTTCTGCTCTGCTAGGATTGTTTGTGTTTACCTGCAAAGGAGTTTCTGCAGATGGTATATCTGAGGGGTAGGCTGGAGTATGTCGATTTAGCAGTTCCTTGAAATGTTCTGCCCATCTTTTGAGCTGATCATAGTTTTTTTGTGAGTATTATTATTATTATTATTTGTTTATTTAGCAGTCGCCTTTATCCAAGGCGACTTACAGAGACTAGGGTGTGTGAACTATGCATCAGCTGCAGAGTCACTTACAACTACGTCTCACCCGAAGACGGAGCACAAGGAGGTTAAGTGACTTGCTCAGGGTCACACAATGAGTCAGTGGCTGAGCCGGGATTTGACCCAGGGACCTCCTGGTTACAAGCCCTTTTCTTTAACCACTGGACCACATCGCCTCCTATAGTAGTGTTCCATTGTTGTTCTTCACTGGCTTGTCTGCTATTTTATGCATCGCTGCAAGCTTTCTTGTAAAATCATATCATTCTTTCATGTTTCCCTGTTTCGCTGCATCTTGTTTGGCTAGATTTCAATGAACATTCTCTTATCACGTCTCATGCTACTTTTCACTTCTTTGTCAGCCTCTGAATACTAATTTTATTCTAAACACCACAGTCACAAGTAATTTCCTATTGCAAATATTTAACAGCAGAGGGTGAATTCCTGCTGGTTCCGCCTCATCCGCTGTGGGAGGATTGCTTGCCCCTCCCACCTCCACCAGCAGAGGGTGAATGCCTGCTGGTTCTGCCTCAACCACCGTGGGAGGACTGCTTTCCCCTCCCACCTCCACCAGCAGAGGGTGAATGCCTGCTGGTTCCGTCTCAAGCGCCGTGGGAGGAGTGCTTACCGCTCCCAGCTCCACCAGCAGAGGGTGAATTCCTGCTGGTTCCACCTCAGCCGCCGTGGGAGGACTGCTTGCCTCTCCCACCTCCACCAGCAGAGGGTGAATACCTGCTGGTTCCGCCTCAGCCACCATGGGAGGACTGCTTGCCGCTCCCAGCTCCACCAGCAGAGGGTGAATGCCTGCTGGTTCCGCCTCAACCGCCGTGGGAGGATTGCTTGCTCCTCTCACCTCCACCAGCAGAGGGTGAATACCTGCTGGTTCTGCCTCAGCCGCCGTGGGAGGACTGGTTTCCCCTCCCACCTCCACCAGCAGAGGGTGAATACCTGCTGGTTCCACAACCACCGTCATGGGAAGGACTGCTCTTGCCCTGCTTCGCACCGCCCAAGGATGCCTGCCTCGCCGCCCAAGGATGCCTGCCTCGCCGCCCAAGGATGCCTGCCTCGCCGCCCAAGGATGCTTGCCTCGCCGCCCAAGAAGGCCTGTCTCGCATCGCCTGGGGCTGCCTGTTGCTCCGCATCGCCTGGGGCTGCCTGTTGCGCCGCATCGCCTGGAGAGCCACCAGTTACAGGGAACGAGGGAGAAGTGGAGCTCCCGCTGCCGCCTCTATGGCCAGGGGCTCTCCTCCCGAGTTCACCTCCGGAGGGTCCGCTACTGCTGCTGCTGCCGTCGCCTCCCGAGGGTCCGCTGCTGCTGCCGTCGCCTCCCGAGGGTTCGCTGCTGCTGCCGTCGCCTCCCGAGGGTCCGCTGCTGCTGCCGTCACCTCCCGAGGGTCCGCTGCTGCTGCCGTTGCCTGCCAAGGGTCTGCAGCTGCTGCCATCGCCTCCCGAGGGTCCTGTTTTGCCTGGGGTCGCTACCAGTCCTGCCATGTGGCAGGAAATACTGTGGCTGGAGCCCCATGAAGGGGAGCTGCCGACCACGGAAAAGGGGGGGTTGGTCAGGAGACCAGCTCCCCCAGCCGCACTTTCGCTGCAGGAAATACTATGGCTGGAACCCCATGAAGGGCAGCTGCCAGCCATGAAGAAGGGGGGGGAGGTCAGGAGACCAGCTCCCCCCGCAGCAATTTCGCTGCAGGAGAGAGGGTGGCCGGAGCCCCACGGAGGGAGCTGCCGGCCATGAAGAAGGGGGCAGGTCTGGAGACCACCCCAAAATTTTCCTGGCCAGAGGAGCTGGCCTGTGCGTGGTCCACTGGGATGCTACAGTTGTTGGGGTGGGAGGAGGACATCCCACCGTGGCCGCCACCTTTGGCCTGTTGCTGCCCCTGTTCCTGCGCCGGGACTACTAGCCGGGACTTTAGGGAATAAGGGGGGGGAGGTGGCCGAAAAGGCCATGTGTGCTGCGCACAAGGTGGGGCATGTGTGGCGGAGTGTCCCGCCCCTATTTATTATTATTTGTGTTTTGTTTGCGGCGCAGTTAAAAGCGCAGCGACTTTTGTTATTTATAATTTAAAAACCCTGCGAGGATGCATGACTGATCAGCTACTGATTATTTAACTAGCTGACAGTCATGCATCCTTACCAAACACGTGCAGACTGTGGCCGAGGGGTAATAAGATAATTAACAGCTAGTTAACCCCTCGGCCAGAGTATAAGAACCTGCAGCTGTCCGTACTGGGTTGTTGAGTGTTGGAGTGTAGAGAGTACGGGAGAGCGGAGAGAGCGCAGAGAATACAACAAAACAATTGCTAAAATGTGCTGGTTTAGCCAGCACGCCACTTACTTGTTTGTCTGTTTATTCGTTTGGCCCTCGTGCCCTTTGGTTTCTGTTTTGTTTGTTTAAATCTTTTGTTTAATTAATAAATCCAGCTGAGTGCCTTTGCACTCAGCTTCACCCACCCATCCATTGTTTGACTCAGTTACTTCCTGGTCCGTGATGTCATCAACCTCACCACTGCGAGCCAGACTGTCACAATTCCTCAAAGCCTTATCTGTAAACATGTTCTGCTGCTGTGCTGTGTTTAACAGCCAGAGAGAAGAGGAGTTGGTACTGTAGGAATGGACCAACTGGTTTCACAGATCCTGATCATAATAGTGTTGCACTTCCTTGGAAATTTCAGCTGGAGGTTGACATTGCCCCCACCCCTTCAACAGCTTCTTTCCTGCCATTAACCAACCAGCTGCTTCCCTATTGACTTGCTTTGAGCCGTACCATGACGCAGAAGACACTGCTCAGGGAAATGACCAAGGAAGTGCAAGAAAATCGATTTTCTGCAAGTTAGACATGGGACCTGAGAACTTTCTTCAACCTTGTACCAGATATCATGTTTACAAATTAAAATACATGCTTGCTATAACATGTGTTTCTTTCAGAACTGCACAGTTGAGACCTATTTAGCTAGTATAAGATTTATGGAACTAGTTTGTTTGCTACAATCACTTTAGAGTCTTATTCTGTACTGATGAGATTGCCCCAGTGCAGAGCATGGCCCAGCTGAACTAGCACCACTTTGCATCACCATTTTAAGCCAATGTGAAATAATTCATGGTTTCAAGGGTGAGTGTAATCTCTTTCCCACTACAGTACAGTAGCTTGTGGGTTTTAATTCGCATGCAGGCAGGCTGGAATAAGGAATGCATTTTTGGGCTGTTTAGAAGCTTGAGGTCACATTGCAGTAATCAGGTATTAAAAGCAGCATTTTACAAATAACACCATCTTTCTATTTCCATGTACAGTATTAATACAAAAAGTTCGAATGCTAGTTTTCAATGCAAAAACAAATTAAAAAGTCACTGTTTTACTATGATTAATAATATATGGCCCCTTTATTAGTACCTGTCATATGCAGGTGTCTGCCTTTGAGTTCACTGGGCGCCTGTCCAGCAGGGTTCGCTGTAGCGTGATCAGGAGAAAGTCCCAGAGCCAATGCGACTCTCCCTTCAGAGTCCCCAGCAAAGACTGGTCTACTTCACACAGCCAGGACGTGAATCTATACTTTATGACTAACCATGCACACCACGCTGCTGTGTTTCTCCCTCCCCCCTCCCCCCTCCCCAGATAGTATGTTTTAAAATACGTGTTTATTTCAAAACTGCACATTTGGGACCTGTATAATGAATAATGAAAATGTGCGGAACTGTTTTGTTAGCTACAATTACTTAAAGTTCTCTTTTGAAGTCGACACATGGCTACATAGGTTTAAAGTACAAACAGCAGATGGCTGAACAACATGTATTTACCCTTAGCAACACTACAGTGCCTTCCATTTCCTTTGAAACCACAGAAGGCTGCATTTGAATTAACATGATTCCTCATGATAGGCAGCTAAAGACATTCATTTTGAGTAGATGTTGTAACTAACGTGGGCTGAGCTGGAATGCGTAAATGGCCTTTAGATACGTCACCTCTGGTATTTCCTTCTGATGAAATTCACATTGGGTACAATGTCACACATTCTGACAGTTAAACTACAGTATGTTCCCTTTGCCGCTAGTTCTGACTCACCCACAATAACCTTGACATATGACCCAGGTTCAACTTAACAAGTATGTCAGTAACATCCAATACACATCACGGGTGTAAATTCAGCATTAGAGCTATCAGTATGATGGAAAAGTAATTAACTATATTAACAGTATGTACAGAATAGTATAGCCTAATCAATTACAATGAATATCTGGTATTTAAGACTCCATTGTCATGGTAAGCAAACGTGGTGTTATTATCATGGTAAAGTATATTAAATGACTGATTTACAGTATGTGGAATTACTTCTTATATTCTCAAGATGTGTGGAATACATACGGATGTACAGACAGAGAGACACCTCCATATATCCCCACAATATGAGACACCCAGTAACTTTTGCTAAATAAGGTAAATACCAAGTTTCATCACAATTTAATCAGTTTATATGCAAGGTATATGCAAAAAATATAGGTGTGACACACAGCTGATAAAGCATGTTGGTCTTATTAGAGACCTTAATACTGAACACAGTACATTGTTGTCAATAGGAGCAAATTGGGTTAGACTGTATGGGAGGTGAAAGTAACAAAAATGAAATAATCAAATGTTAAATTTTAACATCAAATAATAAATTCAACATTCGAAGCCTCTCATTGGCTGAACAGGTTAACAGGTAACAAAGAGGAATGCCGATCTCCCCGAAGTGGAAGGGGTGGGAATGGACGGGGCGGATTGGATTGATTGACAGTTTGCAAGTGACAAAGTGCACATTGAATGGATAAAAGGCACATTGAATGTATAAAGCTCACATTTAATGTTTGATGCCAGTTTTTAGCATTCAACTGTTGCATTTAACATTCAATGGTAGTATTTAACATTCAATACTTGCATTTAATATTCAGTGTTGAATTTATTATTTGATGTTAAAATGTAACATTTGATACATTTATTTAATATTGAATGCTAGTATTTATTATTGATGCTAAAATTCAATATGCGATATTTGCTTAAATTTAACATTTAATGAATTGTCATTCATTATTTAATTTTTGTTTCTTTCACCTCCCACCGCCTTAATTGTGAGACAGTCTTTTTAATGAGGTAGCCTTAAAGCGATAGTGTCTATTGTGTTAATTTCTGAAAAAACAGCAGTTAGCATTTTCATAAGTAGTTTATGTGCTGTATCTATTAAATGAGAATGGCAGACAACAAGGCCTGTGCAAAGCAATATACTTCCATAGAGGCCTTCACTGCAATGCTGAAAGAGAAGCTGTGAGATCAGACTGCCTCCTACACTTGCATGGCATTGTCATTCATTTCTTTATGGTTTAACCTGGATAAAAAAACCCATTGAAATTTACATCTGATTTCTAAGGGGTGCTGGAAGGCAGCAGCAGCAGCAGCCACACGTAGTCAGTTACTAACAAATGACAATTGAACACAACCTTTTGTAAAAGAACATCTAAACACCCATCTACAATTCAGTCACAAACTCCTTCTCCTGTGGCCTCTGTAGAGCTTGCAGAATCATGTCTAATCTCTGAAGACAGCTGGTACACCAGAGTGTAACCATTAACTTGTCAGCAACACAGAACACATGACTAAGAAATATTACATAGAACAAATGCAGTATTTCTTACGCCCATTAGGGGCAGACTGTTGCAGGGGGCAGGTTAATGGTTAAAGTCAGTCAACTTCTGCATGGACAGCCACTTCCCCCCTGATCCCTGATCCCATGTGTAGCCCTCTCTTTTTACTTCAGCATCACAGTTTTCTGCACCCACTGTTTTCTGAACTGCCGGTCTTCTTCTCCTTGGGGGTTCCATTTCAACGGCTGTCAAGCGACACAGGTTTGGGGTTTTCTGAGGGTATGTCCAATCCAACCCCATTTTATATGTCTTATTTGTAACTCTGTTCCTCATTCTTGATGGACTCTGGCCAGCGAATGCCCAAGATATTTTGTAGACAATTATTGACAAATGTCTGTAACTTGTTTGCCATGGTCTTTGTTCCTCTCCATGTGTTTCTGCTCTGTACCTTGGTGTTAAGAATGTGACTATGGCAGGATAGCAGCAGAGGGAAGACTCAGGGACAGAAAATGCAGTGAAACCAAAATATTTTAATAGACAAAACACAAATAAAAGGCACAAGGGCCAAACAAAAGGTATAAACACTAAACAAAAGGTTTCCAACAAAACACTGGAACAAAATAAATCATTCTACAGACAACACTTACTCTGTGTCTCTTCAAAACAAAAACACTCCAAACCACCCTCTCCAAACAAAGGATTTCACCTGCCTTTTATATTCTGTGGCTGGAGCCCAATTACCCAATAATTAACAATTAAGCACTTAAGGCTCCAGCCACATTCTCACATATATTTTCGCAGGGAGGAATTTAACCCCCTCCCTGCCGATTCAAACCAAACAAGAATCACAATAAACATAATGAAAACAGTAAAAATAACAATAACAAACAACAAAAATTATAGGGGCGAGCTAGCACCCCATCACAGTGACGTTTGGCTATTGTTTGGTCTTCAGATTTATTTTAGGGATACAAATGCTGTTCTGACTTTCCTATTCTTGTTTGGATAGCTTTATCAGTTCTTCCATCCTTGCTGCTGATGCTTCCAAGTGAACTTGTCCTCAAGCTCTTTACCATTTAGGGTAATCCTGTCATTCTAACTGTTCTTTATGTGCATAACTTTAGTTTTGTCTTTAATGACTTCGAGGCCTGTTTTTGCTGATATTGCTGCTGCTAGTCTATTGGTTGTTTGCTTGTTCTGCATATGTTATTGGTTGTGAGAAAGAAGGATGATGTCATTGGCAAAGTCCAGCTGATCTAGCTGGCTAAGTAGTGTCTACTGTATGCCTGGGCCTTGTCCTTCTCTTGTCCTTTGCATCACTAAGAAGAATAACAAAGGTGACAACAAACATCCCTGTAGTCCTCCAGTTTCCACTTTGAAGGGTTCTATGATGAGCAGAGTGGTTATATGGTCAATGCACGATTTGTCTTTTCGAAAACCAGCCTGCTCATCTCTTAGTTGTTTGTCAAGTTTTGTGTTTTGTCTTTCAAGGCTAGTCTTTTCAATCTGTTTAAGCCTTTCCCTGTGTAACAGGGCGAGCAGCCCTGTACATTGATTTGTTTATTTTATTTTAGAACGGGGTCCCCCTCCACCCCTGTGTTATTTTGTATTTGTTTATTATGATTTAGTATGTATTTGTGACGGCGAAGCGCCGCGAGTTTTGTTATTGTTTATTTTTGTATCTCTATATGACGGCGTACCGCCATGTTATTGTTTTGTTTATTTTTAAAACGTGTTCTGGCAGAGGCGAGATTGGTGCTCGTCCTCTGCCAGGAATAATTAATAAACTCGTGCAGAAGGTGGCCATCTCCCGAATTAATTAAGTGGTTAATGTTGTTGCTAATTGGGAGATGGTCACCTGAATATAAAAAGCCTGCAGCTCTCCAGCTCGGGGTGGGTGTTAGATTGGAGAGAGTGAGCGAGAGGAGTGAGAGAAAAACAAAACAATAACACGGCGGTACAACGTCATATAGAGATACAAAATAAACAATAACAAAACCCGCGGTTCGCGTCACAAATACATACTAAATCATAATAAACAAATACAAAATAACACAGGGGTGGAGGGGGACCCCGTTCTAAAATAAAATAAACAAATCAATGTACAGGGCTGCTCGCCCTGTTACACCCTGATATTGACAACAGTGGAATGCCTCCAGTTCTTGCAATCTCTGAGATCCCCTTTCTTTGGTAACTTAATGATCTAGCCATATTTCCAGTCTTCCGGTACCTCTTCTGTTTCCCATATCTTCTCGAAGTTGGAACAGCCTTTCAGTGGATTTTTCTGAATCTACTTTACTGGCTTCCGGTGGTATAGCATCAGGCTGGGGCTTTTCCGCTCTTCAGTTTCTTCATGGCCTCCTTAATTTCTGCTCTGCTAGGATTGTTTGTGTTTACCTGCAAAGGAGTTTCTGCAGATGGTATATCTGAGGGGTAGGCTGGAGTATGTCGATTTAGCAGTTCCTTGAAATGTTCTGCCCATCTTTTGAGCTGATCATAGTTTTTTTGTGAGTATTATTATTATTATTATTTGTTTATTTAGCAGTCGCCTTTATCCAAGGCGACTTACAGAGACTAGGGTGTGTGAACTATGCATCAGCTGCAGAGTCACTTACAACTACGTCTCACCCGAAAGACGGAGCACAAGGAGGTTAAGTGACTTGCTCAGGGTCACACAATGAGTCAGTGGCTGAGCCGGGATTTGACCCAGGGACCTCCTGGTTACAAGCCCTTTTCTTTAACCACTGGACCACATCGCCTCCTATAGTAGTGTTCCATTGTTGTTCTTCACTGGCTTGTCTGCTATTTTATGCATCGCTGCAAGCTTTCTTGTAAAATCATATCATTCTTTCATGTTTCCCTGTTTCGCTGCATCTTGTTTGGCTAGATTTCAATGAACATTCTCTTATCACGTCTCATGCTACTTTTCACTTCTTTGTCAGCCTCTGAATACTAATTTTATTCTAAACACCACAGTCACAAGTAATTTCCTATTGCAAATATTTAACAAATTCACTTTTTCAGGGGGAAGAAAGTAAAAAGGTAAAATATGTTGGTGACTTTATTTACATGCAGAAACAGTAATAAATGAGGATTTAATAACACATATACTGGGATAATAAACCGATACAAACTTAAAAAAATATGCACATTCAGTGTTTTTGTTTTGGGAAAAATAATGTAGAATAAAGTCATTGAAAAAACACAAATATGAATTCAAGCTGCATACACTATTGAGAAAGCTCAAGTCCTTAATGCATTGCTCTATAATTGCAACAAATTATATAGGAATTTACTACAGCAAACCGGCAGTATTTGTAAGTGAATGTACACTATACTCACAAACAATCAATATCTCTCCATCATAACACAATAACCTAATAATGACACTGGAAGTGAATGGAACACTATATCTGGTGAGTTATATCCACTTACAAATTGATATGTAGCAATCACGTACATTCCTGTGTGATCTGCTGCAATAATAGCGCAATGCATTAAGGACTTAAAACTTCTGAATAGTTTTATGCAGAGTGCAAGAATTAACTTTTAGATTTAAAAAAACATAATCTTATGTAAAAGGCAATAGCCAAACATATATAATAATCCAGTCTCATCACATAAGCCCTAACCAGGACGCTAGATGAACACTTTCTAAGTCCATATGATAATGGATTCAAATATAAATTACATTTTCTTAAATTGTGCCATATTCAAATATTTTAGAGGCTATTGCAGGCATTGTTTGTCATTTCGGCTGCACAGAATTGCAAGGCTCAGCCTGACTACACATTTACATTATGTTATAACCGGTTTCAATCAAAAAACAAAACAAAACAATATCACTCATCAAAAATGGTTTATTTACAGTGCAGGCAGATGCACACTTAAAATTTTTCTTCAAAGGCAAAATGTAGCCTTTTGATCGTCTGACTGCCTCTTCCCCCTCATCAATGTCCCCTTGCTTATCTTAAATATGTTTAAAAACAGCATTCAACTTACTGTACTAACATCTTATTACAAGATGTGTTCTTTTTATACAATGATGTGTAAATCCAGCATCTTTGTGCAGGCTGAAACAGCAACCTCTATGCTATTAATTGTATTATTTGTGCTTGTGTAAGAGGCAGTGTTGTGTGATGCACTGCTGTCATGGAAGATACAATCTCTATAACCACAAAAGCAGATGAGCCTGGCTTGCTTGCACAGCTTGCTGGCAGTGCGCACGGTCACTGGTTCACATCCACCCTCCCTCTGTTACATTGCTGCCATGGTCTCATTTGTAGCTGTTTTTTCAAATCCAAAACCTCAACTTAAAGCACTGGGAAGTTCTATTAAGGGTAAAGGTATCCCGATCCAGTAAACAATAGACATTGTACCAATGAAAATACCCTGTAAAATATAGGTAGAAGACAGAGGCACGTTTAAAAAATACTGCAGTAGAGGGTTCACCCTCTGGAGGGTTTATAATTAAAACACAATGCAGATGCAACCCTGTGTGCAGCATGATAACTGAGGAACAGGGAGGACCTGCCAAACCTTTTACCAAAATGAAAGGTTAATATTCATCCTATGTGTCTCTTAAGAAAACTTGAAAGATTCCCTTTGATTAGTACAGACTTCTTCCTGCTTGCATGGTTTTTAAAGATACCTCTTGATGTTTATTGTGATGGGCAACACTTCAAATATATTATTTACGCTTTCTTTTGAAAACAAAATGCTGAGCATCCAGATGGTGGAATTAACTGTGTTTAGTGGGATTAGGGTTATATTTTAGTAAAGGGCGAATGGGCAAACAAAATCTATAACTTCATCTATGCCTATGTGACATGAAGGAAAAACACTGCAACCCAGACAACAACTTAAATGTTTTTAAATAGTGCAAGTGCATTATAATGTACAATGCGTTTGCTCAGATCACAGCTTTGACATGATGTGGCACAGACTCCACAAGGTGCTGGAAGGTGTCTTTCAGTCATCAATATATCACGCTAGGTGATAGACGGGCAGTTGATTGTAATGAGAAGTTCATCCCAAACATGCTCCTCTGGATTGAGATCCAAGGATTGCAGTGGCCATGGAAGAAGCCTGAAGTCTCTGTTATGCACCTCATACCATTTACACTCAGAATGGGTGTACATTTTTCCTACTGTTTTTTTGAATGTGAGCACAATATACTGAACACGGAAGTTGTTTAGAGATAGCACGCACATAAAAAATGGAGGTAGGACAAATTACCTTTAAATAAGTTGCACAAGTGCGCCTACATGGAAAACAAATAAGAATGAGGCGATAGACGAGTTCCTTTACAAATATTCCCAATGGTAGTTCCATTATAGGTGACACAACTTCCAAAGGAAATATTTCACTTTTGAAACAGGTCAAGCATCAACTGCAATATTGAAAATTGGAAAAGGGACAAAATAAATAATTCATTGATGCACCCAGTCCCTGACAAAGCTTGAACTGAAATGACAAGATTTTATTCATTGTGATTCCTGCGGTTTGAAACACAGACTTCTTTTATTTGCTTAGTCAGTCATCGATGAGTCAGCTGCAGGCTGTAGTTACATAATCTTGTTTGTAATGACTTGGCATCTCATCCCATTGTAATTAATGGAGATGCAAGGGGTGGATGCAACCGCTAACCTCACGGTCCAAAAACAAATGTCTTATGATTCAACTAAACAGCAAGCTCTGTATCCGAGAAGGAAGTACATGTCTTAAGCTGCTGTCAGTATTATTAACTAATCAGCCGCTAGGAGGAGATCCGTTACAATATAAAAAAGGTACAGTTATATAAGGTCAGGGCAAGAACGATGTATCACACTAAATTCTAAATAGACACCAGGAGAAGAGTCAACCAGCAGCATATGATAATGAAGGACTTCTCTGTGTCATTCTCAATATTAACCAAAACAATATGCCAACAACATCCATCCCCACCACGGCTGTAAATTCAAAATCAGAGCTATTAGTATGATGAAAAAGTTGATGACCATGACATATATCAACTGCATGTACAGATTAGTTTCAAATAAGAAATGGCATTGATCTAGATGTCATTATGTAAGAAAGTCCAATAAGCCAGCTCTATTGTATTTAGTTCCACTTGTTATATTTAAAAGACAAAAACATAAATACACCGGTACATGGCAGGCTTAGTACATCAATGCTGTCGGCTTCATGTCGTTACGCTGTCTGATGTGAATGTCAGAGAGCACTGCAGTTCTAAAGGGGTTGTAGCTTTTTAAAAAAAATGTTATTTACTAGCTCAACAGAACTACAACACACATGTTTCCCTCTGGTTGCCTGGCAACACTTGCACTGAGGCTAGCTCATGCAAGGCCGAGCATAGGGCCTGCAAGAAGTTTAGATGGGGCCCAAGTGGGCAGGTTTTCCTTTATTTATTTTCATTTTTTTAATGACGTAGTGCTGTGTGCTGACGTCACAAATGTAATAAAAGTGCCCACTTGAACTGCTATTTTATGTCTGACACCTCCTCTTTTATACTGTCGTTTTGGTATCCCCTCCCAACAAATACACAGAGCTTTCACTATATATATATATATATATATATATATATATATATATATATATATATATATATATATATATATATATATATATATATATAATTCTATAACAATGTGAATGCCGGCACTACAAAAGTGTTCGAAAAAACTTTTCAAGGACGAGGTGCTTCGTCTTGGCACAACTGCATACATAGACATGCTCTGAGGAAGACCTACGGGTCGAAACGTGCTAGCTGTGTTTGCTGTGAAGTTTTAAAGATATGAAATAAAGACTTATTGCTTTTATGAGAACTCTGTGGATATGGACTTGATTTTAACAGCAGCTGCTGTCTTTTTTTAAAAAAAAAATTTTCACCTTCGCTGTGGCTGTCCACTGGAAGAGATTTTATATATAATTATAATTAAGTTACGTTAACTGTGCTGTGTTGAATTGTGAGGTTAATTAGAATATTTTGTATAGTGATTAGTGCGTCTTTGTCTTCTAACCAGTGGGCGTGCGTGTGAGTTTGAGCCTACTGCACTTAAATTGGTGATAAAACAGTACATTGTTTACATAATTACTGCTAATAATCTGTATGTGAATTATTTATTTTGATTATAAGCATAAGAAGTTATATAGTGAAACAAAATCTTAACAGTGTGTTAAGATTTTTTTAGATTGTTTGGCGACCCATCAGAAATCTTGCCGTGACCCATATTTGGGTCACAACCCCCACTTTGGGAAACGTTGCCCAAGTTGACACGTGACAAATCACAAAAAATAGGATTCAATCCTATTTATTTCGTGTCGCTCCTGAGCCGCCCTGGTGCCACTCCCGGGTCCCCTGTGGTGTGAAAAAAAATAGGTTCTATTCATTTTGTCGCATCGTTGCAGTTTTGCTTGCCGCATCGTGTCTGTTGGGTAGCAGCCTTAATGGTACTCTGACCAGTGAAAAGCTCAGGAGAACATATGACAAAGTGTTTACTTTAAGTGTCACAACGAAAATGCCGTGGTTAGTACTTCAGGACTATACTAAACTAGTACGTTAGTTGGCACCATTTGCAGCAAACCAAGAACTTCCAGATAGTCCCCAGGTCGGTATTAACAATGTTCCCCATTGCAACAAACTCCAGATGATGACTGCTGCCCCCTAGAGGTTCCTGATATACTGTACTAAATTAAACCATCAAACTCTTTAGACTACGTAGCACTAACTCAAGTTAAAATGAGAAACCTCATTAAAGCCGCACTTTCTGAAAATGAAACCATTAATAAAACCGATATCAATGATATAGAATACAGAATATTTTTCTAACATTTAGCAGGGCTTTCAATTTTTAATAGGGCATGCACTATAAATTAAATGAAACCCGATAATGATATGCTTTTATTAGTCACTCCAAGGTCGCTAAATTGAAATCATGGAGGTGGATATTGTCTTTAACCTATGTGTCAATTGGATCTTAAGCTGTGTCCTTTATAAGTATGCCTTGTTCTTCCTATAATTCAAGATGTTTGGCGATCAATCAATTATTTTTTTATAGAGCACCTTTTACGACAGGTCGCCACAAAGCGATTTACAAGGATAAAAATCTATTTTAAAACTAACAGGGAGCCAATGCAAGGATGCCCGCATGGGGGAGATATCCAGATATTATAAGAATGATATCAAGATATTATCGTGTTTACAAGATCCATGCATACAATGAACAGGAGTTTAAAAGGCGATATCTTTAATCCAAGGCGGCAGTCAGAAGACTGATAGAGTTGCTGGAACTAGAGGAAGAGGGGGGCATCCTATTGACCCCGTACTTCATGTTTTAATAACTATGCAGTTTTATGCCACAGGATCCTTCTTGCGTGTTGGGGGGATCTCATTAACATCCACAAAAGCACAGTTTGCCGTGTTGTTCACAGGATCTGGAAGCGCATAGCAGCTGCCACTCAAAGTTTAAACCACCTCCAAGGAAGTCATAAATGCAATTCACCTTTCACATGTAAACCTTGATTAAAATGAGGGGTGCAATGTGATTATATTTTAATCCTGGACTGAGACATGTTTAACCTTGGATTTAATTTTAAACAAGGATTACATATAAAACCTGGTTTAAAGTTTTGTGCAACATGATTAAAATATAATCCTTGATTTAATCTGGATTAGTGGTTAATTCACGTAAATGCGTTCAATCCTAAATCAGTCTGGCTTCAAATTCATTGGAGAAAATGACATTTCATCTTTGCCAACCCCACCTCCTATATCTATATAGGCTATATGTATGTGGGGTTCATTGAAAAATTATATTGTCTCTTGATTGTCTCCAGACAAGATCAACATCCAGTAAGTTATTTTAATAACTTAAAATATAAATACTTACTCCTAATGGAACAACAGAACCCATAACCACACAGAATGGTTACAAACACTATGAAATTGTAAGGAATTGTATTTTTTTTAAAAAGCAATGGCCATTGAAGTTAATTGCTCCTAAACCTATTTTTTCTTAGCAGTTTTCATATTTTCCTCTATAAATAGACTTTGAAAAAACATGCAAATAAGGACAATATTCCACACAAGCATTAAATATCAAACAGCATTTTACATTCAGGCTGTGTTTCTCCGCATTACCTTCTAAAAATAAACAATATTCATTAATAATCCTCAATATGGACTATATTCGTTTTAAAGGAGAAAATGTTTCTGAAAAAACAAGCATGTGCATCCATTAAGGAAGCAGAGCTGTCTTTCAGCAATTCCCTCATGTTCTCTTCATTAGTCTCTGCAGCTCAGCAATCCTGACTGGGTGGCTGGCGTGGGACTGGGCTCCAGGCAGCGCACACCCACAGGGACCGAGTCTTGGGGTGCGCTCATTTATTTCCCCTAATACTGGTTTGAGTTTTAGGTAAAGCATCAATCACAGCTAATGGCTATCTCTCGTCACTAAACCATTGTGAGCCGTGCCTCTCTCAAAGAAGGGCTGTCATTGATATTCATCTTAGGATTTGAGGGGGGTTCTCGTTATATTTTCTGTCAAGGGTGTTCTTTTCAAGGTTATAGCCGCTTCTCTGCATATTTATCTTGCTGCGATTAATGGTCGTTGGCCAAAAAGGACCTTAAGAGTGATGATGTCTTCCAGGTTTTGAGTGGGTTTTTTTACAGAGGATACTTGAAGTTGAGTAGACTCATTAGAAAAAAAGGAGATGCAGAGAGCTGGCGTTTGTGAGTTGTACTTGTGCAAATTAGGCTTCAAGTGGATAACATCAAGTACATTTGGGGTCCCCGAGGGGCTCACCTGGTAAAAGCAAGCCACGTGGTGTGCAGGGTGCATCATACAGTCAGGAGAGCGCAGGTTTGTGTCCTGGCTGTTCCAAGCCAGACAGTGTTGCATTGACTCAAGTGGACACCTGTAGGACTGGCCTTTGTCCTCCAGCTGTCATCCGCTCTTGATTTCCTAGATAGCAAGGCATCAAACAGGGAACATCTTTTTACTCAGTGTAGTACCAGATGTCATGTTTAATGTAAACAAAGTGGAAAGCCAACACTGCACAAATTATGTAGAGCAATGTTTCAGCCTTCATTTTTTTGTAATATAGTTTTTTGTGACTGTTTACGGAAGCATGATTTCAGAAAATGCTGTGTGTTTAAATTCTTTAATAAACAGTCCTTTCTTTTCTGAATATGAGGAATAATAGACTGTTCTCAGTGGCATTGACTAACACAGATGGTGTGTTTTAGTACATGCACACATCAGCGTTTCAATAATAACTTTAGTGTCTGCAAAAAAAGAATTACTCAAATTCAGAAAAGCTAATGTCAGAGAAAGACAATTGATAATATTAAGGCATCTGTCCATTGAGTCGTGCAGAATCAGGCTTTGTGGAACATTGATAGGTGCAGTAGCGAGACTCAGATGTAAATTCCGGTAATGTCCAATGCCTATTTTCTGGAATGCATGTATCATCGATGCAGCTAACCAGTTGTAAGCTGCTGAGAGGAACAAGTTCAGACACTGTTGAATCGCATTAAGTTGATTTTGTTTTATAGGTAGACCATCCAATCTGTTACACTCTGCATGGTGAACACAACTGCCTTTATTGTGCACCAATCTGAGCCAAACCTTTAGAGTCGTTTCAGTTTGCATTTGGCCATAAACTCTGCTAAACTCTCGATTTTATACACATACAGTATATATATATTTTATACAGATATTTTAGCCTTTCAGGTCCTGTGCTATTATTACATGGTTATGAGGACCCTCTTTATATGTGGCACTGGTCCTTTTTTTTACTAGGTGATGGATTTTAATGGTGTCGGATCTAAACAGAGCCAGTTATTAAAAGAGGACACCTCTCAGGGTTTAAGATGTAGAACAGAAATTCACTGTCAGGTGTTTGATTTTCAAAGCCCTGGTACACAGAGTCCTAGTTGAATGATCGAAACATTGCTGAATGACCGTGTTAGGTTCCTACCTTGTTTACAATTGCCTTTAGGCTTCCCATCATTTTATTTAATGATTTTTAGCCTGTGGTCAGTTCATCTGTTGGTTTGCACTGTGAGTCCCAAATGAAATCAACATCGCTGACAAGAGGTGGCTGCGTTACCGGCTCAACATCTGATTCAAAATGTATTTATCCGTCTCCTTTTATCACGTCTGCATTGTCAGGCTGATTTGTCTTGCGGAAACTCTCCCAGGTTTACAAGCAACCCGGAGCTCTCAACACAGACTAAATAACAGTCATGACAGGATTTAAAGTAAGTTCATTACTGGGACTGAATTGGCATGAGCTGTGGAATTGTAACTTCTTATAAAGCAGGAGAGCATTAAATGAGAGCACTTACCAAGACTGAAATACTGTTTCTTATTAGCTTATTTAATACAGTAATATCACTTCAATGGGCCTATGCATAACTAGTGGCAATAAGCAGAGTTTATCTGGCAAATTAAGTATCAATACACAAAAGTGTTCATACAACACCTATGTCTGATTTGCTGTGGAATTCGAGATGCAAGGATATTAGGCATTGAATTGATTACCAAAATGTTATAATTAAAGACATATGTGTCATAAGGATATATTGTTCTACCGTGTTATTCAAAACATTGAAATACTGGACAGCAATTTACCTGCATGTAAACCTTCTAATGGTATGCGTTTATAAGGGGTGGAAATCTGTTGTACGACTGTGTGGCAGCAATTGGAGTGAGAGTGACATACAGCACAGGAAGCAGCAACCCTTAATCTACAGGGTGTTCTAGAAGTCAGGAATCATCTGTATTATTGTTATTGGTTGTCTCTCTATTTCTTTCAGGTGTGAAATTTCTTTAAGCAAAACTAATTGAGATTGGTGTGTGGTGCAGATTGTCAATGGGGTGTGGCTGTCCGATTTAACCGAGAACATCCTAATCGGCATAAAATGTTATCTTGCCTGTGCCTGACTTGTAAGACACCTGTAATGCAGGTGTAAGGGGCAGTGCTGTGTGATGCACTGTGGTTACAGATTTTGTCCCCGGTCGGTGAGATGAGATGATGTTATAAGCTCTAAAACCACAAATGCAGACGAGCCTGGCTCTTTTGCATTGTGGTTAAGACGCTTGCTTGTGGTGGGTGGGGTTGCCGGTTTGCACCCAGCCTCCTCCCTGTTACACAGGTATGCAAAGATCCAGAATATCTTCTATACAAGGAAAGGGGATGGGCAGCAATAGCGTTGCTAGTGCCACTAAAATGTTATGCTTTTGTAATATATACAAGTTATTGTACATATGAGAAAATGGTTTTGATATATTTTTTTCATTTAACAAATGGATTCAGATTACATTAAATCTAAATCTTCAGAAAAAACTAAACAAACAACTTGACGATAACACATTTGCACAAGGCCATTGCTCCTGTTAACTAATTTACATAAGGTTACACCTCCCACAGTGACATCCAATAGTGTTCCACCCGGATAAAGAGGGAAATGCAGTTAGATCACATGTGGGGAGGAAAATCAAGTGGTGCATGAGTGCTAGGAAATGGCTCCTCATGGTTTCAGACAAACAGGACTGAGATAATATGCTCATTATCTCTTCCTGTAATATATGCTTGAACTACATTGTGTGTGTGTGTATATATATACTAAAGGATAACGACATAGAATGTCTATATAGCACTGAAACACTACTTTTATAAAAAAACAACTGTACTGCTGAACCTCGTCTTCTTTAATATCAGCATCACAAAGGTATCCATGTATTATAAAAAATAATAGATGGGCCTCTTCAGTGAGTTACAGGAAAACAATTCCATCTCGGATTTCTGTGACAGTTTAAAATTACTCGACCTTTGGTCTCGTAATTTATGACATCACAGAAACCCTAGATGGAATTGTTTTCCTGTAACTCACTACTATATATATATATATATATATATATATATATATATATATATATATATATATATATATATATATATATATATATATATATAGAAAAGAGAGCCCCTCCGTTATCGGGGCTCTGAAAACATATAAGAGGGGGTGACTCCGTTATCGGGGCCCACCAGATACACAGGGGTTTGAGGACCTGAAAGGAAGACAGAAAGTGGAACTCTGGCTCATTGAGAGCTGCCCTCGATGAGGTGAATTATAGACATCCAAAGCAGGGGAGAGGACTCACTCCAGAGAACCTGAAATGAGAAGATTACCCTGTGTTACAAAGGAAGAGATCCTTCTGCAAGGTTAGTTAGAATAAGCTTAGATCCTCGGATTGCAAGGGGAGTGATAGCGCATGAGCCGGAAGTGATTGCAGCTAGAGCAGAAGTGGCTGGATTTATTGCAGGAATGGAGGAAATCACTGTAACTGCGGAACTCTGCTTTCCTTGCTCGATGTTGGACACCCGTTTATCCAAGTTGCTGATTTTGGTATTGACTGATGATTAGGTGTCTGTGAATGGTTGCATGAATGCCAGTTTTAGCATTAAAAGCATTTAGTCTTAAATGAATTCCTTTTTTTAAACAAACTAGAACAAAACAACATCTAATTCAGAGGCCAGTACTTCTAGCACTGTTAGCTGGCAAGATATATTTTTGTTTCACAAAACAATATTTCAAGACAGAATTTTGAAATGTTGAAATTAACTCAGTCCCAATAATTAAAAGATTTAGTGATTTAGAAAACAGTTACCTAGAAATGCTTTTAACCGTGCTTGTTTCTAATTTTGTAGCATAGCATGCACTTTTCTTTAAAAACAATGAGGGTTAATTACAGAATGCCTATACTTATTAAAACCTGGCATCCCCATGCTTAGCCACTGCACTGTGGCTGTGCTGTCCCTGTTCTCTGTGCTATGCCACACGAATCGTGTGAGAGATGGGACATGGCACTGCGCTGTGGCTGTGCTGTCCCTGTTCTCTGTGCTATGCCACACGCATCGTGTGAGAGATGGGACATGGCACTGCACTGTGGCTGTGCTGTCCCTGTTCTCTGTGCTATGCCACACGCATCGTGTGAGAGGTGGGACATGGCAGACAGTATGGTAAAAAAGACAACAGTATTAAAAAACCTGTTATAACCCTGTATCTATGTTGTATCAGTCCCATGTTGTGTGTTTAGTCAATACTTAAACAAAAACAATTGAGTAACATGTTTTACAAATGTATTGTGGTTTTATTTATTTATTTATTTATTTTACTATGTACTGTACAGTGCTTTGAGGTACTTCTGTATAAAAAGCGCAATAAAAATGCAAATAAACAAATAAAAGTAGGAAAGCGCTATGCATAGCCTTGTAGGCCATTAATAAACACAGCTTGATTGAGGAAACCTGGGAGTTTCACCCACAATAATACAGTTCCAGCAGCCATTAAATCCGTGTTCTCCACAAGGCTCTCCAGTCTGTATTTTCAGCAGTCATTCAACACTGGAGACTGGGACCCCATGCGTAATCACTACCTCTATATTGTGTTTTAAACAACACTAAAAATCACTTCAGCCTTGACCCAGCAACAGCTCGCATCCAACCCAAACCACAGCAGCTTGAGGAGGCTTCTATACCTGTGCTGGACCAGCTGCCATTGAGCTAGTAATAGACCTCATTCTAGCAGCTGATGAATCTATAACCCCGACATCAGCACAAGACAAGTACTTACCTCTCCACTACACAGCTTGGAAAGAAGTTCATCTTTGAACCATATGGTTTGCGGTTTATGCCCAGCCTTTCCATTTAATTAAATGAGCTGAGTCACAAATTAATTACAAGCTCACTACATGAAGACCACTCAGAAAGAAGGAATATTTGAATATACAAAGCATTGCTTAAATGAACTAATCAAGCCCCTGGTCACCTCAGGAATGATTACATGTGATTTAATGCTGGTGTGAACATTCCCATTTTTTATTCCATATATAAAACAGCATTGAGAATATCCAGAACACGCCTATGTCTTGATATGTGTGACCTTGTAGAGCTGTGTGCATCGGCTCTGCATTGTGGGGCACCTCTGCTTCAGGAGGCTGGCTAGCAGCACTCTGGTCATGTAAGGAGTAGCCTGTACACTAAAATAAACACTGGAGGCAGTGACTGTATTACTCACAGATACTGCATCCATGTGCATCTGTCATAAAAAATAATATTACTGTGAAGAGTCAAAGGAAGCAGTCACTAAAGGGCAGTATAGTATTTAAAACAAAAAATAAAATAGTGCTGTAATTGAATGTAGAGATTTTTCCATGAATGGTGTTCCATTTAAATTGAATTAAAGAGTGAAAACATTTACACTGATGACATGTACGGCTTCATTTCTACCTTCTTCTTCACACAGGGGGTGGATAGATGGTTTTGGTGATGGGAGGGAGTGGATAGATGGTTTTGGTGATGGATGCTGAGCAGTGTAGCGAGCCATTCCCAACACGTGTCATCCCCTGAGGCAGACAAAAGTCTGGAAATGTACAATACTTTATTTTTCATTCTCTAGACTTGAACTTGTTGCTGACTGTCATTGTGAAAGGCAAATGATCCTCTTTTGCCATCCTTCATAAGTTTGTCAGGTTGATTTTCCATGTCTGGATGACAAATTGACCAACACATTTTAACCCTTTCCTAATCAGAATTACGCTTCAACACAGTATCTATTGAGCCAACAGTACTGTGTAACAGGAATAAGCAATGCCAGTACTGATACATACATATAGTATTTATATTTATATACTGTATATGGAGGGGGCTATTGACTCAGACAGGAGCAAAATTACAGGCATTATTGCAGAGGGAGTATTTTTAACATTAGGTACACAACCGTTCAAAAGTTTGGGGTCACTTAGAAATTTCCTTGTTTTCGAAAGAAAAGCAAATTTTTTGTCTATTAAAATAACATCAAATTGATCAGAAATACAGTGTAGACATTGTTAATGTTGTAAATGACTATTGTAGCTGGAAACTGCTGATTTGTAATGGAATATCTACATAGGCGTACAGAGGCCCATTATCAGCAACCATCAGTCCTGTGTTCCAATGGCACGTTGTGTTTGCTAATCCAAGTTTATCATTTTAAAAGGCTAATTGATCATTAGAAAACCCTTTTGCAATTATGTTAGCACAGATGAAAACTGTTGTGCTGATTAAAGAAGCAATAAAACTGGCCTTCTTTAGACTAGTTGAGTATCTGGAGCATCAGCAATTGTGGGTTCGATTACAGGCTCAAAATGGCCAGAAACAAAGAACTTTCTTCTGAAACTCGTCAGTCTATTCTTGTTCTGAGAAATGAAGGCTATTCCATGCGAGAAACTCCCAAGAAACTGAAGATCTCGTACAACGCTGTGTACTACTCCCTTCACAGAACAGCGCAAACTGGCCAGCGCAAACTAACCAGAATAGAAAGAGGAGTGGGAGGCCCCGGTGCACAACTGAGCAAGAGGACAAATACATTAGAGTGTCTAGTTTGAGAAACAGACGCCTCACAGGTCCTCAACTGGCAGCTTCATTAAATAGTACCCGCAAAACACCAGTCTCAACGTTAACAGTGAAGAGGCGACTCCGGGATGCTGGCCTTCTAGGCAGAGTTGGCCAATAAAAAGAAAAGATTAAGATGGGCAAAAGAACACAGACACTGGACAGAGGAAGATTGGAAAAAAGTGTTATGGACAGATGAATCTAAGTTTGAGGTGTTCGGATCACAAAGAAGAACATTCGTGAGACGCAGACCAAATAAAAAGATGCTGGAGGAGTGCTTGACGCCATCTGTCAAGCACGGTGGAGGCAATGTGATAGTCTGGGGGTGCTTTGGTGGTGGTAAAGTGGGAGATTTGTACAGGGTAAAAGGGATCTTGAAGAAGGAAGGCTATCACTCCATTTTGCAACGCCATGCCATACCCTGTGGACGGCGCTTGATTGGAGCCAATTTCCTCCTACAACAGGACAATGACCCAAAGCACAGCTCCAAACTATGCAAGAACTATTTAGGAAGAAGCAGTCAGCTGGTATTCTGTCTATAATGGAGTGGCCAGCACAGTCACCGGATCTCAACCCTATTGAGCTGTTGTGGGAGCAGCTTGACTGTATGGTACGTAAGAAGTGCCCATCAAGCCAATCCAACTTGTGGGAGGTGCTTCAGGAAGCATGGGGTGAAATCTTTCAGATTACCTCAACAAATTGACAACTAGAATGCCAAAGGTCTGCAAGGCTGTAATTGCTGCAAATGGAGGATTCTTTGACGAAAGCAAAGTTTGAAGGACACAATTATTATTTCAATTAAAAATCATTATTTCTAACCTTGTCAATGACTATATTTCCTATTCATTTTGCTATATTTCCTATTCAAACTCATTTCATGTATGTTTTCATGGAAAACAAGGAAATTTCTAAGTGACCCCAAACTTTTGAACGGTAGTGTAGATAGATTATGTTTACAATTAGGCATGCTTAAAATTCAAACGTAGAGCACAGAACAGCGTCACGATAAAGAATCAAGAAGTGCAGATAACATATTTATTGACTGGTGAAATACAATTCAAAGCTGCTGCAGTATGCCCCCCTGTTTTGTCATTTCAAATCTTTTTACATAACAAACATTAAACTTTAAAACTAATTAAAGGGCTTTACATAATCTCTGCAAGTAAGAAATGGCAGTGTCCAATGTGAAAACACAACACAAAATAATACATTAACATCCAAAGTAGCAGAATAGCATTAAAATGTTCAACACAAAAATATGGTACCCTAGTTGTGTCTTGCAGTGTCTTAAAAAAAAATCTAAAATATGGATTGTAGAGTAACAACAGGAAAGCGTAATCAATCAGACTGCGGAGTCTGTATCATCTAATCTGGAACCGCTGAACTCCACGTCTTCGTCATCTGAACCGAAGATAACCCTGACCCTAACCCTGACTCATTCAATGCACAGAGCAACTACTTCTAGGCATGTTTTTCTACTCACGTGAGCCGCAATATTTTCCTTCAGACATTATCTGCTCATGGTTATTAAAAACCAGAAATGAATAGTGAAAATTTTACTTTCTGCTAAAAGTTGGGGTGTTCAAACCAGGGAGTTCTCTGCAGAATCCGGTATTGTAGGGCTGACAATTAATCGCAGTTAACTTCTGTGATTAACTCGTAATTTTTTTTGGAGATTAATTTTTTTAATCTCAAGATTAATCGTGATTAATGTTTTTAATCACTTGACAGCCCTAATATATATCATTATTATTTATTTCTTTGCAGACGCCCTTATCCAGGGCGACTTACAATTGTTACAAAATATCACATTATTTTTAAATACAATTACCCATTTATACAATTAGGTTTTTACTGGAGCAATCTAGGTAAAGTACCTTGCTCAAGGGTATAGTAGCACTGTCCCCCACCTGGGATTGAACCCACAACCCTCCGGTCAAGAGTCCAAAGACTTAACCACTACACCATACTGCTGCCCTTATATATATATATATATATATATATATATATATATATATATATATATATATATATATATATATATATATATATATATATATATATATATATATATATATATATATATATATATATATATGTATATATAGCTTGACTGTATATATATATATATATATATATATATATATATATATATATATATATATATATATATATATATATATAATGTCCAATTGTATGTTCCCACACTGCACCACAACAGCTCAGGATAACTGAAGGTCAGTGAGTGTCCTCAATCCCCAAGCCAATTGCCTCTCTACATCCAGGAACTCGAGAGTGGATTTCAGCAAGCTGAAGGCTAGCCCTGCAGGTGTCTGCTTGAGTTCACTGAGCGCCTGGCCAGTAGGGTCCACTGTAGCACGGTGAGGAGAAACAGTCGGGAGTGTCAGAGCCAACGTGATGCTCTCTGTGGAATCCCCAGAGAAGACCAGCAACATCACACAGCAAGGACGCGTACCTGCGTGGGCATGTTTCTACCAGGTGGGCCACCCGTGTTACTGTATTTTAAAGTGCATAGAGAGAAAAAAAAAAGAATTCCAGTATTGCCATCATTTTGTAGATCTCATATTTTCCTGTATGAAACACGCAGATGTTATGGTATTTACAGTTAGGGAGGAAAATGTATTGATTGTTCCTTGCAGATATTTCCATGTTACAGATGAAGGGAGTTGTTGTAAATGAAATGACACATGTATAATATTTTTGTGTATGTTCAAATTTGTGTAACCCTAAGCAATGTGTAACATGCTTTATGAATACAACAGATAGTCCATCCTAATCAATAAAACTGAATATTGTAGAATACTGTATGTGCTAGTAGTAAAATAAACTTTCTCAATGTCTTCTATGAATATCTTGGCGCCCCTTGTCAGTTTTCCCTTTCTCGTGGTTATACTATGCATTTACCATAATTAACCATGGTTTTGCCATTTTTATTTGTATGCTTTACCATACCTCTGTACTTGTTCAATGCTTACCTATGCTTAACCATGCTTTCACTATGCTTTATTACACTTTGCTATGCGTGTACTGTGGTCAGTTTTTATAAGGGCAGGCAAACTACATACCAATATATTCACATACCACAATAATGTTGTTTTTGAAAAAGACACATTTGTCTACCATACTTAAGATGTTTCTTTAAATGATCTTATATGACCAAATGAAAACGGACAGCTACCAATTCTGGGGATTATGTTCCCAAAACAACTTGAATTCAGTTGTCCATGTAAGATGAAATGTAAAGAAATGAAAATGTTCCTCGAGTGAAAATGCGATGGCAGGTTGCCCAGAACTGCTTAAAGAAAAATGTTGGAATTCAATTGCTAACTTTTGAAAATGTTTTTAATCAAATCATCCATTCAAAGAAACGTTGTACTGTGTATCTTTTAAAGCGCCCCTAGTTGTCCAGTTGAGGAAACAAAGGTTTAATAACCAAGCCGTAAAGAAAAAAAAGCTTACCCCAGAGAAGCACAATAGAGTTCACACGGTCATGTACAGTGCCATTAAGGCAGGGAAATAGCATTGGTCATAAAGCGGCCTTAGATGTATTGTTTTGGAGTTTAAGAGTAAGACTTCCACCCTATTAAAGTTGTTTGCTACCTTGTATGATGTATATGAAACTTCTTTATTATTATTGTGATGCTATTCGATTTGCATTACAGCAGAAATAATCAAGTACTGTAGTTTCACAGCAAACGCATGTTGGTTCTCAACACTTCCTCTGTGTTTTTAATGCCAGGTTATTGGTGAACTCCCGTTCAACTTATGCACCACTTCACTCCCTTTGAAGGGTTTGACTGTATTTGATGTTTCAGTGTAAAAACAAGCAAAACATGCTTGTTATTTAGGTATTTAGTAAAATTACACTTTTATTGTCTATGTGAAATTGCTGAAAAACTCATGTAGTCAAGAGAAATGTACTATTTGCAGCCCAAAGAAACACATACACTGGCTTGCAACTTTATTAGGACCTGTCTACCTGGCATTGCCCTGGTGTGGGGCATGTTCTCCTAGTATTCCCTGGATCTCTTAAGTATTCATAATTAACTTAAGCACTGTTTCAGACCAAGTCCATCCAACAATGCTAAACTTGATGATGATGGCTACTTTCATGACAATAATACATTCATTCGTGCTCCAGAATTGTGTGCACATGGTTTGAGGAGCATGACTTCAGGCATCTTTCATGCCATTCCAATCCCCATGAGGATTTGGGATGAACTTGAATGACACATTGTGGCCCCGCCCCTTTGTATATATTTGTTTATTATTATTATTATTATTATTGTTATATGTATATAGACCTTGAAAAGCCAATGTATTATTTGCATTTTATTATTGTGTGGCAAGATGAGCAAGTTGCTGTCCGCCATGTTATTGTTTATTTTAAAATACCTCTGAGAATGCGTGACTGTCAGCTACTGATTATTTAACTAGGTGACAGTCACGCAGACTTAATAAACCTGTGCAGACGTGGCTGAGGGGTAATAAGATAATTAATAGCTAGTTGAATATAAAAGACCTGCAGTTTTGCTGAACGGGGAATGTGTTCAGAGAGGAGAATGGTAGAAAAAAAATAAAAGGTAAACAATTGCTATTCAGGCTGGTTTGCACCAGCGTGATACTTGTTTTTCATTTTAGTTATTATTTGTTTGTTCTTTAGGCCAACGTGCCTTTAGTTTTGAAAGTTTTTTTGTTTTGTATAAATCTTTTCGTTTGTTTAATAAAAGCACTGAGTGCCGTAGCGTCTCAGTTTTGCACTGCCATTCCTTGTTGTTTCATTTCCCTGGTTTGACGTCACCCCTGCAGCCATCTTTGCCACACACATTCATCATCGAGATCCTCAGTCTTGCAGTAATTGCATGAAATATTAATGACTGAATGGATTAACATCCTTTGAGACACCTTCCAGCACCATATAAGACACAGGTCCTAATAAAATGACCAGGGTGTAGAAAAAAGCTATACAGAAGGTAGTAAGAAACAAACAAATTAGGTAAACATGCTAACTTTTATGTATGTCGGATGGTAAGTGAAGAAGATCCAAAATAAACAAATGTAGCTCCCAATCTTTCAAGCTCTCCGAGGCTATCAATCCAGTAAACGCTCCCATATAAATACACTGTTAGACCTGTAGTACACCATCAATTTCCATAGTAAACTAATGTGTAGTGTTTTGTACTTTTTTCAGTTTACTAAAACTTGGCAATAGGCAAAGCCAGTTTGGTGCATAAAAACATGCTAAATCTAGGAAATCTTTCAAGGAAATCAACTCAAATGTAAGTTTCCTGGGGAGCTCCTAGAATCAGAAATGCAATTCTGCCAGAAGCTTCTCTGTGGTGCAGTTAACACGCCATGCAGGAAAGCAGACCTGTGTGACTACCTGCAAAGAACAGACAACTCACACTGGGAAGAGCAATACTTGCAATTAACAACAAATCTGCTTCACTGCTTGGGCTTTTTGATTGCATTAAATTGCTTTCCAGTTTTGCAGTTGGATGCTCTTACAATCAAGCAGTCAGATTATGTGTACACTTTCTCGATGTTTCTTTATAAGTCTACGCACTTCTCATGCATTTTATGCATTGTATTTAAAGGATAACTTGGTATGGATGTGAACTATCATCTTAACTTAGAGTCGCTTTGTATCATTTTCGGTTTCATCACAATCTGGTGACTTTTTAAAACTAAGCATCCCTGTTGCCTCAGTAAAGCTCTCAGCATCATGTCTAACCCCACCAAGTACATCTGGTATACCAGAGTGTAACTATTAACCTGCCCCCCTGCACCTAGTGGAAGTAAGAAATGCATACTGACACCAGCAGGTGTCGTATCTTTACCAGGAGAGACCCTCGGGGACCCCTATACTAGATAATTTGGTTAGTCATACTGTTTTACACTCAAGAAATGAAAATATTATTTTTCCATGTGAGGCAAATGGGCTGTAACTTTCCCTAATTGTTGCTGATTTACTGCTGAAAAGGCTAATGAACAGATGATATGAGGTAGACTGGCTGTATCATGGCAACTGAAAGAATAAGAGAAAAACATCCGTTCTAATAAGAGAAGGTTTTGTGACGGGGGTTAATAATAACATTTATTTTCCAAGTTATTGAACATTATTTAAATCGGCAAAAAAAAAAAAAAAAACAGTTTGCAGATTAATTCAGTTGACCTAAACAGTGACGCATCTAAACACAACCATTAAGTCATAAACAACTAGGGCGCCGCAATACATTCTCTTTAATTAATTTACGTCTGTAAGAAAAAAAAAAAAAAACTAAGGACACATTTTTTCTAACTAATATTTGTATTAAATTTTCAGGTGTCATACAACAGGCACCACATCAGGTCATAGAAAAGTACAGGGAAAAAATTATATCAGCCTAAATAATGTCCAGAATATGACATTTACATACAGTTGATACACAGCATCTATCTATCTATCTATCTATCTATCTATCTATCTATCTATCTATCTATCTATCTATCTATCTCTATATATATATCTATATTGTTGTTACCTGAGAAAAATGTTTTTAATTACCAATAAGATGAATTCCCATAATTCTCTAATACATCAAAGTGTTCCATACTATTCTCTTTAAGTACATGGGGGAGCTGTCAAAGAATATCCCTCTTTTCCAGCAAAGTAAATAATATCATTGTGTTGTTTTGGTCATGCCCACCCTTATAAAAGTTTACCATAGTAAAAGCACAGCAAAGTGCAATAAAACACAGCGTAAGATTGGTAAAGCATTAAATTATTTCCATTAAAACGGTTTCCGTTGGTTTCCGTCTGTAGCTTTACCCATATCAAAAGACTGTGGGGAAGGCAGTTAGAATTCAAATTATACAGGTACCTGCACAGAGTCTATCAGGTCATTCTTGTTTTATAGTACTGCAACTGGCTAATTAAATTGAAATGAAATAAAGAGCTTCCTATCATTCATGCTCTGCTCTGCTTCAGCATGGTAAGCCTCCCCAGGGAAGAGGGTCAACATCCTGGCTACAGTGTGCATTATATTCAGTCAAACCCGCTTAATATCACTTCTGTTAAAGTAGATTAGAAAATAATTCCACTAAACCGTACCTTATGTATTAGCATCACTAGATCTCACATTTTCCCTACAAATCAATATATGTTGTATACACAGGACCTGTACACATGTTCTATTCACTACACATCTAATTTAAATGAGGCTAACACCCCTTATTCAAGTTTACCACAGAACATGTGTGCAGTATCCCATGCTTTTACTTTGTATTTACCACAGTTTACCATGTTTAATATGCTTTATCTCTCTCGGCTTCAGTTCTCACCTATGCTTTACCATGCTTTCCAGTCTTGATTTATAAAGTATGCTTCACAATAGTTTATTAACCTACCACCACCAAAACCAACGTAAGAGTCTGGGACATTCTTCAAGACTGAAGCCTACTTGCGTGGCTTTATAATAATATTTATAAAAAAATGAATTAAGGGAATTCATTCTGGATTATGGGGTCTGCATAATCCTTAGATAAATTGAGCAGCAAGTAGAAAAAAAAATAAATAAAATGTAGTTCTAGCTTTTAAGTCTTTGGTAGTTTTTAAGCTATTTATTACAGATAACTGTTAAACCCTGTAGATTTCCCAAGAGGTACATCTATTCCAAGAATTTGATGCAACTTCCCCCTAACATGCCCCGAAGGATACAGCTTATACGACAAGAATATAGAAATATCCACCAGCTGCCGTATTGTGAAAAGTCCTCAAATATAATCCGCTTTGGTTTTTTAATTCCATAAAACATTTTCTTGGTGTCAAAGTAGGTAAAAGAGTTTTGGGGGGCAGGGGGCGGGGGGTAGAAACTGAATTGACCCAAGTTAAGCAATCATAATAGTTCTGTTTACGAAAATACTACCACTAACCATTTCTAATGGTTCCAATTTTTATGAAATCGGATAGTTGTCAAAATATGCTGCTTTCATGCAAAGTTTTCCTTAAGGAACTGAAACGAGCATCAGAAAATAACCCAACGTACTGTAATAGCCCTAGCATGCTCCTAATGGCGGGTTTCCATCAGCCGCAGGGAACGCAATTTGAAATCAGACTTGTTCACTTCCAACAGCAGCACATCAATTTCCATTGGGACTCTGTCTGTCTGCCCCAGTTAGGATTGCAGACTGGTAGAACCTGATCTCTCCACAGTAGTTACCTAATCAGTAGTTACCTAATCCTGCTATAAATATACTGTATGTAATGTAAAAAAAAATCAAGGCAGTTATTGTGTTCACTATGTAGAGTGTGACAGACAGACAAACTGACACAGTTAGCCCATGAGGCTTCATATCTTTTGATTGAGGACCCTATCAAAGAAAATGTATTTGTAAGCTACTTACTCTTTTCACAGAGTAGAAAGGAGGTTATGTAAATAAAAAATACACACAGTTTTGCAAGGTCAAGAAAGTAGGCCTCCCAGTAATCCCCCTCTTTAAGAAAGCATTATCTTTTTTGTTGGAGTGTGTCTGGATTTTCCTGATTCCTCAAGAGGTTGCATTTCCTGGTTTTAAGCCTCTTACAAGGAGATTGTAGGGAAAGAGCTCCTGACTCATTCCTTCAATTAACCTCACCATACGAACCTACGGTCTTGAGAGCTGTTAACTGGAGAAGGAAAAGAAAAGGCTTTTCTTAAAAGAGAACATAACCAAGGTTTTGGTGTCGCAAATCCCTCATTTTCCATTAGATTGATTCGTTTTCAGGAATCTATGTATACCAATGCTGGGACATTGACATTTTCAAACAAACACCACTCGAAATGTATTCAGCGGCAAAAATGGCCATGTTTGTATTTGTGCATTTAACAGAATGTATAAATCAAAAAAAGGAAACCAGTGCATAAATAAGGTCTGAACAAATAACCCATTCTACTGCACAGAAGTGTTTTACTCTCCTTTCTTTAATAGGTCATTTGGTGGTGTGAACTTGGGTTTATTTTACTCCTGAGAGATTTTTTACTGTAATATGGTCAGAATGATACTTTTCTCATTTATTCTGCCATCGCACTGTAGGCTCACTTCCTGAATAGGCTTTACTTGGCTAAACTCACTTCTGGTTTGACATGCCTTTATTAGCACTTCTCTACCAGAGGGTAGCTCCAGGATTAATGCTGTGGGGACAGTCCTGTTGGTTAGGCTGCTCCAAGAGTCATCAGAGCAGCAATGGCAATGGGAAAGTCTCACCAAGAGAGACAGCTGTGGCTGCAAACAGTGACGGACGGTTAGAGAGGCTTGTCATGTCTGCAATATTGATGACTGAATGGATCCTTCAAGACACCTCCCAGCACCTTGTGGAGTCTATGCCATGTCAAGGCTATGATATGGGCAAATGGTTTACCTAACCTGATATTAGACACAGATCCAAATAAAGTGGCCAGGCAGTGTATATATTGCATAATGTGCTGTTGGTAGGATCACATGCTTTTTTATAATGAGGCTGTATTCTAGTAATTCAGAATAGCACTGTTTCACTTAATCTAGTTGAGCGATCTGTCTGCACATCTAAAAGCCTTTACCGTAAGTGTCATAACCTCTGTGTCTGAACAAAGATAATTCAGAATGAAATCTTTGATTTTGTTGAAGGGCCGTCACTGTGCTCATTATTGCCGGTTCTGTGAGGCTGTCTGCCATTAAAAGTTTTCCTCCAGCCCTGAATCTCATTAGACGATGTTTTGTACTCTCCAGCCCACAAAGAAAGACAATAAAGGAACTTCTTATGAAGACTGCCATGCTAGTGCAACTTCCTTCATCGATCTCACCAGGAAATCAAAGCCGCAAACACTGTCAGATAGCACTCCCCCCCCCCCCCCCCCCTTGTCTTTTGTAGATTTACAGTATGAAAGAAAAAAAACAAACATTATTTATTGGCAGACACTGAAAGCCACACATATGACTCTGAGACTACGTTGTGATTATATAACATGCTTTTTAAAATTGTGCTTTTCTTATACTTTTGGTCCAATCCCCAAAAATAAATCTTGCAGCCCAGCAGCTTCTAAATTTCAGACTGCAATCGTATTTTTTTCTCTAACTCTCATCTGATTCACATTCACAGATGTGGAGTTCTGATTTAGCCTAGATGTCCCGTAGTGTTCCAATGGAGCCGTCTTGATGAGAGTAAGCCGCGCAGACAGTAAGGCACAGCCAGGATTTTAATAGGACAGTAGTTCTCAACGTGTTTTGGTTACATATTTGTGGATGTACCTTCATAAGGTAGAGGTTATGATCATTTCTCTCTTTTGAGAGCTTGACTGCTGCCAAAATATTAAATAAAATGACATTAATGACAGATTCGAGAGATAATCTGACAAATTGTGATTTTCAGAAAAGTGATGACTTTAAAACTTGCCCCTTTCAGCTGTACTGTCAAGGATTTGTCAAAATCCAAGTATATGTTATCTTGTGTATAGACGCCAACCCGTGCATAGAACATATGACATTGTTCTAAAATAAAAAAAATAAAATAAAAATAAATAATGTTTAATAATAGTTTTTGTGATTAATAAGAATTTAAAATGTCATTTGAAGGGTGTGTCATTTTGCAAACATAGATTACTCATCTTATAATGAGACACCCTACACCCTATGTAAAATAGAAAAAAAAGAAATACAGTATTGTACAAAACGTTTTCTAATTTAAAACTAGTCTCCTTGCCCTCACTGAGCAAATACAAATGCATGTTTCTGTTACGGGTCTGGGGATGGCCTGACTGGTTACAGGTTGCTGTGAAATAAAGAAACCGAGACAGTTATGCTTTCTCTTCCTTAGCCGGATTCTTTACTAATGAAAAGAAGGTTCGAGTTCCCGATATCTTATACCCCAGCGGCTTACTGCACTGCCACCTACCGGACAGTAGTGGTATAATAGCCTGTGGCAAAGTGGCTAGTGAAGGGGAACAGGTGTAGCAGTGATGCGATGCAGGAGTGACAGACTGACAACGGTATCCAGTGACAAAGGTGCTTTATTTATAATCCAGGTCTGGCGACCGTCAAATAATAAATCCCCGGCTATACACAACAATGTGTAAAGCGCGGGGATAACAAACAGGGCAGAGTCCCGAACAAAAACAAACACACGGTCACCAGTCCTGGGTGAGTGCAGTCGTGCTGGTGTGGAGTGCAAACACAGATAGGTTGTGACGGTAGTGCAGTGGTGCTCGGATTTGTGCTGTCCCTCTACGACAGCTCCGAGGTGTGCTTTAACTGTTTGGTCAAAACAAAACACGAACAATTACAAGACAGACAAACACAACACAAAACACGTAACCCGTCTCTTTATTTTCACTCTGAGAGCTCCTCTCTCAGTCCTTCTCTCCACCGAGCTTTACCCAAACGAAGGAAAAGATCAGCGTTACCCTGGTCTCTATATGTAATCCCGCATGATATCTAGGTAAACGGTTGCAGCTGCCTTATTACTTGCAGCTGCCCTCGTTTACCTTTCAAGTCAAAACGGTCTTACAACAGAGTCTCGCTTCCTTCCAGGCTGACCCACTTCCCGGTCCCGGAAACGAACTGTCAGGCCAGCCCTTCCAGATACTTCTCCTCCCGTTCTTTAGCGCCCTCACAGGTCGGGAGGAAGATTTATCACCAGAACTCATTATATTTCTGTCACATAGCCGTATAGGTTTTTAGTGAAGGGTGTGATAAACAAAACTCCATTAGTTTTTAGACATCAGACAATTCTGTCTGTCACATTTTTTCTGGCATTTGCAACCTACTGTATACAATCTTACACCCGCCTAGATGTAACCATATTCAATCAAAGCACAGCAACATGGAGAAGTAACACACACTACCACAACTAGTATACTCAAGCGTTATGAATACAAATAACACAGACTACCACAACTAGTATACTCAAGCATTATGAATACAAATAACACACACTACCACAACTAGTATACTCAAGCATTATGAATACAAATAACACACACTACCACAACTAGTATACTCAAGCATTATGAATACAAATAACACAGACTACCACAACTAGTATACTCAAGCGTTATGAATACAAATAACACACACTATCACAACTAGTATACTCAAGCATTATGAATACAAATAACACACACTACCACAACTAGTATACTCAAGCATTATGAATACAAATAACACACACTACCACAACTAGTATACTCAAGCATTATGAATACAAATAACACACACTACCACAACTAGTATACTCAAGCATTATGAATACAAATAACACACACTACCACAACTAGTATACTCAAGCATTATGAATACAAATAACACACACTACCACAACTAGTATACTCAAGCATTATGAATGCAGACCTTTATGATTAAGGGTTTCAAATAAATTCTTCTACCTTCCTCTTCTTATCCGTAACCATTCTAAACAAAAATTTCAAGAACTGTGACTTGGTATCTGCTGTCATTGGCTTAGGGCCAGACTGCTGGCAATTTCTCTAGCAATGATGTAGTTGCCATCCCCATTCCAGCCCCTTTGCCAGACCCTTTTTTAAAAGCTTGACAGCTGTCTTTGGAACTGTAGACTTACATAATACATTTTAGTTGTTGGTGTGTTTCTTACCTATAACTAGCTTTATTAACATTATTGCTGGCCTCCTCTTATTGTGTCGAGAAGGGCAAGGTTACTTATGAAAGTGGGTGCGCTCCTACACCAAACCTATCCACACACGGCCCACTTCCTGCATGTTCTCCTTAGCCAAACCCAAAGGCTGTGAGGACAGGTATCTTAAATAACCTGATACAATGGCAGCTGCATTGTCCATAGCTGCGACTGCACACGGCATTGTTTATTCAGACAGGCTGAGTCTCTACCAGTCCCACTAACAGATGATTCAACAGCAGATTTAACTGCTCCATCGACAAATAGAGCTACTGAGAGTGCAGAGCCAAAGTGCTCAGCGATTGTCTATAAGTGGTCAACTGAAGAGTAAGATGACCTAGCAGTAGCTGGGTGGTCCCAGGAATACTGCAGCTCCCTTGAGTACTCTTCCATCATAGGGAGCACATAAGAAGACATTACAGAGGTATTGGAACCACTAAAGAAAAACACCCATTGGTAATGGCTATTAGTTTCATATCTGACAGGGAACTCTGTTTCCTGAAAAGTTTTAACCTTTTTATTGCTCCATCACAGACCAGGTAATGAGTTACAGGTGGCCATTTTTAACTGATTATTGTAAGGAAATACAATTGATATTAGTCTAAGGAAACCACTATTCTAGCATTATCGCAACATCATCTGCATAATGGCTTGCTGGTACAGTGGTTAAAGAAAAGGGCTTGATGACAGGAGGTTCCCGGTTTAAACCCTGGCTCAACCACTGACGAACTGTGTGTGACCCTTAGCGATTAACCTCCTTGTTCTCCGCCCTTTGGATGAACCATAAAACCGAGGTCCTATTGTAAGTGACTCTGCAGCAGCAGTTGTTGATGCACCCCTTACAACCCTCATTCTTGCATGTTCACTCGAAAGGTGAATGTCTGCTCGAGAGGAGAAAGAAGGAACCTGCTGAAAGCAACCATGAAAACTTTAAGCTCAGGCGAGTGAAACAACGAACCAGTAAGCATCTGTACCCTGTTAATCTGTGCAAATGAAGAGTCGCTGTGTGTGTAACCGGGACTTGTTATTGCTGTGGATTAGGGTTAGTTTATGGGATCAGGGAATGAGCCCCAACCAGTGTAGCGAGGGTGTGTAATGCAGCGTACTCTGAGAGCGGGACTCTCCTTTTATTGGAGGCAGCACTCTGCCGCCTGTAGGCAAGCTTTATTTTCTAGCTGTGTTTTCACTGTGTTTTAATTTTGCACTGTTTTGTTGCCATCTCCCCAGTACCTTTACACTCCAGTTTGTGTATATGTGCCCGTGGCCTCACTATTCCTGGTACGGTCACATGGTTTCCTGCTCTGTCTCACTCCTCAATAGGTGCTACCACCTTGTAACTACCACTGAATACCTGCGCCTTTAATAAAACCTGCGCGGCTGTGCAGCGTGTCAAGCACAATTTCTGTGCCTGGCTGCTTAACACAGTGAACACCCACACCTCCCTTTCACAGTGGCTGATCAACCTTTGAGCTAAATGTACCTTCTTTTCACTGCACTCCTCCTGAACTGTTTGTGTCCCAAGGAATTGTCAGGATTTTACCTTTCACTGGATCCTGCACCAGACTGTGGCATACACAGTGGATGTGTTCATTGGAAAAAACATTGGAAAAAACATTAAACAGTTCTTTATCACAGTCATGAAAACAGGGCGGTTGATCTCTGTGGCATTCTTTACTTTCGTTCTGCTTTCACCATGAGAGCACACAATTGTATGAAGGGAATACTCAGTCTCCTCTGGTCATTAGTTTAGTCCGTGTGGTTCTTTGAACAGTCAGAAATCAGCTTCTTGATACCCAGTGACTAGGGATCACTGCTTTCTTTAAAAACAAAGTGTAGCCAACTACGCCACTATGGTTAAAAAAGGAAACTCAATGCAAGAATTAACTCTGAGGAGGCAGCCACTCGGACCACCAGTCAAGGAAATCGGATCCTTTAGAGAGTTTGGTGGCCCTAAATTTTTCTAAGTAAACCCAAAAATAATCTGGGCAATAACACAGCTTGTGAACAAAATAATTGAAACAAGCTGATATTTTTTATTTTGATAAAAAATGCAACACCTTAAACTGAATTACACTGTTTGCATCCGCAGTAGAGAAAGGCTTTGACTAAGTATTACTTGGAAGATATGGCACTTCCTCAGATAGTAAATGTTTATCACATAGTATTACATCCTTTTTATATTATTTTATGGCACTTTACTGAAATATTAAATGTTCATCACCAACCCCCACTGAATTAATTACAAAGCAAAGTATGTCATAGAGTAGTTTAAGTTTTTTCTTGCATTTTTTCAGGCTTAAAACATTTCTGTGACATCACCCTTTGATCTTTTGATTGATGAATTATATGACTCTTCTAACTAAAAGTGTCTCTGTGGCTTTGAGGAGAGGGGAGTGAGGGGCAGATATAGTGTTGATTAATGAATCCACAGTTTGTCGTACGAATCCACATTGATTCGTCAATGAAGCCACAGTCAGAACAATTCAATAGAAAAAAGAAAACCATTTAATTATGCAACAATCATTTCGACAATTAGTTAATTATAGTATTACACATTTCAAACGTGACACTTAGAAAAGGGCTTGAAACTTCAGTTTAGCATTTCATATTGTTTGCTAAAAGTAATATTAATACATTTGTCTGTCAGTGGGATTTCAAACTCAAACTTCGAGGAACTCATAACAACATTCTCACAATATGAGAGACACACATTTCAACTGTTTGTACAGAGTGTAACAGAAGAGCAAAAACAAACTCCATTTACCAAATTAACAATCAATTGAATCTCATTATCGAATGACTATCAATTAGGAAGAAATCTTTTAAGTGGCATAAACAACTCGAAGTGTTGAATCAGTAAGAAACCGACTCAACACTTATCTTTGTTTATCCTATACATGAATAGTACATACAAGTAACTTTTGTAATTTATAATGAATGCTTGCTAGGTAACAACTGGTCGACATAAATTTGTATATACAGTACTGTGCAAAAGTTTTAGGCAGGTGTGAAAAAATGCTGTAAAGTAAGAATGCTTTCAAAAATAGACATGTTAATAGATTATATTTATCAATTAACTAAATGCAAAGTGAGTGAACAGAAGAAAAATCTAAATCAAATCCATATTTGGTGTGACCACCCTTTGCCTTCAAAACAGCATCAATTCTTCTAGGTACACTTGCACAAAGTCAGGGATTTTGAAGGCATATAGTCAGGTGTATGATTAAACAATTATACCAAACAGGTGCTAATGATCATCAATTCAATATGTAGGTTGAAACACAATCATTAACTGAAACAGAAACAGCTGTGTAGGAGGAATAAAACTGGGTGAGGAACAGCCAAACTCAGCTAACAAGGTGAGGTTGCTGAAGACAGTTTACTGTCAAAAGTCATACACCATGGCAAGACTGAGCACAGCAACAAGACACAAGGTAGTTATACTGCATCAGCAAGGTCTCTCCCAGGCAGAAATTTCAAGGCAGACAGGGGTTTCCAGATGTGTTGTCCAAGCTCTTTTGAAGAAGCACAAAGAAACGGGCAACGTTGAGGACCGTGAGCGCAGTGGTCGGCCAAGGAAACTTACTGCAGCAGATGAAAGACACATCATGCTTACTTCCCTTCGCAATCGGAAGATGTCCAGCAGTGCCATCAGCTCAGAATTGGTGGAAAACAGTGGGACCCTGGTACACCCATCTACTGTCCGGAGAAGTCTGGTCAGAAGTGGCCTTCATGGAAGACTTGCGGCCAAAAAGCCATACCTCCGACGTGGAAACAAGGCCAAGCGACTCAACTATGCACGAAAACACAGGAACTGGGGTGCAGAAAAATGGCAGCAGGTGCTCTAGACTGATGAGTCAAAATTTGAAATATTTGGCTGTAGCAGAAGGCAGTTTGTTCGCCGAAGGGCTGGAGAGCGTACACGAATGAGTGTCTGCAGGCAACAGTGAAGCATAGTGGAGGTTCCTTGCAAGTTTGGGGCTGCAAATTTCTGCAAATGGAGTTGGGGATTTGGTCAGAATTAATGGTCTCCTCAATGCTGAGAAGTACAGGCAGATACTTATCCATCATGCAATACCATCAGGGAGGCATCTGATTGGCCCCAAATTTATTCTGCAGCATGACAACGACCCCAAACATACAGCGAAAGTCATTAAGAACTATCTTCAGCGTAAAGAAGAACAAGGAGTCCTGGAAGTGATGGTATGGCCCCACAGAGCCCTGATCTCAACATCATCGAGTCTGTCTGGGATTACATGAAGAGAGAGAAGCAACTGAGGCTGCCTAAATCCACAGAAGAACTGTGGTTAGTTCTCCAAGATGTTTGGGCCAACCTACCTGCCGAGTTCCTTCAAAAACTGTGTGCAAGTGTACCTAGAAGAATTGATGCTTGATGCTGTTTTGAAGGCAAAGGGTGGTCACACCAAATATGGATTTGATTTAGATTTTTCTTCTGTTCACTCACTTTGTATTTAGTTAATTGATAAATATAATCTATTAATATGTCTATTTTTGAAAGCATTCTTACTTTACAGCATTTTTTCACACCTGCCTAAAACTTTTGCACAGTACTGTATATATACAAGTCCATTTTAATTTTGTGATGCATGGTATCACTATTTTAATAGCTTACATTTGACTACATGGAGTGTGAAGCATATTGTTTTCACAATAAATTAGAGCTTAGTTTAACTGTACTGTATCATGTGTAATCACACCCACAACTGTACATGAAAATGTCATGTTTGCAAACCAATTCATGATTAGGCTGGGCTTGCATGCCATTATGATTAGCAATGTGTTTTCTGAGAAGAGTGCTTTAGGTTATCTTATACAGGCAAGATTTGTATCCAGTGTTGAATCAATAAGACAGAGACACCCGGGCTGGGATGTTTCGAACATCCCTTGATAGAAAGAGATATCCTATTAAAGATTAACAGACAGAAAAATTACAATTCATGATAGCGTAGTAGGTGCATGTTGGTAGATATGCAAATTAAATGTGTCTCTGATCCAGTGAGAATTGCAATCTCCATTGCTTTATTTTGAGTTCTTACTGAACAGAAACGCCAACTTCTATCCACTAAATTAAACACTGTTTCTGGTGTTGAGCTAATTAATTCAGCTGGAAGTGGTGCGCAGCACTTCATGGACAAGAAAAATCACATTCCTAGCAATATTAATTAGTGTAACGACAACCAGCAACTGCCAATAACTCACCGGACCTCAAGATAAATGACACTAGAGTTTCTTACTTTATTGTATGTGTATAGATTATTCAGCCCCAGCAGATACAGCAATGAGAAAAGATATTTCACTAACAGGCAAGTCTGCCCCTGACACTCTAAAAGTTTTTACTAGATAGCCCAAGCTTATTTGCACTCTCTTTTTTCATTTCTTTACCAGAGGGAAACTAGCAAAACTAAATAAAAGAGGGCCATACAGGAACAATAAATCTTAAACAGGTCTTCCTGAAAACTTCAGCAACAAATATCTGATACCCAGAAGGCATTTTCAGGAATTCATTTAGGAGCAGACAATGATCACTTGACTGTAGACAGTGTTCCAGAACACACTGCGGCATTACATTTGCTGTGTCCCATGTTGCCTGTATCGCAGCAATGTATTTTTCAACATAATCTTGATTGTAGTGATATTTGTAAACATTGCAGTGTAATCCCCAATCCACGTCCACAGTGCACGAAATAGTGCTCTTCAAATCCGTGGAATTGTGGTGACTGTCTATGCTGTGCAGTGAAGGAAGTGCTCAGGGGTGTGTGCTGGCTTTGTAGCATCAGCTCCTGGACCCTTACTCCTCCTCTGCAAGAAACAAACACGTAACAAATGAAAAAAACAAGGCTCCAGCCGTAGGTTACGTTCTCAGCACAAGTGGCCGTACTCAAGTAGCTGCGTCCCCTTTGTACTGCCCAACTCCCTGCAATCCCACTGTTTATCCAATCGCAGCCTGGCCCGCAGCTGATCGCATGGGAATCGTTTCACAAGCATGCAGCTACGCGCTTCCTCCAAGATGGCCGACTTCCTGTTTCCGCCCACCTTTGAGTGGACCCGTCTATGGGGAAGTGTACCACCAACCTTACACAGCGCCCTTTCTGGTCGGGAGGGAGATTTACAGCTCCCATTCTTTCTGTCTTTAACACAGTGACATAATGGGAGAAAAGAAAAAGAGCATTGTTGCAGCTATGTTGATCATTTTTGAATAAAAAGTAGAGAATGTTTTACTTAAGAACATAATATAAGAACATTTATGAACGAGAGGAGGGCATTCAGCCCCTCCATGCTTTTGTGGATCCAAGTAGCTGATTGATCTGTTGTCAAGTCAGGTCTTGAAGGATCCCAGTGATTCAGCATCAACAACATGGCTAGGTAACACATTCCAGGCCTTCACCATTGTTTAAAGAAGTGTCTCCTACCATCTGTTGTCCGAGTCTATCTCTACATTGTCCCAAGGTCCAGGTTTCAGGACTGTGCTTAAAGTATTGATTGGGGTTAACTTTGTCAACTCTTTTTAAGATTCTAAAGACTTAAGATCAAGCCCCACCTAATTATTCTTTGTTCTATGCTAAAAATACATTGAAATTGGACTAAACCAATCTCTTTCATCTAATTTAGTTTTTCTTTTAGTTCATTTTATAATGTTTTGCCCATTGAACCCTATGGGAAAATACAGTACTGGGACTGCGCACATGCAACTAAATATAGTACTTTGGATATCTGAGTTATTTTGTACAGAAGTAGCCACAAGGTAGCTGGTCCATGGAGTGATGCTCACTCCAGTCACAGTCACAATAATTTACTCTGCATGAGCAGATGTTTTACAGAAGCAAATATTCAGATTTCCTCCACAGCCCCTACAGTAGTAACATGCCAAAGAGCCAGATTGGTTAAATTAGAGTCCCTAAGAGCTAAGGGGTAGTAGATTTGGAAGGCAAGGTAGGCACAGCACAGGCAGAGCTAATTCATTATGCAGCTCGAAACGCTGTGAGATTGCCAAGCACACGTGACCATTCCCACTGCGCAGCAAGTGCATAACCAGTAAGGAGATTCAAATTACATTTTCAGATTTATTTTACTGTCTCTTGATTTTTCCCCCCTATCATTCTTAGTGGGTCTTATTGCAATTCCAGACTAATTGGGACAAGGGAGTGATTGGATAATGGAATTACAACAATGAAATTGCTTACATGACTTTCCCAATCAAGAAACCATCCAAATGATGAATGGTTAATGCAACAACTGCAGTGGTGCAATGCCACCTACCCACAAAATAGGAAAAGGATGAATGAAAAGTAAGCAGCTGTGACACGGGCACTGAGGGAGAACCCGGCCTCTCCAGCCCTTCCTCCAGGCTCTAAAGACGGCCGTCCCCCTGTTTGACCTCGCTGCTCGTGATTGAGAAGCCAAACAAAAAAGAAGCGACATGAATGCAAGACACACAGAGTTTTTATAGCACTTGGATATGATGTGTTGATATGATTAGTGGGGGGATTCTCCTTCCAGAAATACAACCAAGTTTTCCAGGATGAAAATAAACATAAGAACAGGTACAAGTAGCCTACTAAGTGGCTAAAATGAAGTACATGATTAAAAGAGGGCAAATAAACTAACTGAGATCGATCGGGTGGAAAATTTCAGAACTACTTATGGATTGCAGTGCTTTGAAATGCAAGATTTGGACTACAAGTCTAATTGCTTTTGCAAACAAAGTCTGACTCATACCAACAAAAAAATAGGCTGTACCAGGTGATTAGATCATTAAATAGGCTGTACCAGGTGCCATATCAAATAGTGCTGTCCTAATACTGTCCAATATGTGTCTTAGGGAAGTCAGTGAGCAGTAGACTATACAAAAGCAAACGGCTACTAACAACCAAACAAGCAAGATGGGCCGAATGGCCTCCTCTCGTTTGTAACCTTTCTTATGTTCTTATGTTCTTAAAGCTCTTAAAATCATTATTACCCAAATTCCCAATGCACTCTCCTCTTCAGAAACTCAGATTCCATAAAAATCCTTACCTGTTCAATTCCCAGTATCTTTCAGACACAGCTAATTTTTCCCCCTGAAGAGTGGTGTGCTTGTAAAGAGGCAAGGAGGAGGGGCAGAAAGCCCACACAGCAGGTGTAATACAATATTAAACAAAACAGTGTGCAACTACATTACCATTGTTAGTCAGGAAACTGCTGCATGATAAAATTGCCAAGCTAGTCAATCTGAACCATCATCTGGGAATGTTGGTTAAGGAGCTCAGTTAGAATTTTTATTAGCAAAGCAATTTCTATGACATTAAAGACCATTTTAACAAATATATTTAAGAGGAACACTGCCTATAATTTCATTTTAATCTATCTACTGCTTTTTTTCTGTAAAAAATTCTACCATGGTAATTGTGCTATTGTAATTTCTGAATCAATTTCTGCTTATTAGAAGCAGTATAAATATGTTTTTATTTCTATTCTCCTCAGCAGCACATCTTATTTAGTTACTTTGTGTCATTGAATGGCAAGTACACAAACATTGTAATATTGTGCTCCTGAGATAAGATGTTGTAAAACTTTTATAAAAACGATTGTGGCAATCATAGCACAAATAATAATTATTGTTCATGTGGATAGGCTTGGACCGTTTCCATGTTTATTTTTCAGGGCCTCACAAAATATCATAATACATCATGCCTAAATATATTTCCCATATTTAAGAGTACGCATGTCTCTTTGCTTTAGTTTCACATTATTTTCATTGCTCAATTTACATATGCCTCTGCCAGCCCACCCTACACGCCCTAGTATTGTGATGGAAGTGGGGTATGGAGAGTTAAAAGGTCATATTGTCACATGATTTGAGTCAGAATTATCCAGACAAGCGCAAAGACAGTTCAATACAGATTTAGAGAATAATTATAATAGACCAGTATTGGAGTAACAGAACCCATGGATTACAATACAATCGTAAGGACAATAAAAGTAATTCATTTTTACTTTTTTAATATTAAATAGTAATGACCTTTATCAAAATACACCTCCACAGATACCATGATTCTAATATTCTCAGTAACGTGTGCTGATTAAGTTTCTCCACAATTGGATAAGTGGTTCTCTAAATGCATATACAATTCTGTGAAATCTGGACGCAAATACAGAAAAAGAGACAGCCCTCCACTACATCTCTGGGATCATTATCAACTGTCACACATCTCTCCAGAACAATGACCCCCTCAGGTTAGAGGTTACAGTTCACTTGCTTCTTTGTACTTTACTGCTCACAGATCCTTATTCCATTTGAGCTTAACTGGTAATCTCTGCCTTTCTTAACATTCATTTTCAGATGCTTGAATAAGAAAGCCTTGTGTAAGCTGGGTACTCAGGTTCCCAAGACATCTGTCAGCTTCACACTCAGAGTCAAAAATCTATAAAGCACTCAGTTAAGAAGTCTACTTACCGGTTCTGTGAATGAGCTTTTACATTGGAGGTGCCTGTAAGTTATCACCTTGCAACATTAAGCAATACAACAGGCTATGGTCCTTTAAACACTTTTTATGTTTTGCAAGCTATTTATTTAGTATTATAAAAAGGCTTGTTCCTTTTTGATGTTTATGTTTCAGGGGCTCACTATATACTCCCCTTTTAGATGATGGATTTGACTGGGGTTCTTCACTGGAATACCGTGAAGCCTGTTCATTATACAAATGGTTACACCACTTTCAGTTTATGAGTCGCTTCTTTCTTACCAGCTGGGCTGACGCTGCGATAGGGTGGGGCAGAGATATCCAAAGCCAATAGGAAAGGTATGATTGACACCTGTTGAATTAGATGTGAGTTTCCTTAGCTTGTACATCCACAGACACATTTACTATAGTCAGCTGCTGGTCAGAAGCAAACAATACACTGATAATTATCACATTGGGTAGCATTGGGTAGATAATTATCACATTGGGTAGACTGAAATATATATATATATATATTTCAGTCAGGGCTGGAGTTTAGTTTTTTGACTCCATGGTAAAAGCGAAGAGAAGATAGATCAAGCTGTGTGCTTATAATAAGGACGAAAAAATCATTTTTTTTTCTGATCGAATTCAAATTTAATCTTATCCTGGTGTAACTATCACTGACACTGTTATCTGCTCCCGTATTGAATCGTATTTTGTCATATTCTTGTACTTACTAGAACCTAAGTCATTGTATTTGATCTTGCTCTTAATTGTATTGATACTTGTACTGTGATTCTTGAAATGTATTTTTGTTTATGACTGTAAGTCGCCCTGGATAAGGGCATCTGCTAAGAAATATATATATATATATATATATATATATATATATATATATATATATATATATATATATATATATATAGAGAGAGGTATGAGAATATGCTTCACTAAAGAACCCGGCTCAAACACATATGTTACTCTAATAGATGAGTGATTTATCGCGGTATTATCTAGGTCCTGAAAATGTATGTTTAAAAGGAGAAAGCCTACTAATAAATACTGTTGGAAGATGGACAATGTCCCAACCATTATATATAGGTGCAATGGGTTCCCCAGTGGCTAAAGGGAACTAATGTGTGGTGTGCAGGGCGAGTCATGTGATCAGGAGCTTGCTGATTGATCTCACAGTAACGGCAAATCAGGGATTCACATTTGGGAGAAGGGTGTGGCTAAGGATGTTGAAGTGTGAACGATACTTTGAAGTGGGAATCTGGGCAAGTGGGGAAGGGGGAAGTGTTTCTGCTATACATCTTTCTCAATGTAAACTTTAAGAGATCAACAACTTCTCAACCCAAAAACAAGATGCATGCATTTAGCCAATGCATTTCTATATATTTTGGTACAGCTGTGCGGTACCATTCACTATGTTATATTACTGTTCACTGTGATATCTGAAGCAACACGAAAGTATAGTAGGGCTGAGGGCAGCCAGATGTTCCTATTTTTCATTGCTTATTGGACAAAAACAAATAACTATGGGGTCATTCTTTCTATCACCTATAAGCCAGTAAATCCATCCTTTGATGCTCCTCCTCATTTTGAATCCTCAACTTTTAAATGTGTTTCAAAACAAGATTATTAATATTAGGAATTAAATTTCCATGGACGGCTTTTCTTTGAAAGCAGTGTAATCACATTTGTTTTGCTTTGGCTCTGAGATTAAAGTATAGGATCTCAATAGGTTGGTGATGCAAAGGAATTTGTCCACATGCTTGTTGAATCTAATTCCAATGAAAAATTCTAAAAGTAGAGTTGAGTGAAGTTGTCTTAGACATAATAAATAGATCTCTGTCACCTGGAGTAGTTCCCTCTGCCTTCAAAACTGCTGTGGTTAAACCTCTTCTCAGGAAACCAAAACTAGACCCTACTATTTTACTGAATTGTAGACCTATTTCAAATCTACCATTTGTAAGGTTTGCGAAATAGTAGTCGCCAACCAGCTGCATTTGTTTCTTGAAAATAAGAAGTGCTTGAAAAATTTCAGTCAAGTTTCCATTCTTCGCACAATACAGGGGCTGCGCTCATCAGAGTGGTGAATGATCTGCAGACTCAAGCCGGGTATCTACTCTGATTCTTTTAGATTTAAGTGCTGTATTTGATACACTGGACCATACCGTTTTAGTTGATTATCTCAGAAGCTGGGTCGGCTTGTTAGGTCAGGTCTTAAAATGATTCAAGTCATATCTCACTAAGAGAAAGCAATTTGTTTCATTAAAAAAATCTGTCTGGATTGGCAGTTGTTGCTTGTGGCATTCCCCAGGGCTCAATACTTGGACGCATTCTCTTCTCTTTATACAGATCAAACGTGAGATAATTCGTAAACATGGTGTTAACTGTCCCTGTTATGGAGACGACACACAGCTCTACATCTCTGTAAAATCTGGTGATACTCGGGCTGTATGCATTACTGTTGTGGGGAAGTGTATGTCCTAACATTTTTGCAGTTAAACTCTGATAAGATGTTGAGAAGTTATATTAAGGTTCTCAGCTGAAACGAGAAGCCACAAAATCTTAACAAATAGATCTGGGCAACTGAAGCAAAGTGGTTAACAGTGTGCAGGTGCAGGAATGCTGTAAAGTGGTTAACAGTGTGCAGGTGCAGGAATGCTGTAAAGTGGTTAACAGTGTGCAGGTGCAGGAATGCTGTAAAGTGGTTAACAGTGTGCAGGTGCAGGAATGCTGTAAAGTGGTTAACAGTGTGCAGGTGCAGGAATGCTGTAAAGTGGTTAACAGTGTGCAGGTGCAGGAATGCTGTAAAGTGGTTAACAGTGTGGAGGTGCAGGAATGCTGTAAAGTGGTTAACAGTGTGCAGGTGCAGGAATGCTGTAAAGTGGTTAACAGTGTGCAGGTGCAGGAATGCTGTAAAGTGGTTAACAGTGTGGAGGTGCAGGAATGCTGTAAAGTGGTTAAGTGTGCAGGTGCAGGAATGCTGTAAAGTGGTTAACAGTGTGCAGGTGCAGGAATGCTGTAAAGTGGTTAACAGTGTGCAGGTGCAGGAATGCTGTAAAGTGGTTAACAGTGTGCAGGTGCAGGAATGCTGTAAAGTGGTTAACAGTGTGCAGGTGCAGGAATGCTGTAAAGTGGTTAACAGTGTGCAGGTGCAGGAATGCTGTAAAGTGGTTAACAGTGTGCAGGTGCAGGAATGCTGTAAAGTGGTTAACAGTGTGGAAGTGCAGGAATGCTGTAAAGTGGTTAACAGTGTGCAGGTGCAGGAATGCTCATGAAATCAACGGCCACTTACACACGTAAACATGAGTTTCTCGTGAAAATGTTAATTAGCTTGTTCAAGACCTTTCCTAAAGCTGGTAAAAAAGTCACATGGGAATACGTAAGTTACCATGGTCCAAAGATGGCAGCAGGGAAATTAATGTTTTATTTGCAGTATTTTCTTTATCAGATTGATGTTGCGTTTGCAGTATTTCCTTTATCAGATTGATGTTGCAGATAACCCCACTTTGTTCTCCGTCCACCCCAGAACTTTGCACTATGCTAATCATACACAGATCTAAATAAAAATGTTTTTGTAAAGTATCATACAGATTGTATTTACCAAGTTTCTGTTTAAAACTATTACTAAAAATGTTGGATAAACTGCATCGTGGGCTTGTGAATTCAGGTAGTTACAGCTACTGTACAGTACTTCAGAATACACTTGCAAATAGCTTTCCAAACATCTGTCAAAACGACGTTATTGTAAAATACTACTAAGTACTATGTTTAAATGTGTATAACTATACTCCAATGCAATTTCTTCTAGTTAATTATGTCGGAGCAAAATCCGTGTTCATCCTCCACTTATGTCCGTTGGAGTGATGAAGAGACTCAGATGTTACTATCCATAAGGGAAGAGGATATGATGAGGCAGCTTGATACAATGCACAACATGAACATTGTTTAACCCACTCTCAAAATAAAATGTGGTGTGGAATTTTCGTGACTTATTTCTTGGGAATCAACAATACTACTCAATATTCCAATTCTTATGTAGCAGAGTAGACGTTCCAAAGGGAAATAAGAGGCTTTACATGTAAACACAAAAAGGCACCATGTCCACGCCTGTCATGTTGTATATCTCTTGTGGGTTTACAGTTCTGTATAAAACCACTTATCATGAACGGCGTTATGCCCTTGTTATAGTATTAAAGCAGCTGTTTGAGAATACCCTTGCTATAAAAACTACGCAAAAGTTAAACGCGTTAATTCCTGTCCTTTTTTGATCCGTGTCCGCCCTCCACGTTAATAAATATAGTTGGTGAACTGGATGTCATGAGCCAGCTCGATCTCCCAAAACAGCGCAACAACATACTGTATATACCAACAAGTTGTTGATGCCCTCGCAGAACTGACCAAATAAAATTGCAAATGAACGTATTGATTGTGTTTTATTTGTTTGCATCATTAATATTTAATACAACAGTAAATCCAACTTCACGGGGCGGAGCTATGCCACCTGGTAGTGTTTATTGACAGAGTTAGTGAACATATACACAAGGAGAGAGGGGCTCCGCCCCTTCAAGGCCCAACATTTACTTGATCGATAGACACGATAAACAGGAGGGGGGCCACCGTCTTTGAGGTGACCCGACATACGAGAGGGGCACCGTCTCCGAGGTTACCCGACATCTGAAGAGGCTCGCGAACGGAAAGAAAACATAAAGTTAGTATCTGTTAAAACATGTAATGCGTGGTGTTCCGCCTCTTGAAGCCCAACATAATAGAAGGGGGTTCCGTGGCTGAGGAGACCCGACAAACAGGAGAGGGGCCACCGTCTTTGAGGAGACCCGACAAACATGAGGATGCCACCGCTTGGGGACCCTCGCATAGAGGCATCAGACCTGAAAGAAGAATCCCAAAGAAGAATCCCAAAAGAAACATACATGCAGATGGAAGGGTTTGGCGGGGTCCCCTCTGACTCATGGAGAACCCTCCTCTATGAGGTAAATGAAGCGGAGCTTAACAAAGGGTTGGAGAAAGTGGAATCACTAACCCCCAGAGGAGACCGATGCAAAGGCGGTTGAGATGCTAGAGGAGGAGGAGGGAGGAGGAGGAAACGAAAAACACAAGACAGCTAGGTAGAGGTGACTAATGTTTAAATAAGGTAGATTTAATTGATGACAGCAGATGATAGGTTGTTGGTGCCTAGCTCCTCCCCTGAACCCCACCTATAGGTTAACATTTCACGGGCGGAGCTATGCCACCTGGTAGTGTTTATTGACAGAGTTAGTGAACATATACACAAGGAGAGAGGGCTCCGCCTCTTCAAGGCCCAACATTTACTTGATCGATAGACACGATAAACAGGAGGGGCCACCGTCTTTGAGGTGACCCGACATACGAGAGGGCACCGTCTCGAGGTTACCCGACATACTGAAGAGGCTCGCGAACCGGAAAGAAAACATAAAGTTAGTATCTGTTAAAACATGTAATGCGTGGTGTTCCGCCTCTTGAAGCCCAACATAATAGAAGGGGGTTCCGTGGCTGAGGAGACCCGACAAACAGGAGAGGGCCACCGTCTTTGAGGAGACCCGACAAACATGAGGGATGCCACCGCTTGGGACCCTCGCATAGAGGCATCAGACCTGAAAGAAGAATCCCAAAGAAGAATCCCAAAAGAAACATACATGCAGATGGAAGGGTTTGGCGGGGTCCCCTCTGACTCATGGAGAACCCTCCTCTATGAGGTAAATGAAGCGGAGCTTAACAAAGGGTTGGAGAAAGTGGAATCACTAACCCCCAGAGGAGACCGATGCAAAGGCGGTTGAGATGCTAGAGGAGGAGGAGGGAGGAGGAGGAAACGAAAAACACAAGACAGCTAGGTAGAGGTGACTAATGTTTAAATAAGGTAGATTTAATTGATGACAGCAGATGATAGGTTGTTGGTGCCTAGCTCCTCCCCTGAACCCCACCTATAGGTTAACATTTCACGGGCGGAGCTATGCCACCTGGTAGTGTTTATTGACAGAGTTAGTGAACATATACACAAGGAGAGAGGGCTCCGCCTCTTCAAGGCCCAACATTTACTTGATCGATAGACACGATAAACAGGAGGGGCCACCGTCTTTGAGGTGACCCGACATACGAGAGGGCACCGTCTCGAGGTTACCCGACATACTGAAGAGGCTCATGAACCGGAAAGAAAACATAAAGTTAGTATCTGTTAAAACATGTAATGCGTGGTGTTCCGCCTCTTGAAGCCCAACATAATAGAAGGGGGTTCCGTGGCTGAGGAGACCCGACAAACAGGAGAGGGGCCACCGTCTTTGAGGAGACCCGACAAACATGAGGGATGCCACCGCTTGGGGACCCTCGCATAGAGGCATCAGACCTGAAAGAAGAATCCCAAAGAAGAATCCCAAAAGAAACATACATGCAGATGGAAGGGTTTGGCGGGGTCCCCTCTGACTCATGGAGAACCCTCCTCTATGAGGTAAATGAAGCGGAGCTTAACAAAGGGTTGGAGAAAGTGGAATCACTAACCCCCAAAAGATGGACCCCGGCTCCCGCTGGCCTTAGCGTGAAGAAGAAAAGAGAGAACCGCCAATGCATAAGAAAAGAGAAAAGAAAACATTTAGACGAAAGAAAACAAACACTTAACGTGACCAAGGGGTTAGTAGACTGTACCCTAATGACTATGTGAAGACCCTCTGCACAGTGGAAAGAAAAAACCCCTTTCTTTTAATTTAATTTCTTAGGGGAAATCTTTGGAGGCCCAGGCAGAAAGGTCGTCCCCACTCGGACATACTAGCAATGGACTGATGTGCGGAGGATATTTCAGATGATGAAGAACGAATATAAGTTTCAACTGCTGATGAAGTCCAGCGCCCCATATTTTTAATTAAATGCTGGTTAATGTTGGCTTTTGCAGCTGAAGTAGCTGCCCTATTCTAAATGAATGAGGAGTGTAGAATTGCGAAGGAAGACCTGCTCTGGACACCACGGTGGAAAGGTGTGTTGAAAACCAATGCCTTGATACAATGGACCGGCTTGAATTGATAAACAAAGGGTCGGAGGATGAAATGGCCTTGCGTTCTGCAATGTACTTCAACATGGAAGTGAAGGGACACAGAGGAGAGTTGATCTTAGAAAGCTGAATACATTGTCCTTGCCGCAGTTGATCTGTTTTTGAAATGCGAAGAAATAAGATGAAATGAGAATCTGGGATGAGCTTGAGGTCACTGCAGCGGATACCGAGGGTAGGAAAGCTGGCAATGGAAGGAACTGTATATTCAGAACATCTCAAAACCCAAAAATGCAGATAGACATATGACTTCCATAGTTAAATCATCAAATGGAGAAAAACAGCCATGGCGGAGAATTGAAATCAAGTTACTGAGAATGTCTATTGAAATAGGCAGGCGAGCAGAAGAAGGAGCCGGAGAGCACTTGGAAATTCCTCGTAAAAGAAGACGAACCTCTGGAATTGATAATAGAGTTGGGGAATTGATGGACATCAAGCGAAATTGATGCTGAATTCCTGACAAATATAGTCTGATTGTAGCTGGTGCCAGATGTAGAGAGTCCTTTGCATGCACTATGAGCGCCATGATCCAGTCCTGGTTGAATGGAGTAGGATTAATCCTGCTTTGTAAACAGAAAGTTACATAACATGCCCAACCTGTAGAGTATGAGGATCTGGTAGATGGGGCAAGTGCTGATGCCATGTAATCTTGAGCTGAAATAAGAAGTTTATTAATAGTTGGATTTAGTTGAAAATCAGCTGATTGAACTGTGGCGTTGCTGCTGGATATTGCAGAGCTGTAGGCAGCAAACTGTGGAATTTGGAAATCTGTAAACGAGAAAGAGCATCAGCTGCAATATTAAAAATGCCCGGTAGGTGGCGAGCTTGTATTAGGAAATTATTAGAGACTGAAATCCATACTAGCCGACGCAGCAATTGCATGATAAGAGGGAAGAGGAACGACCTTTATTTATAATATGCACTGTGGTTGAATTATCACAGTAAAATAGTATTGATTTCTTAGACCAGAGATGACCCCATAGCTGGGCAGCTGCTACTATTGGGTATATCTCTAGCAGAGCTGTGGATTTTAGATGAGGAGATATGTTCTCGATTTCCTCAGGCCATGTACTGCAAAACCATTGATTGTTAAATAGACCTCCGAATCCCAGAGATGAGGCATCAGTAAATAAAGCCATATCGTGTGGAGCTGACATGAAATCATCATAAAACATAGAGAGACCGTTCCAGTGCTGAATAAGCGCAGACCACATTTTAATGTCTTTCCTAGCTTCTGAAGAGATATTTATATAGGAGTTCAGATTTTTTGCTGTTGATGCCAGCGCTAGCAGTCGAGATATAAACGTTGCGTTTTAAAGGGCAGATTGAATTAGAGTGAGCGTCTCCGCAATTGCTGCACATGTGGATAAAATTGCATTGCCTATTCGAACAGAAGCCAGTATTGAAATTGTTGCAGATTTGTCTTCCTCCTGAAAATCTAATACTGCGCCCGTATTTGTCTTTCCTTGTAGACTGATCGAGGGGAGCTGAAGAATGTATAGGATTAGGTACTGAAGATCTGTATGAATTAGCAGCAAAACCGGGTGCTTTAGAAGTTGATGCAATTGCGGCTTTAGGGCAGAGGGATGTTGTGTGAGCTGTTGAAGCGCAGATCCCACATGCGTTAGCTCTTAGACCACCAAAAATTCTATTAAATAGATCTGTGTCCGGTTTAGCCCAATTGATGATGTGATTATCTGCTGCCAATATCGCTGCTGCTTTTGCGGAGAATGATTTATGATACTCAAAAAACATAGTCCCCCCGTATCTGACAGACAGCTCCACGATATAGTATTCGTAGGAGTCCAATTCAGCTCTGCGGTTAGGATAAACTGAGCATAGCACATCTCTGAATATGGAGAACGCAAGGACAAATTCCCCTAATGTAAGATTTTTAATCAGTCTGGGATCTCTGGATTTTAGAGTTACTGCCAAATCTCCACAATCCACTACTCTGTGATCCAAGAATTCCGAAGTCGTCATTAATAGTGAAACAAGATTAATGTCCTTACCTTCGAGAATGTTACGTCTGATTCGTGGAGATATAGTGTGACGTCTAGCTGCAGTTGGAGAGGAAGATCCGTATGTAGATGCAGTAGCGAGGTTGAATTTTGGAGGATCTGCTTCGCTGGCTGAAATTGGGGCTGGACCAGAAGAAGCTGTAGGCGGCGCTGCAGTGTTTGATGCTGGAATTAATGACAGCGCTGAAGATTGTTTTCCCTGTTCCATAATAGACACCCTTTTATTTAGATCCAACAGTTGAGAACTGACCGAAGATAGAGTATCGGAAAATGGCTGCATAAATGATTTTATCTCTTTAAATATTTGCGAATGTTGGATTTCCATGGCTGGCTGCTGGTTAGCGGTGCTAGTTGTGGGGTGGTTAGATCCGGAATAGACTGCCTGCTGTCTGTTTTAGGATGCTGAATGGCTGGGCGCTGCTGATTATGTTTTTCGGAGGAAAAACTGGTTCTGCTGATACTGAATTGCAATAGAGAATGAAAAGAGACTCTCTATCACTCCCTGCCGGAATCGCATTACCGTTTTTAAGGAGGGTTTTATCAATTTATTCATGGGCCAGTCCTTCCAAAACAATCGATCCGGAGGGCGTCCTGAGGCCGAAGTCGCTTGGATCGGCGCAGATTCGATGTTTGGGTGGCAGGAGCGGTAGGCAATACTTGAACTGGAACCTGATCGGGAGCCTGATCAGATGTAACTGAAATGCCAGAAGGGAGAAAAACGGAGACTGGATGGGCCCTGGATTGAAGCTGGAGAAGAATGATCTGGTAATGATAGAAAATCCTGGGAATCCTCTGAATCCGATGACAACTGCTGTAAGTACTCCATTATTGAGGTATACAAAAGTTGATGGGTCTTGAAATCGCTTAGGTTTATGCCAAAACGAAAAAACACAAGACAGCTAGGTAGAGGTGACTAATGTTTAAATAAGGTAGATTTAATTGATGACAGCAGATGATAGGTTGTTGGTGCCTAGCTCCTCCCCCTGAACCCCACCTATAGGTTAACATTTAAAAGAAAGAAGAGAATCTCTGACAGCACGAGTCTCCTCAGATCGCTGCTGTCCAATTGAAACTGGCAGCTGAGGTAACCTTCATAGTTGCCAAGTCCGCTTATAATAAGTGGGATTGGGCTTGTTTTTTTGAGAGTCGCTGGTTGGAATTTGCATAAACACCCATACTCTAACATGGATTGCGCTTGTTTTGGGCTTGTTTTGAAAGGCAGTGCCGCTTTTTTTTCTCGTGAGACTTGGCAACACTGGTAACCTTCCCCGTCTGTCTCACAGGCAGCCACTGATTCCTGAACACCTATTTTGTTGTTGACAAGGATACAGCAGGCAGTGGCAATTTTGGGAACGAACTAATGCTGCACTTCAGTCCATTTCATCAGTATCTGCCACTTTTTTCAAGTGCCCACTACCTGTATTTGCCCAAGCGTGATGTTGAATGCTTCCTCAGCAGCTGTCAGCAGGTCCGGACGGAGAGTTTCTAAGCCAGGGTACTTCATGCAGCATCACCTGATCCCCTATATGTTGTATTGCCTGAATGAAAGGGAAATATATATATAATTATATATAACGTCTCCGTCGTAAGAGAAATTAGTTGAAAAGTATTCACTACTAATGACATGACACCCCACTAATGACTTTTGAAAAATAATTTTGGCAAGAGCAGTAAAACACATTATTAACCAACCAGGCATGAGGTATTTTGCTTTATTACAGCAGCTTAGATTCACTCGTGTACCACTTCTCTGCGCATGGAAACCACATTTTCACTAGTAATCTTCAAAAACAGCATGAGTACCTTTCCCATTCATTTGCATGATGTCGGGTGAAAAGCCCGGTTTACTGGAATAATATAAACTGAGTAAATGGAAACCCAAAAAAGCATTTTACATGAGACAGCTAAAAAAAAAACACACATGGAAACTCCACCAATGTCTTGTAATTTGCTCAAATATCAATATTTTCCAACAAAACTTTCAGGAAGTACTGTAAGGTCCTTTGGGTCATAGAATAACATGTTTCTATACATGTATCTCTAAGCAGAATACATAATAAAAAATACTTTGCATTTAAAAAAAAGAATAAAAATATTCTGTTGAAAAAAAAGAAAAGTTTACTTTATAATGTTCCCCTGTGCTTTTATTATTGGATACTATTATATGGTGTGACAGAGAAAGAATGATTCTTGGTGATAAATCTCCCTCCCGACCTGTGAGGGCGCTGTGTAAAGGGAATAGAGTGCCCTGGACTGGATGGCCAGACAATTCATTCCCAGGGTTAGACGGAAGTCATCTAGAAAGGGGGCGGAGCAACGGTACACTAAATCATCAACCCGGAAGGGAAACGATGTGACAGCTGCGGATTGGAGGAGCGGTTACACTAGTTAACCAAGAGGTTGTGATTGACGGTACAAAAGGGGACGTAGCAAAGTGATCTGTTCCTTTGTATGGTTATGCTGAACCGGAAGGAAAACCTGTGTTGTTATCATGAGTGTTTTGTTTGTTTTTGTCGTGTCTAAATATACTGTTTGTTGTTATTAGATGGCTGAAACATGGTCCGGAGCTGTTGCCAAAGGCCAGCACTTACCTGAACATCACTGCACCTTGTTCACGAATAAATGTATTTACACCATGAGCACTATCGCACTCACTGTGGACTTGTGTTTGTGTTTTGTGTTACGTGTGGGTGTTTAGGAACGGGACTATTATTATTACGAGACCAACCCGGGGATTAACAACAGAGCAACACACGCCGCTGTACTGCCTGTTCTCATTATTATTATTTACTGCCTTTTGTCATCAGACTTTGCATTGTACAAATAAAACATCATTGCACCTGGATTATCGTTATCGGTCTGTTTATTGATCACCGCTGCATTCCTGCACCTGCACACTGTTAACCACTTTGCCACATATTCATAGTTATATTTAACTGCTATCTGCAGGCTAAGCTAGCCTACATTCAGTTTTTTGTGTGAACCCCAACTAGACGTGATTCCATCAAACATGTATCGTTCATGAACACTTTGAAACAGGTTGTTTGTTTTTAATAAAATTTTAGTAACGTTGAACTTTCTGACTAAGAAATTATAGCACAGCTAGTGCACTGAAATATTTCAGTTATAATTCTCTAAATTCCAGTTTCTAGCCACATAGCGCCCTGTATCGTGCAAAACACGCAATGCCTGGTTAAACGAATCACACATCGCAGCAACCTCAACTGTGCTGCAAATTCTACCTGAGGATTTTGTGTCACTACGGTTGTAATACGTGGTTCCCACTGTATATAGTGTCCTTCATGAGCAAGATTCCCAGGGACCTTTACGAAATATATATCACACGGAAAAGAGCTCTAAACTGCTCGCTAATAAAAGGCCACGTTAAAAAATGTTTTAAGCTTACATTCATGGAATTACCAAGAGATCATTATTGGTGGATCCCAAAGTATGGGCTGGTTTGTAAGGACTAAAGTAATTCACACAACTAGGCAGTGCCAAAGCCATGGACTGTCTTGTAAGTGAGGAGCAACTGTTTAAAATGAATACCTCAAAACTGGGGACATGTGACAGGTAGACTTAGTGTATGTGTAAGTATTCTGGCTGCAACATTCTATTCAATGAGGCATTTGGGAGGCCAGTAAAGAAGGAATTACAATATTCAATCCTTGAGGTTACAAAAGCATGAGTCAGTGCCTCAGTTTGGGACAGCAAAGACTTTGTCTAGCTATATTTCTCCTAAGAAATGGTCCTTAAAAAGGATGATCAAATAGAACTCTCAACTTCCCAGCATTAGAGGCAGGAACCAAAAGACTACCGTGAGCTCACCTGCCAAACGTATTAGTGCTATGACGCCACAAGGCATCCAGTATGCGTTGTAAAACAGCTGCAAAAGCCTGCTTCTGGAAAAGCACAACACGTCTGTAAACGCTCTTTAAAGAATTACATCAATTTAAAGCTATATTTCAAGTACAAACCAACTATATTCAATTCTAGGCTTTAATTAAAGTGTGAAATCCTGATTTTCAACAAGGGCAAATGGGAGCCATTGTTGAGTTGTAAAGTTCAAATAAGCCATCTCCCTGAATGAGAAAGTACAGTATGTGACAGGAGCCAGCTGAGTAATAGTCCTTTGAATTCATAAAAGAGTTTTGCTCCCCTTTTTAAATTAGCAGAAGAGGCAAAAGCAATCTATTTGACAGAGCTGAGCGGTTATGGCTTGAGTAGCCCTGCTTATTAAATTACCAGCTCTATAATGGAGTCTATCGACAAAACAGGCATTCATATCATTTACAAAGATAACTCCACTTGCCATTTTTCTGCTTCTATTTAAAACAGCTGATCAAAAGAGTAATGTGAGTTATGATGGTGCTGCAGCTTTATTGGTCTCATAAGTTAATGTATTAAATTGATTTGTTAGGAGCCGTGTGCACTGGGATGTTGATTTCCATTATCAAGCTAATGGGTCCTGTTAAACTTTCTGTTCTACATCATTAAATAACACTAGCCTGGCCAATTTCAAGGAGCACGTTTAAAGATTTAAAGAAGATGTGGGTCAAGGAGGGTTACTGTACAATGTGCACACAATTTATTCATCAAGGGAGAATGAAATGCTTGAGGGAGAAGGGACAAGGGCCTCGCATTGATCAGTACTTCTTACGAAGTCAGTCAAGTCAGTCGAATGAAATCCAGCGACAGGAAGCAAACCACAGTTCGCAGGATATCAGCACCCCTGTCATAGATGTGAGGAGGACTTGCATGGACACAGTTAGTGATGAACCTAATGATCCTTGTGAACCCGGTCAGACAAACCAGCGTAAGAGAGAAAAGAACCTCAACGGGCACAAGCCTGGAGTTAAATGGCCAAGAGCTTGTGAGAAAACTGCATGGGACACAGTAAACACAGATCTCTGCTTTGCATTGGAAAGGTTAAGTGGAACAGTTGAAAAGAAACTGGATAAATTTGGGGACATCATCTACGCATATGGAAGCGAGAGGTTTGGAGTTGAAAAAAGGAAGGAAAAAGTACAAACTATTCCTGGAAAGTCTAGACGGCAGCAGGAGATTGAACAGCTTAGTTAGAGAAAGGAGACAGCTGAGGAAGCAATGGAGAAGAGCAGAAGAAAGTCAGAAGGAGGGACTCAATCTCTTACAAAGGGTCATAAAAGATAAGCTTGCAACATTGCGCAGAGCTGGCGCCTCTGAAGCGCTACAAAAAGAAGGAGCGTCGAGAACTAACTTTTATAAAGACCCATTCAAATTTGTAAAGAAGTTATTCACCAGTGAGAAGAATGGCGCACTAAAAGCATCTAAGTTTGAGCTGGAGAGATATTTGGAGGAAGCATACAGATTCAAAAGGCAGGAGCCTATGTCAATTCCTTCAGACATCCCACCTATCAATCCACCAGAATACCAAATGGAGGACTGTGCACCTAAGTGGAAAGAAGTAGAGCAAGCTGTGAAAAAGCAAGGGCTTCATCATCTCCAGGGCCTAATGGAGTTCCGTACAGAGTGTACAAGAGTGCTTCAGGAGTTCTACTGAATCCTGTGGAAACTGATGAAAGTAGCATGGGAAAAACAGGTTGTACCAAGAGCATGGCGCCGAGCAGGTGGAGTCTTTATACCTAAAGAAAAAGATTCTAGCAGCATCAGTCAGTTTCAGCCCTATTTCCCTATTAAGCGTAGAAGGCAAGATTTTCTTCAGCATTATTGCTCAGAGATTGTCAACTTACCTATTAAAGAACTGCTTCATTGACACTTCAATACAAAAGCGGGCATTCCAGGTTTCCCAGGATGCTTAGAACACATCAATGTAATCTGGCAACAAATTCAATCAGCTAAAAAGGAGAGGAAGGAGCTCCATGTGACATTCCTGGATTTGGCTAATGCATATGGTTCAGTGCCACATGAACTTCTTTGGGCAGCATTTGATTTTTCAGTGTACCAATGACAATAACAAATCTAGTGAAAGCCTACTTTGGAGATTTGCAATTTAGTTTTTCAACTTCAGAATTCAGCACTACATGGCAATGCCTAGAAGTTGGAATAATGGCAGGATGCACCATTTCTCCACTGGCTTTTACCATGGCAATGGAAGTAATCATTAGGGCATCAAAATGGGTAGTGGGAGGAGAGCGCAGCTTCTGGAATACGACTACCACCAATTCGAGCATACATGGATGACATGACAACCATGACTACAACAGTAGCCTGCACTAATCGGTTATTGGGCAAATTAACCAATAACATTGAATGGGCACGAATGCAATTCAAGCCCACTAAATCAAGGAGCATCTCTATAATTAAAGGTAAAGTAGTTGATAAAACGTTCTTCATTAATGGTGAGGCAATACCAACAGTGTCTGAGAAGCCAGTGAAGAGTCTTGGGAGATGGTACGACGGGGATCTAAAGGACACAGTTCGTGTGGGAGAAGTTAGACAACAAGCTGTGGAAGGGTTGAAGAGCATAGACAGCAGCGCTTTACCAGGCAAACTAAAACTCTGGTGCTTTCAGTTTGGCCTACTGCCAAGGTTGCTGTGGCCACTGACTGTGTACGAGGTTTCTTTGACAACAGTAGAGAAGCTGGAAGCTTTAATCAGTTCACACATCAGGAAATGGTTGGGAGTTCCACGCTGCCTCAGCAGAGTGGGACTTTATGGTAAAGGAATACTGCAGCTACCTGTCTCCGCTCTAACCGAGGAGTTTAAGTGCGCCAAGGTCCGACTGGAAATGACATTAGTAGAGTCACGCGACAAATGCGTAAGGGAGGCAGCACCTGTGTTGAAAACTGGAAGAAAGTGGGTGGCAAAGAAAGCTGTGGAGGATGCAAAGGCTGCCCTTCGAATTGGTGATATCATGGGGCAAGTTCAGCATGGAAGAGGGGTCTTGGTCTCAGTTCAGCTCCTCCTACATGGCACAAGGCAGCCCCAGCGCAACGGAGGAAGCTTGTAGTCAACGAGGTGCAAAAGCAGGAGGAGAGGATGAGGTGTATAAAGGCCATTTCCCAGGGCAAGCAGGGAGAATGGATGAGATGGGAGAGTGTGGAACAACGCAAGATTGGCTGGCAAGACCTATGGTCAATGGAACAGAGCAGGATCAGTTTCCTTATAAGGTCAACATATGATGTTCTCCCATCACCACAGAACCTAAACCTCTGGGTAGGAGAGGATCCCTCATGTCCTTTGTGTTCATCACCTGCAACATTAAGGCACATTTTGACAGGATGTAAGGTGGCTCTTAGCCAGGGACGGTTTACTTGGCGCCATGACCAGGTGCTGCGATGTTTGGCCTTAGCATTGGAAGACAAGCGTAACATGACCAATAAGTTGCCACCTGTTCCATCAAAACATTACACACAAAGACAACATTTCTCCGCCCAGGAGAGCAACCACCAAGAAAAGGTGTTAAAACCAATCCTCGCCCAGGACAACTGGAAGCTGCTAGAGACTGGAAAATGCTGGCAGATGTTGGTCAGCGGCTTATTTTCCACCTGAAATTGCCACCACAAACCTTCGACCAGATATTGTCCTGTGGTCTGGATCAGCACGCCTTGTTCACCTGGTAGAGTTAACAGTGCCATGGGAGGATGCTGTAGATGAGGCGTATGAGAGGAAGAAACTGCGGTATGCTCAACTAGCCACTGAAGCGGAACAGCGAGGATGGAGAGTCTGGGTTTACCCAGTGGAAGTGGGATGTCGAGGATTTGTGGCACACTCTACAACCCGGTTTCTCAGAGATGTCGGATTCAATGGCCAAGAGTTGCGTCGCACAGTGAAGAACTTATCTGAAGCAGCAGAGAGGAGCAGCAACTGGCTGTGGTTGAGACGGAAAGATTCTGGCTGGGGATCTCAAGCACAATAGAAAGAAAGAAAGGCTGATGTACAGGTAAGTAAGCTGGGCTGAGTTGAGTGGGGGACGGAGGGGGTGATGCTGGGGCGCCAGAATCACCGTCGAGCCCTCTTGAGGTGTCGTGGGCTGGTCGACGAAACACCGAGGATGGAAGGTGCCCACTTGAAGACCCCAGAGATGTACCCTACTTAGCTCAATCCAGGCGGTTGTCATGCTGATGCGCTGGGGAGACCGCACTATGGTTGATCCCGGAGCCAGCATCGTAGCCGTTGTGTGTGCTGATGCGCTAGGGAGGCAAAATAAGCTGATCCCTGGAGCCAGCATTACACTTCAGCCATCAACACCAGACAGAAGGATATCTACATCATCATATGGAAGGAAGCGCAAATGGATGGAGACACATATGGATCACATTAGTTTACTGTGAAGCTACGTCTTAGTTGGTGCTTATCTTGGCGAGAGCCAAGTTCAAATCAGCATGAAGTTTTAACATCTTCTCTCATGTAATGGAAATCATAATATCAGAATGACTACCTCAGGTGTGTAGCTAATGAAATGGGAAAGGGAGGGGAGGAGAGAGGTTTGGAGGCAGGGAAGGGAAGGGGAGGCAGGGAAGGGAGGAGGGTGGGATGGAAGGGGAAGCAGGGAAGGGAGGAGGGTGGGATGGAAGGGAGGCAGGGAAGGGAGGAGGGTGGGATGGAAGGGAAGCAGGGAAGGGAGGAGGGTGGGATGGAAGGGGATGCAGGAAGGGAGGAGGGTGGGATGGAAGGGAGGCAAGGAAGGGAGGAGGGTGGGATGAAAGGGGAGGCAGGGAAGGGAGGAGGGTGGGATGGAAGGGAAAGGGAGAGGAGGAGGGTGGAAGGGGCATTTGTACTTCAGTTTTAGTCCTCATTCAAAATGAATAATGATAATGTAAATTTAAACAGGACTTGGGTTTCAGAACTACCTTCATTTATTACTAACATGATCATGAGCCAGGAGTTTGATGTTAGATCAATTGTTGCTCCCTTATAGCTGCATGAACAAGCCCTATTAGAAAAAATGTAGATTCAAGTGTGACTTATTCATGCTATGTTATATACAGTTCAGAGCAGATTCACCAGGGGCCTGGCTGTTCAAACTGGTCAATACTTTACCTAAACAAGGGAAGAAGATATTTATGTCTGTAATACTCTACATGGGGCACACAATCACCCTGTCTCCAGGGTTCAGAAACTTGATAACATCTGCAGGGTGTTGAATGAAAAAGAGAGATTGGCTGGACATTGTGCATGTTTAAATGGATAGAAAACCGGGGTGAAATCAACATCCACAGTTATGATAATACAAATACTGTTGTAGACTTCACAATATAAGGCAGCTCAAATTGTCTTCCTTCAACATCATTTCTGCTGTTTCACGGATGAGGTGAGGGGAGGGGGTTGTAAATTCTTGCTGTCGATGGGGGGGAGGAGAGGTTGCCTTAAGCAACAGTGCGATTGTGAATTTGAACCCCTGCCATTAAATAATTTGATGTAGATTTTGAATACTAAATCACAGTCAGTGTATCATTATTATAAATGACCCAATTATCTTTAATGACATGTAGCCTGCAGTTCCTTTTACTATTAAGCCTCACATCTGTAACCCTTTAGGAAACGAGAAACTGTTTAAAACATTTTCAACAGCAGATTTCATCCCTGAGGTTAAATATAATCCGAAGAAATCTTTTGAACAATTGTAGTGATTGATGGTTACAATCAGCTCGTTTGTGCCATGTATCATGAATCTGAGGGATAGATACATTACCTTAGCCTTTCTCTTTCACTGCCTTAAAAAATTATAATATAAGCATCCTCTAATGCAGGAATCGCGACTCTAATGCTTGTCTCATTTCCTCCAGCAAGTTTTATCAGTCATGTTTACCACTTGATCCCTCCATCAAAAAAAATATCTCTGTGCATGATGTGACATCAGAAAGCCTTTAGATGTTTCCTTGTGGGTGGAGCTGAGTTATAACTGGGTGCCGATGTGAAGGCTATTTTTGTAGAACAATGGCAGGGATACATTTATGTCACCATGCATTATAACAAAATAAAAATACACGGTAACACTTTACATTAAGCATCTCTTTTTACTGTGTGTTTACATGGAAGTTACTTACTAGTAAATACAGGTGTACTTACACATAATTGCAATAGTATTATGCATAGTTACAATGGATTTAATATGTCATTTTGCTGCATGATATAACTCTAACCCTTTTCTGATACATTTTTGTACTTACATTTATCGTGAAAAACATTTACAAGTTAAGTACATTGTAACTATGCATAATAACATTGTAATTGTGTGCAAGTACACATGTATGTACTATGCAACTACTATGTAAATACACAGTAATTAGAGACAAATGCACATCTACATGTATCACAAAGCCGTTAAAGGGGCGGGGAGAATTCCATGATCAAGGAAGTGCAGCACTATCTGAAAGCATGCAAACAGAGATTTATTTAACTTAGTGTAGTACCAAATATATATATATAAAAAAAATTAAAAAAACATTCGCACACTAGGTACAATGTATGGAATGATTTGCTGCAATCACTTTAACTGATCAAAAAAGAGTACAAATGTGATTTGTTTTCTTATGATCCACCACTTTAGATTGTGTTCTGGGTCCTACCACGATTCTTTACAATTTGAGCTGACTGAGAAAAGCAAAGCCCACCTTTGATTCTTTGGTAACCTCTGCGTGCCTTTCTGTTTACGTGCATATGACTATCTTCTGTATTCTTGTAAATGAGATTCGTGATAAGTAACTGTTTTTTTTCTTAACTTAGAGTGCAGGTGTGACCTCTGACTGATGATAAAACCTGTTTTCCAATGAGTTGTTTTTGCTTAAAAAGCTGTTTTTAGCATACAGTGGCTCACAAAAGTATTCCCCCCCCCCCCCCCTGGACTTTTCCAAATTTTATTGTGTTACAACATGGAATCAGAATGGATTTAGTTAGGAGTTTTTGCCACTGATCAACACAAAAAAGTCCATAATGTCAAAGTGAAAAATAAAATCTACAAATTGTTCTAAATTAATTACAAATATAAAACAGAAAACAATTGATTACATAAGCTAAATAAGCTCTGGTGCAACCAATTGTCTTTAGAAGTCACATAATTAGTTGAATGGAGTCCACCTGTGTGCAATTAAGGTGTTTCACATGATTTCAGGTTAACTGCACCTGTCTCTGGGAGGTCCCACAGTTGGTTAGTACATTTCCTAACAAAAACTACATCATGAAGACGAAGGAACATTCAAAGCAAATCCGGAATAAGGTTCTTCAAAAGCACCAATCAGGAGTAGGATATAAGAACATTTCCAAGGCATTGAATATCCCCCGGAGCACAGTAAAGTCCATTGTTAAGAAATGGAGAGAATATGGCACAACTGTGAATCTGTCTAGAACAGGCCGTCCTCAAAAACTGAGTATCCGGGCGAGAAGGGCACTAGTCAGGGAGGCCACCAAGAGGCCTATGGCAACTCTAAAGGAGTTACAGTCTTCCACGGCTGAGCAGGGAGACACTGTGCATACGGCAACAATAGCCCGGGTGCTTCACAAAACTGGCCTTTATGGGAGAGTGGCAAAAAGAAAGCCATTGTTGAAAAAAACTAACATCAAATCTCAGCAAGAGTTTGCCAGAAGGCATGCGGGAGACTCTGAGACCAAGTGGAAGAAGATTCTATGGTCTGATGAGACCAAAATAGAGCTTTTTGGGCTCAACGCTAAGCGCTATGTTTGGTGCAAGCCTAACACCGCACATCATCCAGAGAACACCATCCCTACCATGAAGCATGGTGGTGGCAGCATCATGCTATGGGGATGCTTCTCTGCGTCAGGGCCTGGAAAGCTTGTGAAGATAGAGGGCAAAATGGATGTAGCAAAGTACAGAGAAATCCTGGAGGAAAACCTGCTGAAGTCTGCAAGAGACCTGGGACTTGGGAGAAGATTCATCTTCCAGCAGGACAATGACCCCAAACATACAGCCAAAGCCACACTGGAGTCGCTTAAAAAAAAAAAAAGGTCAATGTCCTGGAGTGGCCCAGTCAAAGCCCGGACCTCAATCCAATTGAGAATATGTGGAAATAGTTTAAAATTGCTGTTCACCAAAGGTCCCCATCCAACTTGACGGAGCTTGAGCAATTTTGCAAAGAAGAATGGGCAAAAATTGCAGTGTCCAGATGTACAAAGCTGTTAGAGACTTATCCAAATAGACTCATGGCTGTAAATGCTACCAAAGGTGCCTCTACCAAATATTGACTCAAGGGGGTGAATACTTATGCAATCAGTTATTTTCTGTTTTGTATTTGTAATTAATTTAGAACAATTTGTAGAGCTTATTTTTCACTTTGACATTATGGACTTTTTTTGTGTTGATTCCATTTTGTAACACAATAAAATGTCCAAGGGGGGTGAATACTTTTGAGAGTCACTGTATGTATAAAACACAATAAAACCAGCTAAATCTAAACCACAAATTTCTGTAAAAGTGACGCACTATACTTTTGGTACCGCATCAAAGAACTGTAACACACCTCCTATGAAGGGGGGCCAACTCTGTTCATTGGTGAAGGTAGGGGACTCCACTCCCTTGAGGTGTTCCACTCCCAGTGGGCAGGAGTTTGCTTGGTATATTGATGCTTGTAACAGGTATTTTGTTGCTTGGGTTGCACCTGCTGAGACCTCTATAGGTTTACTTGCAGTTCTGTTGCTCATATCCCATCTTATGAAACCTGTGTTTACTCGCTGTGCCGCTATTGTTGCTATTGTATCCTATACTACTTTTTGATTTGTATGTTCCTGAATCAAATGCTTTTGTTTGAACTTACCTGAAGAAAACTTTCTGATAATTTTAACGAAGCTCCAGTCACCATTTAAGCAGCTCCATTGTGGTAAAGACAATGCATTGCTCCATGATGGGAGAGACAATGGGAGAGAAAGAGATTTTGAGCTGGGAGGATTTCAGGTCTAGCTGTGAAAAACAGAGCTTTTATTTCTGTAAATCTGCTAGCTCATTGTGGACAGGAATAAAACTACTGTAGCAAGAAATTAGAGGTTGTAGGAAGATCATAGTTTCTTTGTACTTTTATTAATGAGTAAGTAGCTTCACGTTTCATTGTTTTTTACAGTCCCCTTTAAATTTTTATGATGTTTGGTTTTATTTCTTATTGCTCAAATACTGGGTGCTTCTCTTCAATTCTAGTTGCCTGCTATAGATATATGTAACACAGGCTAGAGTACTTTTGTTGGTTTCTTTTTTTTAACTTTCTGTTTTGTTTTGCTTCCGACTCTCCCCCCAAACAGACATGTTTATATGCACGTGGGCATCTCCTCATTAACAACTAATGAATTCATTCGGAGAAGGACACATTCTAAAAGAGTTTTGTGGGATGGAGTTTCAACTCTTCTGCCCTGCTACATATCCCCAATTCAACCATTTTTAAAAAAATATATAATTAAGACAATAGCAGTACCTGATGAAATGAGGGAGAATAAAAATGTAGCTACAATGATATGAATATGAAGGGGACATCTGCAAATATAAATGTGAAGGATATTATCTCTGAGTGCGTGGTGGGCCCCTGTCAGTTACCCTGGGTACTCCGACTATTCCTTCACCACTGGCTGTGGGTAAGTTTATTTATTCTTTCTCCAGCGAGTTCGTTGACATCTGTAGATTCATTTTAACATAGGCATTGATTTAACAAACATACATTTGATTCAAAGTAGATTTGTAATCTTGCATTATTTTACAGTTTTCTGAATCCTTTCGTTTTCGGAAATGTATTCATTTACATTAATTTCATGCAGTCGCACAGATTTCTAAACATAAAGAGCAGACAGGAGCTTAATCCCATTAGCAATTCCAATTTCCAAGTTTGAGGTTAATTGGATGTCAGCCTGATTTACCCTTTGAACTGACTAACATCACCGTCTGTCACTTATAGAAATGCCAAACTGTTTTCTTTTCGTACAGCAGGTAGAAATGTGTGGTAGAAACGAAAAAACAAGCTAACAAAAGCAGTAACGGCTGACCTAGATTCGCTTAAAAAAAATAGTATCCTGTTCTATTGTGCATCACCTTTCAAATTGTAAAGCATAACAAAATACATCCATTCTAAAATAAAAAGTAAGGGTTAAGGCACATTTAAAACCATTGAATACTTTCTAAGAATACACTCAAGATTCAACATTCATCTGTAAGTATCTTCTGCTTTGGTCTAATCACTTTCTTAATAGTTTCAGTAAATCCTTCACACCTCCTGCTAAGTCAATCTCATTTTTTTTTCTTCCTCCAGACCCCTGCTGTACATGTATTACCCTAGATATTATTCAATATGTATTAGCTGCATGTATTAGCAGGGAGGGAACTGTAATAAATTGTTTCTGTGAAAACAATTGACATCACATGCAGAAATAGTACAAGGGTTACAATGTTTCTTAGATGTTTCATGGATAAAACTCTGTTTCTATACCATACAATACAAATGTATTTTGATAAAGTGCCCTTCATGCTACACAAAATTAAAAATTAAAATACTCCAACTACAACCAATTATATCAAAACATATTAAAAAAAGTATGTTTCTGAATGTGCTTTTATAAGTAAGTAAGTAGCTTTGAATGCATTTTCATTAGCTTTGTTTTATTCATTTTATGACATGTTGAATTTAGACATAGATATAGGGACTAACACTGCTTGTTTTCAAAGGTAGAACAGAAGTTTGCATCACTAGTAAAGAACACTGCTTATGTTTCTACTGCACTTGTGAAACAGATTGCTCATTAAAACTTTTGCTTGAAGGGATTTCTGCTCAGGGATGCCAAATGGGGTTAAAAAGCCAGAAAACACACCTCCAGTCATTCTGCATTAAGCCCTCCATACCAGTAATATTGAAGTGTCTACAGCAGGGCTTCTCAAACTCGGTCCTGGGGACCCCCTGTGGCTGCTGGTTTTCATTCCAACCGAGCTCTCAATTACTTAACTACACCCTTAATTGAACTGACAATTTGCTTAATCAGACCTTTTTACTTGTTTTCAACTCTTGAACAGTTGCATATTTCAAGTTAGCTATAACATTTGATAAATAACTTGAACTGCAACTGTTTAAGAGCTAAAAACAAGTAAACATGTCTAATTAAGCAAATTATCAGTTCAATTAAGGGTATATTTAAGTAACTGATATTAAAGTAACAGCAGCCACAGGGGGTCCCCACGACTGAGTTTGAGAAGCCCTGGTCTACAGGAATAAGCTTGTGTGTTCATAGTATTTAGATATGTCTGTATTATGCCCTGTATCATGCTGCTTGCAGCTGCCTGGGTGAATCTGAACCATATTGAACACAACAGTTGGTGTCAGTTTTGAGCTCCAGTAAGGTTGTCACCTCTGATTGTAAAATCATCAGGACTTGTATCTTTCCTTATACAAACCAGAATTAGAGATTGATATAAAATGGAAGAAAGAATCCATTAAAACCACAGCGCTGGACATGTCCATCTTACAGAACTGATTTTCATTTACTGCATCTTGTCAGGCACATGGTCCTGTAAGCAATGCTGTTCTGTGTGGATTATCAAGGGCATGGAATGTACAATGTATCCAACTCCTTTTCAGTCACCCTGGAAATACAAAAGGATTTTGACCGCTTGCAGAACTGGGCAGAAACATGTTAAATTAAATGTAATGTTAAAAATGATAAAGTTTTACAAAATGTAAGATTAAAGAGAGAGTAAAATGAAGAGCAAGCAGACTAATCCCCGAGTTTAAGGAATTAGCTTAGAAGAGATGTTGAACACAATTAATTTAGCCTTGTGGCAAAGTGGTGAGTGAATACAGGTGAGTGCGGTGCAGAGCGGATACAAAACAGATAGACAATGATTTCCAGGTGCAAGGGTGTTTATTGATTTAAATAACACTGTCCAGAGCCTTATGGCAAACACCTGTAAATAATAATGATGGAGTGATACAGCGGCGTGTATCACTCAGTTTTTGTAAATCCCTGGGTTTGACCCGCAACCAAAAAGTCCAGTTTTACACACCAACACTAAACACAAACACAGTTCTCAGTGATAGTGAATACGTGCAAGTGGTGTATTACAATTCTCGTGAAATGCAGGGGTGAAAGTGATGTCCGGGTTTATGCTGGCTTCTGCTACAGCTCCGGATCGTGTTATAGGTAGTTTAGTTTAAAACAAACAGGCAGTTATAACAAACACTAACAGACAAAACAAACTCACGGTTTACAGGACGGTAACACAGGCTCCTTGTAGGTTGTATCTAACCATTTACCAAGGAACAGATCACTTACGCTATGTCCCTTATTTATGTCCTCGCTCATGACCCCTAGGTTAACGAGTGCATCCGCTCCTCCAATCCTCGGATGCCACACCGTTTACCATCTGGGTCATTGAGTTTGGATACCGTAGCTCCGCCCCTTTCCTAAATTACTGACTTCCACCTACCCTACAAAATAAATTGTTGTGCCATTTAGTTAAGGGTACTCTTTTGCTTTTACACAGTGCCCTCACAGGTCGACAGGGAGATCTAACACCAAGAATCATTTGATCTCTGTCACAAGCCTAAATGAAGAATTAGGGGAGACAAATCTTTCAAAGCTCAAAAAGGAGGTGACAAGTTAACCCTTGCCACAATTGTAAGCAAAGCACAGCACAGCAAGGACACAGATGGACATGAAGTGGTCGACAGCATATTATCTAGGATGACTGCAGGTCTCCTAACTCAGGACTATAGGGATGTTTGAATAACATTATGTTTGAGTGTGTATCTCTATTTACTCTCCTCTACAGCCGTTAATGGTGTCTGGAACATAAGCTCGATTTCCTATCCTGCCTTAAGAACAACTTGGCAAAGGTGTTAAATATCAGTTCTCTTAACTAATGTATTTTTCTTGTCGTTTAGATTCACTTTGTATCGTTTTCAGTCATCACATCTTGGGGACTCAGAAAGCACCACTGAGTCCTCAATAGAGAATCATGACTAAAATCCAAGTCAGAGTGTAACCATTAATCTGGCCCCTGCAACGCTCTACCTCTTATACCTCTTTTCCACTGTGCAACCGAGCAGTGCCAGGGCCGCATCGAGCCGCGTCAGGGCCGTACCGAGCCACACCAGGGCCGTACCGAGTCACACCAGGGCCGTACCGAGCCACGCCAGGGCAGTACCGAGCCGCGCCAGGGCCGTACCGAGCCACACCAGGGCCGTACCGAGCCACACCAGGGCCGTACCGAGCCGCGCCAGGGCCGTACCGAGCCACGCCAGGGCCGTACCGAGCCACGCCAGGGCCGTACCGAGCCACACCAGGGCAGTACCGAGCCGCGCCAGGGCCGTACCGAGCCACACCAGGGCCGTACCGAGCCACGCCAGGGCCGTACCGAGCCACACCAGGGCCGTACCGAGCCACACCAGGGCCGTACCGAGCCGTGCCAGTGCCGTACCAAGCCACCTCAGGGCCGCACCGAGCCGCCTCAGGGCCGCACCGAGCCTTCACATTGCGGTTAAGAGGAGCCTGGGCTGTTTTTCCACTGCAGAGCCGAGCCGAGCCGTGCTACTGATGTCACATGCAACGAAAGACCGTTGTTATTAATTATTGTTATTAATTAACTCAGTTTGCCAAAAGATGAGCAAAGAAACAGTGTTCAAAAATGAATAGACCAACGGTACACCTGTATCTTGTATCGGTATATTTTGTAAATATATTTAGGAATTTCTTTATAATCCACACATTTTACTGATTATATCAACTTAATGAAGTTCAACTAGTTCTGTTGAAGGGGAAAAAAGGTTTTAAATATATGATTTGGCAAAGATATCCTGTTTACGGTTAGTTTTTTTGTTTGGGTGTTTAAAAAAGAAGCTGTGCGAGCGCACGAGAGCTGTAATTGTATGTATGGTACAGCTGTATTTTCTTCAAATGATTTAGAGATATCTTTAAATGAACAGGAAGTCATTTAGATATATCTTCAAATGATTTAGAGATATCTTTAAAACCCTCATTTTAAGATATCTCTAAATGACAGTTTGGTGTACCATGTTAGCAAAATCTACATATCTATTTCACTTTTAGATATCTCTAATTGATTTACAGATATCTTAAAAACTGCACAATTAAAGATATCTGTAATTCAATTTGAGATACAGTAGATGCCGCTTATTAACAACCTCTCGGTTCCCAGCAAAAAGTTGTCATTAACCGAAAGTTGCCAATAAGCGAAAAGCCCCCGTTTTCAAGTTGATTTGTATGGAACGATATATACTATAGTTGTACAAATATGGCACTGAAACACATGTGTTTTAAATGCTAGTGTTAAAAAATTAACATGAGAAACACAAAATACCCAAACATAGAACTGTTTACTTCACACGTGTGTAAAACAAAAAAAGGAGTAGGCTTAAATAGTACTACACAACGATGTTCTACAATTGTCCTTACAACGAGTAAAGCAAACATAAAAAATATGTGTTGTACTTACAATCAATTCTAAAGAACACAATTTTAAAATAAAAAATTGTCCAACGTTGTCTGCTTTTTACAATGTACCACCTCCCGCTGTAAATCCATCTCAATTTTGTGTGCAGCTTCGTAGCCAGTTTCAAAGCCACGATTTTGCCTCAGTCCGCCAGAAATACACAGTTGCGAAGTCAGTGTGTTATAAAAGCTGCATGAAGTATGTGCATAAATCATGCAAGTGCGCTCTGTAGCACTGGCAACTAGTAATAAAGCTGTCAATAAGCGGCGTGCAGTTGCTAATATCAGAATTCCATTAATATTAAAGTCTATGGGATGGGATTGGTTCCTGGGAAAATGTTGTTAATAACCGAAAGTTGTCTTTATCAGGGTTGCTAATAACCGGCATCTACTGTATCTCGAAATGTTTAACAGATATCTCTAAATATTTCAAGATATCTTAAAATGCAATTTGAGATATCTCTAAATGATAATTTAGCTTGCCATACATTTCTAAATAAAGGTACATGTTTAAGATGACTGGGTTGCTTTGTACATGCATGCTTGTGTTTATAATTTTAATTATGTGCTTGTAATGTACTGACTTGCCAAGTTTTCAATCTTATTCTGAATATGCGTCTGTCTGCATTGCCAATTTGTATGCATGCTTAATTCTACCATGAATGCCAAATATACTCTGTGGAATTGATTGTTGTAATTACTGAGACAGTCCTGTAAATCTCAGTGTACTGGCGGCATGGTCTCTCAGATCAGACCTTCATCGATTTCATCTTAGGATGGGTTTGTTTATTATTTAAATCTTTAGTATGTGTTGTATTCATGAGATATCGGGGAGCATTTTAACAAGAATCTGTGTTAATGTTACAAAATGAGGAACTTCAGAGACAGTAAATTAGATTACAGTACAAAACTACACTGCCTGGCCACTTATTATATACTAATATAGAAAACTAATAGCAGAGCCCATTCGAAAAAAAAATAACAGCTCTGTACCAGAAAGTATTGCCCTCAAGACCTCACACTACCTTCGATTACAGCCTACCTTCTCATCATTTTACTTGATTTCCCTCTTATGCCAACCTTTCTAATTCTTACGTCTTTATTTTGCTATTTACTTATTTAGTTTCTTTTCCCCTTTCTTTTCCATTCTTGCCTATGTGATAAACTCGCCGCTCACACCTCTGCAAGCTAAAAAACAAAATGAAAAAGCTAATTGAAACGTTGGTCACTGAATTAATTTGTTTTCTTTTAGTATTTCTAAATCCAGCACAATTCAGTGTTTAAAAGGATGATAACTTTTTCTAAAACGGATACATCTATCAAAAGACAATGCTAGCTTGCATTTGTTATAGAAATGTATTTGTTATATTTAATGAGATCTGAAAGCAATCAAATATTTATATATATATAAAAAAAATGTGGAATACGTTATTGTTAATTTGAGTGCCTCCATTTTTCATCCAATTAAAAAATCTTGAAGTGAGAGAACTCGGTTTCCAAGCAACGTTGAGGTCAGAGTGTCCCGTGATTGCAGAGACACGGTCTGGTGGAACAAGAAGCAAGCCTCCGCTGCATTTGTTTTCAGTTGTTCTTCGAAATAACCAGTTGACTGTATCGCACTATGGAACTGTTTTGTGTTTCTTAACAAAGAGAAAGGCTGAAATGCCTGCAGGTTATCTGTTTCATGCACATATTGATCGTACAGCTATTGCATTGGCCTCCCTCTTCTGTTACTGTATGAGTGCTGTATGAGAGCAGATCACATTGTAATGTCTTTCCCAGCTTCTGATGAAATATTGATGTAGGAGTCCCAAGTTTTTTGCTGTTGATGAAAGAGCAAGTAATCGAGATGTAAATGTCCAACCTTGGGGGATAATGTGAATTGCAAAATTAAAATGACCCGGCCACGAGAGCAGTGCGAGCTTCCTGATCGTTTGATTTACACTGAACCACACATAATAGGTTAACATAAGTTTCGCGCTTACCCTCGACGTATTATCATTTTTTCCTGCTTTACTTCGGTTTGTGCCTGTTATTTTACACCTGCTTCTTACTCTCAACTAGCTGTTCGTATGTGAAACTTCCTGTTTAAACGTTTACAGGCTTTTATTATTATTATTATTATTATTTATTTCTTAGCAGACGCCTTACAATTGTTACAAGATATCACGTTATTTTTACATATAATTACCCATTTATACAGTTGGGTTTTTACTGGAGCAATCTAGGTAAAGTACCTTGCTCAAGGGTACAGCAGCAGTGTCCCCCACCTGGGATTGAACCCACGACCCTCCAGTCAAGAGTCCAGATCCCTAACCACTACTCCACACTGCTGCATTTTAGTTACTTTAAAATAAAGCACCTTAAAATATAAAATAAACCAAAAAAAAAAAAAAAAAATTAATAGTCTATATTAAATAACAATGGCAATGAATACATTTTGTTTTGGTTTCTTTCATATTTTAAGTTGCTTTATTTTAATCTTCACATAAATCTGCACATTTACACAGAGAGTGGTGAGAGTATGGAATGGGTTAACTAGCCATGTTGCTGATGCTGATCCTTTAAGACCCAACTTGACAAAGTCAGCTACTAGAAACAGAACGAGCATACTGGGTCAGATGGCCGCCTCTCGTTTGAAAAATGTCTTGTGTTCGTATGTATAATTAGGTGAATATAAGTTTGATAAATTTGACTACAGTGGAATTATCAGAAGCGTGTTGCCATTCACTCCTGTTATAGTCAGTCATTTTAATTATAAAAAGAAGAGTGTAACATATAAACATTTTGATTGATGCAGAGGAAGAATCTGTACTGTTTAAGAGTTCAAAGAAAACACAGGTCCGCTATGAGAATGCTTTTATCAACATATTTGCAGTTTTGTAATCGTTTAGTATTAAGCAGCTCATTTACAGGTTATATTAGTCTGCCATCTTGAACACCTGCTCTCTTCAGTTTCCTTTGAAACTGGCAGCCGGTGGAGGTACCCTCCCCGTCTGGAAGAGAACGAGGGCAACGACGGATTCATCCAATTCCTCTGCTCCAGATACATTCTAATTAGGCAGTGCAGCATCTGAAACATGTTAGAATTTACAGCCTTCGTTTAATTAGTTTTTATTCTTCATTCTGCTGATTCGGGTTTGATGAGATCCTGTTCAAATGCTATAAATGTAAGACCCCCCTCACGACTCTGCAAGTAATCACACCTATACCTGGCGTATAAAACCCCTGCCATGATGTGGACAAATGTCCACTTGGGTTTAAAGTACATAGAACTAACAAAACAAGTATGTCAATAATCCTTGCCACGGCTGGAAATTCTAAATTAGAGCTGCAAGATGTTGTTGATGACCTTGACATATATCAACAGTATGTACATAATAATGCAGAATAAGAAATGCTAATTAATATGCATAAGTGGTATTTAAGAACTAGATGTCATTTGGTAAGCAAATGCAGTGTCATGGTAAAGTATATATATATATATATATATATATATATATATATATATATATATATATATATATATATATATCCCACAATCTGATACTCCCAGTAACATATGTCAAATAATGTTAATACCAAGATTCATCCCAATTTGAAAAGCGGTTTTTCAGATCTATGCATTCATGTAAGTGGGATATACAGATGGACACGTGTATGTTCAAGACAGACTGACAGACCCCCCCGCCCGCTTCCCTGTATCATCACAGATATATGTACAGTAGATACATAATATTTTAGGTCTAACATTTTCCTGTGCGAAAGATGCACACATAAGAGTAAAGGTAAATTACATTTTTTTAAATTGTATATTTTTTTTTTGTTGAAGCTATTAGTGAAGACAATGAATCGATCGCTCCTTGCAGCTATTTCAATGTTACACTTTGTCCAATCGGAACTCAGTCGACATTGAAAGCATGTTAGTCATAGGAAAAACAGCAACTGGCAATGGGAAAAGCTTCAAGTTCTTGAATAGATGTACATTCAAGAAGACTCCGTTCCTTCATGAAAGAAAGTTCAAAGGCGTTCAACAATTTTTTAAAAATATAAATAAAAATAAAAACAAACTTAACAAATGTGTGCATCTTTCATATAGGAACATTTGAGATGTAAGACTTCCAAACTCACTTGTGGCCTGAGTTTAGACTCAGGCCTCCAAGGGTAAAAAACATGAGAAGTCAGTGAATTAACCCACTGCACCAGCCAGTTCCCTAGTAAAGTTGTTTGTTTCAGGTGTTGTGAGAGAAGGAGTTGTACAGTCATCCTTACACGCAAATAACAACATTTATTTCCATGCCTGTGTCATAGCTGGCACTCAAAACTGTGCTTGGTATCTGCTATTACAAGTAAACCTAACAGTCTAGTCTTTGGAAATAATAACCTATTGGAAGTTCAAAATAATTATTAGTTAAAATATAATGAAAAAAAAGGCAGCAAACTGAAAATCCTTCATTTTACTAAAGATACTGTGCTATACATATTGTGAGTCAGGTCTTAGTCCTATTGTAAGACTTAAGTCTAGATTTATTATTATTATTTGCTTATTTAGCAGACACTTTTATCCAAGGTGACTTACAGAGACTAGGGTGTAATAAATAAAGCTAAAAAAATACAGTGGAAGCAATTAAACGATACTGCCATAAGTATAAGCTAACACTATGGTATTAGACATAATTGGAGACTTGACATGGGCGAACCATTTTGTAATTCTCAACTGTAAGTCTAGGTATGTAATTTGAATGATGTCAGGGACAGTGATTGGCTGCCGGCTTAGCTGAACAAGGTTTAAATTCCGTCTTTTCAGGTTCTGCGTACAACTTGCCTTCTGCAAGCATCAGCGCAGGTAAACTTTTCAAATGGTTCTCTTGCTAACTCTCTTTTATGCTTCTTCTCTTACGCAGGGTAGTCCATTACTAGTCCTGATGGGTCTGTGAAAGCACATTTGCTTTGTATAGCAAGAAAGCTATGATGATGACTGCATGCTTTCAAAATAGGACATTTATAACAGAAATTAGACGGTTAGTCGACATATCTTAATCATCAGAAGCAAGGCTTGCAAACATAGATAGCTTAAAATGAAGAAGACAAAAAACAGCAAAAGCCTAGATTATTTTCAAGATTATATGTTTGAGACATAATGAATGAATTGATGTGCATGGCATGGCAAATGCATGGAATTATTGTTAGTTACAGTGACTTTAATGATATCATGTGTACAAGTATTCCCTCCTTTTACAAAAAAAGTTTATCTGGGGAAATTACAGTTTTGGCTTTGAGTACCACAGGCTATTTTCAAAACTATGTTCCTGTTTTGCAGGGATTCATTGAAAACATGATGTCGACAGCATTGTTACTTTGCCTTCTTGGCACAGCATTTGCAGCACCAGTAAGTATTGACTGAGCTTGATACATTTCTGCCTCATACAATTTGACTGTCATATGACTTCTGAAAACAGCTTTCTCGGAACAGTTAATCCAATACAAATATTCAATAATTTAACAAACAAAAAATGTGCATGCCTTTTGAATAACTTGAATAACGTTTTCTAAATGTCTTGTGTGCATGTGTTTGCATTGAATAATGATACCAGATATCACAAATGAAAGTGGGAGCTTTGATTAATTATTTAATGTAATGGGATTTGAAAAATGTAAGCAAATTAAAGACTGTCAAGGTAGAACAGCAATGTGGGCTTCATACGGGAGGTGACCAGTTCTTAAAAAAAATGAATAAATAATCATTGGGTTTTGATTGCTAGTGTAGCCATTTTATTGAAATGGTTTAATGAAGGATTTCATATTTGTCTTGATATTATTAATGTTAGTTTCCTTTTATCAAGTTATCTGCACACTTTGAAATACACTGCTGCTCTTCAGGTCTTCTTTCAGGGTCTTCTTTCAGTGAGCTGCATCCTGTTTTCAGAAGGGTTTACAGGCTTGTTGATGGTCCTGGAATGTATAATGGTTTTTGATCAGTTTGAGACTGCAGGTGTTGGTATTATCATGAAATGCAAAGCATTGAAGGTGTGTTTACAATGCTGTCAATGAGAAAAAGCAGGGGCAGTAAAACCGTGCCCTTAAGTAATTGCACAGTGGCCTTTTTACTGAGTTTTATTACTTACACTGCGTAATAATATGCCATTTCCACCACAAGTTCCCAGCGTTACAATATTTCAATCTCAGCCCAAAAGATGTCGTTAGATCTCAATATATTAAAACCAACACAATGCCTGTATTTCCTAATAATAATAATGCACTTCATAATGTGCAACATTCTTTTTTGTCCTCATTATTTTTGCTTAAAGTATTATTATTATTATTATTATTATTATTATTATTATTATTATTATTATTACAGACACCACTGCAACAAGGAGCTACAGAACCTGCCAGTATAGAAACCGTAAGTTTTTTTGCCTTTTTTTCAGAGCATAGCATAATAACAAATACAATGTGCTGTAATACAGGTACAGTCAAGATGCAAATAAACTCATGGTTGTGTTTAAACATTGTTGGCACATGTTTAATAAGCACAAATATACTGAAGCTTTTGCAGTGTCTTTTGCATAAAAAAAGAAAAAAAATTTAAAACTGCAATATTTTTTTTTTATCTTGGGTATATTGGCTTTGTAGTTGACTGGTTAATTCTACCATGGGAAATAATTCATTGTGTTTGGAAAAGAGCACCTAGGATTTAATGAAACCACAGAGTTTTCCATACCTTTCTATTACTAAAGTCACTGAATCTTGACTCAAACCACTTCTACGACAGTCCTGTTCTGTGGAACACAATGCTTCAGATGTATATGCAAGCTGGGGCAGCGTGTGGTCTGCAGGCTGGGGCAGCGTGTGGTCTGCAGGCTGGGGCAGCGTGTGGTCTGCAGGCTGGGGCAGCGTGTGGTCTGCAGGCTGGGGCAGCGTGTGGTCTGCAGGCTGGGGCAGCGTGTGGTCTGCAGGCTGGGGCAGCGTGTGGTCTGCAGGCTGGGGCAGCGTGTGGTCTGCAGGCTGGGGCAGCGTGTGGTCTGCAGGCTGGGGCAGCGTGTGGTCTGCAGGCTGGGGCAGCGTGTGGTCTGCAGGCTGGGGCAGCGTGTGGTCTGCAGGCTGGGGCAGCGTGTGGTCTGCAGGCTGGGGCAGCGTGTGGTCTGCAGGCGTGTTGGGGTTGGCTCTTGTTTAATTCATTTCAAACGGTTACTTGATTTAATAAGTAGGTAGGAAAATATACCCTAACATAATCCCTTGTTCTGCAGCTTGTTCCGTATGGATTCCCAGGCCAAGCCTTCGGACTGCCACAGCACCCCGTATCAGTAAGTGTACTTGCAATATTCTCTATTTTTCAACAGAGAGTTGAAAAGCTGTGGCTGCTTCCTGGTGCGTTCAGGTTTTCTTGTTATAACAAAGGCACTAGGAGGCAGCAGTTTATCTGTAACAATTAAACACTCAAAAGTGCTAAATTTAGAACTACTAAAAAACTAAATTTGTTTGAAAATGTAGTTAAATGTCTTCAATGTTGAAATTAGCTTTGACACTGTGTTAGATATTAACCTTTGCAGAGGTGTACATGGCTCTGGTTAATGCAGGTCACGTAGGCAATGAAATACTTGGAATATTGCAAATGTTGAATTAAAGAACCTTAGCACAAGAAACAGGAAAGCAGGAACCCTAATATAAGAGGAAATACATAGCTGTTTGAAGCAGAATGAAAGCGAGTGTTCTTTTTTACAAGCAGAACCACCCCTCCCCCCTGGCCCAGAATCCTCTGCATGGACACACCGGGCCTGTCAGCATTGAATTTGTACGTGTGTGATTTATTTATTTTAACTACATGTCAAAACTTAGCATTTCATTTGCACTCGGGATGTTAGACTGCTTTCATTTAAACATTTTTAATATTGGGAATTTATGTAACCAAATAAAAAGGTCACCAGGTGAAGCACACTTTACACGTGTGGATGAGACTACACGTCTACAACGTGCATGTGCATGTATGGTCTATGAATAACTATTGAATAAATAACCTGACACTGCACACATGCCACTGTATAAACACCACCGCTGACCTCTACATATGACATGCATGTCTTTGGTTTAGGAACGTTTAACAATTGGAAAATGTTTAAACTCACTATTAACATCCCTAAATTGCACTACCAGAAATATGTCGTGATGCGTCTTAAAGCAACTGTAGAAAATATTGCTTGGTTTGAGTATACACTTATTGCAGTCTACAGTAAGACAAATGACACACAGTCGTGCCCTATTCAGTTTTACTTAGTTAACAATATGCACTGTCAATGTTTCCTGTGAAATGCTTCCTGTTTTAACATAGGTTGCTGATTATAAGTATATAAGGAGCATACCTCAGATGCACAGAGCCAGCCTGTGCTCTTAGAGATGCCTGTGGGTAATGTAAACAAACATGTCAAAAGGCATGTTTCTCAAAGCAGACAGAATGAAGTCAACAGGCACCAGTCATATAGATTTTCATGTAGAATGAAACGTTATTGCCAGACACTGCTGATTTAAACTGCAGATAGAAATACCATGCTATTAGTCTGTTATTGCCAGACACTGCTGAGTTAAACTCCAGATAGAAATGCCATGCTATCAGTCTGTTACTGTCAGAACTGCTGAGTTAAACTCCAGATAGAAATACCATGCTATTAGGCTGCAGACTCTGCCTTCAAAATATCCTTCTGAAACCGTAGCAGCTTACATTATTTAATAAGTAGGTGGCAAAATATGTTCTCACATAATCCCTTTTATTATGCAGCTGTATCCTTATGGTTATCCAGGACAAACGTTCGGAAACCCACAGCAAACAACATCAGTAAGTCGACATTTTTGTATTTAACCCAGAGCTGTCCAACCTCTTTTGTTAAGGAGCTATACTGATGACCAGGGATGCTTTAAAGGGATTGTCACTAACAAAACATGAATTCACTATATGAGTCTTAAATGTGCAGATTTGATAGCAACACATTTCAGCATTTTAAACACATGATATGTGCTACAACACTAGGTTACAAAAAATCCCTGTTTGCGAAGTCATGCTTTTAGACTGCACTTCCTGGGTCACCTGGAGAGAGAAAATTGTCCCCACCTCTTCAGGGCCTTCTTTCCTGTCAGTAACCAATCAGCTGCTTCCCATAACGATTGGCGTGCTATGCAGCCAGTAAGATGCTTTGACCCCAAAGACACTTCTAGGGAGAAATTACCTTAAAAGTAAAGCAGTTACTCACTTGGAAAGCATGGCAAGAAAACCATCAACTGTATATATACTGTATTACTAAAAAAATACAATAACAACCAACTATAAACTGATTCTCCATTTGCTCTCCCAGATCTTTCCTTCCCACGGATTTATCAAGCCCAATGGTAGATGGAGTAATGAAGTAGTAAGTGTATTTTTCCAAGTCCCATAGCAAGCTTTGTTTATTTAGAGGCATGCCTGTATGGTGCTTTTCCGACAAGTCACAAAATGTACCAAAACAGCAAACGAATGTGAGACTCAAAAGTGAATGGGGAGCCGCAGTCCAACATCAGTCTTATTGTAACTTCTTAGTTGTACCAATCCATAGCCATTGGCAAATGTTGCAACTGAGACCAATTATATATGGTTTATTTTAAACAGAAGCGAATGATCAACAGATTCTGGAGTTGAACATATTTATAAATTAGTTAATAAATATTTTTCTTATAGCAAAGGGGTGTAAAAGGTAATTGTGTATTGATGAATCGTGATACGTTCTTTACATGATTAGCTTGTATTTTACCTGTTTTATAGTTGTAATAAGTATTCTACCCCTATCTCATTTATTTAACTAAATAGTCCATTATTAAATGATCATTTGATCATTCCGGACCATCAAATGTATTGTGATACATAGTGCGATCTCCGTATTGAGATAAGTATCGTACCATGACACTAGTGTATTGTTACAAAACTAATAACATATCATTACAGCAGACGTGCTGCCCTTACAATTGCATTTATGATCTGTCAGCTACGATCACAAGTTTTGCATCTCCTAGAATTTTAGGTTTGTGACATAATTAAAAATAAAAACTATATGAACATAATTTAGATCTTGTATTTAACATGATGTAATCAAATAAACTACAAACTGATATTGCAAAAGTCTACCGGAAGCCATAATATTAGTAGGGTACTTCATCTTAGATTTCGAAATGTCATGTTTTTCTTACGTCAAAAACTACAAAGTGATGTGTTAATGTAACCTTATTCAGCAGGGTTTATTCGACTTTATGAAGCAAAATGAGTTAATTCTATAGGGTGATGCAAAACGTTTGGCCATAGCTGCAAGCTACCAGTTTAATTGAAATTCTGTACTAGAATTGTTAACCAAGGTCTAGTAGCAGGTAGCTGTAAACATACTGTACTGTATTTTCAATTCACTGCTCTGCTATCTTTTACTTTATTTTTGCAGCACTACAATCCTCAATCTCCTCTAGACCAGAATCCCCAGCAACAAGCACCAGCAGGACCTGCCAGCATAGAAATGGTACACAATATTGTATTCCTTTTAAAAGATAGTGACTACAGTAGTTTACAGAATAGACAGACAGATGGTTATCTATATTTTATAATACATGTTTGAATGAAGGTTGCCATTGCTGTGTGGAGTGTAGGGAAAGTCATGCGATTGGGAGCTGCTTCAAATCCTGGTCACGCCAAGTTGCAAATCTTGAGGAAAGCATTGCGCTCCTAATGGCTACATAGGGAAATGTAAAAATGTTTTTTGTTTGTGTGCCACAGTGACCCCTATTGGTCAGACATGACCAAGCGGGGAGGTTCCAGTAGCTTGGCAACATTTGTTGGTTTGGTTCAGGTGAAAACTGGGCACCCTAATACAAATAAATAAATACATGGATGCATGAAATATACAGCCCTTTTCGGAACCCAAAAGTCCCATGATGGCTACTTCAATACCCGAAATTCTTCTACAGACTTCTAATAATATTCCTACAGATTCACTTTAGAGGTGTTTTTCTGTATTTACTGACATTTCACTTTTAAAAGCCTGACACTTTACAAGGTCAGTGATTGAACATGGATCCCTCTCTTTTACTGGAGCGTTAGTAAACTACTGAGTTTGCAAAGAGTCCAGCGTTGCTGACCCCTGACTGATTACATTCCACACAGCCCTCAGACTACACTAATAAAAAAGTCTTATGAAATCTTAATCAATATAATCAATCTTAAAGACTTTAACAGTGACCAGTATGGAGTTCACAGTTGTGTAAATGTGAGTGTTTGCAAACTTAAGCATAACCTTTTTTTAACAGTACAGAAAGGTTTTGTAAATACCAAACCCTGTTGAATTAATCATGTATTAAACAAACCAAAACGAATACAGCTAACACTTTATATATAACTCGATAAATCTATTAGAAATAGAAAAGAGCAGAAAGCATATTATTTTTAAACTGATAGAATTTTGTAACACTCCACTTCACTGCAGTTATAACATAATGGTGTCTGACTCCCAAAAAAAAGCAAGTCGGAATTATTGACCCACGTGACTAAGCTGAAACTATTGGATTTGGCCTTTAATTCCACAGTCACACTTGTGATTTGTGCGTTTGAGTGATCTAACCATCTCCCTTTCTACACTGCAGCAAGTTCCATATGGGTACCCAGGCCACACCTTTGGACTGCCACAACAAACACAGGTAAGCCTTCAGACTTGTAATTTAAAGAGCAGCTTGGTATGGCTCTGAAATATCACAGTTATCTTAACGAATGTTGCTCTTGTTTCGAATGACTTTGTACATTATTTTCTGGTTTCAGTCATCACATCATAGGTACTTTTTAAAAAGCACCCCCTCTATACAGCTCTCAAACATGTCTTCTCGATAAGTACAGACACAAGGAACGTAAAGAACACAGTTTCCACGTGTATATCCCATATTAAACAGATTTGCAAGCACATATTGAGAAAAAGGGGACAAATCAGAGCCAACAGACTAGCGTAGTCTCTAACTTCACAGGACTGACTTAATCCACTTACCATGGATCTGTTTGGTAACCACAAGTGTCTGGGTCAAGTTTCCTTTTGTTTTACTGGCTGGTCTATGTTACATATACCTACTGTATGACAGACAGCTAGAACAGCTCCTGAACTCAGATGACCTATAAAAAATAAAAAAAACACAATATTTGAGTAATAATCAATAAGAACCACTCAGCATGATTGCAATCATCATAAAGATGTCCAGGGACAGCAATCTGAAGCTACTTACTGCTTAACAATAATGTATTTTTGTGTTCATTCATTCATTATTCATGCACATTACAAGTGCGGTAGCAATAGCAGTGCAGGCTACCCAACATTGTCCCGCAACCATTGAAACATATTATCAATTTACTGAGCTACTCAAATATAGATTGCCGTTTTACATTTTGAATATGAATAGTTTTAAATCTTGTTTTAACATATGTGTATAAAGTGCATTGATTGCTGTTTAAGTTGACTGGAGCACAATACATTCTCAATTGTTTGTGATAGTGTGCATAATAAATGTTTTCTTGTATTCTCCCAGCAGAACCCTTCAGTAGCAGGATCTCAGACACCCCAGCAACAAGGACCGACGGGACCTGTCAGTATAGAAATTGTAAGCTTTAGTCAATACTGTTTAATATAACTGCTGGTAATGTCCCCCTCCACTTATAATGACTGCATTGAAATGTCCCAGACACAATATACTGGAAGTCAAAGGGAACAAGCTCCTGATAATAACCCCTGTCACTGTTTTCACTGGATCATCCCGGTTTTGAGGAAGGTGCCCTGGGATATTAATATGCTTTCCCAGGACACTAAAAGTTCAAGTTTTTCATGTAGCTTAATACAGCAACACCACAATGCCAGCACTGTACGCTGAGCACAGGTTAGATAAAGATACAATATTACTGCAATAGACACCCAATATTAATTGGTTGTCAATTCTATAGTAGTAACATTAGGAATGTTGTCTTTTGGATGAATATAGGATTTCTAAAGAGGGTTTGAAAATGAATTTTATTAGCAGACACTATTGTAATCAGTGTAATACCGAGTATACTTCAAGCTCCACAGCAAAACGGGCATATTTGTATTTGTTTTGTTTTGTTTGGCAAACTCCTGATAAATTCAGTGCATATTTATTTTGCTGCTACTTAATCCGATAGCTCCGCCCCACTCAATCATGCCATGCTGTCAACTCAGTTGGTCAGAAATGACTAAATCCCAAAAGTGGCAAATCCTGTTGTATAATTAACAGGTTTCATAGTGTTGCAATGAAGACCTCAGTCAAATATGTCCTCTAAAGCATTTGTGACTTTTTTATGGTATTTTGTGAGCCCCTAAAAACTAAACGAGGATTGTGATTGACTACACCTCAATTATGACATGAACACCTACTGCCACCCAGCCCTGAGTTGTATGTGGGTGATTTAAACTCATCTCCACTACACTTAGGCATAGATTGAGACAACATCTTCAGAGATGGATTTGAACCCTGGCCTCCAGAGGTGAAGGCTAGTGAATTAGACTGCAGTGCCATCCAGCCACGTTTTCAGTAAATTATATTCCAACTTACATTTTTTGCAGCTGTATCCTTACAGATATCCAGGCCATCCTTTTGGACATCCACAGCAAACCGTATCAGTAAGTACATATTCCTCCTTTGCACAGTACCAGTATTATATTTACCATTATCAGCTGCTAATAGACCTTACCTACATGCAATAGTCCAAGATAAGAGTTAATCAGGGCCTGTGAAACCGAGGTCATGTCATTGCAACAATGCTTTTTATTTTGTGAAACCTTTTAATAGGACAGGCTAAATATGTACCGTCAGTATATGAAAATTGATGCTTAAAAATTCTGAAATGGTATAGATTAAGTTAACCCAAGTCACTACTCCAACTTTTGAACAGAGAGTAGAATGTGAAGGCATACTGTAAACAGAGTAAAAGTAAGTATAGAACAGGAGGTAGGAGTAAATTATTATAAACGCATGGAATAGCCACCAAGGGAAGTATCTAAAACACTAGGAATTAGTCCATTCTGTCCTATGAAATTAGACCCCCTCCCCTTACAGGGACAAATGGTGTTCTAGGAAGGGATGAACCTGGATGGGCTGAATGGCTTCATCTCATTCCTAAACTTTTTTTCTATATGTTCTTATATGTGTATTCAGCTCACGAAATTAAAAGGTATCACAAAAAAAACCAAAAAACGTTGTTGTCTCGTATCTGGACCAGTACGGCCTATCTTATTCTATTTAACATTAGATATACAGTAGACCCCCTCTACTGTAAATGCATGTGTTCATTTTCAGTAGGAATTTTTCTGTAGGAATGCGATACAGCTATAGAATAGCGAGCAGGGCTGCAGATTTACACCAATGTGAATGTATCTCTAAGTTTCAGAACAGAATTGCAATATTAAATTATATTTTTCATATCAGATTTGACGTGAATGGAGAATTGGTATTGTGGTAATTCACTTACTAACTGCATTGAATTTAAGTGTCTTTTGGTATTTCAAAATTCAGCCCTATTGAGTGATTAATAGTTACTTTAACAAAACAATGGGGTATTTAAATGCCACCAGTCTTTAACTCTGTATTAATACTTCTGGCTTTCCACTCATTATCTATTGACCTACTTATTAATATTAAACACAACAAAAATACACTGAAATAAGATTAACAATAAAAATCAGGTTTCAAAGGATCTACCATGTTTAGATCATTACAATAACCACAGGGCCTTGTGGTGCAGAAGGCTGAGACATTCTTCAGAGTTTCAGTTCACTGATCTACTGTATTTTATGTAAAATAAATCAAAGCTATGCTTATTCTTGTAGAAGACCAATCCGGCTGCACCCGCGCTACAGACTCCTCAGCAACAAGGACCCACAGGAGCTGGCAGTATTGAAATCGTACGTTTTGGTTTTTTTTCAAACAGAGCTCAGAAATGTCTGTGTTACAGTATGTCGTGCTGTTTTCTTGTCTATTTGTTTCCTAGACCTCCCTTTACCAGCAGGAGGAGCTGTTCTGTTACCAATGGGGGCTGAAGCCTCACCTTCACCTTGGGGAGAAGAACCCTTTTCAAAGTTGTAATCCAAAGAGAAATGCAGTTCCCATTTATGCCATTACTAACACATAGAACATTCTTTAATATAACTAACTGAGACTGTCTAAAGGTAGAAACATCTAAAGGTAATCATATAACTGAGCAGGTAGACATAGCGTGGCTCATTGACCTTATAGTTGCTCTATTTGACCATTGCAATCCAACATTGATCAGTCGTGGCCCTCCTTGAGTCAACAGTACCTACTGTAGTCTTCCAACAGTATTTTGGTGCCAGATAATTAGGTGACATGGCATGGCAGGGTGTGTAATGTCATGGGATATCACCACACAACACACACCCTTGAATTCTATAGCGCGGTTATCCATAACTATTAAACAGTCGATAGTGCTGCATTTAGTAATGCTAAAAGAAACGCAATGACAAACGTTTCAACTAGATCATTTTCCAATGTCTTCGAGGTCATTTAAAAAGTGAAAACAACTAACAAATAGGTTTAAAGAGAACTGTGACAATGTCCTTAGATATCACCATGGTTAAAACACTGAAATGAAAAGGATGATCCTTTGATCGGCATTAAATCAGTGTTAATATGGCTTTCTTTTGATAACAGTATTGAGGTATTATAGCAGGGTACATAATTAAAAAATCTATTCTAACATAATGGCTTTTGTTATCCAGCTGGTTCCATATGGCTACCCAGGCTCTTTAGGACACCCTCAACAAACAGGATCTGTAAGTCTGCTGTTTTCTTTATTAAACACACATTAACATTATACAACTATGTTATATCTATTCAGAAACCCATGGTACCATCTTTGATGCATGGTCTGATTAAAATTGTGAGAAGATGAGCATGGCTTGGAATTGAACCCCGGACTCCAGAGCATTATTCTAACCTGGTCTCATTTGTGTTTCTTACAGATCTTCCCATCCCAGAGATTCATTAAACACAAGGTGCCACAACCAGCGGGTAAACGCAGTATAGAAATTGTACGTTTTTCAAGTTTATTTATACGTAGTCTGCAAGCCCCTTTAACATTTGTATATTTATGTTTCACCAGGAAAAAAATGTAAACTAAATTCTATTCAGATTTTTTGTTCTAAAGGGGGAACTAAATGTCAGCAGCAATTCTGGAAGCAAGACTATGAAGACATTCACTAGCTGTTGTTGCTCTCTAACCAAAAGGGTCCAAACATGGGAATTTGTGTACGAGCGACGGACAAAAAATTAAATATTTACTACAGAAGTTGTTTCACCTTTAATGGAATAAGCATTGAGTATATTGAAGAAATGACTGTGTCTATTGCCACATTCTCATTGATTCCATGTAGGGCCACCTGTGCAATTTAACTACTCTGCAATTTAACTACTGTGCAATTTAACTACTCTGCAGCCATCTAAAAATGTGAGCGCCATCTTTAAACAACATCATCTTTATATTGATCACATCTCGTAATGACAAAAAACACCTCATCCCCTATTTTCCACTGTATGTGGGGTCAGAACATTTAAGGAATTGATTAATTTCAGCTTAAATATTTTCTTAAACAGTAGATATGTAAGCAATTCAATCTGAGATAACGTATTTTTGTATTAATTAAAATTGCAGTGTAAATTGCGAACGCACCTATTCAGGGAAGCCTGTTTATTTTCCAGTAGTTTAGAGAAAAAAAAATGGGGGTCCCCCCCACCCGTGCACATGTGTTTGCAACCCCAACCGTCACCATTGAAGAAAACAAAAAAACAAAATGCTTGTTATTGTGTGAGTGGCAGAAGGTGACAGACATGATGTACTGGACATTTTGTTAAATGTTTTCTTTTTAGTTGACTTTTTTTATTTTTTTATTTGTTGTTTTACTTTTACAATAAATATGTCATTATTTGTTGTAACTTGTAGGCTAAATTATCATCTTATACACCCTTGTCCTTTGATGGCTGTATCACAGCAATATCACGGTCTACTATATATTGTAACATTAACAATTTAATGTTAATAGTCTTTGTATGCGATACAGGTCAAAAGGTGTTCTCATTCAAGAATTTATGAGTCTAATACTGCATGATGCAGAGCAATGAAAGCTAACAGCAAACCTTGCTTGTGTCTTCTGTTGTTACAGCTCTACCCATTTGGATTTGGAGACCAGCAACCGGTAAGGCTACAAGAATCTGTCTGAATGTCTTGTTGTTAAATAAAAATATACCTGCATAAAATGGTAGTTTGGAAGATACAGAATCAAGTACTTTACTTTCCACTTTTAAAATATTTTGTTATGCTATTTTAAGTTTACAATTAAACAATCCCAAACAAAGACTTCACTTTAACAAATCTATAACAGTGCAAATTAAAAAGGATCAATCAAATCAGATGTAGTAAACTGGAATAAAGTTTCTGGATGCCTGAGGAATATAGCCTTATCTTCATGCTAAGGATGTTCGATCTTGTTTAGTTTGCTAAAGGTTTAAACTTTAGCGTTAAACATGTTTAAAGCTTCTTATCATATTGGATATGTTTACAATCAAATAAAAAAGTCATCACGAGAAGCCCTCCATAGAGTACTGTATTATGATATACAACAGCATTGATTTGGATGAGACTACATGTGTCTAACATGTGGAAAAGATCTGGATCAATAACATGACACTGCATACATCCTGCTGTATAAACACGACAGCTGACCATCTGACATGTATGTCTTTGACAATGGTTCATTTTTACAAGACAGTGACAGGCATCAGTCAGTCCCTATCCCATCAGTGAGTTCCTATCCCATCAGTCAGTTCCTATCCCATCAGTCAGTTCCTATCCCATCAGTCAGTCCCTATCCCATCAGTCAGTTCCTGTCCCATCAGTCAGTTCCTATCCCATCAGTCAGTCCCTACCCCATCAGTCAGTTCCTATCCCATCAGTCAGTCCCTATCCCATCAGTTAGTTCCTATCCCATCAGTCAGTCCCTATCCCATCAGTCAGTCCCTACCCCATCTATCTTTGGCAATGTCTGTGAAGATGCCAGATTTACTGTTTTGCTACCCAAACCAAGCTCCCATTCCCAACACTGGGGAAAGGTATGAGTTAATGCTGGGAATTACGATCATTTTGTATACCCCAGGAATGGGGATTTGATTGTATTTGTGATCGTCATTTTTAAAACCCCAAACTATCCCCAGGGGGGTTACTTTGATTGCTGCATTCCCTGCCTTATTGATGCATGCTTTCTTTTTTTATTGCACATTACTCATACACCCCTGAAACATGCCCTATGGTTCGCTTGACACTAACTAGTTTTATTTAACACAATTGTTGTTGTTTTTTTCCTTAAATTTTCCAAGCCATGTGTAAATTGTATTTAAATGATTTATTGCATATTCTTCTATATCTTTTTAGGAATCAAAGTTTTACTGCTTTAACTAGACCTTACTTTTCAATGTAAGGTCTACTTAAAGCAGCGCGTTACACCCGCGTGATCCTGTAATATTGCACAGTACCTGAAAGGTTACAAGTGTGAGTTTATCAGATTACAGCCAAATGCAATCCGTTTATAGGAGTCCTGTATGCGAAATCAAAGCAGTTATCGTGTTCACCATGTGACAGACAGAAAGACGGACACCACCAGTGCATAAAGGGTCCCCGTTTTCAGAATGAGAACCCTTAGTCAAGTATGGCCACCAGTCAGTCACATTCAATCAGATAACTTCCAGAATCGAAGCACATCTTTACATATCGCTTGATAAAAGCATGTTGTACCCGACCAGACTATTGTTTTTCTTTGCAGAACTTCCCATTTGGAAATATGCCCCCAGCAATGCCACAACAGCCATCTCAGCAGGACACAAATGTAAGATAATGATGAATCAACGCCCTGTTTTTCTTAAGCTTGTGTGTCGCTTTTTCTTAACACAACAAAAAGAGTTCTTCATAATACACAGGTTGATCTAAATCTGTTAAGCCATCACAAAGGAATGAGGAATAATTCAGTGAACCCTTTAATATTTTATAAGGTGGAGACAGACAGAGAGTAGGAGACACTTCACAGCGTGGTGAGGGCATGGAATGGGTTACTTAGCCATGCTGTTGATGCTGAATCATTGGGATCCTTTAAAACTCCGACTTGACAAAGTTTTAGGACTAGGAACTCTACAGCTATGGCCAGAAGCTTTGCATCACTTAGGATTTAGGATTGAGTGTAATTCAAGATGTTAACGTAACATTATTCAGTTTCAACTTGGCTGATGCAAAACTTTTGGCTAGAGCTGTAGGCTTTCCCATCCATCGCAAACACACAGCCGACCTCTCAGCACAAGTAAGGTAAGATCAGGATCTAATAAAGCAACAGACATGCTGTACCTTTTATTAAACCACAAAACATTCTTTCTTGTTTTGGCAGGTTGACCCTTCTGTTGGGATGCTTCAGGAACCAGCCCAGCCTGTGCAACCAAGTGAAGATGTAAGAGGATTCACATTCTTGTGCTTACGTTCTGTTCATTGTGTTATGACTACAACAAGTCTATGTTATAGACCAACATTAAAACCTTTAAATACTGATCTAACATAACAGGATATCAGACAGTATCTTTACAAACCTACTTGATAGATTTCATAGTCATGGTGCTTTTTTTTTCATTCTAGGCCCTAACTAAAAAGGAAGATTAATTCAGTAAGTAACCAAAAAAGCAAAACTATTATGGCAATGTCAAATATGTGAGGGATACTGTTATTTCTTTTTAAACATCACAGTGTTTTTAGGTTTGTAAAATGACCCATGTCTTGTATCATGCTGCGCTGTCATACAGCTAACTATTTACATACAGCCTATTCCGTCCGTCAATCTCACTCAGCAACAGCAACACATATGTATATAAGCACATGAATACAATGGGTTTGTTTTTCTTTGACAGATCGAAATGCCAGTACTCTGCAAAGCTGGTCTGCGAAGATGACGAAAAACACGGGGGAAAAAAATCACTATTTAGATTTGTTTCTTCTTGTTGGTAAAAAAAACAAAAAACACTTTTATAAACTGTAGGTCTGGAACTGCAATATATGGCTGTTTGCTTTTAGATTAATAGTGTTTAAATTGTAAGGTGACTGCTCCCTGTCCAGATATTTAGAAATAAATGTGTAACATTTGGTAATAAGATGTTTAGGGATTTCAATATGTTTGTTGTAATAGATCCTCTTAGTTGTATTTGGCACTCAAAATGTTCAGCCGTAAACATTATACATATTGCATAGAAATAAAGTGTGTATTCCCTTTACTTTCCTATTGGCATTTTATTTAATCTCAGTGTATGTTTTGCTAACACGGGAGCCACCTTTACCACAATAACAGCATTTAAATGAGTGACTTAAACACTGCTTTGAAACTCTTTCAAGGGACATTAGAGCTGTCTACCGTTGGTAAATGTTAATACATGTGGATGCGAGTATGTGACAGGTCTGTGGAAGAATCCTTATTGGAACACATGGTGGTGAGGACAGTACTTTGGAGTGAGTTTTCAAAATGAAGTAACACAAATAATATAAACTGGAAATGGGAGTTTTTGTGAACAAAAACAAAGCATCCCTGGTAGCATAATCCCAGGGTCATGTCATGATTTCCATTATATGAGAGTAGATGTTAAAACTTCATGCTGATTTGAACTTGGCTCTCGCCAAGATAAGCACCAACTAAGACGTAGCTTCACAGTAAACTAATGTGATCCATATGTGTCTCCATCCATTTGCACTTCCTTCCATATGATGATGTAGATATCCTTCTGTCTGGTGTTGATGGCTGAAGTGTAATGCTGGTCCAGGGATCAGCTTATTGCCTCCCTAGTGCATCAGCACACACAACGGCTGCGATGCTGGCTCCGGGGATCAACCATAGTGCGGTCTCCCCAGCGCATCAGCATGACAACCGTCTGGATTGAGCTAAGTAGGGTACATCTCTGGGGTCTTCAAGTGGGCACCTTCCATCCTCGGTGTTTCGTTGACTAGCCCACTACACCTCAAGAGGGCTCGACGGTGATTCTGGCGTCCCAGCATAACCCCCCTCTGTCCCCCACTCAACTCAGCCCAGCTTACTTACCTGTACATCAGCGTTTCTTTCTTTCTATTGTGCTTGAGATCCCCAGCCAGAATCTTTCCGTCTCAACCACAGCCAGTTGCTGCTCCTCTCTGCTGCTTCAGATAAGTTCTTCACTGTGCAACGCAACTCTTGGCCATTGACTCCGACATCTCTGAGAAACCGGGTTGTAGAGTGTGTCACAAATCCTCGACAACCCACTTCCACTGGGTAAACCCAGACTCTCCATCCTCGCTGTTCCGCTTCAGTGGCTAGTTGAGCATACCGCAGTTTCTTCCTCTCATACGCCTCATCTACAGCATCCTCCCATGGCACTGTTAACTCTACCAGGTGAACAAGGCATGCTGATCCAGACCACAAGACAATATCTGGTCGAAGGTTAGTGGTGGCAATCTCAGGTGGAAAAATAAGCCGTTGACCAACATCTGCCAGCATTTTCCAGTCTCTAGCAGCTTCCAGTTGTCCTGGGCGAGGATTGGTTTTAACACCTTTTCTCGGTGGTTGCTCTCCTGGGCGGAGGAATGTTGTCTTTTGTGTGTAATGTTTTGATGGAACAGGTGGCAACTTATTGGTCATGTTACGCTTGTCTTCCAATGCTAAGGCCAAACATCGCAACACCTGGTCATGGCGCCAAGTAAACCGTCCTTGGCTAAGAGCCACCTTACATCCTGTCAAAATGTGCCTTAATGTTGCAGGTGATGAACACAAAGGACATGAGGGATCCTCTCCTACCCAGAGGTTTAGGTTCTGTGGTGAATGGTGATTGAATGTTTGTAAACATAAAGTAAAATTGAAACATAAAGAAATAGTGTATCATTGAACAGGAAAAGCTTTCCCACCTGCGAGCAGCAACCACGTGGAAATAAAAAAATAACGGGAATATCTATTTTAAACTTCATTTAAAATTGTGCATTTTGTAAAATGCTGATTTACGATTATCTGGCGTGTGGGTATAAATTGAACAGTACAGATTTAAATAATAATAATAATAATAATAATAATAATAATAATTAAATCCCACTAGTCATTTAGCCTCATTCGGGAGATATTTTGCCACAGCTTATTATATACAACTCTTTTAATGTGCATTTTACAATCTTTTTTTGGTTAAAAAGAAAAGGCTATGTAGGTTTGGTTGGAATTTACTTTTGCTTGTATTTTAGTATGTACGATTGTAGGCTATAAATAAATATGTTTTGAAGTGCCTTTTGTGTTTGTAGTTGTTAGTTATTATACATGTTATAGGTAAGGCCCTGTGAAAATCGTGATTTCACGGACTGTGCGGAAATCGTGAAATTAACCCAATACCACGATTTTTTCAAAATTCTTAAAATTGAATTTTCAAAATTATTTGTATTTTATACCAAAAAAATCACATTAACTAAACTATACAGCTCTGCTGTGTGCTTGTGTGTACTACTTACCATGCACACAGTGCTGTGCGGTGATTCTGTCATGTCACTATATGCAATCTAGGTGGGATATTAAAATACTACACACTGTAAACAAGAAAATGGATGCCTCTAAAAATGCAAAAACGATCGTGTAAAGTAGTATCCAGCAGGAGTCCTACACAGCGATGGAGGTAAGCTCTTCTGTGTGTCCTGCAACATTATTGTAGATCACTACCGAAACTACCGAAACTTACAATGCCAGATGTGTGTTGTACTGTTGGGTGCACCAACAGAAGAAGAGAGCAACTTTGCCCTGCTGTCTGCTGAGCCAGATAAGATGGAAAAGTGGATTTCAGCCATTAGAAGGGCAGCAAAAACAGATCCACGTAAATCAGTCAAAGAAGACAGACTGGACTCCTACTCAGTACACACGTTTGAGTATTGAGCTCTTCAGTCTATTTAACGAAAGATGTTAAAAGTTTAAATACAAACAACATAGAAATACTGTATGTAATTCATATTAGTACTGTATTTTTAAACAAACTATTGCAATATATTTTCTTAATTGAAAACATGTAAGTAAAGTTTTCTTAAAAGAAAATAGTTTATGAAATGTGAACAGGTATGTCTCTCTTTTGTGTTCCAACTTTATTTACTAAATACTCTTGCTGGACTGGATTTTTTGTAAACGTTTTACTGTAAAAGATTTTTACTTATACATGTATATACAATTGGCATTAAAAAAATAATGCAACTTATTTCACGTTTCTGCCATTTCATTATTATATTATGAAATAAGAAAATGAAAAGTTGTATGTTTTTTTTTTAATTACCTTAATAATTAAGGCATTAGAACTACAACTAACTTCTGCTATTTTTTTCATGTTTTGGCCGCAATTAAGCTGGATTTAGGTGGAGCCTTTAATATTTTCAATATTAGCTCATGAATTGTGTTTAGGTAGGAACACTAAAAATAGCACTGAGGAAGCTCTGCCCCCCCTTCCCCCCCCCATTGTTTTAAGCTTCCACTGCCACTGCGAATTTCTTTCTTATACCATTTGTTAAAAAATAAATGTACAGGTTCTAATTAGCATCTCCTAAAACACTCAGCTATCTTGGCTTTAGGGTTGCCACCTTTGAGATACAAAAATACCGGACGCCCCATCCTCTCCTATTGTCTACTTCTTCATTTGTCTCTGCCATTGTGGCTAACGTTACAGTGTGCTACTTAATAGTTTCGCGCTTCTTCATTCAAAGGGTTGTCAAACTTAACAGCAGCGCGCATGCTCATACCAGATAACACACAGCGGTGAGCACACAAGAAAAACATAACGGTACAGCGTTTTGGTGGCTTACGTTGTTACCTCAATTCTTTCTGGTGCATTTACACACCGCTGTGTTATAGTATCTGAATTTCACTCATACAAGCACAACATGTTATATTAAATTGTTTATTGTAACACATTTTTAAAGAACATATCCAATAGATATACCGGACATCTTCCAAAAAAAAAACAGACAGGGGGTCAAAGTACATAAAAATACCGGACAGTCCGGTAAAATACCGGCGGGGTGGCAACCCTACTTGGCTTACAGCTGTGGTCCAAACACATCTAATTGACAGTGTTATGCCAGGTGCTTCTGTTCTGTTGTCCAGCCCCTGTAGTTTTGACATTAAAGCTTTTTTAACAAACTGTTTACAGAACAGAGATGGAAAAAAAGTAGTGAAAGAGAATATGGAACCCGGAAGCCACAATATTTTATATTTTTTTAAGTGTGGACACTAGGAGACTAAAAGAATAAAAAAATAAAAAATAAACCTTTGTATGTGAGAAATTCTATGATAAAGTGACCGTGACCAGCCATTTAAAGTTACAGTTTTTAAAAAACACAAACATTCTTAGCAGTCTGCATTTAATATATTTCAGGGATCAATTGTAGGACCCGTAAAGATCCCGTGTACCCGACTCTCTTTCTTTCCCAAATAGTCCAGAATGGGGAGTGGGGCTGGAAGCGGGGGAGCATTCCCTCATGCAGGAAAGCACAGGTGCAGGATTGTGCAGCTCAGTCCTGCACACAGTTCTGTAAGGCAATGCAGTCCAGTACAGTTCAAACACAGCTCCACAGACGCACACACAATAACACAGTTCCAGCGCCAGCCCATTTGTTACAGTATGTTACATATTGACCCAGTTACTAATGACATCATACAAAAAATGATGACTCACACCTGTTACTCCAGCACCCATCCACTTCCTTACAGTTGTTCCCCCCGTCGCCCCCCTCCGCCCTTATAAAGTAATAGGGACACAACAACCCTGTAAAGCAGTGCAGCTGGCAGTTGTTGCTGTGGGACCAATAATTATATTCTGGGTAGTTGTGCGTGTTACATTATATGGTAAGGGAGTGGAGTAAACAGTCTATTTAGCATGCTAAAAAACTGACCTTTGGGTCCAGTCTCCAAGGCATCTGTGCATGTGTTTCCTGCAAAAAGCCAATTTTCTTTCAGTTAAGAGTTAGATATTCTTGCAGTAGCTACAGAGACAAAAGTGTAATAAATGGTCTTAAATGAAGGTCAAATGAAAGATGTTAATTATACACCAGAGAGGGAGCAGGCATATGGGATTGTGTACAAGCAGAACTAGTTCTTATATATTCAATCACGTCGACACAGTCTTCAGTATCTAAAAGTATGTGTGTGCAATACTCTACCTGTCTGTGTTTCTACCTATAGAAAGTATCATGTGTGGCACAAAATATATTTGTACAACAAGGGCACTATACTCAAGGTATGATTGAGTGTCTGTTTAAAGTAAAAGACTAGATGGCATCCATGTCATTTTAATTGCTTGTGTATTTAGGGTATTTTCAATCATCTGAGTGATTCTGTTGCTCCCATATTGAGAGATTATCATTCTTCTCCAACTGCCTTTACCTGGCTTTGAGCTTGTCTGGAGAATCCTAAGTGCCAGGGCTGAACAGCCTTCCTCGTTCCATTCGAACCATGTTACCAAATGACCTTTCAACTGCCAGAGAGTAGGTGGGGCTTTCAGAAAATACATGTTTTCAATAGGGGTTTTAATGTTGACATTTTCTATTGGTCAATTAATCACCCAATCTACAGTTGATTAATTGGTTAATCAGACCTGTTTGCCGGTGATATGAAAATGTATTGAAAGATAATTACAAGCAATCACTTTTAGTGACGTAATCTGACATTTTCTTTTGAGCTTTACTGCCTGTTTGCATTTCCTTCAGCCAAATGTCATGTAAAAAAAAGATTAAAAATGCATCAAGAGTGTATATATATTGCTGTAAATTACCAGCTGCACTACAGCCTAGAATATTGTATTTAACTGATCCGTTTTTGGCATAAAATAAACTTAAGTGCTATTTTATTACTTTAGTTGAAGAGAAATGTCATTTATTGAGTGCTATTATTATAGTTCACTGAAGAAAAAGTACAATATAGCTGTTCATTTTCTGATACTATTTGAAAGAACTGCATTGAATAAAAACACATTCAATCATCTTCCTTAAGACTATGATAAGATAAACTTCTAGTACTGCTGTGAAAGGAAAGCACAGATGAGCAAATGTTATAAGTTGCAGTCTTTTTTTCTTCATTCTGAGATATTGTGAATAATGGGTATACCTTCCAGATGCCCTTTTGCCAAGGTCTAAGAAGGACCCGCTGCCATTTTTCAATATTTCTTTTCATGCACTGTTTTTTTGATACTGCACTCAGGTAGAAAAGATTAATCAATTAATTACATTCAATTATGTGTGATTAATCGATTAATCTGCCTCCCTGACTGTTGGGTGTAATCCCAAGAATGTGGGGTGTAAATGGGCTCCCCAGTCCTTAAACTGTGTATAAAAGCTTTCTGTTCATTTCAAGCAGGGTTGGTGAACCAGGAGGATGAAGGAGGTGCTGTCCGAATTAGAGTGTGTGAAAAGAGTTCTGAAACTGACGCAGAGCTGTCCAAGTGCTGAGGTGGTGGTGAGGAGGTACACGTTCTTTTTTTGTCTGTGTAATTAACTGTCTCTGTAATTATCTTTAACTTGCAAAATGTCGCATAAAAATATATGCAAATCTTATCGTACAAAAACAGGTTTATTGACTGTGCCTTTCATAGCGTCAGGGGAGAGAAGCTTTTCTTGTCTGAACATGAAATTAATAGAAAAAAAAAACATTTACTTTCTACAATGTCGCAGGAACGTTTGACTGGACTAGGGCAGACAGATACCGATCGTGCAGCAGATTTGCCATTTCGGTCAAAAGATTGACACATTTAGTACATAAAACTATGCATAATAACATTGTAATTATGTGTAAGTACACATGTATTGAGAGACTTAGAGACACTTACGTAGTTTGTATTATTTTGTATTTGTTTTTCTGTATTACGATTTTAATATATTTTATTTTTGCACTGTTTTAGGTCGGCGGGAAAGGGTTAATTGCCTCCCCTGCCAAATCAATTCACATGCCTTAGCCCGATTGAATGATTGACAAGCAATCAACCTCAGGCACAGCTGCATAAGAGGCAGGAACCTCTCAGTCGGGGTGGGTGTTCAGGGAGTAAGAACGAGAGAGAGAGGAGAGAAAATATATAAATAACAATTGCTACAGGGCTGGTTCTACACCAGCACGATACTTGTTAAGAAGTGTTTGTCTGTTTATTTTGGCCACTGTGCCGTTTTGTTTTTGTTCAGTGTTTGTTTTGTTTAAACATTTTATTTCATTATTTAGTAAATACGCTTCTCAGTGCTTCAGCCTGCAGTCTTTGTCTGTGATGTCACCACCAAGCCATCCTGCCAGTTACCTATCATAGTTTGCCATGTTTGGCTGTGTTTTTAAATTTGCCTTACCGTACCTCTCTGTGCTTTACAATGATTACCTAGTCATGCTTTCACTATGGTTTATCACACTTTGCTATGGCACTTGGGTAACTATCTTATCTCTTTCTACAATGAATACCTTTAGATAGACAAACGTTGGATACATTTTTGTTAAAGCGCTTTATAAATGTAGAATTATTTATTCTCAAATTAAAACGAGTCAGATTCTCAAATGGAGAGTCAAGGCAATCAACAGATTCTTTTTCAATAAACCACAATGCTTTTAGAGAGTAATTCACAAGCTATCAGGGGAACATATCTCTGTATGTGCCAAGCAACCCCCCCCCCCCCTCCATCCTGGATATGCTGTTTCAGGACGAGACCTCAGCAGGGGGCATTCCTCAAAAATATTGTCCTGCAGCAATTTCTCCATTTCTTATTTTCTTTCAGTTCTCTGCATGTGGTGAAAAACATAGACAATCCACTTTCACCTAAATAAAACCATAAGAGGCAGACTCATGCCAACTATTGTACCCCCCAGCCTGTCAAATTTACTTCCCATTATCAAACGCCTTCAAACCAGTGAGGATGGGGTAATGACCTGAAATGCAGGACACAAATCAACCTGCAATCTACAAGCTTGTGGGTGGTACAAACACAATACACTTTGCAGAAAAAACAACTACAACAACAAACTTCAAACTTGTTTTCAGCCGCTGATATTAACCCTTGTATTGCCATAATATTCTTATTATGTGTTTACCCCGTGACAAGCTTTAATCACAGTGCTGAAATTACACAAAAGCAATGAAAAAAAACAGAAATCATATTTAAAACAAAACTTGGACATATTTCACAGAATAATATTAAATTAAACAAAAACTAAACAAAAAATGATCAGGTCTTTATACTGAGCCCCTTTTACTGTATCTGTAAAAAAATAAAAAGCTGAAACAAAATGCATGCGCATAAGAACATTTACGAATGACAGGAGGCCATTCAACCTACCAATACATGTCCAGTTCCTAGCAGCTGACTGATTTCAAAACTTTGTCAAGTCGGGTGTGATGGTAATTGTATGTAACTAGATAATTCTAAAAATCTTAGCCATTGCGCACTTTCATTAACTTCATCTCAGCTGTGCAGTTGTAAAAGAAACACATGTTATAGCACACATGGATTTTCATTTTAAAGCATGATATCAGGTTCTGCTTTAGGTTAAAGGAAGCTCTTCGTTCCTATGCCTTGCCTTATTCTTGGGTTATCGGTTTGCACTTGTACTCCCTGGGTCATTTCACCTCAGCAGTGTCTTCTGGGTAAATAATATTACTGTCTGAAAGCAGTTTAGTCAATATGGGAAGCAGCTGGTTGGTTATTGACAGGAAAGAAGCCAGTGAAGGGGTGGGCAATATTTTACTCCCCAGGTGAAGTGACCCAGGAAACATCCTGCATGACTTCCAAACTGAATTTTTTTTTAATGTAATGTAGTACCAGATATCAACCCAAATGCATAAAACATACCGTCTCCTTTATCGTGCCAGTAATAGTGTTTAACATGACAGTATTTCATCGGGTGGTTTGTTAAAGCTATTTACTGGCAGAAAACATCACTCCTCATGACGGTAGAAAAACGTGCCCTTGGACACGACACCAATTTTCTCGTTAACATATCATACGTCTGATTCATAAATGTGTATGGTGCCTTAATTGCCCCTTACCAGCATCATAATAACCACATACCTCAGACCAAGTGGAGAATAAGATGTGTTTTATCGGTCTAATTTCCTAGCATCATTTATTTGTTCAAGAACATGTATTTAAGCAAATAGTAATAATATAAACTAAGCATGACATCGGGTAGAAGAATTCAGAGTCGGTTCTAGGCCTTCTAGGAACCTGGTTACACAATTCCTGGAAAGGGTTAATTACACCGTTTTTGCCCCGAAAGCACTACAAACTAATGCGCGCATGTTTGTGGCTGTAGGTCAAAATAATCAAGTTATCTGGTCGTTGTACGTCATGGCCGGAGCAAGGGAGAAGGGAAGGGAATGCAAGCCAGCTGACCGCACGCATTTCTGTGTGTTCTGCTTTCACTTTTTTTAAATGGTCAGTTTGAGAAATAAACTTTGTTCAACAGCTCACCCTGCTTTAGTACAAAGCTCACGCTACATACTGTTTTACATCATGGTAACGTTGCTCTTGAATTACTGTGGCTGATTCTTTAGCTGAAGAGATATTATCAGCTCATCATTTAAATCACTTAAACTCCTGATGGTAAATTTGCTGCATTACAGCCCTTCATTAATTACATTAAGTTTTCAGGGCATTTTGTTAATGGCACATGTGCAAGACACAAACCTTAAGTGTATTTTTATTTGTTGCTGTTCTTGTTCTACATTTCCTAAACAACTGTTCATTTTAAGCTACTATTTTTAGACAACAGTACTCATATGTTTGATCACCATCACAACTGTTGCAAGAACTGGGGTTCATGTATTCTGCTGGTGTTAATATACCTGATGAAGACACGATAGTGTTTTGATGAAGAATATAAACGAGCGGGAGTCAAGTATTTAAACCTCTTTGAAGCAAAATGATGAATTTCGTTCCGTAAGCCATTTAAATATAGTTTGGCTGAAAGAAATGTGAACGCTTGCATTGCTGCAGAGACTTTCATTGTGTGTGTATGTATATGTATGTTATTATTATTTATTATTTGTTTATTTAGCAGACGCCTTTATCCAAGGCGACTTACAGAGACTAGGGTGTGTGACTATGCATCAGCTGCAGAGTCACTTACAATTACATCTCACCCGAAAGACGGAGCACAAGGAGGTTAAGTGACTTGCTCAGGGTCACACAATGAGTCAGTGGCTGAGGTGGGATTTGAACCAGGGACCTCCTGGTTACAAGCCCCTTTCTTTATATAGTGCGATTGACGGAGCATTGTGTTTTGAGGAATCATATCGTCATAAAGAACTGTCGGCGTGCACCAGTGGCAAGCCTGTCGCATACCAGTAAAGGTACGCGTACCACAGGTTGAAAACCACTGGTCTACCCGGTCAAGTGGAAAACTGAGACGTTCGAGGTTTTGCAAAAAGGGATTCGAAGAGGAATCGAATCCTGAAAATGGATTCAGGTAATATCGAGAACCGGGTAACCCAGATACCCGAGGACCCTATGTCATCCCTAATATAAATGTATATGTTTAATTCCCCTCTTGACTATAGACTCAAGTATTCCATTTGCCTTTTCAATTACTTCCCAAAACAGTCTGGTAGCTGACAGCAACGAGTCTCTCACAACACCAAGGTCTTTCTCACGGTGAGCCTGTTCTAGTTCTATACAGTACCATTTGGTATTTGCATCCTTCATTTTTGCAATACTTTACATCCAATTTTCACCCACGAGCTCCAGACCATTGGAAAACCACACTGTCTATCTGTTCAGGCCAGCCCTGGCTCTAAGCAGTGAATACAAAAGGTCAAAGAGTACCACTTCACTAATGTGTGGAGCCACAGTGGCAGCTATTGATTTGCTGAGCAAAACATCTGCTCTCCTTGGGGTTTCAGCTTTATTTGAAATGATTTAAAAGGTTTCCTTGAATCCCCAAGAGGAAAGACAAGGAAAACAATAATAGAAAGGATGTTTACAGTTGTTGATGGACAGAAAGCTAAATACAATAAATACTGCTTTTAGAGCCTTATCCTATGTATTCCTGAATAATTACATTAACCTATTGTCTCTCGGTTTGGGGAAATTATACGTTATAACTGTAGCTGCAAATAGGATTTTTTTTTCAGTTAGGGGAAACTGCTGTGCAAAACCTTTTGTTTTTTATATATCAAACTATATGAACCCAATGGGATTTTCAATCACCCTGAATTAGAGGTCATGTAATGTGACGTGAGCCATGCAACACCAGAAAGCACCACTGCAAACAGTCTACCAGAAATCGAATTCTTAAGAGGAATGACAGTGAGTGCACATGGAGCAGGTGCCACAGTAGCAAGGACTCCTTTTGGTTCGGTTGCTCTTAAGAGTCATCAGAGTGGATCAGCAAAGGGAAAGCCAAGAGAGACAGAAGGGAGAGAGAAATATTAATAACTGAACAGATCTCTTGAGACACCTTCCAGCACCTTGTGGAGTCTATACCATGTCAAGGCTGTGATCAGACCAAACAGTGGTCCAACACAATATTAGGTATGGGTTCCTGTTGCAGTAAAAGGGGTCTTAATTAAGAACATAAGTAAATTAATGAACAGCAGGAAGTCAATTAATCTATGCTTGTCCGGTTCCTTGTAGCTGACCTTGTCAAGTTAGGTCTTAAAAGATCCAAGTGATTCTGCCTGAACAACATGGCTAGGTAGCCCATTCCATAACCTCACCACTCTCTGTGTGAATAACTGTTTCCTTCAACAACATGACTAGGAAACCCATTCCATAACCTCACCACTCTCTGTGTGAAGAACTGTCTCCTTCAACAACATGACTAGGAAACCCATTCCATACCCTCACCACTCTCTGTGTGAACAAGCATCTCTTTCAACAACATGACTAGGAAACCCATTCCATACCATCACCACTCTCTGTGTGAAGAACTGTCTCCTTCAACAACATGACTAGGAAACCCATTCCATACCCTCACCACTCTCTGTGTGAAGAACTGTCTCCTTCAACAACATCGCTTGAAGTATTGGTTTGGGGTAACTATGCCAATTCCTTTTAAGATTTTAAAGACTTCAATCATGCCCCCCTAATTCTTCTTTGTTCTAGGATAAAGTTGTCTCTTTTTATACATGATGTTTGTCAGTCAGATACATTTTACAGTTACAAACTAATGTTCACAATGTAAACCAGGATAGCATTTTGATTCTGGACACATTCCAGTTCAAACCCCTTCAAAAGGAGCTTCTGTTTTCTTGTCGACCACTGTCAGCTGTAGTTTGACTCTGAATAAACATGTTTTAATTAACAACACGCAGCTTCTGCCAAAGTTTTCTTTACATTCCAAAATTGCCTGCATTTATTATAAGCAATAATGGACTGTTTTTTATACTTTGGAAATCAAAATTGAAACAGGACGAATTATGTATTGTGTTCTTGATAATAACATGAGATTATCAGCAGGATTTCTCTTTTGTGCTGATTACAGTACAAAATATGTATTTTTTAGCGTGATTAGGAGAATATTACAAGATTATATATTTGACCATGCTGTAAACATTAATAATGAAAAATGCAATATTTGATTGACTTTCCATGTGTAACTATTATGAAGTCTGAACCATTAAACTAGTCTGTACAATCAGTCTCGTTCCAGTATTAAACTGGGGTTGCAGCCAGTGCCATCTGCAGTCTACAATACACTGAAGGCAAATGCAGTGTCCATATGCTGCTGGGATTGACTTGAAAGCGATTTGAAATCAGATTCATTAATTTCCAGCAGCAGACTGATCAATTTCAACTGGGACTCGCTCAGCCCCAGTTAGGATTGCAAGCTGGCAGAACTCGATCTCTTCACACTGATGGTAGAAGTTACCTACTGGACGCGAGAGGCTGGGTTTTAAATCTTTGACTGCAAAAAAACCCCAAACATGCTGAACATGAAGGTGGTGAAAATATTATAGAGTCTGGGAAATATTGGTGATTGGTAAATTAATTAATTTCAAAAAGACTTTACAAAACTTTACAAGAATGCAGTTCTCTGCAGCCAGCTCACCTGTTGGAAGGACAAGCTCCGAACCTGTAAAAAGTAATAGATTACTGTACAGGACCGGCACAGGAGTTTAGGTAGCTGCAGTATATTTGGACTGATATCTTACTTATAGAAAATGTAAACATTTGTAGCATAATCAACATATTTCATGAAAATCCATGACACACAGCATTACTGTGAGCAGGCATTTTGGGATCTCAAAAGAATGATATAATAGCAGGGAGAATTGGATTGATATTTAATAGCTACTTTCCTGTTAATAAATAAGGAGCTGCTTCCTATATTGACATGCTTTCAGCCAGTAATGACCCAGGAAGTGCAAGTATAACATATTTCCTGTGGAAAAGTAAATTTAAACTTTACCTAAAGTAGAAACAATTATCATGTTTTAAAATGAAAATAAATGTTTGCTATAGCATGTGTTTCTTTCAGCACTGCACATTTGAGACCTACTGTGTGTAGCTAATCTAACTGCTTAACAAGTATGATTTATAGAATAATTTTGTTAGTTACAATTACCTTAAATAATATGTTTGTTCTGTTTGCATCTTTAAAAAAATAATTTGAAGGGAGTATGACTATATCATACATATATGGTAAATGAACATATTAAGATGAATTTGCCTTATATAATGTTTGCATTTCCCTCTTACACACACGTCAGGACAGCATATTCGCCAGTGCTCTGATGGCAATTACTTCTGTATTAAAAACAGCACAAAACCATGGCACTATTATGAATATAAAAACCATGATTAATGACCCCATAAAACTACTGGTTGTGTTTTTGTCATTACAAACAAGGATATGGGTTTTTAAGAACTTTGAAAGCAGCAAATGATCACTGCCGATGATTTATTTAAACACACCACATGCTGATGGGTATCAAAGGTGTTAACAACTTGGATGATGTCACTTTTGCCCAATCGGGCTGCCGGCTTGTGAACACAGGATATAAAAAGCATAAGAGTGTGGGCGGGGGCGGTGATTATGTGAATGGACTTTAATGAAAATCTGATATCAATTGAATACAAACACCACAGGGGAAAATAAGTCTGCTTTGTTGCAATAATTGCATATTGATTTTGACAAGGAAAGGCTCATTTAGTGAAACAAGAGATGCACAAACTGCAAAGCGAGCGTACCGTTTTACTGAAATCTTTAGCCCTGTAGCTCTGTTCAATCACAGAGGCTTGGCATCCTTTCATTCCATTACCTTTAATGCTTGAACTATTAAGCCACTTACAATTGTAATTGGTAACTGGGGATTGCACTGTCTGACAGATTTGAAAGCTCTTGCCATTACATATCCAATGGATTGGTTTTTAGGTAATTTATGTGTGTGTATAAATATTTTCAGTGTACTCACCCGATTTGGGTACTGATTGTGAACAAATCCCTCTAGTGCTTCAGGGATATACCATCTCATTATACTTTTTCTGCTTGCTTGCTTATTTTGAATGTAGGGTATATCAGGCATGTCCATCCCTCGTCATGGCTGTAAATCTCAATGAGATCCATCAGTATGAAAAAAAAGTTGACAATGATGTATGTGTATATATATACAGTACTGTGCAAAAGTTTTAGGCAGGTGTGAAAAAATGCTGTAAAGTAAGAATGCTTTCAAAAATAGACATGTTAATAGATTATATTTATCAATTAACTAAATGCAAAGTGAGTGAACAGAAGAAAAATCTAAATCAAATCCATATTTGGTGTGACCACCCTTTGCCTTCAAAACAGCATCAAGCATCAATTCTTCTAGGTACACTTGCACACAGTTTTGAAGGAACTTCGGCAGGTAGGTTGGCCCAAACATCTTGGAGAACTAACCACAGTTCAGTTGCTTCTCTCTCTCTCTTCATGTAATCCCAGACAGACTCGATGATGTTGAGATCAGGGCTCTGTGGGGGCCATACCATCACTTCCAGGACTCCTTGTTCTTCTTTACGCTGAAGATATGACTTTGCTGTATGTTTGGGGTCGTTGTCATGCTGCAGAATAAATTTGGGGCCAATCAGATGCCTCCCTGATGGTATTGCATGATGGATAAGTATCTGCCTGTACTTCTCAGCATTGAGAGACCATTAATTCTGACCAAATCCCCAAATCTCCATTTGCAGAAATGCAGCCCCAAACTTGCAAGAAACCTCCACCATGCTTCACTGTTGCCTGCAGACACTCATTAGTGTACAGCTCACCAGCCCTTGTGAACAAACTACCTTCTGCTACAGCCAAATATTTCAAATTTTGACTCATCAGTCCAGAGCACCTGCTGCCATTTTCTGCACCCCAGTTCCTGTGTTTTCGTGCATAGTTGAGTAAACTTGGCCTTGTTTCCACGTCGGAGGTATGGCTTTTTGGCCGCAAGTCTTCCATGAAGGCCACTTCTGACCAGACTTTTCCGGACAGTAGATGGGTGTACCAGGGTCCCACTGTTTTCTGCCAATTCTGAGCTGATGGCACTGCTGGACATCTTCCGATTGCGAAGGAAGTAAGCATGATGTGTCTTTCATCTGCTGCAGTAAGTTTCCTTGGCGACCACTGCGTCTCGGTCCTCAATGTTGCCCGTTTCTTTGTGCTTCTTCAAAGAGCTTGGACAGCACATCTGGAAACCCTGTCTGCCTTGAAATTTCTGCCTGGGAGAGACCTTGCTGATGCAGTATAACTACCTTGTGTCTTGTTGCTGTGCTCAGTCTTGCCATGGTGTATGACTTTTGACAGTAAACTGTCTTCAGCAACCTCACCTTGTTAGCTGAGTTTGGCTGTTCCTCACCCAGTTTTATTCCTCCTACACAGCTGTTTCTGTTTCAGTTAATGATTGTGTTTCAACGTACATATTGAATTGATGATCATTAGCACCTGTTTGGTATAATTGTTTAATCATACACCTGACTGTATGCCTACAAAATCCCTGACTTTGTGCAAGTGTACCTAGAAGAATTGATGCTGTTTTGAAGGCAAGGGTTTGTCACACCAAATATGGATTTGATTTCGATTTTCTTCTCTTCACTCACTTTGCATTTAGTTAATTGATAAATATAATCTATTAACATGTCTATTTTTGAAAGCATTCTTACTTTACAGCATATATATATATATATATATATATATATATATATATATATATATATATATATATATATATATATATACAGTACTGTGCAAAAGTTTTAGGCAGGTGTGAAAAATGCTGTAAAGTAAGAATGCTTTCAAAAATAGACATGTTAATAGATTATATTTATCAATTAACTAAATGCAAAGTGAGTGAACAGAAGAAAAATCTACATCAAATCAATATGTGGTGTGACCACCCTTTGCCTTCAAAACAGCATCAATTCTTCTAGGTACACTTGCACAAAGTCAGGGATTTTGTAGACATATAGTCAGGTGTATGATTAAACAATTATACCAAACAGGTGCTAATGATCATCAATTCAATATGTATGTTGAAACACAATCATTAACTGAAACAGAAACAGCTATGTAGGAGGAATAAAACTGGGTGAGGAACAGCCAAACTCAGCTAACAAGGTGAGGTTGCTGAAGACAGTTTACTGTCAAAAGTCATACACCATGGCAAGACTGAGCACAGCAACAAGACACAAGGTAGTTATACTGCATCAGCAAGGTCTCTCCCAGGCAGAAATTTCAAGGCAGACAGGGATTTCCAGATGTGCTGTCCAAGCTCTTTGAAGAAGCACAAAGAAACGGGCAACGCTGAGGACCGTAGACGCAGTGGTCGTCAAGGAAACTTACTGCAGCAGATGAAAGACACATCATGCTTACTTCCCTTCGCAATCGGAAGATGTCCAGCAGTGCCATCAGCTCAGAACTGGCAGAAAACAGTGGGACCCTGGTACACCCATCTACTGTCCGGAGAAGTCTGGTCAGAAGTGGCCTTCATGGAAGACTTGCGCCAAAAGCCATACCTCAGACGTGGAAACAAGGCCAAGTGACTCAACTATGCACGAAAACACAGGAACTGGGGTGCAGAAAAATGGCAGCAGGTGCTCTGGACTGATGAGTCAAAATTTGAAATATTTGGCTGTAGCAGAAGGCAGTTTGTTCGCCGAAGGGCTGGACAGCGTACACGAATGAGTGTCTGCAGGCAACAGTGAAGCATGGTGGAGGTTCCTTGCAAGTTTGGGGCTGCATTTCTGCAAATGGAGTTGGGGATTTGGTCAGAATTAATGGTCTCCTCAATGCTGAGAAGTACAGGCAGATACTTATCCATCATGCAATACCATCAGGGAGGCATTTGATTGGCCCCAAATTTATTCTGCAGCATGACAACGACCCCAAACATACAGCCAGTCATTGTGAACTATCTTCAGCGTAAAGAAGAACAAGGAGTCCTGAAGTGATGGTATGGCCCCACAGAGCCCTGATCTCAACATCATCGAGTCTGTCTGGGATTACATGAAGAGAGAGAAGCAACTGAGGCTGCCTATATCCACAGAAGAACTGTGGTTAGTTCTCCAAGATGTTTGGGCCAACCTACCTGCCGAGTTCCTTCAAAAACTGTGTGCAAATGTACCTAGAAGAATTGATGCTTGATGCTGTTTTGAAGGCAAAGGGTGGTGTGGCGATGTGGCCGCGCCCTTGTGCGTAGTTTGTGTTATATGTTGCATGTTGCATGTGTTAATGTTGGTGTATAGCGATTGGTACACGGGATATAAGCGGGTCTGTGTTTCACGTGTGTTTAAAAATGTATAATTGTAATATTTGGGCACGAGGTTGCACATAATTAATTCACGTGCTGGGATTCAAATGAATAATTAATTAGTAATTGAATCCCAGCACAACAGTATATATAGATGCACGTTTCACTCACTCGGGGTTGGGTGTTCGAGAGTGGAGAACGGGTGTGGAGAAGGAGAGAAAATAAAATAGTAGTAGTAATAATAATAATAATAAGTGTTTTACTCACCGTGTTTGTTTGTCTCCATGCACCGTTTGTTAAGTGTGTGTTCGTTTTGTTTATATATTTATTTTGGCGAAAGTGCCGTGTCCTGTTTCTGTTTTGTGTTTAAACCTTTTATTTTCTGTCCTGTTAATTATTAAATGCTGAGCGATCACGCTCAGCTTCATCACAACCCCAAGCTTCTGTGTATTACTTCCTGTTTCTGGTCTGACGTCACCCACTGTCCGGCCGTCTTTGTGACACGTGGAGTCAGAAGTGGGATTACCAGCGCCTCCTAGACGCAGACCAGAGCAGGAACCGCAATTTGTTGTTTAAAAAAAACGGAAAAAAAAAAAATGACAATGGCAGAAGACGCCATCAAACTGCGGGACTGGGTCCTGGAAAATGCTGGGCTGGAGGCCCAGTCTATGCCCATAGCCATCCGGATCCTGTGGCTGATGGACAGGGAGAGATGGGAGGCGATGAGGGGAACACACCCCAAACTCCCTGGAGGAAGGTGTGGAGTTGGTCCTCAGCTACCTGGAGGCAGCTATAAGTGGAACAGCAGCCCAGGTAGCAGGATCTCCAGCAGGAGGATTCATGGCCAGCTGCACCTTCCTAGAGATTGGGAGGAGCCTGAGCGTCCACAGCCCAAGTGGGAGGAGCCCGAGCGTCCACAGCCCGAGTGGGAGGAGCCCGAACGTCCTACGCCTGAGTGGGAGGAGCCCGAACGTCCCTACGCCTGAGTGGGAGGAGCCCGAACGTCCCTACGCCTGAGTGGGAGGAGCCCGAACGTCCTACGCCTGAGTGGGAGGAGCCCGAACGTCCTACGCCTGAGTGGGAGGAGCCCGAACGTCCTACGCCTGAGTGGGAGGAGCCCGAACGTCCTACGCCTGAGTGGGAGGAGCCCGAACGTCCTACGCCTGAGTGGGGGGAGCCCGAACGTCCACAGCCCAAGAGGGGGGAGTCGGTGCGTCCACAGCCCAAGAGGGGGGAGTCGGTGCGTCCACAGCCCAAAAGGGAGGAGTCGGTGCGTCCACAGCCCAAAAGGGAGGAGTCGGTGCGTCCACAGCCCAAAAGGGAGGAGTCGGTGCGTCCACAGCCCAAAAGGGAGGAGTCGGTGCGTCCACAGCCCAAAGAGAGGGAAGTCGGGCTTCCACAGCCCTAGGACCCAAGCTGCCAGCAGAGGGAGAATGCCTGCTGTCCCCGTGTCCACCAGCAGAGGAAGAATGCCTGCTGTCCCCGTGTCCCCAGCAGAGGGTGAATGCCTGCTGGGTTCCCATCCACCAGCAGAGTGTGAACGTCTGCTGGTATCACTTCCCCACCGTCACCACCCGGAGGAGAGGAACAGGAGCTGCCTCTGCCTCCACCACAGTCCCCTGCAAGAGCGGGAGAGCCGCACCAGTCCCCTGCAAGAGAGGCGGAGCCGCACCAGTCCCCTGCAACAGTAGGAGACCACACGCTGCTCGCACCTCCATCGCCAGGAGACTACACGCTGCTCGCATCTCCATCGCCAGGAGACTACACGCTGCTCCCACCTCCACCGCTTCCTCCACTAGGAGCAGAGGAGCAGGAGCTGCCTCTGCCTCCGCTACCTCCAAGAGCAGAGCAGCAGGAGCTGCCTCTGCCTCCACCGCAAGGAGCAGAGCAGCAGGAGCTGCCTCTGCCTCCACCACCTCAACCGCTTCCACCAGGAGCAGAGCAGCAGGAGCTGCCTCTGCCTCCTCCACCAGCAGAGGGTGAGTACCTGCTGGTTCCGCCGCCTTTAGCGTGGGAGGACTGCTTGCCCTCCCATCTCCACCAGCAGAGGGTGAATACCTGCTGGTTCCGCCACTGCCCGAGCAGAGGAGCAGGAGCTGTCTCCGCTTCCCGCACCTCCACCACAGGGAGTACGGTGGCGGAGCCCCAGAAAGGGGAGCTACCGGCTACAAAGACAGGGGAGAGGTCAGGAGACCACTTTCCCCAGCAGCAGTTTCGCTGCAGGAGTTCTTGAGGCCGGAGCCCCACAGGAGGGAGCTACCGGCTACAAAGACAGGGGAGAGGTCAGGAGACCAGCATCCCCGCAGCAATTTCGCTGCAGGAGTGGACCAGCATGCTGTCAGCCGTGCCACTACCGGCAGGGGTGCTGACAGCATTGCCAGCCATGGGCCCACTGAAGCCTCCCTTCCCAGCCCGAGACTTTGTCCTGGACTGCTGGGTTTTAAGGGGAGGTGGCCGTTGAGGCCATGTGTGCTGCGCACAAGGGGGTATATGTGGCGATGTGGCGCGCCTTGTGCGTAGTTTGTGTTATATGTTGCATGTTGCATGTGTTAATGTTGGTGTATAGCGATTGGTACACGGGATATAAGCGGTCTGTGTTTCACGTGTGTTTAAAAATGTATAATTGTAATATTTGGGCACGAGGTTGCACATAATTAATTCACGTGCTGGGATTCAAGTGAATAATTAATTAGTAATTGAATCCCAGCACAACAGTATATATAGATGCACGTTTCACTCACTCGGGGTTGGGTGTTCGAGAGTGGAGAACGGGTGTGGAGAAGGAGAGAAAATAAAATAGTAGTAGTAATAATAATAATAATAAGTGTTTTACTCACCGTGTTTGTTTGTCTCCATGCACCGTTTGTTAAGTGTGTGTTCGTTTTGTTTATATATTTATTTTGGCGAAAGTGCCGTGTCCTGTTTCTGTTTTGTGTTTAAACCTTTTATTTTCTGTCCTGTTAATTATTAAATGCTGAGCGATCACGCTCAGCTTCATCACAACCCCAAGCTTCTGTGTATTACTTCCTGTTTCTGGTCTGACGTCACCCACTGTCCGGCCGTCTTTGTGACAGGTGGTCACACCAAATATGTATTTGATTTAGATTTTTCTTCTGTTCACTCACTTTGCATTTAGTTAATTGATAAATATAATCTATTAACATGTCTATTTTTGAAAGCATTCTTACTTTACAGCATTTTTTCACACCTGCCTAAAACTTTTGCACAGTACTGTATATATATTATATATATATCAACAATCAACAGTATGTATATGTGTGTGTATATATACAATTTGCTTTTAAATAGCGCTCTTCATGCGGAGTATCTCAGGGCACTTTACAATCAAAACTCAAAAGAGCCATTGGCTAATCAATTCAGCGAAAAAATAAGCCAGCTAAAACAACTAGGTTTTTAAATTGAATTTAAGAGATTCGACTGTGCCAGCATTCCTGATGTGACTCAGGACGGAGTTCCAAAAGCAGGGAGCACAGCAACTAAAGGCCCTCCACGCCCCTCCTGATTTTAGATGACTTCTAGGAACTACCAAAGGTTCAGCATTCACTGATCTCAGTGCTACTCAGAGCATAAGGTGCCAACAGTTCCTGTAAATATAAAGGCCCGAACCCATGAAGGGCCTTATAAGTAGTAAGTAGAATTTTAAAATAAACCCTGAAGGTAACAGGAAGCCAGTGCAGTCATTTAAAAACCAGAGTAATATGTTGTGAACGACGTGTGTGAGTCAGCACTCTGGCTGCAGCATTTTGAACCAATTGCAGCCGACGTCGTTTCGAATTGGGAAGGCCAGCAAACAAAGCATTACAGTAATCTAATTGAGACATCTTTATCAGACAGAATGGGTCTCAATTTGGCACTGTTCTGAATTCACAGAAATGCACAAGTTTTTCACAGTATTGGATGGAATCAAAAGACTACCATTAAAGAAGATTTTGATACTAGGGGATTTGGCTAAACTGTGTCTGGAGCCCACTAATAGCTCCTCTGTCTTATTAGGATTTATTTATAGACCATTTACAGCCATCTATGATTGAATTTCATTCAGGCATTGAGACAGCATAGTAACCGCCCTCTCCAGCTTAGTAGGAAAAGAACAACATATTTAAGCATCAGCTGCATAACAGTGAAATCCAAGAATTGTATTTGTTAATAAAACAGACCGACAGACATCTATATCCCCAAAAATATGCCAAGTTTCATCACAATTCAATAAACATTTTTCCAGATAGGCCCTACAGCTACGGACAAAAGTTTAAAAGAATTTTAGGATCGGGACATAATTAAAAAAAAAAATATATATATATATATATATATATGTATTTTATTTATCATCAGGTAATCAAAGAAACTACAAAATGATATCGCAGAAGCCATAGTAGTAGTGTAGTATTTCATTAGATTTCAAAATGCTACATTTTTCCATTGTTATCAGTTTTTGTTGAATTAATTCTATAGGGTGATGCAAACCTTTTTGCCGTAGCTGTACATGTAAAAATCATTCTGTTGGGAAGAGGAGTTAGGTGCTTGAATATATTTATATAGGGGGTCGTTACACTGCTTCTCCATATGAGACCAAACTTCAGTGGTTAAACCAATTTCCAAATTGAATATCGGACAGATGATTAACCAATAACCAATGTACTTTTGTATTCAAAAGCAATAAGCGAAAAATGGACTTCTCACAAAAAATGTGCTTATTATTATACATCAGGGGTTGCACAAATAGCGGACTAGTCAAACAGAAAAGTGACAGTCGACCTCAGAAACTAAGCTGATTTCTATCAGATGGTCGGAAGTTCAGCTGTGGTTGCAATCCATTATCATATAAATAGAACATTAATAAAATGTTTTTTAAAAATTACAAGCAGTTTTAAAATATAGTGCACTACAGCACCAAACAGTGCGTTCACAAATAGAGAACCAGATATTCACGATTCATATTTTTTCGTAAAATAAAAGCCATAACTAATTTAAAAGCCATTCTACTCATGCTTCTGTACAGTTAGACACTCAAACACCATGTGCAAAACAAACTTTTACTGTCTGTTGACTCAGCATACAGAGATTGAGATGAACTTGGGAATGTGATTTGAGCAGGGTAAAGTGTTTCTTGTAAACACTGCAGGATGTTTTTAAATAAAAAGGTAGCATTACAGAGATCTCAATGTGAGTGTTTCTCTGTTACCATGTTTATCCAGACACGCTAACACACACGAGAACCAGGTATAGCTCAAGTGGAGCCTTGTTTGCGAGGAAATCTACTGGCTAAAGTTAATAATAATAAAAAATTGCATTTATTAATATTCTGTTTCTGCAGATAACAAACCGAGACTGACATTAGGGGGATGTGCTGGGGTTGAGTGTGATGAATGAGGCTATATTTCAAACAGGCAGAGTGGCCTTGCATTCAGGGATAGATTATTGGCTACATGGGCCAGGGGAATTTTGAACTCTCCATTGAGTGGAGCCTGAGCCAAGAGACATTAGTACAAAACACTATATCATTTCTGCTGAACTCTGCAAAGAAACCTGCCCACAGCACACCAACATTAATCTCTGCACACCTGCCAGTTCAGGAAATGACATTCTTCTATGTATCACTGCCCAGACCTACATAATCAACAACTAGACAGTGTTATATTACTTTGCAATAAGTATGTACACGGCAAGACTGAGGTTGGCTTTTTCTTTACTGGTAGCACATTCGTGTGTCTTATTTTATGCATTTAAAATAGTCTTGGGGGTTTCAGAACGTTTGCCAGTTCTGCCTGCCTGGCTGTTGTCCACTTTGCAGGTCACCAGGTAAAATAAAACACTGTAAGACACCTTTGTTGGTTGCAAGCGCTCCGGGGTGTAAAGAGACAACTGGCATGGCAGTGGGATCAGAGGACATACACTAAACTTCAGTTGTCCTGAGCTGCTGGATACAGCGAAGTTAAAGCATTTCTTGTAAACACTTCTATATTATTCTGTAATTATAACTTGGTAACAGTACTCAAGCTATTAAAACATTAGAAAAGTCTTTGTACATTCTTGTTTTGCAGTATTTTGCGTGGGGTTACAACATCCTAGCAACACAATATCTCAAAACAAAACCAACAGCAAGCCTAACATTCCATTGTCACAGCATGTGCTTCTTAAACCAGACATTTGTGCCAACTGCAAAGCTATTTGCATGTTAATAGACTTGGAGTCGAGTAAAAGTAAGAATAGATTCAAGAAATATATAAATCTTTAAACAGTCTGTTCATTTTCAGAGTCGTTTGATTTTTTTTTTTTCATTTCCAGCCCTCTGGACAGAGTTAAAGCCAATATTGAATATGTAAACGTCTGCCGTATACCAAGGCTAAGAATGATTATTTCCATTACTGTATTGAAGATAAGCAGAAAAGTGATGGGGGCTGCAGTTTGTTTCTGTCATGCTCTGCAGCTTCCGAGCTGATCTCGTATGTGGACAGTTTTACGGAGTTACTACAGGATTGTGCTTTTGCATACAAGATGTCTTCCGTTCTCATTTTCTTTCTATTGTAAGTTGAAATTGAAAGCGTATCAGCGGAAAGACACAATTTAAAGTGTGTGAGGAGGGAGGGCTGGGAGGTGATTCATATCCACATTACCAGAATGGCAGTTCTGTAGATTTTATTGGGACACAAATTAGCAACCAGTTTCTGAAGTTCATACATTTGTGTAAACTAAACATGACTGCTTAATTAGATTTGCCTAAAGCATTTTCTGCAATATATAAAAGATGCATCTCCCTGAGTCAGATTTACTCATGATGGAGACACAGCAAAGCTGTTAGAAAGTTGGTTGGCAAATTGACTTCTTAGCAATCAGGTGGGCGTGTACAAAACTCACATACCGTAGAGATTATTGACAGACCGATAGGCTAAACATCATTTCAGTTTTACAAATAATGTTACTACGAGATTTTGGGAACGTTACTCCCCCCATATCACACAATCTTTAAGTGATCGTCAGTTTATTGAATAAATCATTGCTGAAAGAGTTGATACTTCCAGGGTTTGATACAATACATATATAAACCTAATAGAACGTTAGACACTGCCTCAGCCAATGCAGATGCAGCGTTTTAGGTAATTATCTACCCGTGTTATTTATAAATACTTGCGTTTTAGGTAATTATCTACCCGTGTTATTTATAAATACTTTTGTACTCAATGCAATATCTTTTACCAGTTATGGACAAAAGTTTTGCATTGACCTATAGAATTAACAAATGTTGCTTCATAAAGTCAAATGAAACCTGCTGAATACTCATACTTTAACATATTGAATTACATACCACTTTGTAGTTTTCCATATGCTAAACGGAAAACTGATTTTTTTTTTTTAATGTGACATTTAAAAATCTAGCATGAAATACTGTACTTCTATTATGGCTTCTGGTAGACTTTTGCGATATCACTTCATAGTTTCCTTGATTACATGATGTTAAATAAAATATCTAAATTATGTTCATATATACATATATATAGCCATATCTCAGACTGGCCAATAAAAAGAAAAGATTAAGATGGGCAAAAGAACACAGACACTGGACAGAGGAAGATTGGAAAAAAGTGTTATGGACAGACGAATCTAAGTTTGAGGTGTTCGGATCACAAAGAAGAACATTCGTGAGACGCAGACCAAATGAAAAGATGCTGGAGGAGTGCTTGACACCATCTGTCAAGCATGGTGGAGGCAATGTGATGGTCTGGGGGTGCTTTGGTGGTGGTAAAGTGGGAGATTTGTACAGGGCAAAAGGGATCTTGAAGAAGGAAGGCTATCACTCCATTTTGCAACGCCATGCCATACCCTGTGGACGGCGCTTAATTGGAGCCAATTTCCTCCTACAACAGGACAATGACCCAAAGCACAGCTCCAAACTATGCAAGAACTATTTAGGGAAGAAGCAGTCAGCTGGTATTCTGTCTATAATGGAGTGGCCAGCACAGTCACGGATCTCAACCCTATTGAGCTGTTGTGGGAGCAGCTCGACCGTATGGTATCGTAAGAAGTGCCCATCAAGCCAATCCAACTTGTGGGAGGTGCTTCAGGAAGCATGGGGTGAAATCTTTTTAGATTACCTCAACAAATTGACAACTAGAATGCCAAAGGTCTGCAAGGCTGTAATTGCTGCAAATGGAGGATTCTTTGACGAAAGCAAAGTTTGAAGGACACAATTATTATTTCAATTAAAAATCATTATTTCTAACCTTGTCAATGACTATATTTCCTATTCATTTTGCTATATTTCCTATTCAAACTCATTTCATGTATGTTTTCATGGAAAACAAGGAAATTTCTAAGTGACCCCAAACTTTTGAACGGTAGTGTAGATATATACACTACCGGTCAAAAGTTTTAGAACACCCCCATTTTTTCAGTTTTTATTGAAATTTAAGCAGTTCAAGTCCAGTGAATAACCTGAAATGGTACAAAGGTACCATTTATATAGAGAATAATATAGAGAAACATATTAAATAATTATAATTCTTTTTGGAGGATACAAATAATAATTTTACAGTTATTTGATCATCTAGACAAATCAATTTTACCCCCTGAACCCAATTCATTTGGATAATAGAAGTCTCACTGTAGGGGAAATCTCAGCTGGGCAAACCTAAATAAATACAAATCATAATCAAGAATATAAATCATAATGACAAGAAACACATGCCTGCAGTTCATTTCTGCAACCCCAGGGGAAATTGCATTCCTATTCTAGGGCACATGCAGTTTTGTTAATGCCTACATTATTCTCAGCAGAAGATAAATAATACTTACATTAGTAAATCAGAGAAAACCCAGTCATCAAGAAAAACTTTTCAGTATGTTCATGCGTGAGAAACAAAGACTTGAACATGTTTGGACTTTGTTTGGGAATGCATTTCCCAAGGGAATGTATCAGCGCTTATATTTTCATTAACAGTGCTGAAAGATAAAGCTATCAGAACAATACCATTGCTTGTAGCTGTACAATATCGAATACATGTTACATTCCAAGGCCTGTGCTACTTTTAATACATAGGGGAAATACAGTTTATGATACTGTCATTTGTCAAAAATATCAATTTATAGAGCAAATGTTATGCTTCTGACTCTAACAATGTAGGATTGTCATTTAAAGAGCATCTTGGTGTAACAGGGCGGAGGCTGGGGGCAAACCAGCTCAATGCAAGCCAGCGTCTTAACCCAGGCTCGTCTGCATTCGTGGTTTTAGACCTTTGAACCTCATCTCACCGTCAGAGGACAGCACAGAGTCTGCAACAGCACGCAGTGTATCACACAACATCTGCCCGTTAAATGGGCATGGCTCTGAAATATCAGTTATCTTAACTATTGTATTATTGTTTAGATTCTCTTTGTATATTATTTTCTAAACCATTCATGGTGACTTGAAAGTTACAAATATCCCGCTGGCCTCAACACAGCTCTCAGATGTGTCTCCAAGTACAGCTGGTACACCATAGTGTAACCATTAATCTGTCCCCCTGCAACACAGCCCTTCAGTAGATGTAAAAACGACCACTTTGTTCTACGAGGTATTTCTTACCGGTGCATTTCTTACATCCATTTCTTACACCAATGGTTACTCTCTTGTGTACAAGAGATGTTTCAGAGCCATTTTGAGGCCGCAGGGATGATTTTAACTTTAAAAGTCACCGGGATGTGATCGGTGAATCTACAAATGATACGCAAAGTGAATTATTACCACATACAATATACTGTATATATATATATATATATATATATATATATATATATATATATATATATATAGTTAAATTAGGTCTGCAATCAGGTGTATGTTAATAATGAACACAGGAGTGGCCTTAGTATTTAAGGTGACTTTACATTGCTGGATTTTGTTGCGGTGGGTATGTGACTTATTTGAACACCACTGGACTTTTACAAAGTACTGCAAGATTACAAAACATTTAGCCCTTTAAAAAAAATATTTTAAAAAACATGATTTTTGCTGCCTGCACATGTTTGCTGCAGCTTTTTCATATGTGACTCCCAGTGGCTTTAGCAAATAAACTTTGGGTTTGCAATGCACCACTGATTTCCATTACATGAGAGTAGGTGTTAAAACTCCATGCTGATATTGGACTCAGTTCTCGCCAAGATAAACACCAACTAAAACATAGCTTCTTTTATGTAAACTAATGTGATCCATCTGCGTTTCCTTCCATCTGATGATGTAGATATCCTTCTGCCTGGTGTTGATGGCTGAAGTGTAATGCTGGCTCCAGGGATCAGCTTATTTTTGCCTACCCGGCGCATCAACACACACAACAGCTGCAATGCTGGCTCCAGGGATCAACTGCAGTGCGGCCTCCCTAGCGCATCAGCATGACAACCATCTGGACTGAGCTGAGTAGGGTACTTCTCTGGGGTCTTCAAGTGGGCACCTTCCATCCTTGGTGTTTCGTCGACTAGCCCACGACACCTTAAGAGGGATCGACAGTGATTCTGGCATCCCAGCATCACCCCCCTCTGTCCCACACTCAGCTGCCCAGCTTACTTACCTTCCTTTGCTTACCTTCCTCTCGCTTCCATATGTGTAGATGGTATCCCCAAATTTATCCAGCTTCTTTTTCACTGTTCCACTTAACCTTTCCAACGCAAAACAGAGATCATGTTTACTCTGTCCCATGCTGTTTTCTCAGAAGCTCTTGGCCATTTAACTCCAGGCTTGTGCCCGTTGCGGTTCTTTTCTCTCTTACGCTGGTTCATCTGACCGGGTTCACAAGGATCATTAGGTTCATCATTAGTTGTGTTTATGCAAGTCCTCCTCTCATCTATGACAGGGGTGCTGATATCCTACGGTTTGCTTCCTGTTGCTGGATTTCATTCGTCTGACTTTGTAAAAAGTACTGATCAGTGCGAGGCCCTTGTCCCTTCTCCCTCAGGCATTTCATTCTCCCTTGATGAATCTCCAAACCCCTAACCGTTGTCACTTTGCTCCAGCCACAAACACAAACCTGGAGCTCCATGTCTTTGCTAACTGCAGATCTTGATCTAGTCCTTTACAAAGTACTCTCTGTTCTCATATCCGTTTCCTTTCCTAAGTCGTTAACCATGTTGTCAAACCTTGAGTCATCTTCCACCCCCGCTCTCGCAGACTCGAGGGGTATTTTTCTCTTTAATTTCTCAGAAGCATTGGGCGGGTGTCTCCAGCACCCTGTTCCATTCGAAAACACAGAGCTGGATACTGCCAGCTAAGGTACTGGATACTGCCTGCCAGCCCCAGTGGGGTCTATTTCCTCCTGTCAGCTGTCTCTCCAGGCTATCACAAGGTCTGCCTGCCATGTATTATGTACTTTATAAAAGTGACATCATCTCTCCTTAGCAAGTGGGTTTCAGTGCTGAAGAGTCGACATCAAATCTGAAGTTGATAGTTTGCTCTGAGCGCAGCCTTGACATGGCATAGACTCCACAAGGTGCAGGAAGGTGTCTCAAGGGATCCATTCAGTCACTGAAAGTGTGTAGTGCTGAGGGGATCACATGATCAATCTAACTTGCATCTATAATTCATGCCAAAACTAATCGGGTAGACAGCTTGATAAAGTGGCCAGGGTGTGTAGACCTCCAGGGCAGTTTGAAAAACATCTGGAATTGTCAATCGAGTTCCGTACTGGTTTACAAATACATTAGTTTTTATAAACTATTGACTTTCATCCTACATTTTTTAGAGATATTTTCCAAATGTCAAAATGTTACATCCTTCTCTCCAAGAGAAAGTTCCGCTCTGATATTTTGAAGTGCTAAAAATGATAGATGTATTCTGAAACACTGACGCAAGAGAGAGAACCCTATAAACCAAAAAAAGAAAAAAAATGAATCACTATATGAGATGGTTTTTGATGTAGGTAGAACTAGGATACTTTTACCACAGAATTGAGATTTAAGTAAAATGTACCACCTCGTATGATCGACTGAAAATGTTTTGGGGTGAAGGAGAATATTAAAATGTTTTAGTTTGTAACCACTTTCCCTTTGCCATTGCTGATCCACTCTGGTGACTCTGGAGCAGTCTAACCAAAAGGACTGTCCTTCCTGCTGTGGCACCTCGTCATGTTCACGCACTTCTTTTATTCTCTAGTAGTATCAAGGGAGGCAAACAGGAGGACAAATCGATTGTATAAACTCCGACAGTGTGTTGTTCGTGCACTGGCTTACAGATTTTCACATACCAAGACTACCTTCAATCAAAAATAATCACAGAGACTCAGGTATTCAAAGTTTAACAAATCAGAGTATATATTTACTCCTTTGGTTTATTAACACTTAAATGGATTGAGTGATCGCAGATCTACTTCAAACCCAAGCTCATAGACAGGCCAGGCAGTCTGGTGTCTTTGCAAACTAACAGCATTAATAATATATAAGGGCACCCACTTACACTAATTGCATACAATATAGCCACATCTCTAAAGCTAATAATAATCCTATCCTGTAGTATCATGCTTCAATATAGGTGAGTGTGACAGGGAGGACCCTGTCGCTGGTTCTTGCATGGATGTGTGCTTTTATGGAAGTAGTTGGGAGATGCAACAGTAGACATGTTGCTAGGCAACTAATTGAGCAGGGGGGCTCATCTGGTGCTGAGCTGATCAGGAGGTCCTGATTGGATGGGCGGCGTGGGCAACTGTACAGCCATAGCCATACAGATGGACATTGAACGAAGGCTTGATGTGTTTACATTGAGGAGGAGAGAGTCCTCCTTTCAACTGAAGGCACTGCCCAGCCAGGACTGTCAGCAAGACCCGGAGTTGCTGGGAGGCCAGGACTTCAGGAGCAACAACAGTAGGTTAGTTTAGGGGATTTGATCCCAAACTAAGAATAGAGAGGGTTTCGTAGTGTAGTAGGTTCCTGTAGCAGGACGTCTCTTTTAGTGAGGCTAGCGCTTGCCGCGTGTTTTGTTTTCTTTTCTTTATTCAATCTGACACTAGGGTTACCATTGCTGATACCCTAGTGGCAGCACCTGTGTTGCTATTCAATCTGCATTCCTGTGCGGCGTGTCAACCGCCAATGCTCTGTGTCTGCCTTGTTATTATTCAGTGACGACCCACGTAGGTAACATTGCCCTGTTACAGTGAGATATAAATTCAAGATTATGCTTACCCTCTTGCAGACAGGTATGTTTTAAAATATAAAACGTCCAAACTTGAGGCTCTGGGTACAACGCCAGCAGTCAGCTTCGCAGAGAGGTCTTCAAAAGATGGACCAGTTAAGTCTGTGTTACCAAACTCAACTGATACTGTAATTTTGCTCCCATATTTATAAGGCTTAATTAAATCTAAACATCTGGTCTGTTAGACAGTCTTTATCTCTAAAATTAAGGCTACTCCTTAAAACTAATAATATCTAGTACCAGGCTTTTTCACATTTTTTCTAAGATAAGAATGTATGAGGTTTTCTCTAAAACTAATAATATATAGTCTTGTACCATGGAGGGGTGTCAAACTCTGCAGGGTCTTCTGGTTTTCATTCCAACTTAAGCTCTCAATTAACATTATTGATCGAATTATTTGTTCAATTTGACATATTTAATATTTTTCAAGGTCTTTTACAGTTGATGGTTTTAAAAATGCACTTGATTGAAGGTAACTACCTATGAAACATTTTGAGGCCTGAAGAGAAGTGTTAAATGTGTCCAGTTAATCAAATAATTAGACCAATTAAGTAACTGAGAGCTTGGGTGTATCAAAAGCCAGAAGACACTGCCGACCTCTAGGAACTCCAGGGAGTTTAACACCCCTGCCATAGGCCATTGCACTCCCCGACTGCCACCAAGATGGAAAAGGAGAAAGTCGCCATTCTCTTTGTGACCTTGAGGCAGATTAACTTGTGATTTGTATTCAAATTTCAAAATGAATCAAAGTCTCACACAGGAATGAATTAGTGGGATGAATTATTCTTTCAGATCTTTGTTAGGAATGTCTCTGGATTGACACAGATCTTAGTACACACCTCGAATTTGCTACATTAATATTTGCTTGATTATTTAGTTTAGATATTTTTAAAATGTATTTCATTATTTTACCTCCCCAGTTTAGTATGTCCATTTAAGCTCTCACTGCAGCAATTCCCCACAGAAGAACTGAAGATAAGTGGGTATCCTCCCATCACCAAGCCAATCGCCTTAGGAACATGATAATGATGAATAATGATCGATATATTTTAATATACAGTATATGGGAATATATTTGCAATCCTTTATAGAAAAATATATTTTGCATCGTTTATAGACACAAATGATAGCCTTTAGCAGCCAGGGGGAGCTCTTAAAAGGATTGTGCCTTTAGATTATGGGGAAACTTGACCTAGCACCCCTTCACATGACTCAGGTCACTTCCTATGTAGTTTTAATTAAAGGTAAGATGTAGTGAAATTCCCTGCTCACAATCTAATAAAAAATGAAATGTTTATAACTAGCCACCCAATTATCATTATGTCAATAGTTAATGTTTAATGGCTAATATAATTTTGCAGATGTATATTTTTGCTGTTTGATTTGGAAAGTACTGATTAGAGGAGAAACCTCAAAATGGAGTGAGGTAACCAGTGGTGTACCACAGGGATCAGTATTAGGTCCTCTGCTATTCCTAATCTACATTAATGGTTTAGATTCTGGTATAGTAAGCAAACTTGTTAAATTTGCAGACGACACAAAAATAGGAGGAGTGGCAAACACTGTTGCAGCAGCAAAGGTCATTCAAAATGATCTAGACGGCATTCAGAATTGGGCAGACACATGGCAAATGAAATTTAATAGAAAAAAGTGTAAAGTATTGCATGCGGGCAATAAAAATGTGCATTATAAATATCACATGGGAGATAGTGAAATTGAAGAAGGAACTATGAAAAGACCTAGGAGTTTATGTTGACTCAGAAATGTCTTCATCTAGACAATGTGGGAAGCTATAAAAAGGCTAACAAGATGCTTGGATATATTGTGAGAAGTGTTGAATTTAAATCAAGGGAAGTAATGTTAAAACTCTACAATGCATTAGTAAGACCTCACCTAGAATATTGTGTTCAGTTCTGGTCACCTCGTTACAAAAGGATATTGCTGCTCTAGAAAGAGTGCAAAGAAGAGCAACCAGAATTATCCCGGTTTAAAAGGCATGTCGTATGCAGACAGGCTAAAAGAATTGAATCTATTCAGTCTTGAACAAAGAAGACTACACGGTGATCTGATTCAAACATTCAAAATCCTAAAAGGTATAGACAATGTCAACCCAGGGACTTCTTTGACCTGAAAAAGAAACAAGGACCAGGGGTCACAAATGGAGATTAGATAAAGGGGCATTCAGAACAGAAAATAGGAGGCACTTTTTACACAAAAGAATTGTGAGGGTCTGGAACCAACTCCCCAGTAATGTTGTTGAAGCTGACACCCTGGGATCCTTCAAGAAGCTGCTTGATGAGATTCTGGGATCAATAAGCTACTAACAACCAAACGAGCAAGATGGGCCGAATGGCCTCCTCTCGTTTGTAAACTTTCTTATGTTCTTATGTTCTTATGGTTCAGTCCTCAGCTCTGAATGTGGAAATACAGGCATTGCTCAGGAAGCGTGCCATTCAACAAGTAGACCCTGCTCTGTTTGACCAGGGGTTCTATTCCAAATTATGCAGCGGATCTCCTATCCAGAGGAGGTCCCCTTGCGGGGGAATGGCGTCTCCACCCTCAGGTGGTAGAGCGCATTTGGGAATGGTTCGGCATAGCGCAAGTAGATCTCTTCGCTTCGCGAGAGACCACGCACTGCCCCCTATGGTTCTCGGTGAGGGACCTCGACAGCCCCCTAGGAGTCGATGCACTGGCTCACGAATGGCCGCCAGGGCTCCTATATGTGTTTTCGCCGATTCCGATGCTCCTCGCCTTCTTAGAGAAAATCAGGGTAGAGCAAGCGACAGTGATCCTGATTGCTCCTCGGTGGCCTCGGAGGGTATGGTTTCCGAGCCTGGTGCAGTTGCTGCACGGTCACCCGAGGGAGCTTCCCCTGCGAGCGGACCTATTGTCCCAGGCCCAAGGAGGGCTTTGGCACCCGAACCCCAAGCTCATGCAGCTATGGGCTTGGCCCCTGAACGGGAACGCCTGTCAGCCTTAGGGCTCTCGACGGCGGTGATTTCGACCTTTCAGAGTGCTAGAGCGCCCTCTACTAGGTCGCAGTACACGTACAAGTGGCAGTTGTTTCAAGATTGGTGTCTGGCGGAGGGCCATGACCCAATCTCCTGCCCTATGGCAGTGATATTGCAGTTTCTACAGAATCTGTTGGATGAGGGGAAATCTCCCTCTACACTTAAAGTGTATTTAGCCGCCATATCGGCTTGCCATGTACGCATGGACGGTTTATCACCAGGTTGCCATTTTCTGGCATCGCAGTTCCTGAAAGGCGCAAGACGTTTGCGGCCTCCAAGGACGACCAGTTTACCGTCATGGAGCCTTGACGTGGTGCTAGAAGCCCTTACCAAGGCACCGTTCGAGCCGCTCCACAGCGTGGATATGAAGCTCGTGTCTATAAAGACTGCGTTTTTCCTGTCAGTGGTATCAGCCAAACGCGTGAGCGAGTTACATGCACTGTCAGTGCATTCATCATGTACTCGTTTCGCAGGAGACGGCTCTAAGGTCTCCATGCGCCCAAATCCAGCCTTTTTACCCAAGGTCATATCTCCGTTTCATATGAACCAATCAGTCGAGTTGATGGCGTTGCATCCTCCTCCTTTTTCTTCCCCAGAGGAAGAACGGTTACACATGCTCTGCCCCGTGCGGGCATTGAGGTGTTATATTGACCGTACAATGACTGTGAGGCAAACAGAAGAATTGTTCATATGCCATGGTTCTAGGACTTTGGGTCAGCCGTTGCCTAAACAATGCCTTTCCCACTGGATAGTGGATGCTATTAAATTAGCTTATGAATCTGCAGGCCTTCCGCCACCAGGGCAGTTGAAGGCGCATTCCACTAGGGGTATGGCGACATCCTGGGCCCTCTTTAGAGGGGTGCCGGTGTCTGACATTTGCGCGGCAGCCAGTTGGGCTACACCGCATACTGAGGTTTTACCGATTGAACGTACTGGATTCCTCTGCTCCACTATTTGGAGCATCTGTTCTACACTCTACGATGCTGCAAGATGCGGACATATAGAGTGGTTGACAACATGGTGTTGACTATTCCACCTTAGGACAGGTGTCATTGCGAGCATAGACGCTGAGGCGCAGCTCCGCATATGCGTCGATGTATTACCTCCGCAGTTGCGTTATGATGTAAGTCTGTCCTACTGCCGAGAATCCTCCCTCGCGACGGCTTGGGTACACTGTTCCCATACCTTGATGGTTATTTTCGACTTGAAAGGGAACGATAGGTTGCGGATGCAACCCCGGTTCCCTGAAAGAGAAAATAACCATCAACCCGCGAGGTCGCCCGGAAGCCTTCACAGCCTGAAGAGCAAAGAGGAAGAGAGTCTCTGCGCCGTACGTGTAGTAAGCTCCCAGAGGGGCGGGCTTACGTGGAAGCTCGTGCAGAGGCCTATCGGCAGCTTTGCTATAAAGCTCAGCCAATCGCTACTGCCTGACGGCAATATCTCATACCTTGATGGTTATTTTCTCTTTCAGGGAACCGGGATTGCATCCGCAACCTATCGTTATTGTAAATTCAAATGAATAAATAACACAAGGCACAGTAACAATCATTACCAGTGCTGTGTAATACCGGCTGCTAATTTAATGCTGATTGTTGAGTATAGAGCTGGGTAGTGAAATCTGTGAATTAGCAACCTCATACATGCCAACAGTCCCGATTTCCTAGCTAATGTCCCACGTCCCGATGCATTGGAAGAAAGTCCTGATATTTACACATAGAAAAAATTTTTTTATTCTGCACAGTAGAGTTAGTGAAAACCACACGCTGTGCTCTTCGTGCTGCTGACACATCTGCTGATCACTAACTTAAACAAAGGTAAGAACGCTTCATTGTGTCTGTTTTTACTGTCATGATGGTCGTGTCGTGTTGAGTTGGGGGGATACGTCTATTATATGATGAGTGTTTTTTTGCGAATAACTCCTCCCATGTGTATGATGCATATGACCCCCCCGGGGATGAGCGTCCTGCTGAACAGTTTCCAAATGTTGGCAAGTATGCTACATTATATATATAAAACAACTTATTATATATAAAACAACTATAGTGCTATATGAATGTTCCTTGTCTATAGTCTAGATGTTCTTGCTCTTTTGATGATTTCACTGTTGGCCCCTCTTCGGTTGTCTGCAGTTTAGGTGTCCAGCTAGACCCTAGGCTATCATTTGAAAAAAACATATTTCTACTGTGGTTAAGGCAGGGTTTTATCACCTAAAGAAAATGTCCAGAGTTTGTCGTTTTCTGTCTCCTAGGGATGCAGAGATCCTCGTGCATGCCTTTGTAACCTCTCCATTGGATTACTGCTCTTATTGCTGGTCTTCCTACTCATTCTCTAAATCGTCTTCAGATGGTGCAAAATGCAGCAACAAGGGTCATGACCGGCACTAGGCGGACAGAACACATCACCCCGGTCCTTATGCGTCTGGATTGGCTTCCTGTTCATTCTCATGTTGCCTTCAAGATTCTGTTTCTGACATACAAGGCTCTGCATGGCCAGGGTCCTAGTTACATTATGGACCTTCTCAGCCCTTACATCCCTGGAAGACAGCTTAGATTGTCAAGCTCTGGACTTCTAAAGCCTTTGGTTCGAAGATGTGTTCCTCTTGGTGTGCGTAGTTTTAGCTGTACTGCCCCTTCTCTCTGGCTGCATTCGGGACTCTACATCAGTGTTGAATTTGAAATCCACTCTTAAGACTCATCTCGGCAGCTTTTTTTTTTTTTACAGTGATCCTGTTTACTTGTTATTATTATAATTATTTATTTCTTAGCAGATGCCCTTATCCACCTGGGATTGAACCCACAACCCTCCGGTCAAGAGTCCAGAGCCCTAACCACTACTCCACACTGATGCCCACACTTTTTACTTGTTTTGGATGTATTGTTGAATTGACTGTTTATTGTTTTTTTTTAATTTTTATTATTGTTATTACTATGTTCCTGATTTTGTTTTTCCATATTGTGCAGCAACCTGAGACACCTTGGTGTGAAGGGTGCTATATCAAATTAAAGTTATTATTTTTATTATTATTATTACATCTTATCATCTCTAGAACATGTTGTAATATCTGAACCCACACATTCACTGTATTTCATAAAGAGAAATGGTTCATTTAAAATCTGCAGACAATTAAATCTAGAGATATTTCATGCGCAGCCATACTCAGAAGTGGTAGTCGAGAGTCCTTTTGTTTAAATCCATTACTTTGCAATTATTAAAGAGCATGCATTATTTAATTCACACATTGAAAATAAAGCAGTTTGCCAGCCTACAGAGATCCCTAAAAGGGTATTTTGAGTTCACTCCAAAAGGTTTCGTATAAACACTCAATTAAAAATACAGCAGGTAGTTCTTTAGCAAAGACATTAAACAGCGCAATATCTGATTGGAAATGGTAGCTGTATTAATTGGGTGAATATAAATTGGGTGAACCACAGTAAGCTATATGAGTGGTTGTATCTTTCATTAACTGTACAATCTCGAATGTGTCATTGTACATAATGTTAGTATCCAGTTGAAAATATCTTAATCTCCTTTTCCACTTTTTTGCTTCAATATTGTATTTTTTGTTAGTTAGTCTTCAGCATTGTTCCATTGTGTTTGTATACATGTTGTGGTATGCAGGTCGCAATATGTGATGGTCCTAATGGGCTACATGTATAATGTATAATAAGATCAAATTATCATTTAATCATAGGGGAGAGTTTGTATTCAAATACTATATATCGTATCAAGGGGTCGATTTGATCAAGCTGTACCCTGCCTTGATGGATTTTATAAGATAATCTTATAGCACTGGGGAATCCCTGTGAACTAAATCAAGCAGCTCTCTGTGGTTTTTCAGAAATGACACTTAATGTGTAATGTAAATATTTCAATAGAAAATAGAGGTCCCCAAATCTGTTTAAAATTCACATTTATAGGTTGCCAGTACTGTGTATTAAATAGAAAATAATAAACACTGTTTTGCAAAAAAAAAAAAAAAAAAAAATAGAAATAGTTGACATCTTCTACTGGTTTTTATACACACAAACATGTTTTTTTTATTTTTCCATAATAATGAACTAAAAATATCAGTTGTTCACCAATGAATAACCCAGTACAGCAAAAAAAACAATGGGGATAACTCACGCAACTCTGATTGGCTGAGAGGGTGATGTTCAGCTGGATATAATCCCACAATCCCTCTTGTTATCCTTCAATCTGTGATAATGTAATAACCCTTTCTATCCTGCATATTTCCATTAAGGTTTACCCAGGGTTTAACATTTCTGGCATTTTGAGTACAGCAAAAAAGAAAATTGTTATCATAAAGGAATTATCTACATCAATTGTAATCCTCTTACATTATTTACAATATGCCCTACCTACTATTGGCATCCATTATCAAATGATTATTTCTACATGGCTTGTGTGGCTGGGCAGGGCCCTGCTTGTACATAGTGTTTGGTTTGTGTATTGGCGGTGGTGGTTGGCAGGGATGGGGTTAATTCTTATCCCTGCCAAATACATGTGAGAATGTGGCTGTTCCCAAATTAGATAATTGGTGCTAATTGAGAAAAACACACACACACAAATGTTCCTATATTTAAACCAAAACTCACCGTGATAATGGAAGACTTGGATGAGGGATTTTCTTTTGTGGATGTTTTTGTGTTTGCGACTTGTTTTTGTGTACCCTTTTTATTTTGCTTTGTGAGCAGTGTTTTGATTTCATTTTGTTTAATAAATGCACGCCCCAGTGCTAAAAACCTCAGTTACTGTCTCCGAGTCTCAATAACCCTTAGTCATCCTGTCACAGCTTGCAAACAGAGATTTAACCTAGTGTAGTACCAGAGATCATGTTTACCTTTTTTTAGTTTAACTATAAAATGTTTATTTCAGAACTCAGCATTTGAGATGTATCTACATGTGGCCCTGGAGAGCCCAAAGAAGTGCAACAAGACTAATCCCAGGGCTTAAATGAATGAGCTACTGGGAAGAGAGGCTGAAATAACACACTATTTAGCTCAGAACAAAGAAGAATTGGGGGGCATGAGTAAAGTCTTTAAAGTCTTAAAAGAGGTTGGGTGAATACTTTAGGGACAGTACAAAAACCAGGACTAGAGGACACAGCTAGAAATGAAGTGGAGATGGGAAGATGGAAGGGGACACTTGTTCACATAGAGAGTGGCGAAGGTATGGAATGGGTTACTGTCACAAGGGTGGCTGTAGGGGTGACGTCAGACCAGGACCTGAATGGATTCCACAACAGACTAGGGTAGTGGAATGCGCTGAGGCGCAGTTATTAACAAAATAAAAAGGTTGAACAAAATAAAAAGGTTAAACAAAACAAACGACGCGGTGGCCAAATCAAACAGACAGACAAACAAACGGTAGATGAACCCTAAAACAAGAATTGTGTGAGTGCTCCGCACAAGTAGCATTTGTTATTAATTATTATTATTTTTCTCCTCTATCTCTACACCCGTTCTCCACTCATGGACACACAAAACGTGCATCTATATACAGTTGTGCCGGGATTCAATTACTAATTAATCATTCACTTGAATCCCAGCATGTGAACTAATTTGTGCACTCCCCGTGCTCACATACTATTACATACTTTATCTGTACGTCAAGTGCAATCCCCGTGCCTAAATACATATTACAACACTCATGCTACATAGCCCAATTTATATCCTGTGCACCAATATATATACACCAACATTAACACACCACATACAACATATAACACAAAATAACCCCGCCATAGTTACCTAGTCATGTTGTTGAAGCAGAATTACTGGGATCCTTTAAGAGCCAACTTGACAACATTTTGAGATCAATCAGCTACTACAAGGTTAGATGGGAAGAATGGCCTCCTCTCATTGGTAAATGTTCTTATGTTCTTTTAACGAATGGAGGTACACAACACAACAAGAGGTCTGGAGTTATTTTGCTAGCTACAATCACCTGAAGGGGAGATAAAGCTTTGTGAGAAAAGGATTTTAGGTATTCAAATCACAGATACTTTTATGGGCACTTAATGCGCTGGTTTGGCAATCTGTGTCTTCATCAGCTTCCCACAATTTTAATGACTATTTGATTTCTATTGCACTTCAATTGACCATGTCCTGAAGGTCGACAAACCTGTCAGTAACGTGCCACTCTGGAAATACAGTGTACTTGTACAATGCATAATAAGATCAAATGATCATTTAATGATGGACTATTTTGATTAAAAGGCAAAAATGAAACGATATAGCGAAGCGTACCAACTATAAAACACATTCAGTTCTTCATTCAGGAACCATGTGGTAAACTCCAATGAGCAATGCTGGTGTCCTGTATCACAAAACAAATGCATATCTGTATTACGATACAATATATCACGAGACACGATGACTCGTTATACCACTATAATAAAGGGCAGCGGTATTTAGGTCCCCCACTATTTAAATCAATAAAATATACCCAATTATCTTTACTAAATGTATTCATTTTTACAGTACTCCCCTTTAGTGTCATACTTGGGAACCATACTGTAGGTAAGACACAATTTGTGTACTGCTAATTTAATGGCATTAGGGCCATTACTAGTTTATAATCTGCAGTACAAAGAACTGTCTTATAATGCGGGTGCTAATGGTAAACTAGATAACGTCCTAGTTAATCAACTAGTAATGGTGATGGTACAGTCAGACAGTTAAATGATTAATTGAATATTTAAAATAACAGGGCTCCAATATCAATGAACATCTCTATATGTGATTACATAATCTACAGACTTCTACAAATAGTGAGAAATAAAATAAACAGATGTACACCATTAAACATAACCTTGCCCACCTTTGCATGGTACTTTATAGTGTAGTATACGTTGTTCATTTCAGTAAGAAGACCGTAGGTCTCATAATTACAATGTGTTTTACATGTAAAATATAGTAGACTGTATACTGAAAATAAATTGAATAAATAAATCCTACTGCAATGCAATACCTAGTGCTGTATTTCAATTTAGGGTTAAATCCAGATTACAAAGAAAAACAAACAAATCTCAGCACTGTGTTTTAATACTTACTTCACCATTGGTGAACTCCTGATAAAGTCCAACTTATTGTCACTTTTTTTTCACTCAGTCCCTTTGACGTGATCTATAATGGGTTACTATATCAAATAATGCATTCTTCAGTTCAAATATGTGGTTCAATTTCTATAAAAATAAAGTGGTTGGGCTTTCTGTCTGCTTTCAGAACTCTGAAGTGATTGTGCTGCTCCTTGCCTGATACACTCAGCATGCTGCTGGAATAAAAAAGGATCTGAAAGTTGAACTGGAGATGTTACTTAGATTTGTGCACAACGCCTTTGCCAGCAGTTTCTTTGTTCACAGCGCTGTGGAAAGTCTTCAATCTGACAGGAACACTGAGACGGAAAAGCTTTGAGGGGCAGCAAGCGCGTGTACAGCCTTGTGAATAGTCTTTAATCTGTGACCCTGAAGAAAAGCTGATTTCATCTCCTCAAGCTCTAGAAGCAGAGATGGGAATAAGGGGGAGAGAGTAACTTCAAAAAGGAAAACGATGCAGGTATCCCCAAAAAACACATTTCATGGATTTCCAGTAGAAACCACATACTTTACTGCCTTGTCTCTACCTGGTTGAGGCTTTTATTTACACCAGAATTTCAAAATGAAAACAGTTGTATTGAAAAAAAGACACCATATATGCCATACCTGAGGCACGTCTCAGGAATTCAACTGCAAAGTCAATTCAAAACCTCAATGTCACAATCACCACTTACCTCAGCCACTTAACGGTATTCTCCTCATCAACCTTCTTTTCAATGAAAATCGCAATGGACTAAATAAAGGTTGGTCATGAATAGAAAACATATATATTTAGTATATTAACAATAAAGCTGTATATGATATTAGAATGTGAGCATTTGTGTATGAGTTATATACTTGTAGTGTATCACTCCTACACATGCCAATATTCCTTCATAGACAGACATTCCCCATCTTCTAACCCTCTAATATTACACGGTTGTTCTGATACAGTATGGTACAATGGTATATGATTGTGGCAAAGTGGTTTGCGGTGCGCAGGTGTGGTTGGTGCAGTGCTCAGGAATAACACACACAAGACAGTGAAAGTCCAATAAAACAGCTCCTTTATTTGGTTGGGTTGCGTGTCAACAACACTTAAGTAATAAGTACAGGCACTACACAGCAATGTGTATCGCTCCATGCAAAACAAGGGTTTCAGTCCTGAAACAATAAGACACTAATAACTAACACACGACACAGACACGGTCACTTCTCCAGATAGTGAATGCTCTTGTGCAGTTGTGGTGAAAGACAAACAGTTCGTGAAACAGTGCTGTAGTGTAGTCCGGGTTTAGTGCTGGCTTGTAGCTACAGCTCCCAGCTAGTGCTTAGCTGTTTAACAACGATAAATGACAAACAGTTAGCACATCATACAAACAAAACACGAAACACTCACGATAATTAATTACGTCTGTTTCCTAAATGGGTCCTTTCAGTAACCACATCAAAGGAACAGATTACGGTGTCATGTCCCCTAAAATACCCTTAGTCATGCCCCCTCTGATAGCTAGTTCAATCCTGTCTACTCCAATCCATGACTGACACATCGCTTACTGTACTAGGGCGATGACTTCTGGTACCATGACTCTGCCCCCTTCCTGGATGACCGTCTTCTGACTGACCCTGGAATGAACTGCCCAACCGTCCAGTACGAGGCACACCGTTCCTGTTACGCAGTGCCATCACAGGCTGGGAGGGAGATTGTTGACAAAGATTCATTCGTTTTTTGTCACAACGATTTATTACCACTTTGATTGTACCTGCTGCCCTAACTACCAATGCTACTGGAGTGACACTACATTATTATTATCATTGGGGAAAACGCAGGAGAAAAACACATTGTTATTTAACGCCACTGTAGCTGTACTGTTCTCTAGTGATGATTTGATTAGTTTATGCCTTTGTTCTTGCTATTCCAGAAACAAAGACTCTTCAAGGTTGGTAGTGAGAAGATATTTGTACTGGGCTCTGTAGATGACCCCATATTTTCAGTAAGATTGACAATGTTCTTTTATGATAACTGTGAAGTGTGTGATGTCTATCAAAGTTTGTTTTCATCACCCATTAATCTGGTTTAGTATCCCAGGTGTTTAGGGGTCCCCAAAAGGCTCATCTGGTAAAGGCACGACTGTGTGGTGTGCAGGGTGAGTCACACCATCAGGGGAGTGGAGGTTCTAGGCGGTGCCAAGTCGCTGATCTTCTCCACAGATGTCACAATGGCTCTGGCACTTCCGCAGGTTAGGGAGGTAAAATCGGACTGTTTCTCCTAAGTAGATCCCACTCACACTGGACACCTGCAGGACTAGACTTTGTTCTCCAGGGGCCGATAGCTCAATAACATCAGCTGTGTTCCCGGGTATAAAGAGTCGATTGGCTTGGATCTGAAGATGCTCACTGACCTTCTGTTCTCCTGAGCTGATGCAGGGAATTGCTACATTGAAGGAACAGAGTTGGACATTCTAAATTTGGAAGAAACACAGGGGTAAAATAATTGGGCACTCTAAATGAACAGGTCTGTAACAGCTTAGGGCCTGGCTTAGTATACTATATTAATTGCATAATTAACTCATCTCAGCTGAAAGAACATGTGATATTGATACCCAAGTGCTTTACCGAGTTATCTCCGGCCTTGCTTTTCTTCAGAAGTCAATGCCACATTATAAGAGAAATTGATGATCCTTCAAAAGAAATTGCTTTCTAGTCAGTAAATGATTCTCAGGAAAACAGCCAGGATTTGAGATCAAACACAAATTCTTTCTGACACAAAATGCAGATGGCGTGATATAATTAACTGAGACACTGAAGAATAAAACTGAGTTGGCAGAAAATGTATATTTCATAGTTTGTGTCATCTGCAGATATACATTACAGCATTTCTTTTATTTTAAGAGACAGATTTATCACCTGTGAAGAGATTTGTGCAGCAATATTGAATGGCAGGCAATACCACCTCACTATGTCCTTTCCACATTAAAGCTGGTGTAACAGGGGGAGACCTGTACTGACTCTTCTGATGTGTTCGAAGTGCTGCAGGAAGAGGGCAGCAGCCCGTCAATATTCGCCTGTTAGTCATGGCAGTGACACGGAGAGGTGGGAGAGTGGGTGTGCAGGCTTTCCTTCTCTCTGAGTGGCTGAGAGGCGGGTCTTGGGGGGATTGCTGGCCCTATAAAATAATATTCTGTTGTTCCCTCAGGTCTGCCCTTCTAAGACGTGCGGAGCGTGCGGAAGCTCTGGTCCAGGACCGAGAACGGCTGGGAAAGAAATCAAAAAAAGAAAAAGAAACCCAAAAGAAAAATAGTGGTAGCGGGGAAACCGTGGGCAGACCCTTAAGTATTTGTATAGCAGGCTGAGGGAGCAGCTAGTGTAGGACAGAGACCGGGCCGTGCGGGTAGCGACGGTTGGGGAAAGCTGCCGGCGCAGCACCTTTTATTTTGTAGTTTTGTTTATTGTGCTTTATTTTCCCTGTTCCTTTTGCCTTTTGATTATTCCTGTGTTTGAGCACCTGTACTCTGTACCGCTCCCGGTATAGTTGTGGCTCTGTCTGTACCATCGCTGGTAAGACAGACCACAGACAACAGCGCCCTCTGCGGGCTGAAAAGAAATTACGCTCCCATAATAAAACTGGGCACCTGTGCGGTGTTCCCAAATCACCTTTGTGTCTCCTGTGTGTCAGTGAACTACCCACCACCCTTCTACAGCTGGTCAGAGGCTAAGCCATGTGGGAAGGCAACTTAAAAGACAAACAACATACTTGGTTGTGAATATGCTTGCTCCTTTTCAATGTTTATTTTTCAGGGTCTGTGAACAGGATGGCTTTGCAGGGGTGACGTCAGACCAGAAACAAAGATTCAAAACAAGGAATGGTGGGGCAAAACTGAAGCGCAACGGCGCTCAGCGCATTTATTAAATAATAAAACAAAAGATTTAAACAAAACAAAACACCAAACAAAAAGGGCACAAGGGCCAAACAAACAAACAGTACACGTAGCAATTGTTTACTTCTCTTCACAAACTCTCGTCTCTCCTCTGACACTCTTCTCTCCATCCAGCTAATCTGCAGGTCTTTTATATTGTGGCTGAGGGGTTATCTAGCTAGTAGTTATCTTATTACCCCTCGGCCAGAGTCTGCACGAGTTTAATAAGGATGCGTGACTGTCAGCTAGTTAAATAATCAGTAGCTGATCAGTCACGCATCCTCAGGTTTTTAAAATATATATATACAAAACAATACAACATAATATTGGCTTTCGCCGTCTTATATATATATATATATATATATATATATATATATATATATATATATATATATATATATATATATATAAATCATAATATAAATAAATAATAAACAAAGGGGCGGGACACTCCGCCACAGGGTCTTATAATATACTTTACTAAATCACTTACCTTTTAGAGTAACACATTAGTTTTGAGTTAGTTCTTTATTAAAACATCATAAGACCTGTTAATTGTGCAACAGGTTGCAGGGGCTTTGCTACTTAAATCATTTTCAATTTATTCTTTGCTTTTGACCAGTAGCTGACCAAATGTGGAGATATACAAGCTACGGAAATTCAAATGGGTGTCAATCATACCTGATGCTTTCCTTCGCCCCACTCAATCACAGCTTGTCATCAGCTCAGCAGGTCAGAAACGACTCACAAACTGAAAGTGGCAAAAGTTGGTTTCATGGTTTTCCAATTAACCCTTTAAGGACGGGATCGTGTAAACACGATAAAAAGGACTTCGTTTTGATGACTTACAGGGCCACCGTACTTTGCAGTACAGGCTTGAAACACATATCAATGGATAGGGGAGGGACCTTCACTTCCTGACATCACTGAGACGGGCATTTAGTGTCTAAAGGGCGGAGACAGTTTACAGCAGCCCAGCAGAGACAAAAGCAGAAACAAAACAACAAGACAAAAACATAGGAGGCTTTGTGGTCCAGTGGTTAAAGAAAAGGGCTTGTAACCAGGAGGTCCCCGGTTCAAATCCCACCTCAGCCACTGATTCATTGTGTGACGCTGAGCAAGTCACTTAACCTCCTTGTGCTCCGTCTTTCGGGTGAGACGTAATTGTAAGTGACTCTGCAGCTGATGCATAGTTCACACACCCTAGTCTCTGTAAGTCGCCTTGGATAAATGTGTCTGCTAAATAAAGACATCACAGGAACTTGTTCAGAGCTAATAAAAAAGGGGAACACTGTCAATCTGATGTATTTGACTTCTAATTATATGAGAAGAGAGTCAACTACATCCAAAAAACGCCTGGTCCTGGGGGAGCATCCCACTGAAAAATGCTTGGTCATGAAAGGGTTGAGTCAAAATCCTCACACCCAGAGGTTTTCATGCAGGTAGGTACATAAAGGATATAAATGACAAATCTGGAGGTATATATACACACACACATACATGTATACATATTGTAATGTTATCATAAGCAATCTATATACTAAATGAGACAGTGATGTACTAAATCGAAATGTATTTGCTTACGATTGTAAGTCACCCTGGATAAGGGCGTCTGCTAAGAAATAAATAATAATAATAATAATAATAATAATAATAATAATAATAAAATCGTAAAGACAAAAAAAAATGCCCTTGTCCTTTACCTTCATCATTAAGGACAATTAATGCAGTTCATTAAAAGATGTGAAGGTATCGATTGGAATTGCTTTGCACCCTTCATTTAAAAGTGGGTTTTAATGGAGATGCAGGAAACTAAATCGAGGATCGGTTTTCATTATAAAATTGAAGCTGTATTCAGTCTGGCCAAAGTTACATTGGATTGGAAAAAAATTCGATTCAAGTCACATTCAATATTACTCAAAAAGACTTGAGACTAAAATATGATATTACAATCATGGCTATAGCACCAACAAACGTGAAAAAGGTTATTTAATGTTAGATCTCACAACATTCCAGATGTAAACGTTTTGCAGCTGTTGAATCAGTGTTGATTGTGTCACCCTATTGACAGTGGTATGGCCGGTTATTTTTCGGTCTGTATATCACAAAGAAATATCATAATGCAGAGGGGAAGTGTAAAATATTACATTTAGGACAATCAGAAAATGTATTCTCAAAAAAAATCCAATAAACCTTTGAAATCCTAATTTGTTCTGACCTTTTGTTTCATAACCAGAAACATTTTATATATTTTTTTACTCTCCACTCATCCCTCGCCCAGGATATTATCTGTCTGTCTTTCTCTTTCTGTCGTTCTTCATTTTTTAAATCAGTTGGGAGACAACATACAAGATTGGGAAACCAAGGATGAAGGGCATTCGGAGTGAAAATACAGTACAGATGAAGTAGTGTTCAACTGAAGCGTTAGACCCTTAATTCAACAAGCTGTTACACAGTGGCAAACAATCATGTGCAATTCCATGCTAAAAGGTTGTGCCTTGGTGTTTACTACACTCTTTCATAGTTTGTACATCGAAAGTAATTTGACACTCGGGGAAAATGTGCTGTAGGGAAATAAAAAAGCAGGAAGCAAGAATACAAAAGCTTCACTCACTTGTATATTGTAGGTGGTGCAGACAGCTAGTTCAAGTGGGGTCGTGCCACACAATGCCTCGAGGCGTCTGTATATTCGACGTATACGAACACCCTGTCGGGCCTTATTGTATTGATATGTATATATATATATATATATATATATATATATATATATATATATATATATATACAAATTACCTACAACTTGTAGTTTTAGAATAAATACAATTGGATAATGTACAATACAGAACAATAAAGGAAAATAAACCTATATAGACTCAATACCATGATGCCTGAAGGTTTAAATAGAAAGGAATAGTAGATCCTTACATAATGAGGGAGGCTGTGTGGTCCAGTGGTTAAAGAAAATGGGCTTGTAACCAGCAGGTCCCCGGTTCAAATCCCACCTCAGTCACTGACTCATTGTGTGACCCCGAGTAAGTCACTTAACCTCCTTGTGCTCCGTCTTTCGGGTGAGATGTAATTGTAAGTGACTCTGCAGCTGATGCATAGTTCACACACCCTAGACTCTGTAAGTCGCCTTGGATAAAGGCGTCTGCTAAATAAACAAATAATAATTAACTATGTAGTAAATTACATCACAAGCCATATATGTAGGGCCCCGGAAAATTCACGATATCAGAAATTTCACAGAAATCGTGTATTTGACTGCCTACCGTGAAAAATATGCATTTTATTTTTCATTACTCTTCACCTCCCCTGTTCATTTCATAGTTACTACGGAAACAGGGTCAAACAAATACTGGCTTCATGATTGGTGAATTCCTCTTACTGTACAATGACATAACATGCGAGTCAGAGGCGGGAAGTTTAAAATGGCTTCTGCCCCGAGATTCACACAGGGTTACAATATAGGAGCCTGCCGCTTTAAGGGAAGCGCCACCTTGTTTAATAGGGAGCCCTATAAAAATGACTGGCTTACAAACACAGAGTGAGAGACACACAGACTGAGCGAGACAAGACAGCAGCAGCATGGGCAAAATGAATGAAAAAGAACTGGAGAAACTGTGTGTGTGCATGTGGACTTTTCGTTGCAGCTCCTCTTGCTGTGTGCTGCCGTGACACCAAGAGAGGAGGGACGACCCGGAGAGGAACAACAGCAGAAGCATTGGGGACGGCAGTGAAACATCTCAACGTTGGGTTAAACAGCCACAAAAGTCAAGTTGCAGTACTGGCCGAGAAGGCAATTTGAATTCTGTAACCCATTAATGATACATTTACTGTGGGTGATACCCTCTGTATGCTGAGTTAAAATAGATTGCTGAGCAAAAATCTACAGTGCTTTCTTTTCTTTTTGCTTTTCAGGGTGGGCAGTGCCCCAAGAGAGTGAGACTGAGTCGGCAAGGCTATATGTCCTGGGAGCATAATATAACGTTAGTAGTCAAGACTGGTAAGGGTGGCTGGGTTAAGGAGTGTAACTGAGTTTTTGTGTCACACAGAGGTGGGTTTGTATAGTGATCCATCGAGTGATTGTATTTTCCATAATAAAGGTTTTGAAATTGACTTGGTGTGTGTTGGTGTACTGATCTCGGAGGCCGGGTTACATGGTTACATTGGGATCCTTTGGGCAGTGGTCCAGAGTTAGTCAAGGGCTATTGGGGGCCACTGTCTTTAGGGAAAACAACCCCTTACATCAGCTTGTAGTGTATGATTAACATTAAAAATGCAGACAGCTGACAAATCAAAAAAAGCTAAATTCATTTCATCAGAAGATCCTGTTGCATGCAGATGGTGGGATTCTGTTTTCCTCAACTTTAAATGTGTCTTTGGATCATCTAAGAACAGGTACTATTGGCAAGCATCTTGACAGCACAGTACACAAAAACAAGAAAGTCAAACTTGAAGTTCAGGCTAAACAATTACCGAACAAGCAGGTCACAATCGCAGGATTGTTTAAAAGAGCACAGAAAGTGGAGAAACGTGTAATGTCAACACGTTTGAATTAGTGGAAGCCTTTGTGCAGCGAACAACGGCTGGTCAATGAAATATTACAACGTTTTGTAATGAAAAAAATCCTGAATTGTGTAGAATGGCATTGATTTAAATTGTGTGTCTGCCTTTGTAATAATAGACAATGTAACAGAGGGAGAAACACTAGCTGTTTATGTTTATGCTTAGTTGTATACAATGTTTTTTTTTATTGTTTTTTTAGGTTGATAGGCTCCAGTGGCATATGTGATGTTATATCATTTACTAATAACTTGACGGTATCTGTAGTTTTAGAACTTCATAAAAAATCATTTCTTTTTTTTATAAAGAAAAACACAAAAGCTTTGGTTTTGTCATTTCAGGTTTGCAGTTAACGTTTCTCCCATGTTTAATATTTTGGGATTAAAGACAGCAAAATAGTCTATGGGAATTACACAGTCATTGTAATTAATGTGTCAACATACGTTTTAAAGGTTTACAAAACTCGAAAATGTTGCTGACTATGTTATTCAAGGTTGTTTTTAAAAAATCTATTTTGTCCGCTTGTTACTTTTTTTTTGCAGCCAACACAGACTATTTTAAACGACTCAAAAGTTAGTTTCATTTTTAAAGATTGTTTCAATAGCGACTCGAGTTCCAATGTAGGCCTACTCGTACATCCTCAGACAGCCCGGGATGTATGAAGATGAAGTGTATATTGTCACGGAGTGACCGTCTCGCCTTGTACAAGGTGTGAGCACCTTTTCTGAGTGAAAGGTATATGCGGCCGAGATGTCTGAATCATTTAGCTGACTATTCAATAATTTTATTACACAATAAATCTACAGAAAAATAGCATTGTCCTTACCTGCTTGCAAGCAGAGCGGAGCTAGATATGGAAGGTTCTTTTTGGCACTCAAAATGAGATTTACTTGTAGTCCACAGTTTTGAATCCAAGGTCGTAGCGAACATTTCATAAATTAGGGGAGTTGTGTCCAGTATCAGTTCTTATCAAATAAATAGTGGCTTTCTTTGGGAGAAAACTGACTTTGAATTTGGAGAAGTGCTTACAATGGTGTTTCATATTAATCAAAACAATAGTCTTGGCAAGAAAGCAGAGTGTCTGAATCCTGCTTGAGCAGGTAACTTTCAGAAACAGAGAGAGGTCAGGCATAGTCAGAGAATGGCACAGTTAAATAAGGCTATTATACTTAACATGTTCATATATAGTTTAAATGAAAATAACTGAACTGAACACTGTATGCTTATTCAAAGGCAGTCTTTGTCCCATACTTTGTTAAAACACATTTGTATATGAAGTTAAAATGGCCCATTGACAACACACTGAAAAGGTAACATAATATGCGGCTAAGAGGGTGACCCAGCTTAAAATAATCAAATAGATCTGGTGTTAAATATTAAAAAACATCTCTCATATATACACATATACTTGTATTATATTATAACAAGGATTCTGTGAACTTTGGTCTACCTGACTTTTTAGAAAAAGGAGGAGTTGGAAAAAAAGAACGATGAAATCATGTTCCAATATCAGTTTTGAAAAAGGAGTTGACCAGATCCTTCTAGAATGTATCATTAACTTAAAGATAAAAATGTCAAGGCCAAGTGATGATTAGATGTACTTGGGACTCCTGATGTACTCAATGGAGGGAAAATCCTATATAAGCCCAGAGCAAGACCCCGTTTGATACCATTCAACTTGATCTTGCAAGCTGACGTGGTCCATGCTCCGAGGGGCTCTGAAAAACGGATTGCTGTTTGGTCAAATTTAGAAGTCTCTGCCTTTTGAAGACAGTTCTTATTTTTCAATATATCCTACACTACACTTCCATATACTGGAAGGTAAGCATGTATTTGAATTTATATTTTTATATTTTATACTTTTATATTGATGCACTGCTATAAGGTATAGAGATTATGTTTTAGTCTTAAGAGAGTGATATATTCAATGTTTAGAACGTAGCGGTGGACGCTTTAGCTTTTTGCATTTTATAGCCTAAGAGCTAAATATATGATAACCATATTTGTATTACTGTATTGAAGTATTAATGCTGTTAAACCTGTAAAGGCACTGGAAATGCCCATGCTGCCTGTCAGCTGGGATTCGAAGTAGTCTGTAACTACTCTATCCATTTTTAAGCATTTAATAAACTGAAGGAGTACTGATACTACTCTGATTCGGTAAAACTTCAACGTAAATGAGTCTGTGTGATTTTCTCAAATTGTTTAAAAGTCATCTGGATACGTTGTAAGCACAGTGCACAAACTATCCACTTACAGGAGTCCAAAACATCTTTATGTCCTCCTGAACATCTCCCCTGAGTTTAAGAGTGTGCTCAGAACATATATATATAAATAAAAAGTGTGAAAAATCTGACAATATGCAACACTTTCAGCTATGTTAATATATTTATATATAGTCATCAGGTGATATTTAAGTAGGCTATGCTTAAAATAGCTTTAAAATATACAAAACAAACTGTGAATTTCCAATAAATGAATGTACACAGAGTGCGAGTTGAGGTGCAGTCATAAATACAAGCAATCAAACTGCATCTAATATTAGAAAAGCGAAGTTTCACCAAACACCTTTTGAAATGTAAATAGTGCACTTTTAATGGACTGAGTGAGTGCTTTGCTGACTTTTGATTAATATTACAAAATAAATCAGAGGGAGATCAAGTTGAACAAACACATATTTAAACATAAATGTTCCACTAGCAATTACTTTCTCTGCTTTGACTGTCTCGCAGGATGCTGTGATTTGGGACAAAACCCCTGCCCTCCTACGGAACACATTTATTTTGTCCTTAAAAGCCTTTCATAATTCCCCACTACTTCTTCTGCTAATACATTTAGCTCCTGATCTGTAAACTTTAGATTCCTCACTCTGTCCTCCTTGGTCACTGTCATTGTGACAAACTCAGAACAGTACTTACTTTTTTTATGTTGTGTGTATTTATATAGTATATATACTATAATACAGTGTAAACCTCATGCATAATTCTGTGCGCTGAATTCCGCATGTTGTGACAACTTGCAAATGAATCATTTAGCTCACTTTATTTGTGCATATAATTAGCTTAGTGAATAGAGCTACAGAGGGTTCATTTTTGCACGTGGTGTGGCTTCCCTCTGCCACGTGGTAATTCTGGTCATTTACCGCCATTTTGTGAATGAGGTCCCTTACTTTTTAAAATGAAAATACATGTGTGCCGTAACATATGTTTCTTTCAAAACTGCACATTTTATAGTGAATGGATGTGCATGGCTGGAAAAATGTAGGGAATTATTTTGTTACCTCTGCACTTTTTTTTCTGAATACAGCCCTTGTGTGTTCAGTTTGCTTTAACTTGCTTACCATTGGCTTCTTCCTGACTGAATCCTGGAAATTTAGCATTTTTAAATGTGTCCAAAATCTATACCACAAAAACGGGGGCTGCCCACTGGATGAGTTTGAGAAAGGGAAGTTAAACCAGACCAGCGCTAGTTCAATTTCTGAGACATAGCTAATGGAAGTACAAAACAAGAATGATTTTGTTTGCTAAAATTACTTTAGCAAACCTCAGGAAGCCATGCACTTGAATGTTATTTGTATAGCCAGCAGGCCTTCTGCATCGGCTGAAGGGTCTTGATTGAAATCCAGTGCAAAGACAATCTTTTATGTGAAATTAGCAACTGAAGCCAGTGTTTGCCATTCCAACTGTACTGTACACATTGCAATGCAATAACCCTGCCTGCGCAATCAAAGTTAATTGACGTGGTTGACATGGTAGAAGTGTATTATTGCTCTCTAAATGGAATATTAGAGGATATGAAGGAGGGAGACTGTCTGTAATTGATGTGTTAATCAGTCAATGCCATACAGGTTGCTATTGAACAGTACCCTGGGCTAATAAATGTACTTACATTCTGTGGAGTTGTGTTGTTGTGTGCACTGAAGACCAGCATTTATAAAGAAGTGGTATGCAGTAATACTGCAGTGGATTTATATGCATTATAATGGAAACAATGTCATAATAAGCCTTTACAGAGTTGTTAAACTGTACAAAACAAGTCTCCTTATTTTTGGTTTTTAATTAAAAATCCTAGAAATATATCGGTGTTTATTTAAAAAATAGTGTGAAAAAAACATTGAAAATAATTATAATAATTGTCTAGGTAAATATTGGGTAATGTGTGGAAAAGCTGTTCACCTGCTTCTATTCAAAATCTTCAAAATCCTAAAAGGTATAGACAATGTTGACCAAGGGGACTTTTTTGACCTGAAAAAAGAAACAAGGACCAGGGGTCACCAATGGAGATTAGATAAAGGGGCATTCAGAACAGAAAATAGGAGGCACTTTTTTACACAGAGAATTGTGAGGGTCTGGAACCAACTCCCCAGTAATGTTGTTGAAGCTGACACCCTGGGATCCTTCAAGAAGCTGCTTGATGAGATTCTGGGATCAATAAGCTACTAACAACCAAACGAGCAAGATGGGCTGAATGGCCTCCTCTCGTTTGTAAACTTTCTTATGTTCTTATGTTCTTATTGTTTGTGAATGCAAACCGTATCAATACTTTGGTAAGTTATGGAGTATGCCCTGTATTACACCAAAATGTTTCTACCAGTAAGCTGAGCATAAATGGCCCTGCATCCGAACTGAGCACTTACACTCACTATACTGTATGTTAGGTTATACAGTCAAAAGTGTGGAATACACGTCTCACTTAGACCAATATTATATAATGCTCTAGCAGGACCCCACTGAGAACAACGTGTTACAGCAAACATTGAATAACACACGTGGTTCTACTTTAGATAAAGTCCCAGTTTACCTGCCTTGCCTTTATGGAAATCTGTTACTGCTGCACTTCGTTGGTCACCTCGGTGGTGTCTAACCATGGCAGTGTTCAGGCAGCTGGCCCCTGACAGGAGAGAAGGCTCTTATTATTATTTGTATTATTTATTTATTAGCACATGCCCTTACCCAGGGTGACTTACAGTTGTTACAAAGTATCATATTACAGATAATAGCAATTATACAATACAATAAAATTTGAAATGAGAGAAAATAAAAATAAGAAATACAGTGAGAATGATTACGACTAACGGCAGTTAAACATAAAATATTTGGTTATAAGAGTAAATTCTTTTAAGAGCAAGTAATAAGTACATTAAATGGATAAGAACGATTTCAAATAAGAGCAATTACAAAAAATATGAATATGGTTACCTTTAAGAGTAAAATCAAGTACAAGATACAGAAAGTAGAATTGTCAAAGGATTGTTAAACTTGCTGCTTATCAGTGCTTCATTGTACTCCCTTGATTTTCAACAATATTTTTCAATATTTTGCTCCCCTGTAAGAATTCACCTACCTCCAAATTACTTCATTATTTTCAAAACATATTCAAGAAGCGATATTAAACATAAATAAAAAGCTTTGAAAAGGAAGATTCCAGGTATATTTTAAACCATTTTGCAAAACTGTCTTTCAGTGAAACTGGTAACTAAATTATTGTGCTTTTATGCCTTTGACATGCCTCTGTACTGTAAAGACTTTTTTACAGGTTTCATTAACAAGGTTAGTACTGCTCCATTGAGAATGAAATCCAATAACATGTTTGTGGTTGATACATCAAAATGCTATTACTGTCCCCACACATGCAATGCTCTAGTAAAAAAATGCTATTGATTTTCCAAAAAAAACAACACAAAAAATGCTTTTCACTTTCCAAAAGGCCAATTTTGTAACGATAAAATATGCTGAAAAATCAATAGCATTATTATTATTATTATTATTATTATTATTATTATTATTATTATTATTATTATTTAGTTCTTAGCAGTTCTTAATTCTTAAAAGACCAGCATTGCCTGTGTTTAAAGGTCTCCAAAGGAAAAAAAACAGGTAGCTTGTTTTTTTTGTTTTCTTGAAAAATGTCAAATGTATTCAACAATCAAACTTTATACTTAAGTATAATTCCTTGGTCTCTTTCATTTCATGGGTGATCATTTGTGGCCCTTGCGGTCCGATGGAGTTTCTACCCCAGTACAGGTACCCTTAAAATGTAATAAAATTATATACCTCAAGAAAACAATCCGGCTTATAAGTATCTGAGTCAAAAATGGCTTTTTTTACCCTTGATGCAAGATCAAATTCAACCCCTCTCTCCATTTTATTTTTTTTACAAGAGGACACAGATGGACATCTGGAGACAGACTTAAGACAGAGGGTAGATGTTAAAAATATCACTAAAATGCAAAAGAAAATTCTTGAAATGAGCTTATTTCTTTACACAGAGAGTGCTGGTATGGAATGGGTTACCAAGTTTTTCACCTCAGTTTTTGTGTTGTAGAGTTATGTTCCCTAAACGCAGCAACTGCTCACAACAGCTCAGGAGAACTGAGGGTCAGTGGACGTTCTCTGCTCCTCCAAGCCAATCACCTCTCTACACCCAGGAGTTCCACTGTGGATTTGAGCTACCGGCCCCTGTGGACAATGGCCAAACCTGCAAGTGTCCGTTCTGAGCTTACCAGGTGTTTGGCCAATAGGGGTTGCTGTAGCAAAAAATAGAGAATCTGTCTCTTTCAGTTTTGCCTCCCTACCCCCAGCGCCAGAGCCAATGCTCTCTGTGACAGGAACCTGCTCTCCCCTGACTGTATGACTCACCCTGCACACCACACAGCTGTGCCTTTAACAGGTGAGCCACTTTCAAATTAGCCAGCATTCTGCAGGTATTATGCAGGGTTAAATAGTCCATTCCACGTGGTATAATTCAACAAGATATTAAGCTTGTTCAGTGCTTCGTTAATGTATTCACATTTTTGAATAAGAATGGCTTTGAAAATATAGCTCTGGCAGAAATTTCATTTCCATAAGATCAACGAAGTGAAGCTGTACTTTGCAGATCATTTAAAAGTTCCCTGTCTTGAGTGGATTTATGATTAACATCACCTGTCTGAAATGACCTTGCCTGTTTAAAAATCACATTTGAGCAGGCATGATAGATTAAAAGGAAAGCCTAAGATACAGAGCAAAAGCTGACAAAACATTAATTTCCCTTTCATGTATCATATTTCTAAATTGTGAGGACAGTTTCCTATGTTAATTCAAAACAAAGAGAGTATTTTATATTCAAATTGCCATTACATACCAGCATCCAGTAACAGAATATATAATGTGGAATCTTTTCTGGTAATGCTTAGTGCTGGTTTTGTCTGTTACTGGGTTATAAACCCAGCAGAACCTCCAAAACTCCTAAACAATCACATAAGAACATAAGAAACGAGAGTATGCCATTCACAGCTGATGGATCTCAAAACTTTGTCAAGTTGGTCTTAAAGGATCCCAGTGATTCAGCCTCAACAACATGACTAGGTAGCCCATCCCATAACCTCCCCAATCTCTGTGTGAAGAAGTGTCTCCTAAGTCTATCTCCACTCAATGTCCAACTGTGGTTGTGTGCTGTGCTTCTATTGACTGGGGTTAACTCCTTTTAAGATTTGAAATACTATACAATCCAAGTACCCAGTCATTTTCTTTTCAGGCTAAATAGATTCCTTAATCTTCATAACTACTTTCTTTAAGCCCTGGTTGTTCTTTAGTCTTTTCATTTTGTGTATCATTTTCTGTTTAGGTCATCATTGTGACTTGTATAAAAAGTTGAGAGCACCCCTGTGGCTTCAATACTGTGGCGCCAGATGTGACTTTAGAGTTTTAGGGTGCTTTAAACTCCAGAGATGATGGAGGAAACTGACATCATCAATATTAACCAATAAGAACCAATAAGTTAACCAATAATAATTGATCCTTCAATTCTTGGGGTCAGGCATGTATTCTCTGTGATAATACAATTTTAGCTGGCATGGGACCTTCAAAATCCATTCTTTCAAATCAGGAAAAACACCCAGCGTTCATGTAAACCTTGGACCATATTTTCCTGATCTACAGGGCCAGAGGTGTTGAAAAAAAAACATACCAAATGCTTTGCAGAGACTGTCAGCCAGCAATAAGCCGCGGCACGCTGAGCACAGTGGTACATTGTAATACATACCTGCTGGGGAATAACAGAAACACAGGTGGTCTGAGAGCTTATACAAGGAGTTCTGTTTCTTTTTGTGGATGCATTTTTTTATGAGCCTCTTGCCCTGCTTGTAATCATGTTTTCTGCAGGAGGAACTAAAGCAACCCCCATCTAAACTGCAGTCTGTTTAAATAATTCATCAGTAACTATTAAACACTAAAGGAAACTGAATAAATTCAGTGACAAAAGTTTCAAATGGCAGTCATTCTCAATGTCTTAAGACTTTATTATTATTATTATTATTATTATTATTATTATTATTATTATTATTATTATTATTTATTTCTTAGCAGACGCCCTTATCCAGGGCGACTTACAATCATTTATTTATCAGACGCCTTTATCCAAGGCGACTTACAGAGACTAGGGTGTGTGAACTATGCATCAGCTGCAGAGTCACTTACAAATACATCTCACCCGAAAGACGGAGCACAAGGAGGTTAAGTGACTTGCTCAGGGTCACACAATGAGTCAGTGGCTGAGGTGGGATTTCAACCGGGGACCTCCTGGTTACAAGCCTTTTTCTTTAACCACTGGACCACACAGCCTCCTGACTTCTAGTCGGAATGTTTGTCATTGAATTTATTGCACTTCTTTTAGTATTTAATATTTAAATAATTAATGAATGGCTTCCACCTGCTGATAAAATAATTCAGCTGTTCCCTGCCTAACTGAATATTACTAGCCAGGGGCTAGTAGCTTGCCAACATCCTATCTCGAGTTCCTGGGTGTAAAGAGGCAATTGACTTGGTGGTGGGATCAGAGGATACCCGTTGACCTTCAGTTCAACTGAGCTGTGTGGGGAATTGCTGCAGTGAAGGAGTGTAATTCGATATTATAAATTGGGGTAAAATAATTGGGGACTAAAAAAAAAAAAAGAGACTAAAGAAGTACTGGTTGACAGTATTCTGCACTGTGAATGAACATACTGACACAAACAAAGCTGTCTTTTTGTAATTCTGTAGGTGGCATGGTTTTTCAGGAATGAAGGGATTGTATTTGACTCAGATGGTCTTTTGGAGCACGTTGTGAGATGCTGAACAAGTTTGCTTCAGGTTAGCAGCTCAATCAGCAGTCCCAGGTACATACAGTAACCATAGCAACCAGTAACAAGAAGGTGCCAAGTGCCATTAAAAGTGAAACTAAATGAGTTATGGCTCCATTTAACAAAGGTTCAGCACAGATCATTTAAAATGAAAAGTTATTTTTATTTTTTAATACCATTCTATATTTGTTTATAAATCCATTACATCAATTTAAAGTAGTGCTAACCAAGTACAGACAACATTTACGCCTATGTCGATGTGTTTGAAATAGCTGCCTTTTCCGCAACAGAACAAAAAGTGGACCAACATTGTATATTTTTATATTGTAGTCTTCCTTCACAGCATGTTTACGTATCGTGACAGAGACGTGCATTATAATTGGGTTGCATTACGTTGTTGCCTGTGTGTTGCCAGCTTATTGACTGCATGCTTGTCTCCCGTGTGACCACCGCAAACTGCAAGGCAACACGCAGGCAACAATGTGTTCCTCTTGTTGCCGTCGACAACAGTCGCACATGTGACCAGGCCTTTAAAGTTAAAATGTTTTCCTGAAAAACAGTAAATGCTAAAATGTAGAATATTTTGTTTTTTTATGCCCACCTTTTAAAGACATTCCATTTATACCAACAGTTAATTATCAAACACAACAAAAACATAGATACATGTGAAAATAACTACAGACACGTGAAATGTCCCCTTCTTGTATGGGACAGAGCGATCTTGAACAGAAATATTTTCGACCTTTGGTGCAGCTGGTGTCTTTTTAATTGAAGACATTTTAAGGAAACCGTGCCGCTCTGTGCAGTGTGTTCAGTCATTTACTGGAAGCAAACTAAACCAGCTGCCAATTTCCTAATGCAGTGTAACAGGTGGTGTGTCAATAAGGCAACCATTTTCTGTATTTATTTTTAAGTGATAAAAATATGTATTTACACTTGGGGTGTTCCCGAATATGAATTCGTATTCGAATATGCACGAATAATGGTCTTGCTTCCTAATATTAGTAATGGCCAAATAGTGTCAGGCAGTATTCGTTGGAAACAGAGTGTTTTGAATTGTCTCTCATTTTAACCACGCCTCCCTCTGCAGTCTGTGACACTGACAGCCAATCGGTGTGGGGAAGAATGTGGAGCTGGTCTGTACCACTGTACAGAGTCAATGCTTCAGTTCATTCGATTCAAGAGGACTATATAGGGAAAAGTAAAGTTGGAATTGTGTTTAAATTTGTTTCACCGTGTCATAAAGTTTGTGTTGTCATAATTTAAATAAAATATTTTTTTTGGAGGGGGTAGGAATGTTGACATTTGAAAATATAAATGTCATATTTTTGTAAACAGTTTAGCAAGACGCCACTGTCTCTGTGTATCGTGCACGGTTGCAGCACTAGGCACCAGTTAGGATGTGCACTGCAGGCTGTGTGAAAGCAGAAAAACACTGTCTCACTGAAGTTTGGGATTTAAAAAAGGTTTATTTGATTTAAAAAAAAAAAAAATTGTGTTTGTTTAATACAATTATGGCTGCTCCGTGACTGTCTGTGTCACTCTATATTTCTTTAGCATAGCTCGCAGTGCTGTTTTTTTCACCCCAAAATCACAATTATTTATATTTATTACAAAAGGCAGCATTTCTCTGCTTTGCCTACGCTTGCCTCAGTAAATTCATTGCAGATTTTTTAAATTTTTAAATCATTTTGATTGCTACGTTTCACTAGCTGTCTGATTGTGAGATGAGAGATTTGTAAATAATAAGTTAAACTAATAATTTCTTACAATGTTCTAGTACTGTAGCTCTTTATAATAAATAGTTTGGATTGTGTCTTTTGTTTGATATTGGTGCTGCTTTATCTGCATTGAAATCGTTTGACCAAAAAAAAAAATTAAATTACCATTCATTCAACTTTGTTGTTAATGGTTATTGTAAATACTGTAGTTATATTGTTTTTAGTAGATCTTTGTAGAAAGTGCAGTAAACTGGACAGATCTGCAAGTGTATATATTGTGAATTTTGCTTGCACGCGTGCAGAGATATTGGTTTGCACATGGGAACAATACATTTGTGGAAATTATTGCACATATGACAACTGCTGTCAGACCACGAGCCTTAAAAATCCCAAATATTGTGTATCTATTTTCATTATTGTTCATTTAAAAAAAAAAATCACCTTTCTGCATTCTTTCTTTTATTAGTTAGTGGTTATTGTGGTTCCATTGCTTATTGTTAGGGCTCTTCGCTTTATTATAATAATACAGCACAGGACTGCACAGAATATGTTATATATTATACACAGTATAAGTGAAGTTTGCATGTGTGTTGCATTGAAAACAGCACATCGTTGCATTGTTTTGTCACGCGGGACATTCTTCCAGTGTAAATAAGGGTAAAAAAAACAAGTTTTAAACACCTTCTAATTTGCCCCACCCGCTTCCATTTTGACGAACACACATCTGAGTTCATAAACAAATAACAAATAGCATGGGCACGAATACAGATACAGATACAGATTATGGCTCTATGTTCCACCCCTAATTGACACTATTCTTTTAGAAATGGGAATTTTCATAAGGAACTACTGTAATACGTTTGCACCACTCACGGGTTCGTTGCCCCTTTAAAAACACGACCCAACACACTAAAATGGATTTTTACAGCGCTGGTGCGCTATTTTTAATAATCAAACACAAAACAAACACAAAATAAACACCTTGCTCTGATGAGCACTAACTACACTTTTCCCAGGTCCCTGACTAACACGCAGGACGGCTAAGCCGTTTACCTGACAAAAACCCACAAAATACCCTCTTACTTTTAATGTCTGCTTGGAAGCAGAGAACCCCTTCTGCCTCCTTCTCCTGAGCAGCCGTGAGCAAACTGACCACTCTCCTTTAATACCCTGCACCTGGTTTTAATTTAACAATAGCTACCAGGTGCAGGGGATAATTAATAATAAAACAATTAACAAATTCAATTAAACAATAAAAAACAATTAAACTAAACAAATGTGCATTCCGCACATGTTTTCCACGCAGGGAGGCTTTAACCCCCTCCCTGCTGTGTTACACTACATAATACATGGCATTGGGTACATTTCATGGAAATTGCGAAATCTGTGAAAAAAACATACAGCCTTAGCCACCAGACTGATATATACTGTACTGTACCATAGCTAAGTAAAACTGAGTTAGAGGCCAGAACAGGCAGAGGTCACTCTTAACCTGTGATTTACTGAAGATTTTCATTGAGGCTTTATTGTGATGTCTTTCGTCACCAGTTTCTAAGACCTCCACCAGTCCTACTAACCTGCAAGAGGCTGCTGTTGGTTGAACTGTGTTGGGTCCAGAACAGGGGTAAGTCACTAGTATCCTAGGCTATAATTTTACCTTTTGTTTTTACTCAGTTCATCATTTTTTCATCCGCTCTTCCTTGTTAATACAGCCTATTTATGTATTGTCATCCATTCAAATGCGTGCTTTGATCTGTATCTCTTGTGAAATGTATATGGTGGTCAACTCATCTGAATTACATTCGTAATTGTTCTTGTGTAAATATTCTGTCTACAGTAGTATTACAAGAATTTGAGGCAAGCACAGTTCACATCACTGCATTCAAATGTAACTACATTATTAGCTTTTAGTCCTTTATCCCTTTCTTGCATAACATTGCTTGTTCCATTGCTTTATATGGGGGGAAGGTGGCATCCTCATATGAGGCTATCATGTATTTGCATCTTCCATATGTCCCCATATTAAGACTAGAAGAGAGTTTTTGTATCTGTCCCTGTATGAGGCTGTTCTGTATGAAAGGGTTAATGCCTGCGCTGGAATTACACAGTTGTGAAAATTAGCAATTTCTTCAAAACCATGGGCGACAGCATTAAACATAATTATTTTATCTGTACACTCAATTCAGAAAAGCCATTTGATCAATGAGCAAATTACTTCATTTTTCCTACCTGCAAAGCTTTGGCTTTTAATCCAGTTTCCCCCTAGCTTTTTAATTTCATAGTGTGTTAATTAACAAGCATAACGAGATACATCATTTCTGGAGTAATATTAATGCCCATGTTTCATGCGCCTGACTGTACTGTGATGGACAAACAATTAGCACATTGTCTGAAATGAATAGTTTAAAAACATGACCAGGGCAGCGTTAATAAAGTAATCAATTTAAACTGCATGACAGCGAAAAACAAGGAATGTTTTCAACAAAACTGTATAAGGCAACTTATAATTCAGCTTGGGGGCATGATTATAACTGCAGAGCACCTCTTCCATGTTATCAAGCTTTTTAATTGATCATTAGCATCTTGATGCATTCTTCAGAGGGAATTTCCTTCACAAAGAGCTTCAGGAGAACCCAAAGTTTTAAAATCCTAAAAGGACTCAACAAACCCTGTTGTTTTAAACATATCACAGTGACCAGGTTACATTTGGAAAACCTGACAGGTTTATTTTAATTATCTAAATAGTAGACTTAAATACATCCACTCTGTAACCCATACTATTTCTCCATACAACAAAAATACAATGAAATGAGGTTTGCAAAAAAATCTGTTTTTTAATTTGTAAGAAAAACTGTTACAAATAGCAGAAAGGAAAATACATTTTAAAATGTTTGCAAAGATTATTCAATAAAATAGACTATTATTACTACGACTATTATTACAAAGCTTATTACTGCCTCCATATTCCATGAGATTATGATATGTTCAACGATTGATACTAAAAGAGGTCCTTAGCATGTTTAATCACAAGTGGACAATCGGTTCTCTAAATATATGCTAAACTAGATAGTATGTACAGTACACAGATACTCCTTTTAAAACGAATCTTTATGTAGCAAAACAAATCACTGATTTGAACTAAAATGCAGTAAGGAAGTCTGACAAACACTCCTGTTCTTTCAATAGAAATCTAAAATTAATTCACTTTTGCTCTTATGAACCCTGTTTCCCCAGTTCTGTCTCCTTTCTCAACAAATTGAATATATTTCTGTTTGTTTCTCTGCAGAAACATTGTAAATTCAAATCACTGGCTCAGTAAGATCCACGATCATAACCAATAACACACTTGAAGTATGTGGAGTGCTCACTAACTTTTTGATGTTTTTTTGTGTTTCTATTTACTTGATGTTTCTTTTAAATGTATCAGTGGTGTGCATTGAAACTTGCTTGAGTACACTTTAAAAATACATACAAACAAAATAATTCCACTAAATCCTGCTTAATATGTATTGCCGTAACTTAAGAGATGTTACATTTTCAATTATAAGCTGCACTTATTATGTTAAACGTGTATTTTTATTTTTTATTTTTCTTTGGAGGGAGGTGGTCGTATATACATATGTCACACATTTTTCCATATTTGTGGAAAAACACCTATCCATTTCTATTTAGCATAATTTATTGAGAGTGTTATATTCTGGGGATAAATGGAGGTCTGTCTGTACAACCGTCCGTCTGTATGTCACACATTTTTTACACATATTTTGAAAGTATAAAAAGTTATTACACATACTGTAAATGTACTTTACCACGATAATAACACTTGAATTTATTTTCGTAGCTCAATCTAAGCCCTGGGATTAGTCTGGTTGAACTCTGTCTAGACTAGAGCAACAATGTCCTTTGGGAAATGTGGTGACCAGACTTGAAAACAGTGTTCAGCCTCATCATAACCTCCTTTGATGTGTACTGTTCTGTCAATGCGCCCATGCTGTTTGCCTGTTTGATTGGATCCCCACACTGTCTGGTTGATGTGTACTGTTCTGTCAATGTGCCTATGCTGTTTGTCTGCTTGATTGGATCCCCACACTGTCTGGTTGATGTGTACTGTTCTGCCAATGCGCCCATGCTGTTTTCCTGCTTGATTGGATCCCCACACTGTCTGGTTGATGTGTACTGTTCTGCCAATGCGCCCATGCTGTTTTCCTGTTTGATTGGATCCCCACACTGTCTGGTTGATGTGTACTGTTCTGCCAATGCGCCCATGTTGTTTGCCTGTTTGATTGGATCCCCACACTGTCTGGTTTCTGGTGGCGATGGTCATGGTAACTGCAGTATAAAAAAGGATCTCAATTCAAACAGAACACCAGTGAACTAATCTTATGTATGCCTTCTTGAGCATAAGACACTGTAACAATTTAATTAGTTAACCCAGGGCTAGCCTTCTGAGTTACTTTGTGCTGAATTATTAGCAAGGGGTACAGGAGGACAGTTATTTTGTTGTTCGGTTTAAGAGACAAGGACAATATATAACCTAATTCAGCCTACACTGTTCTGTCACAAATAGCTGGGAGCTCAATATATTCAGAGAGGTAGCATTTGTGACCCTAAAGGCACAGCTTAATTTGAAATGCATTTTATTATTTTGCATCTGGCTTTCACAGGGTATCAAATATTTTCAGAACGAGCAACAGAATTTAAATTGTTCTTGCAGAACATTACACAAATTAGTAATCCCAATATATTCTAGTTGTCATGAAAAATAAAATAATTACTATACACAGATCCTTTTTGTAACCTATTTTCAGAGTTGGTTAAAAATATTACTTTTGTTAATAACAAGGTAATATAACGTGTTCGATTTTTGATGGGAGTAATAATATTAGTTACTTTTCGCAAAACATAAACAAACTTGTCTTGTTACCTTTTCTCTATTATTTTTATTTTTAAGCCAAAGAAGTACATTTCAGTTCAGTTACTGTAAACGTGAACTGCTGTTTTTCAGTCAGCATAACACGCCGTCAAACCATAAACAGTAACAACTCGGCTTAAAGACTGCTATTTTCCTTGAACACATAGAAACCCTCAACATACCAGCTCTCATTGCATGCGTGTGCTCAATCAGGGTTAACTGGCAGGAGTACAGAGCTTAATAAAGTCATAATAGAGGTCTTGACAGGTACATAAACAGCTGCTTTTTCAGTAACCTACTTTTGATGCAATACCTCAAGGACTATTTAGGTTTATAAACAAAATGTTTTTAAAAAGTTTGACTAAATGTACTCTTTGAAGAGATACTGTATATAATATGTATCTACAAAATACATGTGTATATCTATTACATTATTGTAACACAATAGTTTATATCAATTGTAATTTTTTTTCCAAGTAACACTTGCTAGTCTCGACTTCTGCAAAGTCACATATATTGTAATTATTTCAAATTAATGTTTGCTATATCCAGTCAATTATTAAGAGTAGTTTGTTTGTTATACTACAAACATTGAATACATTTAATTATTAATTTAATAAATTAATTACCAGACATACAGTTAAATAGTAAACAATAGTCCCAACAACTGTTTCTCAGGACAAGACAAGAGAAATAAATATAGCGAGTAATATAATGCAACACTTTTTTTTTATTAAGTAATAAGTAAGGACATTATATTAGGTTTTTCTGAAGAAACGAGAAAGAAGTTACTTTTTTTCAGCAACATGCCCAACACTCCCTATTTTAACATACATACCTCACACTTTTAGGAAGTAGCACATTACTGTAATCTGATTACATGCTTGAGTTACTGCAATGGTTATGTTTTTAGACAGGTCAGGAAACGAGGTAACGGATTACATTTTATGTGAACAAAATTACTTTTACGCAATTTTCGTTATATTAAAAAAAAGCGCTTCACAATGCGCAAGTCAAACCTTACATGTACATGAACTCGCTTTTCATATCATCTTGCCAGAAAATGATGTCAGAGGAAGGAATGAGTGGGTGGGCTGGATCTTCAAAGGTTATTTTTGAGCTGCAGACTGACTGTAAAATATCTCTGTAAAATAGAATCTGCGCCTGAGAAGTAACTATTTGTAACTGTTACTAGTTACAATTTTGTTCAAGTAACTTGTAACAGATTACTTTTTAAAAGTAGAAACTCAGTAGGATAAAAAATGGATGACCATGATATATATCAACTGTATGTACAGATGCCAGGGGGTGCTAGGGTAGATGTCTATGGTTAGTTCCTGGTGTAAGCAAAGGGAAGATAGTTTAGTCAGGTTGTTAGAATAAAAGATAGAAGAGAGTCTGTATCTCAATTAAAGCAAAAAAAAAAAAAAAAGGTAGGAGCTGACATGTTTAATTGGCCCCAGGGCTGCATGGGGTATGTAACAATGTTCTATCTCAGTGGAAGCCTTTCTCTTACAAAGGCCAAAAACGTTTTTAGGCCACCTATGTGTTTTATGGAAATAGAAAAAAAAGCATTAAAGCACTGAAGCATACACCATCACATTGCTAATGTAATCTTCACAATATATATATATATATATATATATATATATATATATATATATATATATATATATATATATATATATATATATATATATATATATATATATATATATATATATATGTGATGAAGCTAGACTTTGTTGGTTTTTAAAAAATGGCTGTCCGAGAGTTAAAAAAAACAAACAAACTACATCTCCCAGGAGCCTCCGTGGCAGAGATGGGCGGGGACTCCTGGGTATATAAGGAGGCAAGCTGAGAGAGTCAGGGCAGTTCATGGGAGGTTGCCGCAGGGAACAGACTCCAGACTCCAGACTCCAGACTCCAGACTCCAGACTCCAGACTCCAGACTCCAGACTCCAGACTCCAGTTTGATTGGAATAAAACTGGAATACCACAGCCTGTTGCAAGCTTGAAAGGGGTATGTGCTGCAGTTTATGCAATTTGTTTTTTTTAGTTAAATTGGCGGGTGAATGAAATTGCCAATGTTAATTTGCTACAGTGTGGGAAAGTTAAACTAATATAGCCAGCCAAATAGGGAACCTGGGAGTGAGAGGTAAACCTGAAGGCATGTGACTTTGTGATTGAATATAAAAATAACCACACGGACACGTGAGAGACTTTATAAAAAAAAAAAAAAAAAACAAAAACAAAAACAACTTTATTTAGTTGAACACTATTTCTGGTGGGGAAACCAGAAAGCCTGCCTTCTTCACATCTGGGAGGTCTGGATCGGCAACGCAGGAAGTGTTGCCCCTTGTGGAGCGGTTTCACCCAAAGTTTCCTGATACTTACCTGAAGGCGAACCACTCAGAGCTGTAATAAAAAGGAATAAAGAGGGAATAAAAAAAGGAGAAACAAGGAAAGAACTGTAGGTCTGTTTTGCACGTGGTGCGACGGAGTCTCCACTCACCTTACAGAACCTTCCTTACTGCCCAATTGGTGAAGTGGGGAAATACTTGCGTACAGACTCAAGCGGTGTTTATTTATTTCACTGTGTTTGTTTCACTGTGTAGAGAGGGACAAAGAAGAAAGTCAGTTAGGCCCGAACAGGGCTAGGCATATTATTTTTGGTTTGTTTGTCTATGTTGTGTAAATAATAAACTTACCTGGACCATACAGTCCATTCTTTGAGAAACTCCTGTCTGGATCTCCGGGTTTTTGGTCTCCCCCACTTACTTGCCTGTCACTATATATATATATATATATATATATATAAGACTCAATGGCCCCTACACTTGGATTCAATCAATACGTCGACATAATGGAGAAACAAAGTAATCAGACAAAAACAAGTAATGTCAATGTATGCACAGTAAATGAAGCTACCTTAATAAAAATAAACTGGCCTGCTAACAGAAGAATTCATTTAAAGCAGCATTTGTTTGGCTTTCTTAGCAGCTTCCCCCAGTTTACTGATTATTCCAGACTCCCAATGGTTCCACATCTCAACTAACCTTTTATTTTCTTTCAATACTTTTGCATTTGGCTGGTTTAGTTCGTTTAGCATCATAATTACATGGTGTATTAGTTCTATACAGATTAATTGAACAGATGCCACAGGGAATGACTTGTAAGATATGAGAAGCTGCACTCTGTTACAGCCTTTATGTTATGAGCCAAACTGACAAGACCTGAATCATACGTCAGGTCATACATCGGCACTGAAAAGGTTGAATAAGCTGTTTGATTATGGCTTATGGTACTAGGCTGGCATCACTGCAGTTACTCAAGATATTTAATCAGTCGTCACCAGCTTATGGTCATAAAGATGAAGCCCATACTGTCCATAATAGAGTCTATCAATCACAGTGACATAAAAACAGATAAACATCTGAGTAGCCCATCATGGAACAGCAAAACACTTACTGTGCTGTTATTAGTAGGATAGTTAATTTATTGTCAAAATAACATTTTCAAGTGGTGGCAAATGCTGGAATTATCTTGACTATAAGTAACCAAATCTACTCCTCAATGTACTGCAAATCTACTACATTAAACAGTAAAACTGTCTTAACTGATGATAAAATGCCTTTTACCTGCAGCCATGTGCTGTAAAAGGGTTTAAAAGTGTCCTTCCAGAGTCTCACCAAGTAAAAGCACTAAGTAGTACCAGAGATCATGTTTTAAAATGAAAATACAGACGTGCTATAATTCCATTTAATTGCGACTTTTAATTAAGTTACATTTAATTTATTTACAGAATCTATTCGAGAATAAAACCTTGATAAGTAGTTTGTATACAAGAGTGGAACAGAATACGTTTTTAGCTTTAGCTGTCAGCAACAGGATTACTGCTGATAATATGATTATCACTAATCATTTTTCAGTACAGTAAATCGTAATTGATGATAGCTGAACTGTAATCTACAATATTGTTCAGCCAGCTGAAATTTCTTTATAATATATAGAAGACTGATGCAATACAGTCATCGGAAATGTCTTTGTATTAGATAGATTATATAAGATGGCTTGTATCAGATAGTTTGTATCTAAAGGAAATGAGATCCCATTAAAATGAGCTATACTCCATTATAAAAGTTCCCTCTAGTAAAAGCATAGCCAAGTGTGATAAAGCATATTGAAAACATGGTAAAACATAGGGGAGCATTGTAAATCCCAGATAGGAATGGTAAACTATGGTAAATGCATAGTATAACCGTGGGAAAACTGCAAAAATACCATGCAAATGTACTCGGTAAACTTTTACAAGGGCTTTTAATTATTCTAATAAACTACATATTATAAAAATATAGTTTTGGGTGCTGTGTAAGATACAAACTGATTTTCACCACTCCTGGTCAGAGGGGCCCACTCGTGGGTAGCTGCACTGAGCTGTGTGGAGTGGATAACAGCTGGTATTGTACTGCACCTTACACCATGCTCTCTATGAACGACTGTGAATACTATTCTCTACAATGATGATAATGGCCACCACCGTAGCACCAAAAGCCATCTGTCCCTTGATACAAGGACACGAAAAAGCAGATGGCAGGAATTTAACTTAGCGGGCCAACTCAATTAAAAAATATATTTCCCCAATGCTGGCAGTGTGCCATGATAACAAAACTAATCTTGACAAAAGTGTTTCATTATCCAGGAGGTTTCATCTGTTATAATGCCACAGAAAAGGGTCTCCGAGCTGATCGGATTATACGCATCGCAGAGTTTAATATTTTACCTGGTAAATGGCACAACAACATGCTGCTTTTGTTACGGACTTGTTCAAAAGTATTCCATTTTAGGCCAGTCGAGGACACCAGGACGGTGGTATTTGCTGGTTTTGTCCACTGAAAAATAACAAATATCATATGCTAAATAATGTTAATACTATTTAAATGTAAAAGCGATTTTTACATATACACCCACCCTTGTTATATCGCCTCGCTATACTGCGGGTTCGGCTATATCACGGTCCTGGAGTTGGCTCCCCATTTTACAGTCTAACTGTGCATGCCTTAGCTGCAATATACATACATAGGCAATTCCACTTAGAATTACTTAGAAAAATGGCAGGTACATAATTTAAACAATTAAACAGTAGCGACATGAGACGATGTGTAACTCTTTATTTTTCGAACCCTGCTACTCACTCTTTAAGACCAATAAAATACAAGCGCAGTATTTCAATTTCTTCATCCTTGGTCATACCAAATTTGGATAAAGATACACTGAATGGATGCGAGAACTTAGAGCAAGATTCAGTTGCGCTCCCAGTATATATACATTAAACAGCCAGTGAATCAGAAACATCAATATTCATGCATATGACAAAATACATGATGCTAATCTAAAACACATGGTCATTTTGAATCAAGGTGACACATATGATTGTACCATCCCTGATATGACTAATATGACTCGATGTAAATGTGTTCTTTCTGATTCTTTAACATTAATTTACAAATGAAATAAGCAATTTGTCAGGTCATACATAGGTATGGTCCTTTTCAACGTTTATTTTTAGGAGCTCAAAATACTGTTCACAGTAATGTATGTATTGTTTAGTTATTGATTGAAAATCATGACACCTGTTCATTGTGCAACAGGTTGCAGGATATCACGGAGCTAGTTAAGGTCCTTAGGCCTGGTCGGATGTGGAAAATATACAAAATAGGCACAGGTGTTCAGGCAGGATCTTTGTCTAATTTAGTGGTGGAAATACCAACTGGCTGTAATTATGATTCTAAACTGTGGCAGTGTGGAGACATGGAAGTGAGCCAATATTCTGTCCAGAGCATTAAAATGTTTCATGCAGTGCCTCAAATGATATACTGTACCTGTGTGGACAGGTGGAAATTGACAAGTACGGGACTTCATAACTGCCCTCCAGGAGATTCAGATTCAGGTTTGGGATAAGGATAATGTGTTTCGAGACAAAAGATTGTAACTGTGACAGATGTCAGAAAAGAAAGGGACACTCTAAAGGCTGCTAAAGGCCAGCAGATGCGATGCAGCAAGCAGAACTGTGCAGCGATGCGTCAAAATGAATAGAACCTATACTTTTGAAAAGTATCTTTCACACCACGGGTGACGCTGGAGTGGCACTGGAGCGACGCAAAATAAATAGGATTGAATCTAATTTCTTGTGATTTGATGCGTGTCTACTAGGGCATTGAGCAATCAGAGAATAGCTTCAATGCACATGGTCCAGCAGGGTGAAGCAGTATCCAAAATTATTATTAAACTTTTATTTTACTAGGAAATCACATTGAGATTAAAACCTCTTTTGCAAGTGAGACCTAGCCAAGAAAGGTAGCAGCAGTACAATAAAACATATTACAATACAAACATACAAACACAAAAATGAAATATATTTAAAACACAGACAAGTCATACTCAACACAATAAACAATCAGTTAATGACAATCAATTAGTGACCGTGTAATCAACTACTTAAAACAAGCACGACTCTCAATTAGATAATCATGCAGCTTACTCTTAAATTTTACTAAAGTTATTTGGGACTGCAAGTTAAGTTTAGACTGTAAGTCATTCCAAAACCATGGAGCAAAATAAGCTAATTATCTTTTGCAGCCTCAGTAGGCACTTTAGGAACCGTAAAATACAAAGATGAGTGCGATCTAAGACTGTAGTTACTACAAGCGACTGTAAAGTATTCATGTATATATGGAAGTAGCTTACATAGAATAGCCTTGTATAAAAAAATATACCAGTGCCAAAGAGGTCCAGCCAACCAAACCATATAACACGCAATGATGAGAACTGTAACTTGAATTTGTAATATATTTCAAGGCTGCATGATATACGGGATCCAATTTGCTTAATGTTAGTGTTAAAACCTGGCTAGCCAAAGCTCTGCCTGCGGCTACCAACACTAACAATAAGGCACGAAACCAACAAGCAGATAAGAACTTGAAGCATATTTGGGCACTTCTGCAAATCTAGGTCAGTACATTTGGTCTTGAAACAAAAATGTTAACATTATTGTAGCTAACAAACTAATTCCATACATTTTCCATGCCATGCACATCCATTCACTGATGGGTAAGATTCATAAAACTATTTTGTTAGCTACAACCAATGGTTTTGCTAAATTTCTGTCCTGATGTCATCCCATGCAAAGAACTTACAGCATATTTGGTAACACTTTAGTAGTTACTTAGTAATTACATGTGTACTTACATATAATTACAATGCTATTAATGTGTAAATCTGATTCTGAGTCACTATCATTCAAATCCGAGTCTGAGTCACTATCAATCGAGTCTGAGTCTGAGTCACGAGTACTTGACTTCAAGTCTCGAGTCTGAGTCCTTGAAACAAACTTAAATCAATTTTCATTCCACTAGTGGTCGTAGTGGGGGAACAGTTGAGGGATAACAGACACTGTCTGTTATCCCTCAGGAAAAATGCACAAATAATACAAAATAAAAATACCAAAAAAATGATTTTTGATTTATTTTTTCTAGCTACATTATTCTATTTGCATGCCTATTTTAACTTGTCCGTCACTATCTGCGCAGCCAGCAGGAGTAAAGGAACGGGACCCTGATTCGGTGGGTGGTAGGAAGACAAATAGGAAAGAAAGAGCTGCTGAATTTAAAGGCGTCTCTCTGTGCCTGCGCTTTTGGTTTCCATTCTGTCGTGTATCTGTTTTTAAACAAGTATTTTAAAAGGCACTGCGGTTTTAGAGGGGTGCTGTAGACGGCTTGTAGCAGGGCGATTGCCCTGCATGTGTGTATTTAGTGTTGGTATAATTTGTATGGGGAAATGGGTTTATTGTGTGTCGTTTTGGAGTTGATTTGTTTAATTACATTATTGTTTACAGGCAGGCGCTTGATTGAGACTTGCTGCCTGCTAGGCTTGGTTGAGGGGAAGGGCAGCAAGTGATTGGCTGTGCTGGATCTCAATCAGCAGGTGGGCGGGTCTTGACCGAGTGTCCGTCAGTTCAGAAACATCCGCGGAGATGGTTCGGGGCGACTGCAACGCCATGCCAGAGGGGAGCGGCGTATGCTCGGGAGGAGAGGGTCCGCTCTGCAGGAACGACCGCTACGCAACCCTGAGACTGCAAGCGGTGCTTTTGAAGGCAATGCCCAGCCAAGGCCGTATGAAGCAGCAGGAGTCGTTGTATGAATACCGGCTCATGAGTAGGTTAGTTAGGGGATTGTGATCCCATGTGATGTATACACAGGAGGCTGTGTGGTCCAGTGGTTACAGTTTACAGCAGCCCAGCAGAGACAAAAGCAGAAACAAAACAACAAGACAAAAACATAGGAGGCTTTGTGGTCCAGTGGTTAAAGAAAAGGGCTTGTAACCAGGAGGTCCCCGGTTCAAATCCCACCTCAGCCACTGATTCATTGTGTGACGCTGAGCAAGTCACTTAACCTCCTTGTGCTCCGTCTTTCGGGTGAGGCGTAATTGTAAGTGACTCTGCAGCTGATGCAAAGTTCACACACCCTAGTCTCTGTAAGTCGCCTTGGATAAAGGCGTCTGCTAAATAAACAAATAATAGTATAGCGAGGGTTACGTAGTGTAGCCGGTTCCTGGAGCGGGACGCCTCGTTTTAAGGCTAGCAGTCGCCCTCTGGGGCACCTTTTATTTATAGTTTTTGTACTGTGTTTTATTTTGCCTTTTGTACAGCTTGCTGTATGTGTCCTCTGTGCGTTACCATGGCTGGTAGCGTCACATGACCACCTTTATTTTGTTTCTGTTTGTATTAATAATTCCTGTGCGTCTGTGCCGGCGTTTCATCTCCACCCCCCAATGTCTCTCTGTACTTCGTAAACAGCGGCTATCCACGCACGTGACGTAAGACCCGGTCACAGGGCTGTATTGGTTTTATTGTTGTTTTTTATTTGTGAGCCCCATCTCCATGCAGGTATTGAGCCGCACTGCCCTTTAGTTTTAAATTGTAATTCTGTGTTTAGTTATTGTTTTAATTAACATGCAGTGCAAACCGCTTGCCGTGACTGAGTATTCTAGATCGGCCCTGTTTGTTAAGTATAGTTTACCACCTGTATTTATTAAAATGATGTTCATTGCCTGATATAGTAGTGTGGTCTAGTTTATTTTCCTTCTGGTATTCTGCCTGGCTGATCCCACCCCGATCAGAAAGAGCGAGTGCCCCTCCCAAGTGCTACATATGTTCAGCAGCAATCTGACACATAAGTTAAAGTGTATTTTTTTAAAATAAATATAATAATTGATTCAGCATAATGCAATTCACATATCTAAATTCGATCATGATTTCATATTTCATCAACAGTATACCACAAATACATAGAATAGAAACTATCAGCATACTTCGACCATAATGTGATTGACATATCTGACTTAAATAAGAGATTTAATATTAAAGAACACAAACTGACTCCGTCATTGAGACCAATTGGTTCTAATGTTTGGAGGGCAAATATCCAGTATGCGTCTCTCCTTAGTAACAAAAGTATCAAATTCCCACCTCGAGCTGGTAGAGTTACTTTCTCCACCTCCACAAATCGTAATGCGTGTGGAGGTGATCCGTGACCAGCTTTTTTATAGTGGCTATTGCATATTCTTGATTTTGGTTCCTAATTGCTGCTTTATGTTCAGAGATCCTTATTTTTAAGGCTCTTTTCATTTGACCTGTCTGCATGGACAAGTTAACATAAAAATTACTCCTGTGGTATTACAGTTAATAAAACCTTGAATTTTAGTATTTGAGCAGTGGACACAATGGCCACATTTAAAATTACCATCCGCTGGATTAGATAACCATGTAATTGCTTTGTCCACTTTTTGAATAAATAAATGAACCCATTGCCTTTAATGTTTTTTTGCACATTTAAAATCAACACGGGGAAGTTTATCTGCTATCGAATTTAGTACCTGCCAATGTCTGAAACTATTCTCTACCTTCTCCTCCCTCCTCAACCCCACGCCTCCTCCTCCCTCCTCTATCTCCTCTGACGACTTTGTCTCTTTCTTCTCCTCTAAAATCTCTGATTTCCGCAAACTCTTTAACACCTCTCCCTCCCCCCCACCACCTCCCGCTCCAACCCCAACACCCTCTGTCTCCCCTACTAACTCACATTCCTTCTCTGCCCTCTCAGACTCTGACCTCTCCTCCCTGCTCCAGGGTCACAAACCCACCACGTGTGCCCTAGACCCCCTCCCCACTCACCTCTTTCAAGCTGCTGCTCCTGCTCTACTCCCCTTCATCTCCTCCCTTCTCAACACCTCTCTCCTCTCTGGCCTCTTTCCCTCTGCCTTCAAACAAGCCTCTATCAATCCCTCCTCAAAAAACCTGCCCTCGACCCACCTCCCTCCAGAACTACCATCCTGTCTCCCTCTTACCCTTCCTCTCCAAAACCCTCGAGCGGGCAGTACACAAGCAGCTCTCTGCTTTCTGTCTAACCACTCTCTGCTTGACCCTCTCCAATCTGGTTTCCGCTCTGCTCACTCCACTGAAACTGCTCTCTCCATGCTGCCTCTCTCTCCTCTGTCCTAATTCTCCTGGATCTCTCTGCTGCCTTTGCCACTGTCAATCACTCTATTCTCCTATCCTCTCTGGCACTGCTCTGGCCTGGTTCTCCTCCTACCTCTCCGACCGCACCTACCAGGTAACCTGGCGCGGCTCAGCCTCCACACCTCACTCTCTCTCAACAGGAGTCCCCCAAGGATCAGTCTTGGGTCCTCTCCTGTTCTCTATCTACACCCGCTGCCTGGGTTTCCTATGGTTTCTCATACCAGTTCTATGCTGATGATGCTTAGATCTTCCTCTCCTTCCCCCACTCTGACCCCACCATCCCCTCCCATATCTCTACGTATCTATTGACTTATTGGTAATGACAGCAATCATCTTATGCCTAACCCTTTTATACTCTAAGAATGTTCACCTATAATCCAGCATTTTCTAGACTTTTCTAGAATTATGTTCTGCATTATCATATTGAAATTTCTAGCACCTTGTAGACAATACTATCATAGCATCAAAGGGTATGAATACTTTTGAATTAGCATTTTTTGAGTTTTGCAAAAAAAATGCTGAAATAAATAATTGTAACTTCTTTTCCTCATCCACAAAAGCAAAACTTTATAACTTCTAGAAATTATAAATTTCCATTGGGTAAACTTTTGACTACAAATGTATATATTATCAGTCATGTTCAGCAATGGCATTAAAGCACATATCCTCTGAATTCAAAATGTTTTAAGTGGTATACACAGCTATATGCAGTGAATTGATTATGTTCAGATATTCATCAGTTCTAGTTGTTTATTCATTACATAAAGCATAAAAATGCATCAGGCATTCTTAATTTACATTTTCAGGTGTTTTTTCTCTTTTCAGTAAAAAAAATAAGTCCTCCTGTGCTTTCTGAAGATATTGATTTTAGATGCATTGAAACAGTCTTTTATATTTATTGTAAAGCCCTTTCATTCAGATTGATAAACTATGTTGGGACCTGTTTAAAAGTAGTTATGTTTCCACTTTCCCCTATAACTTGTTAACATCCAAAATGACTATCAAACTACACTTTATAAATGTACACTTACTGGTTCTATTGCTAAACTTTGTTCTCCCTCTGTTCACACAACATATAAGGGTTATTAATTAAGGTAGACATGGAATTAACTACTTTGTTACACTATAAGGATGAAACCAGACCATGTTTTTATTATAACTATTTATTAGTTCCAAATACCCATATTATATTCTACAGCTATGGCTAAAGGTCTTGTATCACCTTATTGAATCAACTAATTTTGCTTCATAAAATCGTATGAAACGTGTTGAATAATGTTACGTTAATATATTGGATTATATACCGCTTTGTAGTTTTTACAAAACTGACAAAAAAAAAAAAAACACATTTCGAAACCTAACATGAAATACTGTACTAGTATTATGGCTTCCGGTAGACTTTGCAATATAATTTTACTTTGATTATATGATGTGAAATAAAAGATCCAAATTATGTTCCTATAGTTTTTTTCTTTGATATGACATTTCCATCTAACAAAGCAATATCATTCCTCAGTGTAATAATATTAAATATTATTGGAAATGTGTAAAGTAGTGTGATGCTGTTGCATGTCACTTCACATTTTTAATGTATTGCGATGCTTCTGAATAATGTGTGAATGTATATATTTATTGCAAAAACTGCGTTAAAGTAATGTTAAGGTTACTCAAGAAAACCCCTCAAGTGAGGAAATTTGCAAGTTAAGGTTGACACACAACCTTAACTCTGCACCATTATGCATATGTATGACATCACATACGACATCAGCAATGACATCACTGATGGCATAACTAATCACATGACAAATGTTCTCCGAAGACTGGCCATAGGAACATAACATCGATTTAAATAAAAAAATCAGATTTCTTTTTTTTTTTTAATTAAAAAAAAAAAAATCACCTACCCGCAACACCTGCACAAAGTTCAAAAGAATTATTGGAAATGTAGTCTTAGCATTGAAAAAGTGATGAAATACACTGAGCCTTTATCCATCTGATTTTAAGTCTTTGCGCATCTTTTTTAAAATGGATTGTTTGTTTGTTTGTTCCTGTTTATTTGTTGTTTTGTGTATTTTAAATGAGCACTCAAGTGCTTAAACTGCAGCTTATCTCTGAGTCTCTTTCCTGCCGATAACATCTGGGGCCACAGCGCTGTCCTGTCACACAACCCCATCGTGTTTGGAAGCCATACTTTTTTACTCCATAAATATGCAGAGCGTATGTGATGCTAATTTTTAAGTAATGGATTTGATGGCTGGTTTTCCTAAAAAAACATATTCACGGAAATGATTTATGGAAGGTTCAATCCACTCAATATGCATTGTAATAAATCATTCAAACCTTATTACATTATTAAATTGAGAATGTTTGAAATGGCAGGCATCCAAAAAGCAACATCTAGTTATATTAACAACAAGGCATGAGCACCACGGCTTTAGAAAAAGATCCTGAGCAGTAAACTTTCTTGTTTGGTTTCACCCAGATTAGCAATAACTCTGGACCCCTTTACTGTACCTACAGTGGCTCTCAAAAGTATTCACCCCCCTTGGACTTTTCCACATTTTATTGTGTTACAACATGGAATCAAAATGGATTTAATTAGGAGTTTTTGCCACTGATCAACACAAAAAAATCAATAATGTCAAAGTGAAAAATAAAATCTACAAATTGTTCTAAATTAATTACAAATATAAAACAGAAAATAATTGATTGCATAAGTATTCACCACCTTGAGTCAATATTTGGTAGAGGCACCTTTGGCAGCAATTACAGCCATGAGTCTATTTGGATAAGTCTCTACCAGCTTTGCACATCTGGACACTACAATTTTTGCCCATTCTTCTTTGCAAAATCGCTCAAGCTCCGTCAAGTTGGACGGGGACCTTTGGTGAACAGAAATTTTCAACTCTTTCCACATATTCTCAATTGGATTGAGGTCTGGGCTTTGACTGGGCCACTCCAGGACATTGACCTTTTTGTTTTTAAGCCACTGCAGTGTGGCTTTGACTGTATGTTTGGGGTCATTGTCCTGCTGGAAGATGAATCTTCTCCCAAATCCCAGGTCTCTTGCAGACTTCAGCAGGTTTTCCTCCAGGATTTCTCTGTACTTTGCTGCAACCATTTTGCCCTCTATCTTCACGAGTTTTCCAGGCCCTGACACAGAGAAGCATCCCCAATACATGATGCTGCCACCACCATGCTTCATGGTAGGGATGGTGTTCTCTGGATGATGTGCGGTGTTAGGCTTGCACCAAACATAGCGCTTAGCGTTGAGCCCAAAAAGCTCTATTTTGGTCTCATCAGACCATAGAATCTTCTTCCACTTGGTCTCAGAGTCTCCCGCATGCCTTCTGGCAAACTCTTGCCGAGATTTGATGTTAGTTTTTTTCAACAATGGCTTTCTTTTTGCCACTCTCCCATAAAGGCCAGTTTTGTGAAGCACCCGGGCTATTGTTGCCGTATGCACAGTGTCTCCCTGCTCAGCCGTGGAAGACTGTAACTCCTTTAGAGTTGCCATAGGCCTCTTGGTGGCCTCCCTGACTAGTGCCCTTCTTGCCCGGATACTCAGTTTTTGAGGACGGCCTGTTCTAGACAGATTCACAGTTGTGCCATATTCTCTCCATTTCTTAACAATGGACTTTACTGTGCTCTCCGGGGGATATTCAATGCCTTGGAAATGTTCTTATATCCTACCCCTGATTGGTGCTTTTGAAGTACCTTATTCCGGATTTGCTTTAAATGTTCCTTTGTCTTCATGATGTGGTTTTTGTTAGGAAATGTACTAACCAACTGTGGGACCTCCCAGAGACAGGTGCAGTTAACCTGAAATCATGTGAAACACCTTAATTGCACACAGGTGGACTCCATTCAACTAATTATGTGACTTCTAAAGACAATTGGTTGCACCAGAGCTTATTTAGGTGTGTCATAGCAAAGGGGGTGAATACTTATGCAATCAATTATTTTCTGTTTTATATTTGCAATTAATTTAGAATCATTTGTAGATTTTATTTTTCACTTTGACATTATTGACTTTTTTGTGTTGATCAGTGGCAAAAATTCCTAATTAAATCCATTTTGATTCCATGTTGTAACACAATAAAATGTGGAAAAGTCCAAGGGGGGGTGAATACTTTTGAGAGCCACTGTATCTTAACACTAGATAGTCCAAGTGCTCATCAGGACTATGAAACCTGATGAAAGTGCATAGAGTCATGTGTTTTAATTTTTCCAGACTTTAAAACCGTGTGGTGGTGTAATTGTAGCTAACAAAATTATTCCATAACTCTTACCCATTTTGCACTGGTGTTAGATAAAGAAAGTTCTCAGTTTGCTTGCCTTGCCTTCTGGGAAGTCTGCTACTGCTTTACTTCCTGGTTCATTTCACCCCAGCAGTGTCTTCTGAAAGCATGTCAGTTAATAGGGGAGGCAGCTGATTGGTTATTGACAGGAAATAAGCCAATGAGCAGTTGGGGACAATCTCACCCTCTAGGTGAAATTACCAATGAAGTGCAAGACAGTTTGAAATGCAAAACAGCGTCTAAACGTGGACTTCAAACAACATGGCCGCTGCAAACGTACAGGGTTTTTAGTCTTTGATTTTAGAGAGAGGAAGAAGGGTGTAACAAGATCAATAAGCCCAAACTCATACGGCAGAAAGATGAGTAAAAACACATCAGCAGGCATGTTTTTATTATTTGTCAGCAGACAATTATTACCTCAACCAACCCCTTTAAGGCCTTGTGTCCATAGTATCAGCGATAGCACAGTGTTCAGGAGATAATATGTAAATATCCTGAACTTTGAACAAAAAAAAAGTGGCTTCACACAGCCACTATCCAACACTGAATTATCTTGTCATAGGGGATCAAAATTTGGTTGATTTTGGACCCCCTACCTTTAGTTGATCTTTTAGTCAAAACCTATTTGGGCTATGGACTTGTTTTTGGTGTCTTTTGATTGGAAATGTCACTGTATTTAATGTATTATGCCTTGTTCCTCACTGTCTGGTAGAGCTCTTTGTTGTGGTGGTCCACTATGAAAGGCGCTATATAAAATAAAGATTGATTATTTGAAAGATTGATTGGAAATAGCATGGGGAATCCAAAAATTACATTTAAAAGCCATTTGTTAGCCCTTAACAAAGTTTTTAACCTTTGACGTTTGGGGAGAAAAATAAATACAAATCTAAAAATAATTCCATGGAAAGGTCAAAGTCTCTGCTTCACATATACAAAGTTATAGGAAGGTAATATTTTTTGTTTGCTGTAATTAAAACCTGCAACTTGTAGAAGCTGAAGTGAGACATGCGTTGAACACTGTAGAGCATGTTCTCAAGGGGTATCCAGCATGCCTCATCCTTCTCTAGCCAGAGGTGTTTTAATACCATTTTTGGATTCCTCGTGCAATTTCAATAAAAAATACACCTAACCAAGTCTCTTGCTCAAGTAATTTTCAAATAAGAGATTGGGAGGTCCAAACCTCCCAATCTCCAACCTAATGTTGACCTCTCTATAACTTTTGACTCCTTGACCTGATCAAGCTGAAATCATAATTTTCCTTGAACAGCCCTGAGCACCGAGTTTGGTGTGAATCAGAGATGGTAGGGTGTTACCTGTTGGATGATTTGTCACAGAATGACCCAACCGCCAAGTCTGCATTTAAAAAATGGTAGGTAAAGGTGAATAGGGCTGTAGCAGGGGGATGTGTTGTCACTAAATAATCATGAGACAGACAGAGCATTGGGTGTTGACACGCCGCACAGGCGCGCAGATTTTATTCAACACACACACACAGCAATGGTAGACCTAGTGTCAGATTTAATAAAGAAAACAAAAGAAAACAAAGCTAAAAATAAAAGGCAACTGCTAGCCTCATTAAAAGAGACGTCCCGTTCCAGGAACCTACTACACTACGACAACCCTCTCTGTCAGTCTACAGGTAAAGAATACATTATCCCCATAATCTGAAGGATTTCTTTTTTAAATCCTGGAGTTAGTTGTCCCAAGAATGACTTGGATTAAGCAAAGATTTGAGGAAGATTGGGCAAAGAATCTAAAACAACCTTACCTACCTTCATGAGAATCGGCATCGTTCAATAAACCCAGCTCAGCCTTGATACACTGTGGCATAGACTCCACAAGGTGCTGGAAGGTGTCTCAAGGGATTTTGGGGTAAGGATGAAGGATGTTGTGCTTTATGGTACTGCACATTAAAAAGTAATCCCTATCTTCAAATATTCTTAACTGTCTAAAACAGAGTATTGATCTGACTGAGTTAAAATAAAGTCTTTTCAGCAAATGGAGTCTGGTTCTTTTGGCCAAGCAGACAGCATAGTGGACAAGGAGACAGGCATTATATCTTTAGCAATCATAAGTCTAAGTTGTTTAAATCCAAATTCACTTCATTGCTGGACAGCCAATCAATAGAGTACAGACATAGAAGTGCATTAACATTTCCTTGAAATCATCCAGAATAAAACAAAATCCCCAACAAGGATTAAATACTTTCTATTCTATAGGCCCTACTGCCCACTGACATGTTTCACTGAAAGGAGAGATTACAAGTGTTACAGCCTTTCAGTAACAATTTAATAAAAATCAGATATGTGTTAAAGATAACTGTTTTTTTGTCATTGTATGCAATTCTAGCCTGAACTAATTTTACAAAATTCAGTTTTTTGTTAATATATATTGGAATAGTGGCAATATAGTTGAATCTGAGTTTAACAGGCAGGAGGTTACAAGCTATAGAACCACACCTCCAGACAGCCTCTTTGAATAACAGTGAGTGAGGTGGCCAGTTTGCATCCAGCTTCTGCCCTGTAAGAAATGAAGTAGAGACTTATGACACTGTTTTACACAGAGCGTGGTGAGTGAGGGCGTGGAATGGGTTGCCAAGCCACGTTGTAGATGCTGAATCATTGGGACCTTTGAGATCAACCAACTATTTGGAACTGGATGAGCCTTGATGTGCCTAATGGCCTCCTTTCATTGGTCAATGTTCTATTCTATGATACGATTCATTACAATACCCTTACAAGAGGATGTCATGCAGCCAATACAATCATTATAACCTATTGTAGGTTAAACTGACTTTATGAACATTAAATGCAAAACGAATACCAAAGCCTGTCTAGAATACATTATCCACATTTGAGCAATTATTCTCAATGCATTTTAAAGCTCCTGACCTCATTGACTTATACAGAATTGTATTCTTCTTCCACAGTATGGCTACTCCATATTTTCAAGGGCAGTGTCTAGCAATACATCCTCATCAGTTATATGTTTGATGCCAGTTAATTAAAATATTGTATATATGAATATGGAAATGAATTCAGCACCATTTAGATAATATGCTAAGCATACCCACAGAAATTGATTACTATATGAATATTGTATATGAAATGTGAATGTAAGATAAGGAAGTAGAATGTATAGTTGTGTCTCACAGAACTATGGATGAATATACATTTCAGTATTAAAGAGATGATAACTAATCCCTTATAAAAGTGTCCCATAGTAAAAGCATAGCAAAGTGTTATAAAGCATGCAAAGGGAAAGCATGTAAAGTATAGGTAACTACAGACCAATATAGACCAATATAACTATAGACCAATATATGGAATCTATAATAAGATCCAAAATGGAAAACAACCTATATGGTAACAGTATCCTGGGAGACAGTCAGCATGGTTTTAGGAAAGGGAGATCGTGTCTAACTAACCTGCTTGACTTTTTTGAGGATGCAACATCGACAATGAATAATTTCAAAGCATATGACATGGTTTATTTAGATTTCCGGAAAGCTTTTGACAAAGTCCTGCATAAAAGATTAATTCTCAAACTGAACGCAATAGGGATTCAAGGAAATGCATGCACATGGATTAGGGAGTAGTTAACATGTAGAAAACAGAAAGTACTGATTAGAGGAGGAACCTCAAAATGGGCCGAGGTAACCAGTGGAGTACCACAGGGATCAGTATTAAGTCCTCTGCTATTCCTAATCTACATTAATGATTTAGATTCTGGTATGGTAAGCAAACTTGTTAAATTTGCAGACGACACAAAAATAGGAGTGGCAAAGGTCATTAAAAATGATCTAGACAGCATTCAGAACTGGGCAGACAGATGGCAAATGACATTTAATAGAGAAAAGTGTATGGCACTGCACGCAGGCAATAAAAATGTGCATTATAAATATCATATGGGAGATACTGAAATAGAAAAATGAATCTATGAAAAAGACCTAGGCGTTTATGTTGACTCAGAAATGTCTTCATCTAGACAGTGTGGGGAAGCTATAAAAAACGCCAACAAGATGCTCAGATATATTGTGAAAAGTGTTGAATTTAAGTTTGGCATGCAGAGAGAGAAAAAAAAAAAAACGTGGCTGTGACAGATATTCAAATAAATTGTAACATTGAAGAGACGCATTCATTTATTAAATACTGTATCTATATAATGGGGATTGATTTTGTTCTTAACACAAGGGCGGTAAAATGTGACTGACATGTATCTGGGTAACGGATATCCGAGTTCTGATTGTATATATACATATATATATATATACACCTAACCCCCCACCCTACAGCCATGATGATAGAATGTACAGAATAGCATAGAATAAGAACTGGCAAGGGATACTTTAACAGAAATTGATTGGTATTTAAGACCAAGAGGTCTCAAGGTAAGCAGGTGTTGGTATCATGGTATATTGAAATAACTGATTTACACTATTTAAAATAACTTCTCAAGATTTAAGAGAGACACCTCCACATATCTCCACAATCTGATACGCCCTGATCTGATTCTAACTTGTGCTAAATAATGTCAAGATCAAGCTTCGTGGCAATTTAACACCGAACAGACAGATACATATAAATAAGGCAATAGTTTAATCACAATTAGATAAGCAGTAAATATAATTAAGATTTGGCCGCACAAGAAAATAGCAGGTTGATTCAAGTAAGCATTTTAATTCAAGGTCTGTTAAGCTGGGCACACGCTGGTCTGTTGGGAGCAGTTTTGTTTCTCCAGTATTTTAGCAGCTGTCAGCTTGTTATGCTCTTCAGTAAATCCAAGCAAGATTATGAGGTGATTTAAGGTCAGAATAAGTAGGATGTACAGCAACTTAAATCATTTTCTTACCCATGTATCATTCATGTAATTTGGTTTCCAATTATGTTATTGCTTTTGCAACTTATTTAAGATCAGCGTGATTCAGAGTAATATGTTCTTTACTGTTATGAGAAAAATGTGTTGACAATGTGTGTTTTGTATTAGTTTTCTATTGTATATGCTGCTGTGTCTGGTACTCTTGTGTTGTAATGTTGTAGTAATATATATTATTAGCAGGGTGTGTGTGCCAAATGCATCAATTGCGAGTCGAATACATCAATTGTTTATTAGAAGGACCAAGAGGGTACCACAGTTGTAATGGAGAAAAGTTACTAAATGAATTGTGAGGACTGAAAAGATATCAAGTTAACTGGAAAACAGTTACAAAAGAAAGGATGGTTAAAGAATGATGTCACCACATTTTGTATTGCATGCTGATTTTGATATGTTTAAAAGTTAGGTATTGGTATTAAACTGACTAATTGTACTGATCAATGATTCTGGGTTTATCCACACAATAAGACTCACACCAGTCAGCCAGTGATCACCACTAAAAGACCATTACAAGATGCTTCTAGGTAATTTTATGCCTAATCAAAGTGAAACTAAAGGTAAGAGGGTGAGACTAATATGGTTACTGGTCTCTCCTCCTACACCAGTCTGAGCTTCCCTGCGTGGGCTAGGTGAATTAACAGCTGCAGCTAATGAGATGTGTTTGTGTTTTTCATTACAGGGAAGCTCGCACAGGTGTTGAAGGCAAGATCAATAATCAAATTCAATTCTGACATGCTTACTTAATGATAATATAAGGAATAATGTACAACCCAACTGTTCATAATAAGGCTGCACTTCCTTCAAGGGTTTCTGATGTCTTTGGTCCTGGAAACCCTGAGAATTGCAGCCTTATACATGCAACGGGTTGCATCTTATTTGTTTTAATTAGTTTTAATGAATTTCTTTAGTTTGTCCGGTTTCTCACATTCATATCAAATGTGTATATGACTCGAAAGTTTTTTCTTTGTTGCAGAATTGTCTTGTATTTTAATACATTTTGCTTCTTCCTCAAATATCTAAATAGTCTGAAATTTGGACACCATTTAGTTCAGCTGATTTTGCAGGTTGGTTTGTACAGCTTATCTGAGGCAGTGAAGATGTGTGTGTGTGTGTTTATTATCTTACAGGAGCCGAGTCACAACTGGAAATAATAAGGGTGTAAACTCCTGTAATAAACAATCTGTAATAAATGTAAGACTGTTCAACTCAGTTCATAGTTATAATAAGAAAAATAATAATAATAAAGTGCTTTGTGATGGTGGTCCACTATGAAAGGTGCAATATAAAAATAAAGATATTATTATTATATTATTATGAGTTTTGAGCTTGTAATCCTTTTTCAACAATTGGCAGGAAATGATAATAATCCATCATGTCATCCTGATTTCTAATGGGTCTCTGCAGATTAAGCAGAGTACTGTTTCTTCTACAAGACGATTAGCAGTCTCCTGCATCCAGTTCCAAATCAGATTCTGTCACATGCAACAAAGCTGTTCTTTTTTGAATGCATGTACAGAGAGCTCGGTAATAGTTATACTATACGTGTGTGCACTTTTTAGTATAATGTGTTCACAAATTGTAGAATTTCTTGAAATAGTATGCAAGCCTTTAATGAAATGTTAAATTAAAATTTGTGACACTAATATGAATGCTTGCATTTACACTAAGGTTCATTATGTATCTTGGTATGTATGCATGCATGTGTGTATAGTATGTGTGTATAGCAAAACTAAAGCAAGCTATGTATTATATTTTACCTGAAACTATGTTTGCAGGTAGTGTGCAGAGTGAGTCATATAGTCAGGGGAGCGCAGGTTCCTGGCTGTGCGAAGTTGATTGTCTTCGCTGGGGATTCCCCAGGGTGTGTTGCATTGGCTCTGACGCGCTGTGACAGAGATCGAATGATTCTTGGTGTTAGATCTCCCTCTCAACCTGTGAGGGCACAGTATAAAAGGAACTGAGTACTCTTAACTAAATGGCACGACAAGTTATTCCTTAGGGTAGGTGGAAGTCGGTCATTTAGGAAAGGGACGGAGCTACGGTACCCAAACTCAATGACCCAGATGGTAAACGTCATGGCATCTGAGGATTGGAGGAGCGGATGTGTTCGTTAACCTAGGGGTCATGAGCGAGGGTATAAATAGGGGACATAGTGTAAGTGATCTATTCCTTGGTAAATGGTTAGTGCTTTAAACCTACAAGGAGTTTGTGATGCAGTATCGTGAACCGTGAGTTTTGTCTTGTGTTTGTTAGTGTTTGTTAACTGTCGTCTGTTTTTTAATAGACTACCAGTAGCATGATCCGGAGCTGTAGTGAAAGCCAGCATAAACCGGACATCACTTTCACCCTGCATTTCACAGAGAATTGTAATACACCACTTGCACTTATTCACTATCACTAGGAACTGTGTTTGTGTTTTGTGTTTAGTGTTGGTGTGTAAAACTGGACTTTGGTTATGGGTCAAACCCGGGATTTACAAATACCGAGTGATACACGCCACTGTATCACTCCAACGTTATTATTTACAGGTGTTTGCCATAAGGCTCTGGACATTGTTAATTAAATCAATAAACACCCTTGCACCTGGAAATCATTGTCTGTCTGTTTTGTATCCACTCTGCACTGCACGCACCTGTATTCACTCACCACTTTGTCACTCGCACCCTCTGGTTAGGGAGGTAAAATGGTAGGTGCTGTTTCTTCTGCAAAGCAGACAACTGCAGGGCTGTACTCCAGGGCTCACATCCGCTTTCAAGCTCCTGGATGTAAAGACTGGTTTGGCGGACTGCCACTGACCTTCTCCTGAGCTGTTATTAGGAATTGCTGTGATGAGGGGCGTAACTGGTCATTCTGAATTGGGGAAAATCTGGACACTAAATTAATAAAATAGTTTTTAACAAAGTTAAAATTAGGATGTAATGTGTAATCTACATGCAGAAAATCACACACACAGTTCAGGATCGATTCTGAAAAGGGAATTTTTTTTTTATCTTGACTTCTGGCACAGTAACTAGTGCGTTCAACAACAAAACAACAAACAAATCACTTAAATATTCAATGTGTATACATAGTTAGTTTGTATTTACCCGGAACTTGTTTTCTGGCAGTATTTTTCATTTTAGTTTTTCTTTGTGGCTTTTCAAAGACAACAGATCTTTAAGGACAGCTTTAGTCCCAGAAGTGAAGATTCGGAAAGAATAACATTACTTTGATCAACTGGAAGCTGCCAGCTGTTGGTCTTTTTACAACTAAACAAATAACTTTTGTGCAGTTACATTACCTTAGGCCAACTTCTGGCAGTTTACACATGACTGCCGGGAGCACCCATTTACAATTAAGGATTGCTGGATCAATTTCTTTAGACAGGCTACTTGTCAAGATTTTGCAAGCAGTGTCAGCTCTCACAGTAGGGAGCTAATCAAATTCAATAAATATCCTGATATGCTGTAGTAGCGCGATACGTGACAGACAGATGCGATACGTGACAGACAGATGGAGTACGTGACAGACAGATGCAATCAAATTTGAGTACAACACATATTCCTTTAAAAAATAAAAGGAGGAAGAAATCTTGCACAAGAAAAGAGGGCTGTATATTTAGGGTTTTGGATGCTTTTTTAATAACATAAATGCAATCTTACAATACAAATATATTCTCAAATATATAACTTTAACATTCATACACATATAAATCTAAACCCACACCCCACACCTTCGGTGATAATTATTACATAATAGGAATGGTATTTTTTTAAAGTCACTGCAGTAAGCCAACAGTAATATATTTCCTATATCTACCCATATTTTGTGTTCACTTCTTCCCTCCGGTAGATGATGCAGTTTACTGTATTTTGTGTTTTTCCCCTTTAATTTACACATTTAATAATAAAATAAAAGATCTAAACAAACAAAAACACTTTACAAAACAAAACGGCACTTTGGCCAAAAGAGACAATAAACACAGACTGTGAATAAACAAGTATCGTTCAGGGTTTAACGCCAGCACGAGTACCAATTGTTGTTGTATTTCTCTAGAGGCATCAATGGGCCCACAGGCTGCAATGCTGACAGTGGCAATGCTGTCAGCAGAAATGTTGACAGAGCCCAGGCTGGCTGTTCCAGACAGGGCAATCCTAGCAATGGCAATGCTTCTATTGGCAACTTTGGCAGCGGCAATGCTGACAACGACAATGCTGTTAGCGTACCAGCTGGCTCCTCCAGCCGGGGCAATCCTGACATTGGAAATGCTGCCCATGACAATGTTGGCAGCGACAATGCCAACAGCGGCTTGGCAGTGGACATGCTGCCAGCTGCAAGGCTGACAGTGGCAATGCCATCAGTGGAAATGCTGACAGCACCAAGGCTGGATCCTCCAGCAAATATATATATTAGGGCAGCAGTGTGGAGTAGTGGTTAGGGCTCTAGGACTCTTGACCGGAGGGTCGTGGGTTCAATCCCAGGTGGATAAGGGCATCTGCTAAGAAATAAATAATTATAATAATAACAAGTAAACGGGATCACTGCTGCTGTACCCTTGAGCAAGGTACTTAACCTAGATTGCTCCAGTAAAACTCCAACTGTATACATTGGTAATTGTATGCAAAAATAATGTGTAAAAAATTAATGTAATTGTATGTAAAAATAATGTGATATCTTGGAACAATTGTAAGTCGCCCTGGATAAGGGTGTCTGCTAAGAAATACGAAATAAATACAATATATGTTGTTATTCATGCATTTATTCATTATGTTATTCATGCACTATTCATTACCCCTATTCATGACCCAATTCATACCCCACCCCCAATAATCATAACCATATTCAGGTACATACAAAGTCCATAAGGTCACAAAGGTCACAGGAAGTCATCAATCATATTTTTGACCACTGACCTAAATGGCTGGTGTCCTTGATAAAAGCATTAAATTAATGGGAAAAAGATACGAGGTTCCATGCAATTCATCTAAACAGTAACACATCTAATTACCATCACTTTAGAAAATTAAAGAAGAGCCCCTTGTACATGAAAATCCATTATCTAACTGTGTCTTTAGTGAATTGCATCTGTAAAAAATATATTAATACAATGCATATCTAATAGCATTCCATGATGATAAATTGGGAAGCTTATAAGCTCTTATAAATAGCAAGTATGATTATGTACAAATAATATATACTTAATAATTGTGTGTTTAATAGCACATTTGATTTTACTTTTGTTTTCATAAAACTGGTCAAATGTTTTTAAAAGCTCAAAAGAAACACTCTCCTGTGTTGAGTTATTTCCCTAAACCTCTCACTGACAGGCAACCGGACCTATTACTTCAGAACCGTCAAACAGCTTGTGTCAGAAGAGAGTTTCAATCCACCTGAAAACTGCCCCCGACTGGGAGACAGCTTTCAGGCTACATGATATATCAGGGGACCCTACACTGCAAAGCAGCAGCTTTATAAGGGGAAGGCCTATAAACAATGCGTTAACTTATATTGGTTTCACTGGGCATTTGTATCTGCATTTATCAATTGAGGAGACATTAAAAAAGCAGTGCTGCATTCTCCACATAGCAGCCAAAAGGTTCCATCCTAAAGCATATTAAATGTCTCTGTTATTAATCCATCCTAAACATTGACTTTGAGCCAGCATAGCCAAACAGTGGCGTGCAGAGTTAAATAAACTGCCAGAAGTCAAGGACACAATGGCTGCTTTCCAACAGTACGAAGGTCACTCTTGAAATCAGGACTTAAAGCATGTGTTGCAGTAGGAATACCTCTGATCACAAAGGGGAACAAGACTAAAAGGCTAAAATATGCAGAAGAACACAGAAATTGGACTATGGAACAATGGTCAAAGGTGCTTTGGACTGTTGATGGATGGACAATGACACCTCTGCCTTCTGCCAGTTCTTTGTCAATTCAATGCTTTTCTTCTTTGTAAGTATTGCTCATCCTTGTTAGACAGCTTTTTGGGTCTCCAGTCCTGGGTTTGTCAATTACAGATCAGTTTGTCAAAAGGCAGGATTTGAACCCTAACTAGTCATACTTTCACTCCAGCTACATAACTGCTACACTACACAGATTCACATCTTAACTCTTTAAACACTATTTACATTTACCCTATCCAAATGGCAATACATTTCCTCAATATAGGTTGAACAATTTTGCCATTCCTGTAATGTGTGTGTGTGTGTTATTATCAGTAACGTGTTAGAACAGCTAATTGCTTCTGCAATTAACTTTGTTTATCAAGTTACTTCTCCAGTGAGAAAATACCATTTTACCAGACAAAACATAAATGTTTTTTTGTACTGTTGTTATGTTTTGTTTTGTTCGATTTTCTGTAAACACCAACTGTTGTTTTAAGAAAATACTTGTTTCATTCAGTCTCTCACCAATCTGTCCATTGGATTATTGATAACTGATTCTTCTATGGGATTAATGCACACTTCGCAAAGTTCTGAATTGCACACAAATTCGACGAGGAACGTCCCTCTGAACCAATTGAGCCAGTTGTACAGTAAGTACAAATAATTATACAATTCTACTTTGCTGCATTCCAATCTGATATTGCAATGTCATGTTATACAACATTTTGTTAAACATACTGTAACAATACTGTTTGACTTTTCTCAAGACATTTGTGTCTCGTGAAATAAATGTGGACATGATGTCTTTTTGTGTTTACATGTAAAGCCTCTCATTTCCTTTGAAACACCTACTTTTTCCCGAACGCTATGCAAATGAAGGAGAAGATTCTAAAGTTTCTTATAGGATTTAATAGGATAGTAAAAATCTTATAGGAATCATTTTAAAGTTTCTATAAGATCCGATGGGATCTGTCACGACTGTCTTGGCAGCTTGTCTATCGTAACACACACACACACACACACACACACACACATGCTTGCATTCCTATATTTGTGGGGATTTCTCATTGACTCTCATTATATTTTTATTTACTATTTCTAACTCCAGTCAGACAAAACTTCACACAGGGTAAAAGTCGACAACAAACTGAATGTTTTGCCACTTTTTTTTTTGAAGGCATATTTAATTCTTCAAAGGTGTTTTAAAAAGTAGGGACGTCCCCACAACGTCATTTTTCAGGAGTTACTATCTTTGTGGGGATATTTTCTCAAATTTTGTCTGCACATTGTTAGTAATACCTGCCCACAAACACACTATATACATATCCATTAAGTGCTTTGTGCTGGGGAAGGTTGCCCCAATGGTTTTTTGAAACTTAGCTTGTGTTTTTGATATCTCCACTTTAAATGGCTGGGCACTTTTGATAACTTGCCATTTTTTCACATTTCCAATGTGTTTTTGTTTCAGATAAGAGAATACATGAATGGCTGTATTTTACTGAATACAAGCAAGCAATTCAATAACAAAGAAATCAGTCATACACCATTTACAGAAAAGTGTGCTACACATAACTACATAGCCCTTATCTCTAACAACAGTCCTCCTCTCAAATGAGAAGAGAGGAGAAGAGCAAAGATAGTTAATGGTGGGAGAAATGTTATTTGCTTGCAGGCTTAAAGCCCATTCTTATCAGATCTCGCTAAGCAGATCACTGTTTCGATTTAGATTTGGTATCAATTGTATACACCATGGGATTTTGTTTAGGACTCCAATACATATAAAACAGACACCTGTGGATAGAAAATATCTTGTTTTTTTTGTAGAATAAACATAGTAGTCCTAGTTTAGAGGTTTCCAATCTCAATTCTAAACATTTGCACAGCAATTAGTTTTACGTAAAAAAAGAAAGAGAAGACACACAACGGACGTTCATAGTACTGTAGTTATTACACGAATAAGGATAGCTGAATAATTATGAGCACTCTATGAACATTCATGGCGTATTCTTTTTTATATAACAATAGCAATTTTGGAAAAGAAAGGATGTCAAACCTAAATTAAACAAGTAGATTCAGACAATTACTTTCCTTAGATCAAGCGCCACATTTGCTTTGCAACGGAACTTCATTTGGAGCAGTGTGATTAGCTAAAAGAACAATGTATTGTCAGATTCCACGTACTTCTTTTATCTATTTATATGCTCTGAACAGACTCTTAAAGTCAGTGGAGATGTTTAAGGAGGACTGTAGAAAAGTGGTGTGTGGTGCACATGTGTAGAGGTGATGCAATGCGTAAACAGATGACAACAAAGTTCACGGTCCAAACAATTCTTTATTTGTTTTTATAATCCCGGTCATTTGGCGACCGTAAATAATAGTCCCTGGCAATACACAGCAATGTGTGTTGCACAGTTTAAACCACGGGGTTCAGTTCCAAAATAATAAACGTGGTATAAACACACACAGAACACAAACACGATCACAAGTCCAGAGTGAGTGCTTTGGTGCAAGTTGTGAAATACAATTTATTAGTGAACAGTAATGCAGTGCTGTCCGGGTTAGTGTTGGCCTTTAGCGACAGCTCCTGGCTAATGTTAGCCATCTAACAATGACAAACAATGACAGTTAGAACAACAAAACAAACAGAACACTAAACACTCACGTTATTTTATCTCTGTACTCCTGTTACAGGTCCGTCCGAAACCATAACAAAGGAACAGATCGCTCAGCCACATTCCCTGATATACAGCCAGTCACGCTCTCTTTGGTAGCGAGTGCAATCACGTCTCCTCCAATCCATGACTGACACATCACCTACTGCAGTAAGGTGCTGACTTCTAGTATTGTGGCTTTGCCCCTTTTGGGTGGCCAACTTCCGACTGACCCTGGTATGAACTGTCAAACCATCCAGTCTGGGGCACACTGTTCCTGTTATACTGTGCCCTCAAAGGTCGCTCCCTGTCAGAAGGACACAGAGATGTTTTGGACTCTTGTAAGTGGATTGTTCGTACACTGACTTACAGATATTAGTATATCCAGACAACTTTTAAGTAATCAAGAGAAATCACAAAGACCCATTCAAATTTGAAGTTTTAATGAATCAGAGCAGTATTAGTACTCCTTCGGTTTATTAAATGCTTAAAAATGGATCTAGTGGTTACAGACCACGTCGGATCCCAGCTAATAGGCAAACAGTGTTAACACTTCAATACAATTATAGTTATCACATGTTTTGCCCTTAGGCCAGACATGCAAAACACTAAAACACCCATCACTAAATCCTAAAGCATCCAATATGTCACTCTCTAAAGCTAAAATATAATTCCTATCACTATAGCAATGCTTCAATATAAGTGAGATATAAATTCAAGTGTATGCTTACTTCCCAATATATGGAAGTGTTGTGTAGAATATAAGTATAGACAAAAGCTGTCTTCGAAGGCAGAGGCTTCTGAATATGACCAAACAGTAACCAGCTTTTCAGAGATCCTCAGAGAAAGCACCAAACAGCTTGTGTTACCAAGTTGAATGATATTGTACTGTACTGCATCATAAGACTTAATTAAATATAAACATTTGGTCTGTTTTGGCAGCTCTTACCTTTAAGTGAATAATATATTTAAAAAGTCATTGTGATGGGGTGCAGCCTATTTTGTGGTGGTTTTGTGTTTTTTTATTTTTTTCCAAAAACAAAACAAACAAAAAAATCCTGCACTCCTGCTCCGAGTCTCCAGAGGCGCTATCCCACCGCTAACACCAACTGTGACAGGCTGACCGAGGTAAGGAGGCTCAGAGTCAGGATGTGCAGGGAAAATAAAAGACTTTTAATTAAACAAAATACACAAAACAAAAGGCACAATGGCCAACCAAAAAGACAAACACAAAAACAGGCTTTAAACAAACTATACCAAAAAGAACCACTCACTCTCTCACACAGGTCTTCTCACTCTCACAAACACTTACCCACTAACATACCCAACCACTCCCTTTTATACAGGTGCCTGGGCTAATTGGGCAATTTGCACCTCATTAGCCCAGGCACATTCCACATTCCTCACACAAACTCACTCACTGAACCACACCCCAAACTCACTCATATCCACTCTAAACAATACAAAAACACAAAACCACCACAAAAAGGCTGCACCCCATCACAGTCATTGTCAAATTATTTCTATATGATCTCCTATCCTCTACTTTTGTGAGGTAATCCTCAGACTGACAACATATTTCCAGTACCACAAAGTTCTTTATTGCTTATTAAGATACAAGTATATATAGAGATGTTTTTTAAATATACAACACCAGCTCTGTTTAATTATTCCAGCCTTGGTCTAAAATATATTTCCTTCTTAACACTGGTTTTGTTTCGTGTATAAATATGTTTTAACAAACTTGGCTTCTCTCTATCTAAAATCGATAGGTTGCGGATGCAACCCCGGTTCCCTGAAAGAGAAAATAACCATCAAGTATGGGATATTGCCGTCAGGCAGTAGCGATTGGCTGAGCTTTTATAGCAAAGCTGCCGATAGGCCTCTGCGCGAGCTGCCACGTAAGCCCGCCCCCTTGGGAGCTTACTATACGCAGTGCGCAGAGATTCACTTCCTCTTTTGCTCTTCAGGCCATGAAGGCTTCTGGAGCGACCACGCGGCTTGATGGTTATTTTCTCTTTCAGGGAACCGGGGTTGCATCCGCAACCTATCGTTCCCTTTCAAGTCAAAAATAACCATCAAGTATGGGAATAGTGTACCCAAGCCGTCGCGAGGGAGGATTCTCGGCAGTAGGACAGACTTACGTCATAACGCAACAGCGTAGGCAACACATCTACACATATGCGGAGCTGAGCCTCAGCGTCTATGCTCGCAATGACACCTGTCCTAAGGTGGAATAGTCAACACCATGCTGTCAACCACTCTATACGTCCGCATCTTGAGGCATCATAGAGTGTAGTACAGATGCTCCAAACAGTGGAGCAGAGGAATCCAGTACGTTCAACCGGTAAAACCTCATGAAAGTATGCGGTGTAGCCCAACTGGCTGCAGCGCAAATGTCAGGCACCGGCACCCCTCTAAAGAGGGCCCAGGATGTCGCCATACCCCTAGTGGAATGCGCCTTCAACTGCCCTGGTGGCGGAAGGCCTGCAGATTCATAAGCTAATTTAATAGCATCCACTATCCAGTGGGAAAGGCGTTGTTTAGACAACGGCTGACCCAAAGTCCTAGAACCATGGCATATGAACAATTGTTCTGTTTGCCTCACAGTCATTGTACGGTCAATATAACACCTCAATGCCCGCACGGGCAGAGCATGTGTAACCGTTCTTCCTCTGGGGAAGAAAAAGGAGGAGGATGGAACGCCATCAACTTCGACTGGTTGGTTCATATGAAACGGGGATATGACCTTGGGTAAAAGGCCGGATTTGGACGCATGGAGACCTTAGAACCGTCTCCTGCGAAACGAGTACATGATGAATGCACTGAAAGTGCGTGTAACTTGCCCACGCGTTTTGCTGATACCACTGATAGCAAAAACGCAGTTTTTATAGACACAAGCTTCATGTCCACGCTGTGGAGAGGCTCGAACGGTGCCTTGGTAAGGGCTTCTAGCACCACGTCAAGGCTCCATGACGGTAAACTGGTCGTCCTTGGAGGCCGCAAACGTCTTGCGCCCTTCAGGAACTGCGATGCCAGAAAATGGCAACCTGGTGATAAACCGTCAATGCGTACATGGCAAGCCGATATGGCGGCTAAGTACACTTTAAGTGTAGAGGGAGATTTCCCTCATCTAACAGTTTCTGTAGAAACTGTAATATCACTGCCATAGGGCAGGATATTGGGTCATGGCCCTCCGCCAGACACCAACCTTGAAACAACTGCCACTTGTACGTATACTGCGACCTAGTAGAGGGTGCTCTAGCACTCTGAATGGTCGAAATCACCGCCGTCGAGAGCCCTAAGGCTGACAGGCTCCCGTTCAGGGGCCAAGCCCATAGCTGCATGAGCTTGGGGTTCGGGTGCCATAGCCCTCCTTGGGCTTGGGACAACAGGTCCGCTTCGCAGAGGGAGCTCCCTCGGCCGACCGTGCAACAACTGCACCAGGCTCGGGAACCATATTCTCCGAGGCCACCGAGGAGCAATTAGAATCACTGTCGCTTGCTCTACCCTGACCTTCTCTAAGAAGGCGGGGAGCATCGGAATCGGTGGAAACGCATATAGGAGCCCTGGCGGCCATTCGTGAGCCAGTGCATCGACTCCTAGGGGCTGTCGAGATCCTTCACTGAGAACCATAGGGGCAGTGCGTGGTCTCTTCGAAGCAAAGAGATCTACCTGGGCTGTGCCGAACCATTCCCAGATGCGCTCTACCACTTGAGGGTGGAGACGCCATTCGCCGGCAAGAGGGCCTCCTCTGGATAGGAGATCTGCTGCGTAATTGACTCTGCCCGGTAGGTGAACTGCACGCAGAGAGGTTAAACGCGGTTGTGCCCATAGCAACATCCGTGCTACCATCCGGTGAAGACCGAGGGACCGCAAGCCGCCCTGGCGGTTGATGTACGCCACAACTGTGGTGTTGTCTGACCGCACTAACACATGCTTGCCTAGAAGCACTGGCAAGAAGTGCCGGAGGGCGAGGTCCACCGCTCTGAGCTCCAGAGCATTGATGTGGGCTGACCTCCAGGGTCCTGACCACACTCCACGGGTCCCTGTCCCGTTCCAGACTGCTCCCCAACCGTGGTTGGAAGCGTCGGTCGTGATGACCTGCCTTCTGAAAATGGGACCCAAGCGTGCGCCTTGGCGGAGGTTTGACGGAACTTTCCACCAGCGTGGCGCTTCCCAGCAGGCTCGGGATACCCTTAGCCTGCGGTGTTTGTCTCTCCGCGGATGCAACGCGAAGGCATTGAACCAGGCCTGCAGAGGTCTCTGGTGTAGTAAGCCCAAAGGAAGGGCTTGCGAGGCGGCAGCCATCAACCCCAGCATGCGCTGACACAGCTCCATGCTGACTGTTTGTCTCAACCTGAATAGGGAGAGACACCGCTCCATCGAGGCAACTCTTTGCGTCGACAGGGTCGCTTCCATGGACACTGAGTCCAGATGCAGACCCAAGAATTCGGTCTGTTGGCTCAAGACTAGGCGGCTCTTTTCTGAATTGATCTTCAGACCTAGCCGCTGAAGATGGTCTGTAACCATCACTGTGTGCTGTGCCACCTGCTCCTTCGACTGCGCGCAGACGAGCCAGTCGTCCAGATAATTCAGCAGTCGGACACCTTGAGCCCGCAAGGGAGCTAGAATGGCATCCATACATTTTGAAAAGGTTCGAGGAGCTAGTGACAGGCCGAATGGAAGGACACAAAACTTGTATACCCTGCTCTGAAATGCGAAACGCAGATACTTCCTGTGACCGGGCAGATGGGAGCGTGAAAGTGCGATCTGTCAGGTCCACGGTGGTGAACCAGTCGCCGTGTCGGACTGACTGAATGATGTGCCTGTGCGTAAGCATCCTGAATGATAACACCCGCAGGTATTTGTTCAGTACTCGCAGATCTAAAATAGGACGGAGCCCGCCGTCCTTCTTGGGCACCAGGAAGTATTTGGAATAGAACCCTGGTCGATCAGAGCAGGGTCTACTTGTTGAATGGCACGCTTGCTGAGCAATGCCTGTATTTCCACATTCAGAGCTGAGGACTGAACCGAAGTCCTTTACTGCAGTTATAACCACTCCCCGGAAGGGGGGAGGTTTTAACTGGAACTGAAGGGTGTATCCGGTGGATATAGTTTTGTGCACCCAGATGTCGTTGGTGCATTGTTGCCAGAACTGGAGCTGGGAGACAGTGTAGGGGCGGGTTAACAGCTGCCTGGTGTTCTCAGGGCTGTTTAGGCTGGGCTCGTTCGCGAGGGGCCTGGCCAGAGCCCCGAGGGCGTGGCCTGCCACCACCTCTAGGGCGCCACCCTCCGCGCTGCGGTCTTGAAAATGGAGGTTGACCGCGTGCTGCTGTGCTTGAGGGAGAGGTCTTAGTACCCCCTGGCCGTGGCTGGTGCTGCGGTGGTGCTCTATGCCACTGGTGCTCCTGTTGGCGCCTTGGCTGGAACGGCTTATGCGGCCACATCTTAGCCATTTGCTGAGATGCCTCCCGGGCCTTAACAGAGAGTTGCAGCATCTCCTCCAACGCTGGGTCAAACGTGTGCCCGGCATAATAGGAGCATCTAACAAGGGGCCTTGTCAGGCTCCTGAACTCTCGCCTGCGAGAGCCAGAGCTGCCTTCTGGCGACCACCAGGGAAGCAATACTCCTGCCTTGAGCCCGTGCGTTCAACTGGGCTATTTTGACTAGGAGTTGTGCGACCAGCGCCAATTCCGCCCTCAGAGACGCCGATGGGTGCTCTGGGAGATCCTTCACCAGTGGCGCCTGGTAAACTGAAAGGAGGCTGGCCACGTTGGACAACCTAACTGCCTCTGTAGCCGCTAAGTAGCCCTTCTTTAAATGGATCTCAGTGGTCCTGCACTGCTTGTTAGGACATGCAGGGTCCTTAACCAGACCCGAAAGTGTCGGAGTCTTAACCAGGGCTGCAAAAGCAGCATCGACCGGGCGGAAAGGACGCCAGACCAGCCTCACTTGCTCCCTGCATGGCAAACGCGGAGGCCTTCCGCCGAGTTGCCGGTGAAGAAGCAGGGGCCCCAGGTGGACTGTACCTCCTTAATGAAATCAGGGAAGGCTGGGAGCGTCCTGGGCAGGTGGAGACCGCACCGATGGCGACTCAAACAGCGACCGCCGAGGTAATTCCATGGCTGGCCACTCAATTCCCAGGTGACGAAGTTGCTCGCTCCACCAATGACCACAAGGGATCACTGGTGTCCAGCGCCTCGAGTCAGTGTCTTGCTCGGAGTGCTGGGATGCCAGGTCAGTTTCCACACTGTCCTCCTCAAGGAGAGGCTCTCCTTCAGAAGCATCCCTGGAAATGGCATCTATGTCCCATACCCCTTGGGGTTGTTGGACAACAGGGACTGCCAGAGGCTGTGGCTGAAGCGCCGGCTGACTGGCAAGTGGTTCGGCTGGTGGTGCCCTGCTGGTAAGGGACATCAGCAACGATTGCTGGCCCATCATCACATCCATAAACTGAGACATCTTGGATGTGAGCTCTGCCACACCTGACTTGTCCCTATAACGCCTGTCCCGACGAGGAGAACGGGAGCGTCCCCTACGGCGGGGTGACAGGGAGCGAGACCGTGACCGACGGGAACGTTCCCTGCGAGGGGAGGAGCCTCGGGGCCGAATAGACGGGCTATGAGAACGCTCCTGGGTATGTCTGCGGTCTGGAGATCTTTGGCCAGCTGTAAGCTGAGAAGGGCTCCTGGATACCCGCAGTGTGACGGGCGGAGTCGCCGTGGATGACGGCGGGACAGACAGGGTGTAAGAAGACCCTGAGGAAGGGGAATGGCCACCCACCGCTTTCCTCGCCCTCTGGCGAAGAGTGCGCGGTTGAAAATTAGCGCACAATGCGCAAAACGATCTGTCTGCTAAGGCAGACGCGGCGTGCTCTGGTCCCAGGCACGCCACACAGTCCTCATGGGGATCGCTCGCTGGCAATTTTGCCTGGCAGGTGACGCAACGGTGGAACCGGACATGGTTGCCACTCCGACCCTGAACGCCGAATGGCGGCGTTGAACGTCAAGGTACGTGCACCAGCGGCGATGCGCCGATGCACCGGCGTCGCGCGCCGAGCGCCGAGTGCGTGCACTGATCATTAAGGCGTCGATGCGCCGGCGTCGAGCGCCAAAGTGTCGAGCGTCGAGGTGCGTGCACCGAAGCGTCGGCACCGGCGCCGGCGCCGGCGTCGAGCGTCGAGGTGCGTGCACCGAAGCGCCGAGGCGTCGACGCGACCGAGCGCCGGCGCCCGGCGTCGAGCGTCGAGGTGCGGCGCCGAAGCGTCAAGCGCCAACGCGTCGAAGCGCCGAGGTGCGCGCACGCGCCGAGGTGCGTGCACCGAAGCGCCGAGGCGCCGACGCGCCGAGCGTCGAAAGTGCCGGCGTTGAGCGTCGAGGTGCGTGCACCAAGCGTCGATGCGCCGGCGCCGAGGTGCGTGCACCGAGCGCCGAGGCGCCGAGGCGCCGAGCGCCGAGCGCCGGCGCCGAAGCGTCGAGGTGCGGCACCGGCGCCGGCGCCGAAAGCACCGAATCCCCAAGCGCAGACGCGCTAGCACCAAGCGCTGAAGCGCTGCACAAAGCGCCGAAGCGCAGCACGCCGGAGAGTGAGTACCAAGCGAGAACGCTAGCACAGACGCCTAAGCGTCAGCTGACCCGCAGAGGGGACACGCTAAGTGCTGGTACGGTGTCTTGGATGCTGTGCACTACCTACCTGTTGGTGCTGGGGATTGGGCTTAGTGGTCGTCTTCCTCTGTGTAGTGAATGGGAATGTATTTTTTTTTTTTTTTTTTTGAACGCTGCAGCAGCACTAATGGTAGTGATTAAGCAACTGGGACACAAAAAATATGTGGGCACAGTACACCTACCACGCGTTTTTTTGTTGTTTTTTTTTCAACACACCGCAGAAGCAGTATGTGGGAGACAGCAGTGCAGGCTCCACACACGCGGTCTAGCCAAGGCAAGACCGGGGCTGCAGACATGCGTGCGGCCGAGGCCAACGCATAGCGTCGCCGCTTACAAAATATATATATAACACACAATATATACAATTTTATTTACAAACCCAAAAACACAACACTAATAATCAAAAATAATATTAAAACAGGAAAGACGGAGACCACGAGACAACGCGATGTCGAAGCAAAGCGTGAAGGAAATATATAAAATATATAAAAATATATAAACAATTATATAATCCTTAACAATACCGAAAAGTAACTGAATAAACCCAGAGAAGGGGCAAAACCAGCTTCTCAAGCTTAAGCTTATCGAGTACAACAGTTACGAGCTCTAATGACCTACCGCTACCAATGCTGAAGACAAAAGAGGAAGTGAGTGTCTGCGCGACTGCGTATAGTAAGCTCCCAAGGGGGCGGGCTTACGTGGCAGCTCACGCAGAGGCCTATCGGCAGCTTTGCTATAAAAGCTCAGCCAATCGCTACTGCCTGACGGCAATATCCCATACTTGATGGTTATTTTCGACTTGAAAGGGAACCCCTGTTTCAGCAGTCCTTGACAACTTATAGATAAGGACTCGAGGAGACCCACTTTCTAACTTTCTTTTAATTAATAAGAAACTCGATTGTAAGTGTGATACTGCCACAAGGCAAGGTGAATGCTAGAGTAAAATGGGACAGAATACTACACCACCTGAAGATTAAGGAGCCCCAGGACACGTTTAGGTAAATTATAGAAAATTCTATTACCCAGAATATAAATGATTTATTTATCCAAATACTACACATGGGTTCTTTAATTCCAGGAGAGACATTATACACAGCCCAGATCACTCAGAATGAGCCCAGAAACAATACATTTATTTTATTTGGTAGGCAGCCTATACAAAAATAAACACGCCTGTTAAAATCTAAAAGAAGAAAAAAAATTCCCAGGTGAAGGGTTAATTAAAATAAAAAAGAATTCTAAAACTCAGTGTTGTTTAAATTCCAAACTTAAAAGTTGCTTAAAGGCCAAAAGTCCAGAACTCTAGTTGAAGGAGATATATCCAGAACAGTAGTACTAAGAAGTGTAGCAATCAAGAAAGCAGAGATCTGGAACTCAGATTGGAACACGATCCACCTGAAGCTGTAGTACAGCAAACAATGTAGCGAGGGCCTGGAGGTTCTCTGAAATATCAAACAAACTGGTGCCAGGATTACAATGGTACATAACCTAAAATCAACAAATCTTGGTAACTTATTTTACTACAATAAAAGTTAATAAAATGTACACAAATTACAATATACCAAACAGGAATAAGCAGGGTAATAGTTTCAATATAATTGAAAGAACAACAATAAAAAGGACGTCTTCACCAAAGCCTGCTACACGCCTCACCCCACATACAATCACAAACACAGTTAAAACCAAACAAACACTGCATACGACACTCCCTGTAAAAGTATTATCTTCACCGCTGTCAGTTCAGCTTACTGCCTGTTCTACCTTACTACACAAGCGCTACAGCTTTAAAAAGAAAAGCAAAACACTTACAATTTGCCTAGACGTAGACAACCTGCCTACAGTCCTGTGTGTGTAGTAATTCGCCTTGGTGGAGCCGGTTCGATTCTCTTTTGACCTGGAGTAGCGTCTCTAAACTTGCATGCGGGTTTTCTCAATGAGAGTGTCCTCCCGTTGTGCCTGTTTCCTCATCCTTCTGTCCTTTTGTTTCGTGTCTGTTCTTCCTTTCAATAAATTGCTCCTTTTTAATCTCCTCAGCTGTGTTTGGGGAATGGCTATATCTGCGCCATTGGCTCCTCAGCCACTGCGCCATAGTGCAGCTGGTCGGGAACACTGTCAATGAAAAGCAATCACAATTGGTAGTACATGCAGCCCAGCTCAGAGAGAACGTAACTCAAAAACAAGGAAACGTGCAAGTAAATCATAAAATACATTCAAATGCAAAACAAAATAAAAATACACACACTGAAAATTATTAACATAGAAAGTGATTATATGAACTTAAATAATAAATACAAAATATAATAAAATCTGTGCAATACAAATATTATTAATTATTACAACAAAACAATACAAACAAAAGTGACAACTGTCAACAGGTCATATTTTGCTAGATTCAAGAGACTGCTCAAAATGATATCTCTACTGATAAGATACCTACATCCTAATTCTCACTAGCAAGCTCTCGTTAATTTTATAAACATAATGAGGTCATGGACTGTGGCAGAGTGGTTAACTGTGTGCAGGTGCAGGAATGCAGCAGTGATTAATGAACAGGCAGACAACGATAATCCAGGTGCAATGTTATTTTATTTTTAAATCTGATGACACACAAACACAGTCAATAATAAGGGTGATAAGCAGTACAGCGGCATGTATTGCTTTATTGTAATCCACGGGTTGGTCCCAAAATAATAACAGTCCCTTCCTTAAACACCCACACAAAATACATACACAAGTCCACAGTGTGTGTTAAAGTGCTCGTGGAGTAAATACAGTTCTTTGTGAAACAAAGTGCAGTAATGTCCGGGTAAGTGCTGGCCTGTAGCGACAGCTCCGGATTGTGTTTAGCCATCTAATAAATAACAAACAGTACAATTAGACTTGACAAAACAAACACTAAACACTCACGGTTATTTTACTTTCATCCTTCAGCGTTTCTCTTAACCATAAACAAAAGGAACAGATCACTTAGCTACATCCCCTATTTGTACCTTCAGTCACGCCCCTTGGTTAGCGAAAGTGCAGCCGTTTCTCCTCCAATCCGCGGTTGCTACATTGCTTTCCCTCTGTACTGCAGCTGAGCCCACTTTCTAGATGGCTGACTTCCACCTAACCCTGGGAATGAATTGTCAGGCCATCCAGTCCAGGGCACTCTGTTCCCTTTACACTGCGTCCTCACAGGTCGGGAGGGAGATGTAGCACCAAGAATCATTTTGTCTCTGTAACATGGACGTTAGAGCATTCATTGTTTTTCTTGTACAATAAGGTACCTTTCGTTAGTTAATATACAGGATTAAACAGAGCAACAATCTTGAATTGAAGACAGCATCTGACCAGACTCATTTCCCCTTATCTCTGAATGTCTAACACTGCCTCGCTCAGACAGGAAAAAGCGAGCAGCTCCATGCATGTACCAATGTTGTTAAATTAAATCATAGCTAATATTAGATTCTCTCATTTTAGACAACAGTTTTCCTGTAATAATACTTCTGTTCTTTATTACAGTAACACCTTACATAAGTGCAAAGCCTGACTTTAATTCAAATATTCTATTACAATTTACCCAAACAGATTACTTCTCTCCAGAGATTGTTATTCTTTTTATTAGATTGCAATACCTAAGAGGCTCTGTATTTTAGCTTAAAACTGCTTCCAAATTAAAGTTAATGATAAAACATTTCATGACCTCTCTTTGCTCAGACTCACACAGAACCTATAATAATATGTTTTACTGTTATACTGGAATATTCAAAAGGAATATAAAATCCTACAATATTCCCCTAGGCTAGTATATTATAAACATCATACCGAACAATGTGTTTTAATCATTTGTTTACAACATCCAGTTCATGTCAAGCAGATCAGCTCGGTCCCAGCAGGACTGACAGTCTTGGTCAGGATCGTTTATCCATTTCTGCACATCACAGGTGTGGGTGACAGTCTTTAAAAGCCTGATACCTGCAAAAACCTAGTTAGCCAGGCTCTCATCTCCATCTCATCTCCAGTGGGAAAACTCCAAAGAAATTAAGCTGGTTCTATCAGAGTCATGAATCTCTGTTGCATACACCTTTCACTCAAAAATGTGCTTGCACCTTGTTCAAGGGAGGAAGGGTTTTACGGTCACACGTGACAGTATCCTTTCGGACCAGCAGCTGACTAAATGCGTCCGGGACAGAGATATCCCAGCAAATGCATCCGGGTGTCAATCATACCTGACCCTCGTCCGGTTCCTAGTAGCTGACTGATCCCAGAACAAACAAAACAAAAGGCACGGTGGCCAAAATACACAGGTTTAACAAAAACTCACCAAACATAAACAAACATGTAAATACAACACAACAGAACATGGAACACAGAACACGCACCTCCACCTCATCAATCCTATCCTAACTAACTCACACCCGTGAGCACCCAATTTATACACCTGTGGCTGGAGCCTTACTTAATCATTTTATAACTTATTCAATTCATGGCTCCAGCCACATTCCCACATGTTTTGACAGGGAGCAGTTTAACCCCCTCCCTGCCAACCTATTATTCCCCACAACAAACACATACGTGCTTTCGCCCTGCCACACTGCCACAGGAGTTCAATTATCAACTTGTCTTTTCTTTAGTGCTTTTAAGCAGTGCTGGTAGTCATTCGATCAGAAAAGGGACTGCTGAAAACTCATGATCGTTGTGATAGGTGCCCTGCAATTAGACTGTACATTCACCCTGACATGAACCTAGAGCTCTGGAAGGCTGAGAAAATCTGAAATGGGTAATTTAGTTATTTCAGATGCAAGAGAATACTGATTGCCTGCAGGTGGAGCTAACAAAACTGCCTAAATATAAACCAAGTTTATAAGCCATATTTCAGTCTTTACACCAAAATGCAATGTTTTGCAACCTTTTTAAGAGCAAATCTTGGTCATTAGTTACAAGTGTATAGTACAAATCAAAGGAAGTAGAATGCACTGGTGAGACCACACTTAGAATACTGTGTTCAACTTCCTGCAATACAAAGAGGACATTGTGGTCCTGGAGTCCAGCAAAGAGCAGCCATAAAGGCATAGGACGGAGGGGGGTGATGCTGGGATGCCAGAATCACTGTCGAGCCCTCTTGAGGTGTCGTGGGCTAGTCGACGAAACACCGAGGATGGAAGGTGCCCACTTGAAGACCCCAGAGATGTACCCTACTTAGCTCAATCCAGACGGTTGTCATGCTGATGCGCTGGGGAGAACGCACTATGGTTGATCCCCGAGCTAGCATCACAGCCGTTGTGTATGCTGATGCGCTAGGGAGGCAATAAGCTGATCCCTGGAGACAGCATTACACTTCAGCCATCAACACCAGACAGAAGGATATCTACATCATCATATGGAAGGAAGCGCAAATGGATGGAGACACATATGGATCACATTAGTTTACTGTGAAGCTATGTCTTAGTTGGTGCTTATCTTGGCGAGAGCCAAGTTCAAATCAGCATGAAGTTTTAACATCTACTCTCATGTAATGGAAATCATGAAGATCTGGATACGTCCAGTGACTGCTGTGAATAGTGCAGCTGGCAACAAGGGAAAAACCTTGTGACAGCCTGGAGAGACAGCTGACTGGAGGAAAGAGACAAGGGTTAGCTACCCTTGTCGGCAGTATCCAGCTCTGTGTTTACAGGATGCTGGAGACACCCGCCCAAGGCTTCAAAGAAATTAAAGAGAAAAATACCCCTAGAGTCTGCGAGAGCGGGGGCGGAAGATGACTCAACGTTGGACAACACGGTTAAGGACTTAGGAACGGAAACGGATATGAGTATGGAGAGTACTTCATAAAAGACTAGTTCAAGATCTGCAGTTAGCAAAGACATGGAACTCCAGGTTTGTGTCTGCGGCTGGAGCAAGGCGACAACGGTCAGGGGTTTGAAGATTCATCAAGGGAGAATGAAACGCTTGAGGGAGAAGGGACAAGGGCCTCGCATTGATCAGTACTCCTTACGAAGTCAGTCAAGTCAGTCGAATGAAATCCAGCGACAGGAAGCAAACCACAGTTCGCAGGATATCAGCACCCCTGTCATAGATGTGAGGAGGACTTGCATGGACACAGTTAGTGATGAACCTAATGATCCTTGTGAACCCGGTCAGACAAACCAGTATAAGAGAGAAAAGAACCTCAACGGGCACAAGCCTGGAGTTAAATGGCCAAGAGCTTGCGAGAAAACTGCATGGGACACAGTAAACACAGATCTCTGCTTTGCATTGGAAAGGTTAAGTGGAACAGTTGAAAAGAAACTGGATACATTTGGGGACATCATCTACGCATATGGAAGCGAGAGGTTTGGAGTTGAAAAAAGGAAGGAAAAAGTACAAACTATTCCTGGAAAGTCTAGACGGCAGCAGGAGACTGAACGCTTAGTTAGAGAAAGGAGACAGTTGAGGAAGCAATGGAGAAGAGCAGAAGAAAGTCAGAAGGAGGGACTCAATTTCTTACAAAGGGTCATAAAAGATAAGCTTGCAACATTGCGCAGAGCTGAGCGCCCACGAAATGCTACAAAAAGAAGGAGCGTGCGAAAACTAACTTTTATAAAGACCCATTCAAATTTGTAAAGAAGTTATTCACCAGTGAGAAGAATGGCGCACTAAAAGCATCTAAGTTTGAGCTGGAGAGATATTTGGAGGAAACACATACAGATTCAAAAAGGCAGGAGCCTATGTCAATTCCTTCAGACATCCCACCTATCAATCCACCAGAATACCAAATGGAGGACTGTGCACCTAAGTGGAAAGAAGTAGCGCAAGTTGTGAAAAAAGCAAGGGCTTCATCATCTCCAGGGCCTAATGGAGTTCCGTACAGAGTGTACAAGAGTGCTTCAGGAGTTCTACGAATCCTGTGGAAATTGATGAAAGTAGCATGGGAAAAACAGGTTGTACCAAGAGCATGGCGCTGAGCAGATGGAGTCTTTATACCTAAAGAAAAAGATTCTAGAAGCATCAGTCAGTTTCGCCCTATTTCCCTATTAAACGTAGAAGGCAAGATTTTCTTCAGCATTATTGCTCAGAGATTGTCAACTTACCTATTAAAGAACTGCTTCATTGACACTTCAATACAAAAAGCGGGCATTCCAGGTTTCCCAGGATGCTTAGAACACATCAATGTGATCTGGCAACAAATTCAATCAGATAAAAAGGAGAGGAAGGAGCTCCATGTGACATTCCTGGATTTGGCTAATGCATATGGTTCAGTGCCACATGAACTTCTTTGGGCAGCATTTGATTTTTTCAGTGTACCAATGACAATAACAAATCTAGTGAAAGCCTACTTTGGAGATTTGCAATTTAGTTTTTCAACTTCATTATTCAGCACTACATGGCAATGCCTAGAAGTTGGAATAATGGCAGGATGCACCATTTCTCCACTGGCTTTTACCATGGCAATGGAAGTAATAATTAGGGCATCAAAATGGGTAGTGGGAGGAGAGCGCTTGGCTTCTGGAATGCGACTACCACCAATTCGAGCATACATGGATGACATGACAACCATGACTACAACAGTAGCCTGCACTAATCGGTTATTGGGCAAATTAACCAATAACATTGAATGGGCACGAATGCAATTCAAGCCCACTAAGTCAAGGAGCATCTCTATAATTAAAGGTAAAGTAGTAGATAAAACGTTCTTCATTAATGGTGAGGCAATACCAACAGTGTCTGAGAAGCCAGTGAAGAGCCTTGGGAGATGGTACGACGGGGATCTAAAGGACACAGTTCGTGTGGGAGAAGTTAGACAACAAGCTGTGGAATGGTTGAAGAGCATAGACAGCAGCGCTTTACCAGGCAAACTAAAACTTTAGTGCTTTCAGTTTGGTCTACTGCCAAGGTTGCTGTGGCCACTGACTGTGTACGAGGTTTCTTTGACAACAGTAGAGAAGCTGGAAGCTTTAATCAGTTCACACATCAGGAAATGGTTGGGAGTTCCACGCTGCCTCAGCAGAGTGGGACTTTATGGTAAAGGAATACTGCAGCTACCTGTCTCCGCTCTAACCGAGGAGTTTAAGTGTGCCAAGGTCCGACTGGAAATGACATTAGTAGAGTCACGCGACAAATGCGTAAGGGAGGCAGCACCTGTGTTGAAAACTGGAAGAAAGTGGGCGGCAAAGAAAGCTGTGGAGGATGCAAAGGCTGCCCTTCGAATTGGTGATATCATGGGGCAAGTTCAGCATGGAAGAGGGGTCTTGGTCTCAGTTCAGCTCCTCCTACATGGCACAAGGCAGCCCCAGCTCAACGGAGGAAGCTGGTAGTCAACGAGGTGCAAAAGCAGGAGGAGAGGATGAGGTGTATAAAGGCCATTTCCCAGGGTAAGCAGGGAGAATGGATGAGATGGGAGAGTGTGGAACAACGCAAGATTGGCTGGCAAGACCTATGGTCAATGGAACAGAGCAGGATCAGTTTCCTTATAAGGTCAACATATGATGTTCTCCCATCACCACAGAACCTAAACCTTTGGGTAGGAGAGGATCCCTCATGTCCTTTGTGTTCATCACCTGCAACATTAAGGCACATTTTGACAGGATGTAAGGTGGCTCTTAGCCAAGGACGGTTTACTTGGCGCTATGACCAGGTGCTGCGATGTTTGGCCTTAGCATTGGAAGACAAGCGTAACATGACCAATAAGTTGCGACCTGTTCCATCAAAATATTACACACAAAGACAACATTCCTCCGCCCAGGAGAGCAACCACCAAGAAAAGGTGTTAAAACCAATCCTCGCCCAGGACAACTGGAAGCTGCTAGAGACTGGAAAATGCTGGCAGATGTTGGTCAACAGCTTATTTTTCCACCTGAGATTGCCACCACAAACCTTCGACCAGATATTGTCTTGTGGTCTGGATCAGCACGCCTTGTTCACCTGGTAGAGTTAACAGTGCCATGGGAGGATGCTGTAGATGAGGCGTATGAGAGGAAGAAACTGCGGTATGCTCAACTAGCCACTGAAGCGGAACAGCGAGGATGGAGAGTCTGGGTTTACCCAGTGGAAGTGGGATGTCGAGGATTTGTGGCACACTCTACAACCCGGTTTCTCAGAGATGTCGGATTCAATGGCCAAGAGTTGCGTCGCACAGTGAAGAACTTATCTGAAGCAGCAGAGAGGAACAGCAACTGGCTGTGGTTGAGACAGAGAGATTCTGGCTGGGGATCTCAAGCACAATAGAAAGAAAGAAACGCTGATGTACAGGTAAGTAAGCTGGGCTGAGTTGAGTGGGGACGGAGGGGGTGATGCTGGGACGCCAGAATCACTGTCGAGCCCTCTTGAGGTGTCGTGGGCTAGTCGACGAAACACCGAGGACGGAAGGTGCCCATTTGAAGACCCCAGAGATGTACCCTACTTAGCTCAATCCAGACGGTTGTCATGCTGATGCGCTGGGGAGAACGCACTATGGTTGATCCTCGGAGCCAGCATCGCAGCCGTTGTGTGTGCTGATGCGCTAGGGAGGCAATAAGCTGATCCCTGGAGCCAGCATTACACTTCAGCCATCAACACCAGACAGAAGGATATCTACATCATCATATGGAAGAAAGCGCAAATGGATGGAGACACATATGGATCACATTAGTTTACTGTGAAGCTACGTCTTAGTTGGTGCTTATCTTGGCGAGAGCCAAGTTCAAATCAGCATGAAGTTTTAACATCTACTCTCATGTAATGGAAATCAGCAAATGCATCCGGGTGTCAATCATACCTGACCCTCGTCCGGTTCCTAGTAGCTGACTGATCCCAGAACAAACAAAACAAAAGGCACGGTGGCCAAAATACACAGGTTTAACAAAAACTCACCAAACATAAACAAACATGTAAATACAACACAACAGAACATGGAACACAGAACACGCACCTCCACCTCAACAATCCTATCCTAACTAACTCACACCCGTGAGCACCCAATTTATACACCTGTGGCTGGAGCCTTACTTAATCATTTTATAACTTATTCAATTCATGGCTCCAGCCACATTCCCACATGTTTTGACAGGGAGCAGTTTAACCCCTCCCTGCCAACCTATTATTCCCCACAACAAACACATACGTGCTTTCGCCCTGCCACACTGCCACAGGAGTTCAATTATCAACTTGTCTTTTCTTTAGTGCTTTTAAGCAGTGCTGGTAGTCATTCAATCGGAAAAGGGACTGCTGAAAACTCATGATCGTTGTGATAGGTGCCCTGCAATTAGACTGTACATTCACCCTGACATGAACCTAGAGCTCTGGAAGGCTGAGAAAATCTGAAATGAGTAATTTAGTTATTTCAGATGCAAGAGAATACTGATTGCCTGCAGGTGGAGCTAACAAAACTGCCTAAATATAAACCAAGTTTATAAGCCATATTTCAGTCTTTACACCAAAATGCAATGTTTTGCAACCTTTTAAGAGCAAATCTTGGTCATTAGTTACAAGTGTATAGTACAAATCAAAGGAAGTAGAATGCACTGGTGAGACCACACTTAGAATACTGTGTTCAACTTCCTGCAATACAAAGAGGACATTGTGGTCCTGGAGTCCAGCAAAGAGCAGCCATAAAGGCATAGGCTATAAAGGTTTCGAAATTGAATCTACCTGTAGTTAGCCTACATCACAGAAGAGTAACAGGGGACTTGATCTGCAACATCTTAAAGGAGTTGCCAACGTTAATCCTAGCCAGTACTTTAAGTGCAGTATTGATTATAACTGATTGGTGTAAAAGCCTGGTATCAGCTATCATATTTATACAATGTGTTGACCTTGGTTTATTGTCATTCAACTAAATTTAACAAATGGTCACCCTGGGGGTTGTAAAGCTACACATTTCCTGAGCCCACCAGTGAAATTAATTACAATTAACATGTATCTTACCTCTCTCCTCTTCTGGTGAAAAATACCTGTGGCATCATTAAAAATGTAAAATGATAAAATTAGAAGATGATCTGCACATTATCAATGTCACTCCAGCCCAGTTAGAATAAAAATGTAGAATAAACTTAGAATAAAAAATTCAAATGGCTACATATATTCACATTGCTAGTTCGCTACTAGTCCACACTTTAACACAAAAACATGACTGTGTTGCTACTGCTTTGAAATTGAAGCGGTCGGTTAGTCGGTGCAGCCCCTGTTCTGAACAGAAAACAATATTTTAATAGCTGCGGACAGCGCTCCAGATAAGGTCTGGGTCTGGGAGTAACTTACCCTCTAATTGTAACACTGAGAGAGCAAAATGTACTTTCAGTGGGTAAAATGCAACATTACCTTGAAGTCATGAGTAATCTCCATAAATACTGTACAGTCTTTAATGGTAATGGGGTAGGCATTAAAAAAGAGCCTTCCATTTTAACTGCAATGTTACTTTGAACTACTGTGCAACCATGTGTGTGTTTTCAAGGTATGACACTGACTGTAAATTAATTACATTACTTATATTTTAACATTAAATTCTTAAGCTCAGTGAACATGTTAAAACTTCAATATAAAGGCTTACAGATACATAAAATAATGAAATGCATTAATAAGTTATAAAACAGTTTGTTTAATATTATAGGCACCTCTTTTTTAGCGGTTGCCTCTGACGATGGTTCCAGTTGGATTTGTAGCTGGACTGGGGTGTTTACACTTCAACCTGCAGATATATTAGGAGAGGTGGGCAGTCAGGTGTAAACAGAATATAAAAGGCTTGAATATAGATTAATAATACAAATTACTAAAGCATAAGTTCATATTCATTAAGATGACTGTTACTTACTTTAAAATACGTTTTTAATTACAGATTTGTCCTTTAAGTAGTTATTTTACTATTTCTAAGTATTTTCTATTAATTCTCTGAAGTCGCTTTACATATTTAGAAGATAGAACAAAGTACTGCAGGCTAATTAATTAACCTTACTTGGTTTTTACCTCTGAACATCTGGACTTAAATCCAGCTCTCTCTCTCTCTCTCTCTCTCTCTCTCTCTCTCTCTCTCTCTCTCTCTCTCTCTCTCTCTCTCTCTCTCTCTCTCTCTCTCTCTCTCTGGATTTAAAAGGACATTGTGCAGCCTGCTGGTCAAATATCAACTATTGTAATTGCTTTAGGTCAGTCAGTGTGTTTTTAGTGTGTTTTTCAGTTTAATTTACTGTCCATGTTTAGACCTGAAATTAGTTTCGTTGGCATGCTTCTTTTCGGTACAGTTATTGAATTCAAGTGTACTGCAAGTCATAGAGTCAGGGAAATACAGTACATCATTATTGAATTCAAGTGTTCTGTAAGTCATGGTCATAGGGTAAAATATAGAGTTATGGCAATGGACTACTTATTATAGTAAACTAGAAAACAAAACAAAGCTAAAAATAAAAGTTTGCCACACAAGGCGAGCACTAGCCTCATTAAAAGAGACATCCCGCTCCAGGAACCTACTACACTACAAAATCCTCTCTATACTGATTTGGATTAATATCCCCTAAACTAACCAAATACTGTTGCTCCTGAAGTCCCGGCCTCCCAGTGACTCTGGGTCGATGCGATGGTCCTGGCTGGGCAGAGCCTTCAAAGGCACTGTCTTGTAGTTGAAGGGTTCTGTAGTAGTCCTGGATGTAAACAAAGCGTCCTTCTATGTTACATGGCGGTGCAGTCACCTCGAGCTGTGGCACGCCTCCAGCCAATCCGGACCTCCTGATCAGCTCAGCGCAGGGTGAGACTACCTGTTCAATTAGTTGCCTAGCAACACATCACCTGTTACGCATCCCAGCTGACAACATCCACGCAAGAACCAGCGACAAAGTCCTCCCTGTCACACTCTCCTGTTTATGGAGCAGTTTACTGTATTTTGTGTTCATTCTCCCCTGGTTCATGGTGCAGTTTACTGTATTTTATGTTCATTCTCCCCTGGTTCATGGTGCAGTTTACTGTATTTTGTGTTCACTCTCCCCTGGTTCATGGTGCAGTTTACTGTATTTTGTGTTCATTCTCCCCTGGTTCATGGTGCAGTTTACTGTATTTTGTGTTCATTCTCCCCTGGTTCATGGTGCAGTTTACTGCATCTGCACTCCTATTTGATTTGAGCAGTTCACAGGAAGCCTCAACGCACCAAAACTCCAGGATGGGACCACACAGGACAAATTAAGCAGTGAAAACTCTAAATGAAAAATGGATTTCATTAAAAGAGCAATTAAATGTTTTCTCATCTCCTGAGTTTCAATCAATGCACGACTGGATGTTTGTGTTCTCTTTACTTATTACCATGCATAACTGATGCAGTTGCACTAGGAACCCTACACAGATTGTAATTTTAATTTCCCTTAACACCTTTCCTGTTTAATCAAGGATGCTTTATATGGCCAGTTGGCTTGGGAGGTGTAATAATTTAATGGAGTTAATGAAAACCAATATTCTCTGCCTTTTCATCAGATTAACCATTCTGGAGTCAGTAATTCTTTTAACACTGCAGGCCTAAACATAGACTAAAAAATAAAGCATTTTGACCCTCCAGAGTGTCCATAAGTTCCCAACATTCAATATACATTTTTAAATAGAATTACGAGTCTGTAAGGAAAGAGTTAATTAAAAGAACATAAGTACAAAGCTATGATTGAGATGCAATTGTGTTGCTGCTATGTGGGCAGTGTATGCTGCTATCAGGGAAATAATGTGTTATTGCCTGGGAAAGGAGCTATACAATGAACAGAACTGACCTCACTTGATCTGGTGCAGGTAATGGTGCATTTACACTAGCTGTTTTTAGGACGGCTTTGGGCCGTCTCTGGTCCTTTTTCTGCAGTGTAATCGCACAAGGCCAACTCTCAGCTGTCCTAAAAACGGCCCACTAAAGACGTGGCTCAGCGCCAGATTAGGTCCGTCCGAAAGGCCGTGTAAACTCACCCGACTTTAGGATGGCTCACGCACGATGTGAGTGCCGCTTGGCTCCTCCCCACGGAATCTAAACAGGAAGAAGCTGCAGTGCCGTTGCTGCGTCACAAAAAGAGAAGAACGACTTGAGACACGTCCTGAAAAACTTCATCATGAGGTAACAATTCACATACATATCAATGCATCACAAGTAAACACTTATTCCTTGAATGTATATGCTTCTATATATGTTGTTTCTCAATAATGCATTTAAACTACAGTACAAGTGGAATCCTATTGCTTTCCTAACATTCAGTATAGGTTCAGCATTTCATTCTAACACAGCACCTTAACTCCTCTGTCTCAATCTCAGCACAGGCTGCGCAGCTCTGCTGGTAGGTGATGATGTCACTCTGACATTTCCCTCAGCTCAACTTCACAGAGTGGCCCTGCGTCTACCACTCACAGTCAATATAACTCTAGTTAAACACAAACATTTATCATTTAAATGGAAAACTAAACTTTGCTCAATTGCAACTCTTCTAATAACATATCACAACTAAGGCTGGACTACAATTGTTTACTAACAATTACACAAGTAAACATTCAAATAAGCACTTCATATAACTAAGCAGCTTAGTTACTTTTTAAGGTTCAAACTGTGAGGTTTTTCATAATCGCGTTAAAAGCGCAATGTAAGATAACTATTTTATCAATTTCTATATGTTGTAATTACCATTAATTACTCTAGTTCCATAAGGGAAAGGAAAGGGAATTATATTCAATGGTTCCTTGAAGAAGACCCCAAAAGTATGCAGAACAACTTCCGTTGTTGTTATATTTTCGCTTTGTTTCCACAAATCTTCAAACCCAAGTTGGGCTCCTTTATCTTCAAAACCCAAGTAGGGGTTCTACACACGTCCCATGTGTACCTTTATCTTCAAAACCCAAGTGGGGGTTTCACACACATCCTGTAAGTTTTCTTCTTTGAATGCTTCGCCTCGCAGGCAGACACAGTCTTGTTATGCTGTGTGTTTTCTTCTTTCCTTGAATGCTTCGCCTCGAAGGCAGACAAAGTCTCATTATGCTGTGGTTACGTCTGGAAACAGAAGCTTGTATCCGAGCCGGGAATGGTTCTATTCGACGCGTAGATAAACTGACTTGCAGACGTCTCATTTTCCTATCAGCAGGAGTCCTGAACATGGAGCTTTCTTTGACGTTCGTTTATTGCAGGGTACAGAATCTTCTTGCAGTCAAGAGGTATAAAGTTTAACCCTATCTTCTCTTACGAAGTCATGTTAGACTCAGAAACCAATTCGGGAACCAAATCGGAAACCAATTCAATGTGCTTGCTGCAAGTTGCCCGTTCTTATAGGACTTTCACATAAAGACCTATACATTACCCCTACAACTGTCTTCCTTTGTTTTGGACAATGAGTTGCCTCACCCTGCATGGGATGAATACATTTTCTATTTATGACTTTTGTTTCCTCCATAAATTCTGATTGGATGCTCCGATCTATTTATGATCCTGTAGAGACCCCTTTGTGTCGGGTACAGTTAAAGTCCACCGGCCCGAGGCTCACTACCCCCTCCTTGGTGCTGGGTGCTCGGAAGTTGCTCCAGTCAGTAGTTGCCCTGCATACTGTGTGCTCAAGAATGAATCCAAAAAATTAGTTCAGATATGTACTTATATCAAAAATAGTTATTAATTCCAGGCAATTGTGCCTACAGAATCAATAAAGAGAACTTGTTAAATTCAGCTTAAATCCTTTTGTGTGTGCTCCTTCACACACAGATACATACATGATTTAGTTTCCTTACAAGTCTTTGTTTTGGTTGCTGATGGACAAAGGTTTCCGGAAACATGGCTTAAAAGAATAGAAGATTCTTTTCTATGAAGATAGGCTGAAGGAACTGAATAAAGAAGTGTTCAAATCTGTAAAGTTAACCCTAGCCAATACTTTAAATACAGTAACCAGGACCAGAGGAAACACACCATAAAAATCGTTTTATAGGTTGCACTTGCATAAAAGTCGCTCTCCCTTTTGAGACTTCAATTTTAGGAATACACCTTTTGTGTTTAAAATACTTTTTTACAATTAATTTTTTCCTACATGCTCCACACCGATAAATAAAGAAAGATACACAGGTTTAGTCTCGAAATAACCCTTGTTTGCAACATTTTATTCCATTAATAATTTTACAGTGTTGTTTTTCATTTTTAGTTAAACTGCTAGAAACTATTCGTTTTTCAAAATTTTAAAAGTAGTAACTAGCAGAGTGTAAAATCAAGTTATGCATCACACATCACATCTGTATTAAACTACCGGTATTTTATTTTAGCTTATCAAGTACTCAGACAAGTTCAAGAACATATCTTCTTTGCTTTACTGAACATTTCTTTCCAAAGCCATACTTAGACAATAGTTCCTGCAGCATTGGCTTTTACAAGTGTGTTGTATTAATTCAAATTTAAAAGAAAAGTATTAAACAGTGCTGCTTCATCAATTAAAAAGCAAAAAATCAAATAAACTAAACAGTGCACAATTTAATGACCTGCATTATTATAGCATTGCAGTTACAATGTGGTACGGATCCCAGAGGCAGGTTCAGTTTGAATGTTGACAAATCAGTGGCTCGTGATGGGTGGGAAGAAGGAAATTCACAGAGACTGACAGCTATTGTGTTATCACTAAGTGAAGCAGTATAGCTGTGACGCTTTTAAGAGGAGGTCAGTCAAGAGTCTGAAGGCTTATGCTTAACATTCAAAATGACTAAGAGTATTGAGAGTAAGAAATTAAAACTTTTAATTGAACAGTGGTTTTGTGTTTCTACCTAGCAACATGAATGCCGTAGATCCTGAACAAATAAATGGGGTTGTTGACAGTTAAGTTTGTGTGACATGACCGTGGCTGTAGTAATCCCATTGTGGCCCTGGCACAGTAGTTTAATTAGACACACCGGTGCATACGTCGCACCGGTGTATTAGTCGCTCCCCCCTTTTAACCCTTTGCGGTCCTTTGTCGGACTGGGTCCGACATTGCAATTATTCCCATCAGGTCCTTTGTCGGACCCTGACCGACATCATCCAAAAACGCAAAAACGCAAAAGTCGGTTTTTCAACGGAAAAAGCCGAGAAAACCTTTCAATGGCCGAGTGGGAGTGAAAGGAGCCGAGACAAGCCGATAAAAAAAAATTAAAAAAGGCGTATCCCATGAATAGTCATACTACCCCTGGCATCAGATGGGGCGGTCATATGGAAACAAGCTGGGAGTTACAGTATCAGCACAGAGACTATCACAGACATTTGCAGAGCTTTTTGAGATGTTATAGCAATAAAATAATGACTTGGATTGCATTATTGAGGAGTTTGGTGATAAAACGAGTCATCAGGAGACGATTGATCGGTATGTACGACTATTATTATTATTATTTTTCATTTGGTAGCATATGTGAAAGCGATAGCAAACGAAAGGGTGGGCGGGCTGGAGATCCCTAGTGAGTGCTTTGTTGATATGCAGGGCCATTTAAACCCGTTTGACTGTGGAAAAAATACTTTTAAACAGCTGCCTAAAATTAACTGCGCGTGTGAAAATAAATTGGACCTGGCGAGCCTGACGCAGAATTAATAAATGGACCGCAAAGGGTTAAGGGCCCCACAAACATGCCTAGAAAATCAACTTATACAATATTTTTTACGGTAGTTGGGAATTAGGAGGAGCTAGACATGGGACAGAAAGGAGATAATCCTTCACACAGAAAGGGGTGAGGGTTTGGAATGGGTTATCTTGATGCTAAATCGCTGTGATCCTTTAAGATCAACCAGCTACTAGGAACTGAACAAGCATTGATGGGCTGCATGGCCTCCTTTCCTTGCATTTTGTTCAGCATTTACTTTATAGAACATACCATTGCATTACCCCATCTTAATTATATTATCTAAAAAAACTGTAAAAAATATCAAGGGTTGTGAAACACACAGTTATTTGTGATACATTTACAATTTAATGTTAACATGGCCTGAGTGTTAACTAACCAAGTAAAAGTTTTGTTTTTCTGTGTATAAAACATTTCAAAGCTAGCTTCATGAAAGAAAAGCTCCTGGGTTAGCAGGTGCAGTAGCTGTTTTGTTCGCCCAGCATGGGGCTCCAACATTTGTTAGCAAGTGAAGGGATGTTTTTAACATCTTTAGACAATCAGGGAGTGGAATATGACCTGCATGATGTCTCTGCATGCCATTAGAATTCTGTATGATTCCCACTCCGGAGCTGAGCTTACTGCGCCCTGCCAATTGCCTAATGAGATTTGACACTATTCTGCTGAGCCAACAAAACACAATTTTATTTTTTAAATTGCTTTCCTTGTACCTTATCCCCTTTAGTCCTTTCTTTCTTTTTGCTATGTTTTGTTATTTCTAGGGTCAACAAAAGCAACACGGGAGGTAGGGCTTTTTCTTGTTGAGCTCTGAAATTATGGAATGCTCTGCCTCGCTTGTCAGGAAGCTGGGACCGTTACAGTTTTCAAGTCAAGACTAAAACGCACTTTTATAAAATCTCTTTCTTATCTTAGTGGACTTTAATCTAACTTTAAAACTGCTGCTTTTGTATTATGTGTATACTGTTATTAAAATCTGTTATTTAAATGGTCGGATTATGGCAGTTGTATATGTGTCATGCTATACAAATACATTGTGGTTTGTTCGTTTTTTCTGCTATGTACTGTACAGTGCTTTTGCGATAATGATGTCACATGTTAAGTTAATACATTGTGTGTAGGTATTGTATAAGATATGACGTGTGAGATGCTGGCTGCTCAAACTGTGTGACATTATGTCTCTTGTAACAAGAGCCACCCTACCCATGACGTATTACCTGATTACAAACACAAAACAAACACTGTATGCAGGAACAGCAATTTAACGGCCAACCACCAGCCCCACTGGTGGTGTTTGAGGAAGAGGTAAACTCACGACACTGCCTGAATACTATTAACTTGAATACTATTGGTAGCTGCCACTGATTGACACAATTACAGTCCAATGCCTGCTTGAATTTTGGCAGTGGCTGCAAATTATATTTACAAGTCAGTTTCCTGCTTGAAATAGCTTTACATTCACCCCTTATAATTCCTTTGAATTTAAGACACAGCCCAAATTTCTCACCCTCAACTTAAGGAAAACATTTGAAATTAAAATAAAGATGCACTTACAAAGATGCATTTACTCATATAAGAAAATGATGTATGGAGGCAGTTTGCAGTCATCTGCTGTCACACAGAGCATTACAGTTATGCACTGCTTCTCATTTTCAGTTGGGATTGCTCACACATGTTCTCAGGGGTGCTGGAACTAGGGGTGTTGGGGTGCGGCACCTGCTTCCATCATATACAGGGGTTACAGTATTGTTCAATGGCTTTCAGCACACCCACTATAAAAATTGTTCCAGCGCCACTGCATGTTTCTCTCTATTTGTGAACTGTGGTATTGCTTGGCAAGTAGAAAAATACAGGGGTCTGATTAGAACTGAGCCTAATAATGAAACACTGAAATTGTAAAGCTTCTCTTGGAATTCCTCAGGAAGCAATGACGCTTTGTGACAGGGAGGACCCTATCACTGGCTCAGCTGTGCTGCTGCTGTGGTAAACAGGAAGGCTTGCCCAGAGCTCAGGTGATTGTGAAGCTGATTGGTGGCGGGCATGCCCAGGGAACCTACGCCTGTTTAAGAATGCAGCAGCACCAGTTTGAGGCGCCTGGTTTGTTTACATTGAGGAGGAGAGCTTCCGCTCCGCAGGATAACTACTACAGAACCCTTTAACTGCCAGTCAGTCAAGTTGCTGTTTGTGTACTCGGACTGTCACATCTTTCATTGGCGATTTTTAATACACGCATCACTATACTGTACTTGAATTTAAGATGCCTTTTATTTAATGTAGTATGCCTGTATTTAATGAATTTGCATTGTTTTTTTACTGTTGAATTTAATGTATTCTTCCTGCCGATTCTTCCTGAGCAACATACGAAGAATCCGACCCTTGCTCACCAACTACTCCACCCAGCTCCTGGTCCAGGCCCTGGTACTCTCCCGCCTAGACTACTGCAACTCCCTCCTGGCCGGTCTCCCTGTGTCCACCACCCGTCTGCTCCAGCTCATCCAGAACTCCGCTGCTCGCCTGGTGTTCTCTCTGCCTCGCTTCTCCCATGCTACTCCACTGCTCCGCTCAATCCACTGGCTCCCGATCACAGCTCGCATCCAGTTCAAGACTCTTGTACTCGCCACCGATGCCTTGACCAGACTGCACCCAGCTACCTCCATACCCTCATCTCTCCCTAAACCCCCACCCGACCTCTCCGCCGCCTGCACTAGAAGACTGGCAGTACCTCTGCTACGCCCCTGCCTCCAGAGCCCGCTTTTCTCCACCCTCGCCCTGCAGTGGTGGAACGACATTCCTACGGATGTCAGCACTGCCCAGTCCCTGACCACCTTCCCGGCGCCTCTTCAAGACACAGCTCTTCAGACAACACCTGTAAAACTCAGCTCTTCCCTTCTGGACAATATAGCACTCTGCCTTTAATGCACTTTAACTTGCACTTATCTGCTCCCAATTTTACTGTATTTAATCCTGCATTTAATCCAATCTGTAATATCTTGTATTTCACTTGCACTCGTATGTAACCCTGACGTAACTATCAACACTGTTATCTGCTCTTCAATTGCCCCTATATCAAATCGTACTGTGTTTTGTATTTGCTCTTATTAGGACTGAAGTCAATGTATTTTGTATCTTGCTCTTATTTGTACTGTAATTCTTGATATGTATTTTATTTTGTATACAACTGTAAGTCGCCCTGGGTATGGGTGTCTGCAAATAAATAAACAACAACAACAACAAAAACAATAATAATAATAATAATAATAATTGGTTTAAATTGGACAGCAGTTATTCGTCAATCAATGACTTCCTGTAGGCCTGACCTAGATCTTTAGCACCCTCTTTCATTTGTGTAGCTTCCACCCAAAGACTAACACCCCCTCAAGGGGGTCTGCCTTTAAGTGCTATATTAATTCATTTCTGGCAGAGCCCCTTCGCTTCTTTATAGCTTCTTGATTGCATTCTAAGTTGCAGTAACATCCTCCAATCCTGTAAGAGGGACATTACAAAGACAATTAGGTTTAAAGTGATTTATGAAATGAAGTGCTTAGGCTTGCTCTCTCCTATTCCATGGCCTCCTGCTTTTCCAGGGTGTTATTTCAGTAATGGAGCCGTGAGGATCAATACCAGTAAATACAAATGGTGTTCCCTCTCCCGAAGCAGTTATGAAGGAAACAGTCAGACGCACGACACCCGTCCCAGGAAATATTCCAAATCTTTTTTTATACCTTCCTGTGTACGAACTTTCTATGAGAGTTTTTGTGTTCCATTGATTCTATTTTTTCAATCTTGCCATGAGCTAAGTTAGCCTTATATGTTAGCCCCAACTGTGACCAATTAAGGTACAATACAGGGGTGGGGGAGGTGATACTAGTGACAGCATGCCCCAAATATATAAAATGTGCACTTTGTTAACTGAGAATGAGGAAGGGTTGGGATAAAGTGAGCTGTCCTGTTTCCAACCTCAGCTCTGCAACGGTAGGCTTTTGTCTTCTTTTTATCGAATCCTAGCATGGTTTCCCACAACTGTGTTCAGCATCAATTCCTATTGAATGGTGGAATGGGAGATACCCAAGGAGGCCCTACTCTTCTCTCATCAAGATGACAAGCTGACACTTCATGTCCTATGGCACAGAACTACAGTCTGTCACAACCTGGGCTATCGTGAAGTTTGGCAAGCAAGCTGTTGTTAATTTCCACCCAGGAGATGACATGTTTTTTCAAGGGGCTCAGTTTGCTGTAGTTGAAAAGTCCCTGCAAGCTGAAAACCTGCAATCCTGTAACGGTAAGCATGCTCAGCGAGGATGCTGGGAGGGGAGCAATCCCAGCCCACAACAGATGCCCTACACTCAGGAGGGGGGTTGCAATCAAACTGTTCATTAAGACTTGCCTGCAGGTGTCCTTCTAACTGGGTGTGGGTCTTTCTCTTTATCTGCTTTCTTCACTCTTTATTTTCTTCTTTTCTTCTCTCCACCCATCTCTTCTCCACCTTTTTGCTTCCCATTCTCTTTCTTCATTTCCAGTTTCCCCTTTCAAAGTGTGATAATGCAGCATAATACCTGCAACAAATATATAAAATGTGTCTTTATTTAAACAATTCAAAAGTGAATTAAAAAGTCTAGTTAAAAGCAACCAGCAGCACTGACATCAAATTATGAGTCATCTGCAGTTTGGAGAAGAGGGTCTGCCTGCTTAAACTGTGCGAAATTAACAATATGAGACCCCCTACACATGACATATTACCTTATTATGAATTACAAAGACAAGGATTATACTCAGGGACTGCAATTATAAATCTGAACACCAAGCCACCTGGCGAGGCTGAAAAAGTGGAGGTTGGGGAGGAAGTACATTGAAAGCACAGCACTGACCGTAAAGAGGTTTAAATCCACCTGGCTTGATTACTGTTGGAAGCTGACACTGATTGAAAGTTGATGTGAAAGTCGGAGTTATCTCCTTTGTCCAATGTCTGCTGGAATCATGGCTGGAACATGTGGAGAACTACAGTGAAGCTAACTTGGCTTTACTATTGTAATATTAACTGAAATTCCCGTTATTCTTAAAAGTCTAGTAGCTTCACATCTCGTTTTTCACACAGTATTCATGGCACACACCCGGATTGCATCAACCAAAAATAAGTGCTTGATGTAATCTAGGTGTATTCCCTATGATGAGGCTGTTCTTTACACAGAGTGGTGAGGGTATGGAATGTATTACCTAGTCATGCTGTGGATGCTGAATCACTGGGATCCTTTAAGACTTGACAAAGTGTTCAGATCAACTAGCTACTAAGAACAAGACAAGCATAGAGGGCTGAATGGCCTCCTCTCGTTTGTAAATTTTGTTGAAAAACCCCCAGAAATACTTGAACTTAACCACAGTGCAGAAAATTAAGGTTTTATAACTCTAAATCCAATAGAATCCCTGACGATCTATAAAATGGCGGACACACTGTTGTCAGGACTAATATGATGTAATGTCATATGTGTGGTTACATAGTATGTCATACCAGAGCTCATGTTTTAGGAACTGGGCATGATAAGATAAAAGCATATAAAATACAGTCTCAAGACAACTGTAAATGATATTGTAAATGCTATTACCGGTGAGAAATTACATTTCAGGCAGAGGTTATAAATATATTTCAGCATCTGTGTCCCATGGATGTTCAAATATGCATCCATTCGCTGGTGTGATAGGATTTTAAAGGGTTTTTAGATTATGGCTGTATTTACTGCTTGTGTCACTAAAGAGGGAGATATCTTTATCTGGCGTCTGCACCTGAGAGAGATAAAACCAGACCATTATTTTTTAAGGGATGCTTCCCCGGTTTATCATTTGAAAATAAAATCTCAGCTTGTCAATATTACCGGTCATCTCTCCATGCTGTATCAATACACAAGCTTCATGTAAAGTGATGGGAATGCTTCTGTGAGTTACATGTTAATTTCCCTTGATTTAGAGCTGTGATCATTCTTAAAACTTTGTGTTTAGCAAAATATTATGGAGGCTGTAAACTGTAAGCTGCTTATACTGTATCTGATAAACATCTACCACACATTTAGTAAACTCTAAATGTAAAACAGTAACATGTAGCTGAATGAGTAATATAATGTTGTCTGTGTACAAATACGGTTCAACTTTTGTAAGGCAAAAGGTGAGTCAGGGGAGTGCAGGTTCCTGGCTGTCCAAAGCTGCTGGTCTTTGCTGGTGAATCCTCAGGGTGCATTGGCTCTGGCGCTGGGTACGGTGAGCTTACACTTGGCAATAATTGCTAGTTGGCAAATTGCTATTGAATTGCAGAGTGAATTGCTTGCCATCTTGCCGAGAGAGTCAGAGAGGCTCTGACTCTGGAGCAATATTGCCGGTACTTTTTCTACATATGATGTAATTTCACTCGACATTCCAAGATGGCAGCGGCCAAAGAAAAGTGGAGTTTCGAAGAGGAGGCTTTATTAATCTTTTTTTTTTTTTTTAAGTAAAGTTTGTCTTTTGCTCTGATTATTTTTAAAGAAGGTAAGAAGGAAATATTATATTCTGGGCCTGCATTAAAATTCAACACAACAGTAGACAACTCGTTAAAAATGATCTTAGCAGTTTTGGTGGTTCTTGGTTCTTGTACTTGGGTTTGTACTTGTTGGTTTTACAAATTATGTTTGCAAATGTTATGTGGTTAAGAAAAATAGTACTTTATCAATCAATCAATCAATCAATCAATCAATCTTTATTTTATATAGCGCCTTTCATAGTGGACCACCATCACAAAGACCTTTACAAGATGCAGTAACAACAAGAAATCCATAATACTTTAAATACAGAGAAATGCATAATACATGATATACAGTAAAAAAAAAAAGCATAATATATTAAATACAGTGGAAAGTGCATAATACATGATAGTAACATAATACATGAAATAGTAGCAGCAACACAGCAGCTAATAGCAGATATCAGGCTAACTAAACTTAGCTGATTAATTAATAATAATCTATACCCAGATTAAAGCAGAAAAAAAAACCTCTCTAATATTCAAGTAAAGTTACAGTACGACTGCTTGTTATTCCTTTAGGATGTTGTTTTAAACATAGATCAGAAAATTGTATGACATATTTAGAGGGAATATTATATTGCACTGAATTATAACAATGCATAATGTACTGTGAAACAGCAGGATACCACACAGATAGTGTGACAGAGACAGAATAATTCTTGGTGATAAATCTCCCTCCTGACCTGTGAGGGCGCTGTGTAAAGGGAACAGAGTGCCCTGGACTGGATGGCCAGACAATTAATTCCCAGGGTTAGGCGGAAGTCGTCCATCTAGAAAGGTGGTGGAGCTACAGTACACTAAATCATCAACCCGGAAGGGAAACGATGTGGCAGCCGCGGATTGGTGGAGCGGTTGCAATCGTTAACCAAGGGGTCATGATTGACGGTATATAAGGGGACGTAGCGAGGTGATCTGTTCCTTTGTTATGGTTAACGCTAAACCGGAAGGAGAACCGTATTGTAATCGTGAGTGCTTTGTTTGTTTTGTCGTGTCTAAAAACTGTTTGTTGTTATCAGACGGCTAACACGCTGCGTAGCTGTTGCTGAAGGCCAGCATCAAACCCGGACCACATTGCAGTTGTGTCACGATTAACTGTATTTGCACCACGAGCACTATAGCACTCACTGTGGACTTGTGATTGTGTTTGTGTTACATGTGTGTGTTTAAATATCGGGACTATTATTCTGGGCCAACCAACCCGTGGATTACAACAGAGCAATATGCAAACCATTGTGTATTGTCTGTTATCATTATTGTTTACTGTTTTGTCATCACACTTTGGATTATAAAAATAAACCTCAATTTTATCAGTACTTTGTTGTCTGTCATTGTCTTGAGCACATTGTTAGCAATTATTGCTAGCAGTAATTGCTAGCAATAATTGCCTAGTGTAATCACACCCCAGGCAAAATCGTCAGGGACATTGCTACAGCGGTCCTTTCTGGCCAGGCGTCTGCAAGGCTTTCTGCATGATGCTGATGGGACAAGATTAAAGTGTGCTTGTGTTCAAAAGCAGTGGCTTATTTCACAGCTAAGGATGACACCAATATATTCTGGTTATGGTGCTTGCAGTTGTTATTAAAGTTTATCAGATTCAAAAGAATGCATATTTCCTATTTGAATTGTTCTTGATGTATTTAAAAAATATATAAGTATAGGCATACAAACTGAGAACTTACTCTACCCAATAGTATTATTATTAGTATTATCATTATTATTGTTTATTTCTTAGCCACGGCAACTTACAGCTGTTACAAAATATCACAAAACAAAGTACCACATTGCTAAATGTCACATTGCACAATATCACATTACAGATAAGAGCAATTACAAAGTACAGTGAAATCAGTAGATAGTAAGCTCAAAAACAAATAAGAGCAAAGTAAAGAATACAGTAAATAATTACATTTAAGAGCAAATTCGACTAAGAACAGTAAACGTATAGTAAAAATGTTTGCTTCTCAGAGTAAATTCCATTAAGAGCACGTAGTAAGTACGATAAATGGATAAGAACAATTTAAAATAAGAGCAATTATAAAAACCGTGAATGCAGATACCTTTATCTAGTAGGACCAGATATCATTTTTTAAATACATGTTTGCAATAACATGTGCTTCTTTCAAAACTCCAAACAATGAGTGGGGTGATTAAATTGATGTGTGTAAGTTTTACTTGAATAAACCAACATGAAAAAAATATTAGAAGCTCAATTTTCGAAACAAAAAACAGCTTCAGTGATGCTACTGGTGGAAATGAATCTACATCACTTAACACAATTAGAAATTCTGGCCTGAAATTAAGAAGGGGCGAAGCCCTGGCTCATGCCCCCTGAACTCCACTAAGGTTAACATCAAAATAAAAAAATCAGTATTTGAAAAGGCGCCCATAAAAAGGGTAAAACATGCTAAATGTCACTTGAAGCTAATTGTTCATTAAAGACCTCTAAGTATGTTTAAAAATAAATGGCACTTCAGAAAAAAATGCAATGCAGAAAGAAGAAAATATCCACGCCTTAATTTCTCTCCAAACTAAATAACTACAGAAAAAAAGGTTCCTAAGCTCTCTCAGGGAAAACAATACCCTATCATCTGAAAACTTTCAATTGTTTACATAACCTTTTTTAAATAAGCAGGATTATGAGAACTAATTAGAGCCTTTTGAATATAGAAGTGTACATTTTCATTTTTCTCACAAAACATAATTTGTAATAGATGTGTTCAGAACTATATATTGGTGTGGCTTTCCCAAACAAAGAGTCCCTAATTGCAGGACTGTGGGGCGAGGTGTAACTGACTTTCAGCTAACATTGTTTTTTTTTTAAACATCATTTTACATTTCAAGAAAATTATACAAATTACCATGAACCACTACCAATTCATAATCTGACAAACCCTTTCTTATTAACATCTATTATGCCCATTTTCCCCCAATTTAGTCCAGTTGTGTTCCTTCACAGCTGCAATTCCCACAACAGTGCAGAAAAACTGAGTGTCAGTGGCTGTCCTCTGATCCCACGACCAAGACAACTGCCCCTTTACACCCAGGAGCTCGAGGGCATATGTCAGCCAGATACCAGCCCCTGGATGACAAAGGCCAGCCCTGCAGTTGTCCGCTTTGAGCTCAATTGGTGCCTGGTCAGCAGGGTCTGCTGCAGCGCGGTGAGGAGAAACAGTCCCTGACGGTTTTGCCTCCCTAACCCACGAGAGCACCACAGCCAGTGCTCCCTCTGGAATCCCCAGTGAAGACCAGTAACTTCACACAGCAAGTAACCTGCTCTCCCCAGACAATATGACTCACCCTGCACACCAGAAGGATGCGTCTATACCAGGTGATCCATCTTGCTATTGCGACACTAGAACATTGAAGTTGAAAAAGCCTGGTGATCAGATACGCTTTAGTTTCGAAATTACTTTTTAAAGTGTAAAATATAAAAGGCAGTTTTGCAGCTAAACACTCCCTAGATATTATGATTAGCCTTTTCACTGCCAAGCTAAATAGAATCTCCAAGGTCAAAAATGGCAATTTTACATTGTTCTTTTAAAGGCTTTGTTTGAGCATTTTACAACCTCGTAACTAAATTATTGATAGACGCTTAGAGAAATACGTTGGTGCAGACAGTGATAAAAAAATACATTTCTTTGGGGGAATACCACAAACCTGTAGCTGCTCTAGTTTTTTTTTAGCTGTGTTGTATCTTGACTGTGTTGGATACTTACAAACAAGCATAGCAGATCTCTTGATGTGACCAGTAAATGTAGGAGTACATGACTGGGAATATAATTACAGCTAAAATGAGTGACCATAAATTGTAATTTGTGATTCCATAAATCTTATTTGTTTTGCACTTACATTATTATTATTATTATTATTATTATTATTATTATTATTATTATTATTATTATTTCTTTCTTAGCAGACGCCCTTCTCCAGGGCGACTTACAATTGTTACAAGATATCACATTATTTTTTACATACAATTACCCATTTATACAGTTGGGTTTTTACTGGAGCAATCTAGGTAAAGTACCTTGCTCAAGGGTACAGCAGCAGTGTCCCCCACCTGGGATTGAACCCACGACCCTCTGGTCAAGAGTCCTAGAGCCCTAACCACTACTCCACACTGCTGTAAAATGCAGCTCTCTGCTGTAAAATTTCTCTCTTTAAAAGAAAACTACCCGAATTGCCCAAAAAATAAACCAAAATAATGTGACAAAAATGTGAGACTTTATTTTTGCATGTTAATCAAGTCATAGTCACATGATTTGAATGGAATGAGGAAGGCACTCGCAGGATTCTCCAGAAAAAGGCAGAGAAATATTGTAACAACTAAGCAACAAAAACCAGAGCACTCACTGTCAAATAGTAAGGTGAATATAAAAACGCAATTCTAATGACATGTAAAGCTACCATGTACACTATGTTTGGTAACCGGGCTGTGTTTGCATGTCTTCAATTGTGCTTCCCTGTTCAATTGATTGAGTCAAAGCGTTTGGGGACAAACTCTGTCAGGGAACTTAAGAGGTCTCCTGTGAGCACACATTAAAGCACAGATATCTCACTGTCGCCAGAAAATTAAACCTCAACAGTGTGTTGATCATCCTCGATAACGGAGGTCGAGGACCTGTTTGGCTTGTCATTTCTCAAAGGCTGAATTGGGTTCACACTGTAGTGTTTTTTTTCATGTATTTTGTTTTTTTTATCTTCAAAAAGGGGACAATGGCATCGGCTTCAGTAGGTAAGATGCTGGGAGACTCCATGAGGTTCATAAGAAGCTCTGTGAACCATGTTTTTTGCTTTTATATGCCTTGGCAATCATTAATCATGGTAACGCAGAGCTAAGCATGTTAGTAGTCAAGGGGTTAACCTTTTTAGCGCCTATAAGAGCTTTAATTATTTTACTATGTCTATTAATATGCCAGTGACAAGCGGGCTTGTATATATTATTAAGCATAAAACCTACAAAAACAGAGCGATCTTTAGCAGAAATATTTCCGATCTTTCATGCAGCTGAAGACATTTTAAAGAAATCGTGCAGCTCTGTGAAGTGTGTCATTTATCGGAAGCAAACTAAACCGGCTGCCAGGTTCCTAAATGCAGTGTATTGCAAAAGATAGGGCGTCAATAAGGCAAATGTTTTCTGTATATTTACACAACTCTTTCTGAAATGGGAATTTTCACAGGAAACAGCATATTACACAACAATGGGTACATTTCACAGAAATAGTGAAATCTGCGATATGCAGCCTTACACATGAGACTTATGTAAAATGGGGACGACTTTGAACAAATTTCTCTCTGAAGCACAACAGCGTAACCTGGGCAGACATAACTATGAATGCACCGTTTTCTACAGCAGCGCGTCAAAGTTTACACAAACAAAACGGACTTAGAAGGTAGAAACATATAATGTATAAAATAATAATAGGGTCAGAATATATTACCTCATCAAAATATGTCTCTCGTTTGGTTTGCATTACGGTTAAAAACTAACTGGTAATATAGTCTGACCCATATATTATTCTCTATATATTATACACATACATATAATATATACAAGGTTTCCTACAGAGCCAGCACTTCTGATCCTTACAGTCATCTACAAACGGAGCTAAAACCCAGCAGTCAACATGCTTAGCTGAGTACATTCTCAGAATATTGGTAGGAGATCTACAATAGGCTACTCTACTCACCCACATTTCCCACTGCATAATTTAATAATAATAATAATAATAATAATAATAATAATAATAATAATAATAATAATAATAATAATAATAATAAATAGCTGCATCCAAATTCCAGAGATGTGCAAGGTCTCGCCAATAGAATGTTGTTGGTGTTCTTTTTTTTTTTGGGGGGGGGGGGGGGATCCAGTATACTAGTAGACTATACGAGTTCAACACATTTCTCAGTAGATGCTAATCCTCCCGGCATTTTTGTAACTTCCTGGAACTTCGTTCTGTAAGTCTTGCAGCAAGCTGGCGTTAAGCCCCATATTTTCTTGGAACCAGCAGGGTTCTTTTTCTTTTTCATGTTTTTGTTCTGTGAAACAAATCTTGGCCTATGAATCAGGTTTAAGAGATTTGTCCAACTCTACACATGGTCGCTCAAGCCTAGTGTTGAGATCAGGAGTTCGCAGCAATTATATAGGAGACCATTTGTACGAATTCCCAGCTGTGCTAATTTAATACATTTTGCGGTACAAACATGACTTTTTTGGTCTTGGTCGGCACCCATGATAGATGCTACTTAAGGCTAGTGTAACATGTATTTTACTTTCAATGGAAATCTCAAACAGTAAAAAAAAAAAAAAAAAAAAAAGATGTCAGAGTATATAATGCTGTCTCAATATTTAACTTATATTCCAAAATATAATGTTTTTTAACAGCACTGAAAAAAAGATACTGACAAGCTGTAAAAATGTGAAATAGTAAACAGTACCACTTTGAAATGTACCTTTGTATCCATGATAAGGCTAGTGTAACGTGAATTACATCTTATCTTACTGCTAAGGGACTGAAAAGTCTAAGCTTAAAGCAAATCGCTATCTGATCACCAAACATGAAAATAACAAAAGTGTTAAGGATAAAAACAAATTTGTATATGCTTTGCAAAGGGTTTCATTATTTGTTTATTTCATTTTTTGCAAAGGGCTGTGTTTTTTTAAACTTATACAACAACTAATCTATACAGCACTATCATTTTATGAGTCACCTGCAAGTGGCAATAATTTGAAATGTTGAATAACTCATGTCACATAAAAAAACACTAAACGGTCTCTAAACCCTTTTTTCTATTTGGTCAGATAAAGTTGCAGGGCTACTTCCAGCAGATCTCAGTTGTTAATAAAGAATTGCTTGGTATGGCCTTTAGTTATAGTAGAAAGTTGGATGAAGTTAGTCACAAACGGGATCTTCACTGCTGAAGTCCCATGAAAACATGGTACCGCTTTCAAATTTGTTGCCATGCAAAAAAACCCTTTCTTTAGTCAATTTAAGCAGCTGAGGCTTTTTAGCGTGGGAAGGCCATTTATCCATCCTTTTTAGCCATACCAGGATTTGGCCACGCACTTGCTATAGCATGAGGAATGTGTGTGATATGTGTGTGCTAGGTCACATTCTCATGACAATGGAGAAAGAATTTAAAATGTCTAAACTGCATGTAACCAAGCCAATGTGACATTTTAACTCTCTCAGCCCCACCTACTTTCTTTCTAAATACATTGCCTGTCCATTATATTCTATATGAATAGAATTTAGAACTTTTATTTCACATCATGCAATCATGGAAACTATGTTGTGATCCACCCCTAATCACATATGCAACCAGGATGTCCTATAAAGAGCCCTTGGCCTATGCCTTCCTATCGTTTCTTTGTTTGGTCCTCCTCCCCCCATGCCTCTACCTTGCAGCATGCCTTGTCTGGAGTGATGCTCGGCCAATTGTGTGCCGTCCCCTGGGTGCTCCCATCCATGGTCAGCTGTGGAACAGCCTGGACTCGAACTGGCGACGTCCAGGCTATAGAGCGCATCCTGCACTCCACGCGGAGTGCCTTTACTGGCCGCGCCACTCGGGAGCCCCTTTCCAGTATCATGTTTTGACCCCGAAGACACAACCGAGGTGAAATGACCTAGGCATTGCAAGTGTAATAGATATGCAGAGGCATAGTTAACTTTCTTTAATCAAATGCACAAGATACATGTTCACTATTATATGTGTTTCTTGCAAAACTGTACATTTATGACATGTAGATATCGAGAGTGCAAAGCTACACTTTGTAGCTTCTAATATTGGTATACTCAATTGTTACAAGAGGAATGGATAAGAGGCTGACCTTTCTTACATTGCATTAGACAAGGCACTAATAGAGTGAGGAAGATAAGATGAAAAGGTCTAAATTCTTTGGAAACCAATAAAATGACTAATTTATAACTGCTCCAGAATGGGAAGTCAATACAAATCTAATTCACAAATGTTGTGGAAGTGAGCAAAGAGCACAGTAAAGGCCAGAGCTTTTATCACAGTGAAGCCTTCCTTGACAGGTTTGCTTGATGTAATTCAGTTTGGCTTACATCCCCCCAGAGGTGTGGAGCTATCAGAATGGAAAAATAACACTTTTACTGCTTTCATCTTTGGATGCCGCTGCAATAAAAGGGTCAAATATACAGGTGAAAAAATAAATAAACCACCGACTCTATGTATTATGTACACTTTCTGTGTTCCTTGTATTGTTTATTAATTTGTCATGCAACTGGCAACCCATACTATGTCTGTAGAGTATGTGTGTGTGTGTGTATGTGTATATATATATTTATATATATGTGTATATATATATATATATATAGATATATATATATTGTAACCATAGGTGCCGGGGACAGGTGGGCCAATAGGGTACTGCCCACGACTTTTTAAACAGGGGCCTGCCCACCCACTTTTAACAGTGAGGGTGAGAAGAATATATGTATTATAATACCTTGAATCTCATTGTTCTTCCAAAACACAGTGACAAAGATAAGTCAAATAAATCCACAAATTAAGACGTCACCGGAACTGTGTTGACAATTATCCTAACGTTTCGCTAGCTGTGCTGCCAGCTTCTACAGAGGTACATTGAAGCTTTTAACAAATCAAATGGGAAAGAATGAGCGCAGAGAAGCTGAGTTTATGTGAGGTAGCGAACGTTTCTACATTCGTCATCTTGCAACACTATAGAACTGTTGAAACATTTGTTACCATTTCATGTAATTTGTGTCCGAAGCAGTAAAATACTGTAGAATTAAAAAAAAAAAAAGCTCCATAGGCTATAAAGCTAAACAAATACTTTGTAGAGAGCTGTTTAATATTCTTTATCAATGTAAATGCTGTACATGGTCACTGTCTTTGTTGTTTGTTTTACAGTAAATTAAACAATGTTTGTGGGATACCACTCCCTACCCAACATTCAGATAACAAGCTGTGGCAATGTGGCCACGCCCTTGTGTGTAGTTTATGTTCATATGTTTCGTGTTGTGTGTAAATGTTGGTGTATAGTCATCGGTACACGGGATATAAGCGGGTCTGTGTTTCACGTGTGTTTAAGAATGTATAATTGTAGTTAGGCACGAGGATTGCACATCACTTCACGTGCAGATAAAATGTGTATAATGTGTGTCACGGGGTTGCACTTAATTAATTCACGTGCTGGGATTCAAGTGAATAATTAATTAGTAATTGAATCCCAGCACAACAGTATATATAGATGCACGTTTGACTCACTCGGGGTGGTGTGTTCGGTGAGTGGAGAACGGGTGTGGAGAGGAGGTAAAATTAACGCAAACAATTGATAGTTGTCTGACTCACCGTGTTTCGTTTGTCTGTCCGTCCACTGTTTTGTTTGTCTCTTTATTTTGGCCTAAAGTGCTGTGTCCTGTTTCTGTTTTGTGTTCAAACCTTTTATTTTCTGTTCGGTTTATTTATTAAATGCTGAGCGAAACCATTCGCTCAGCTCCACCAAACTCCACCTCTCTTGTTGTTTTATTTCCTGGCTCTGGTCTGACGTCACCCACTCCGGCCGTCTTTGTGACACGTGGTGTCATCGTGGGATTATCAGCGCCTCCTAGACTCAGACCAGAGCAGGAGTACCGTGTGTTTTTTTTTTTGGAAAGAAAAAAAAAAAAGGATTTTTTGGAGAAATGGAGGGAGGAAAGACGCTAGAGAGGAAGCAACAGCAGCACCCATCCTGCAGGCCAGTGACAGAGGAGGTGATCGACTGGCTGCTGGATCAGGAGAAGCAAGGGGGCCCAGAGTAACATCAGTGCAGCAGTTGCAGGCGGTGTTAAAAGGTGCCCTGCACCGCTACTAGCAAGGCTGTTGTCCTCTCTAGCCCAAAGGGAGGAGCCCGAACGTCCCACGCCTGAGTGGGAGGAGCCCGAACGTCCCACGCCTGAGTGGGGGAGCCCAATGTCCCACGCCTGAGTGGGGGGAGCCCGAATGTCCCACGCCTGAGTGGGAGGAGCCCGAACGTCCCACGCCTGAGTGGGAGGAGCCCGAACGTCCTACGCCTGAGTGGGAGGAGCCCGAACGTCCTACGCCTGAGTGGGAGGAGCCCGAACGTCCCACGCCTGAGTGGGAGGAGCCCGAACGTCCCACGCCTGAGTGGGAGGAGCCCGAACGTCCCACGCCTGAGTGGGAGGAGCCCGAACGTCCTAAGCCTGAGTGGGAGGAGCCCGAACGTCCCTAAGCCTGAGTGGGGAAGCCCGAGCGTCCCTAAGCCCAAGAGGGGGGAGTCGGTGCGTCCACAGCCCAAGAGGGAGGAGTCGGTGCGTCCACAGCCCAAAAGGGGGAAGTCGGTGCTTCCACAGCCCTAGGACCCAAGCTGCCAGCAGAGAGAGAATGCCTGCTGGTTCCATCTCCACCAGCAGAGGAAGAATGCCTGCTGCCCCCGTGTCCACCAGCAGAGGAAGAATGCCTACTGTCCCCGTGCCCACCAGCAGAGGAAGAATGCCTGCTGTCCCCGTGTCCACCAGCAGAGGAAGAATGCCTGCTGTCCCCGTGTCCACCAGCAGAGGAAGAATGCCTGCTGTCCCCGTGTCCACCAGCAGAGGGTGAATGCCTGCTGGGTTCCCATCCACCAGCAGAGTGTGAACGTCTGCTGGTATCACTTCCCCCACCGTCACCACCCGGAGGAGAGGAACAGGAGCTACCTCTGCCTCCACCACAGTCCCCTACAAGAGCGGGAGAACCGCACCAGTCCCCTGCAAGAGAGGCAGAGCCGCACCAGTCCCCTGCAACAGTAGGAATCTACACGCTGCTCACACCTCTGTCATCAGGAGACTACACGCTGCTCGCACCTCCATCGCCAGGAGACTACACGCTGCTCCCACCTCCACCGCTTCCGCCACTAGGAGCAGAGGAGCAGGAGCTGCCTCTGCCTCCGCCCGGAGCAGAGGAGCAGGAGCTGCCTCTGCCTCCACCACCACCAGGAGCAGAGCAGCAGGAGCTGCCTCTGCTTCCGCCACCTCCAGGAGCAGAGCAGCAGAAGCTGCCTCTACCTCTGCCACCTCCACCAGCAGAGGGTGAATACCTACTGGTTCCATCTCAACCGCCGTGGGAGGACTGCTTGCCCCTCCCACCTCCACCAGCAGAGGGTGAATACCTGCTGGTTCCGACACCACTAGGAGCAGAGCAGCAGGAGCTGCCTCTGCCTCCACCACCTCCACCACCACCAGGAGCAGAGCAGCAGGAGCTGCCTCTGCCTCCGCCACTGCCCGGAGCAGGAGCTGCCTCTGCCTCCACCACCACCAGGAGGAGAGCAGCAGGAGCTGCCTCTGCCTCCGCCACTGCCAGGAGCAGAACAGCAGGAGCTGTCTCTGCTTCCCGCACCTCCACCACAGGGAGTACGGTGGCCGGAGCCCCAGAAAAGGGAGCTACCGGCTACAAAGACAGGGGGAGAGGTCAGGAGACCACTTTCCCCAGCAGCAGTTTCGCTGCAGGAGTTCTTGTGGCCAGAGCCCCACAGGAGGAGCTACCGCTACGAAGAAAGGGGAGAGGTCAGGAGACCAGCATCCCACGCAGCAATTTCGCTGCAGGAGTGGACCAGCATGCTGTCAGCCGTGCCACTACCGGCAGGGGTGCTGACAGCATTGCCAGCCATGGGCCCACTGAAGCCTCCCTTCCCAGCCCGAGACTGCTGGGTTTTTAAGGGGGGAGGTGGCCGTTTAGGCCATGTGTGCTGCGCACAAGGGGGGGTATATGTGGCAATGTGGCCACGCCCTTATGCGTAGTTTGTTTATATGTTTCGTATTGTGTGTAAATGTTGGTGTATAGTCATCGGTACATGGGATATAAGCGGGTCTGTGTTTCACGTGTGTTTAAGAATGTATAATTGTAGTTAGGCACGAGGATTGCACATCACTTCACGTGCAGATAAAATGTGTATAATGTGTGTCACGGGGTTGCACTTAATTAATTCACGTGCTGGGATTCAAGTGAATAATTAATTAGTAATTGAATCCCAGCACAACAGTATATATAGATGCACGTTTGACTCACTTGGGGTAGTGTGTTCAGTGAGTGGAGAACGGGTGTGGAGAGGAGGTAAAATTTAACGCAAACAATTGATAGTTGTCTGACTCACCGTGTTTCGTTTGTCTGTTCGTCCACTGTTTTGTTTGTCTCTTTATTTTGGCCTAAAGTGCCGTGTCCTGTTTCTGTTTTGTGTTCAAACCTTTTATTTTCTGTTCGGTTTATTTATTAAATGCTGAGCGAAACCATTCGCTCAGCTCCACCAAACTCCACCTCTCTTGTTGTTTTATTTCCTGGCTCTGGTCTGACGTCACCCACTCCGGCCGTCTTTGTGACACAAGCTCATTATTATTAGTAGTCATAGTCTTCGTAGTAATGTGGTAGTATTGTTGTTGTAAACTTGAAATACCCAGTAGACAATATAAGTGACAGAGACAGAGCAGCAGCAGGGGGGCGTGGCCCTGGGACTGTGAACGTCTGCAAATGGTTGTCATTGGTTGTTTTGTTTCTGTTGCTATTGGTCTGTGTTATACCTTAAGTTGAATAAATATATCACAATTTTTAGAATTTTATGTCTGCCTGTCTCCAACCAGAACCGTCTGTCATTGGTTCCGGTTTTATGTGTTTCGTTAATAAAAAACAGTTTTGGTTTATTTTAAACACTGTTTCCTCGCCTTTCTTCCACCTCTGAGTGGATGGATGACTCCTGAAACAACGTACTCGTGGATTTGAAAGGTTTGGGGAATGTTTAACTTTAGAACAAAGCTTCTTGTATGGGATGCATAGAGAGGCCATCCAAGCGAAGATGTACGTGCAACTATCAGGAAGGCAAAACCAAAAACGTCTTGCATTCTGGTAGCTGTACAAAGGTGATCCAGCCAGCTGATGTTTCTTGGAATGCTCCATTTAAAGCAAAGTACCGGGAATTCTACGAGGAGTGGCTGCAATTCATGCCAAAGCTGCCCGATTCCAGCCTTGCTGAAGCACCCCCAGATCATCACCGATCCTCCACCACATTTCACAGTGGGTGCGAGACACTGTGGCTTGTAGGCCTCTCCAGGTCTCCATCTAACCATTAGACGACCAGGTGTTGGGCAAAGCTGAAAATTTGACTCATCTGGGGGTACTTCAGCAAGGCTGGAATCGGGCAGATTTGTCTTTGTGAAGGACGCATGAATCAAGCCAAGTACAAGGTTGTCCTGGAAGAAAACTTGCTTCCTTCTGCTCTGACAATGTTCCCCAACTCTGAGGATTGGTTTTTCCAGCAGGACAATGCTCCATGCCACACAGCCAGGTCAATCAAGGTGTGGATGGAGGACCACCAGATCAAGACCCTGTCATGGCCAGCCCAATCTCCAGACCTGAACCCCATTGAAAACCTCTGGAATGTGATCAAGAGGAAGATGGATGGTCACAAGCCATCAAACAAAGCCGAGCTGCTTGAATTTTTGCGCCAGGAGAGGCATAAAGTCACCCAACATCAATGTGAAAGACTGGTGGAGAGCATGCCAAGACGCATGAAAGCTGTGCTTGAAAATCAGGGTTATTCCACCAAATATTGATTTCTGAACTCTTCCTAAGTTAAAACATTAGTATTGTGTTGTTTAAAAATGAATATGAACTTATTTTCTTTGCATTATTCGAGGTCTGACAACACTGCATCTTTTTTGTTATTTTGACCAGTTGTCATTTTCTGCAAATAAATGCTGTAAATGACAATATTTTTATTTGGAATTTGGGAGAAATGTTGTCAGTAGTTTATAGAATAAAACAAAAATGTTCATTTTACCCAAACACATACCTATAAATAGTAAAACCAGAGAAACTGATAATTTTGCAGTGGTCTCTTAATTTTTTCCAGAGCTGTATATATATAATTATTTTACCCCAATTTAGAATGTGTTAGAGCTCACCAGGCCTGCTGTAGTGCAATAAGGAGAGAAATTCCCTGCCGGTTTTGCCTCCCTAACCTCACGCCACAGCCACTGCTCCCTGGCACACCACATGCCAGGGGTCCACTCAGGCACCCGCAGCCACTTTTCATGACATAATATAAAAAGAACTCATGGAAATGAAGCTGCATTAGTGGTATAAAGTGCTTTTAACCTCATCTCACCAGCTGGGGTCAGAATCTCTAACAGCAGGGCATCTCACTGCCTGTTACATAAATGAATGCAATTCCTTCAAATTGCAAGTCTGCTCTGGCTAAAACAGCACCAACAGGATTTGTGACTACAATGATTTTCTGGGCTGGGTAAGGTGGTTTGATGCATTTGACTTTCTCTGTTTCTGACCTTTGCTAGTGATTTGGAGAATACTCTCAGTATTAACAACTGTCTATTTCAGAGTTACACATGGCCTCATTATCCGGACTGTTGAAACATGACCCACAGTCAGCAGCCCTAATTGTCTTCTTTTCATACAACTGATTTTATTAATTTCACTGGAGGAAAGGAGAAACCTTCCTATAGGGTTGGAATACATTAAGAGGATTTGTTAGTTAAGGTCCACCACCCCCTCTGATTCTGGGATCTGCATAAAATAAACTTTATAATTAAATGGCATGAGTGCATTGGTATTTTCACTTAAGAAAATAATTCCACTGGCTGTGTGAAGTAGGCCGGTCTTCGCTGGGGACTCTGAAGGGAGCATCACATTGGCTTTGGCACTCCCGTGGGTTAGAGAGGTTAAACCAGCAGGGACTTTCTAGTCATCGCTCTACAATGAACCCTGCTGGCCAGGAGCCCAGTAAGCTCAGAGAGGACACCTGCAGGGCTGGCCTTTGTCCTCCAGAGGTCGGTACTGAATCTTTGGGTCTCCTGAACCATGTGGGGAAGTGCTGCGGTGAGGAGAAAAGCAATTGGGCATTCCAAATTGGGAGAAAATCGGGGGCAAAATTATAATTGGCCACACTAAATTACAAATAAAAATGAAAATAATTCCATCTTTTTGCACTTCCATTAGCTACATAGGTTTGAAATGTGCAATTTTTAAAGGTAAAATGAAAGCATATGGCTTGTAAACAGAGATTTCTTTAACCTAGTGTAACCTATATTTAACACTGCACTTTTGAGATCTATATAACAAAGTTTTATGGGAAGATGATGGAATTATGTTTTGCACTGGTAATTCTTTATACAGTATATGTTTTGAATTGACTAGGATTTGCTAAGTACAGTAAATATGCAAATGCTATGCTTGTGTAAATCCACCATACCACCAGAATCTGTGATCATATTCCATATTGAGTATATTCAAAAAATATTTAGTACATTTGCATTGTTTTATTTAATGTTTTTTGTTTGCAATCGGTTGCAAAATGTGTTGCTAAAGGTCTTTGACTGAGTTCAGAAGCTTTTGTCACAGATATCTGTAATGTAGGCTCCCCTAAAGTTTTCCACAGTAGAAGCACAGCAAAGTGTAAAATAAAGCACAGTAACAGTATTTTTGTTGTTATTATTATTATTATTATTATTATTATTATTATTATTATTATTATTATTATTATTATTAGTTTATTTGGCAGAGGCCTTTATCCAAGGCAACTTACAGGGGTTACAGTGCAAAAACAATATTCACGTCTGTCAATGTAAGTGTAAAGCACATTACTGTATATGTAATATGACAACCCACAGTAAACTGTGATAAATGCACAGTATGTCCATAGTAAAAACTTGGGAACAGTGCAAATGTACATTCATAAGGGCAAGATCAACCCTATTATGTGGACATGGACTAACACAGACATGGGCCAGATCTAAACTCAGGCCTCTAAAGTGAAAGTGATGCCTTACCTAGACCCAATTTACAAGCAAATCTTACATTAGTCTAAATAGACTATAAATAAACTAGTTTGATCCAAACCTCTGTTACAATCAAATTTAAAGATTGAAATCAGAGAGATGCTTTATCCCAAGACCTTCTGGCTGCTATAAAACATATTTGTTTGCAATTTTGAAGGGAGGGTATGCAAGTATATTAGTATTCTGAACAAATACTGCAGTCATCTAAATGCAAATGTTTACTGTTTCAATAAACATGAGTTTTACCTGTAAAAAAGCCAGTGCAATGACATATATCTAGTAGTAAACTTTTTTTTTCTGTGATTAAAGTTTGTATGTAAAACACTAGACGAGACTTGACCACCAAGGTTAATATGCCCTGTGTTTTAATGTTTAATCATTTTGTTGTGTTTCACATAAGAAAACAGTTTTCTGTTTACAGCCACACATAAGTGCCTGATCTGGTTTGTAAAGCCATTTTAAATAAAGTTGATATCAATGTTGAAATTGCCTGTAGTTTGAATGTTGTTATTATGGAGTTTTTTATTTAATCTCAAGCTGTAAGATTTTAGGAAAGTGTGTTTTTTGTGACATACTGTATATGCAGATTATGTCACGGTAGTTCTCATCTGATTCAACAATCTTGACAGTAAATAAAAAAAATGATAAGAAGGAGGATGTTTTTCAACTCAACCAACTCAGGACACAGAGGAACAAGGAACTGATGAAGTGGAGAACGTTTGACCTTGTGTAGAAGAGATGTATGTTCTGTCTCTGGAAATACAGTGTAACTCACCTTCACTCACACACGCAGTTAGGCAAGATATATAAGACAGGCACCCACAAGTGAGAAAAGCCACTGAATCCTCTCCTGACGACAGACCATCGCCATATCTGCGCTTTCTCCCAGAAACATGAGGTAATTGATTACTATCTGATTTCTATTTATAACTAGGTGCAGCATTGTTTTGTCTAACGATAATATTTAAGCTATATGTGTGTATATCAATACACGGAAACCTACTAACATAACAATTGGTATTGTGCACACTCCTTACAGACATCAAATTAGGATTCTCCAGACAAACCAGGTACAGGCAGGGACAAATGATAGCTTTATATTGGTTTAGCAGAACCCCCAGAACCACTCAGAATGACTGCAAACATCATAAAACAGTAATGGAAATGTAAAAAAGAAATTGACCTTAGAAGTTTTAACTTAAATGAAGGGCTGTTTTCAATACACAAGATAGAGAAAAATAAAGGCTAAAAAATCTTAGTTTGAAAGAGTTGGTTATTAATGGGAAAGAAATAGGTCCAGGTCGTTTCTAGCCTGGGGATAGACAGCTTGAGTAACTACAACAAACTGTAGCATCTACGGGCATTTAAGAGCGGATAATTAAGTGAGCATTATGAGAAGACAAAGGGAAATTGCCCAAGAGACGTGGAGCTAAAATAAAAATACAAAAAAAGGCCATACATTGTCAAAATGGCTTCCGGTGTGAGCAGTGAGGATTTTAATCACATGGCTGACATGGCACAGCTATGGTTGAGTCACGTAGGTTCAATGCATTCTTCAAATGAGAAACATTGTGTTTGTAGCTCCTCGAACCCTGATGTTTGCATGCACAGCTGTAGAAAGGAGCTAGGGGAGCTGGAGAGAGACACAGCGGTGCTGCTGTAGCCTTTCGCCCTCTGCAGTGATTGAAAAGTGTAAGGATCTGCCAAGGTCTCAGACTCAAAACTGAGCTTTATTTAGAAGCCTGGTATTAAAACACACCACATGAGCCATCATTATTACAGAGGGAATTAATGTTGCTCATAAGAGCTCAGTCACAAACCAAAGTAATTGGTAATAGGTTTCACAATATTTGCAGAAGAAGATACACTACGGAATTTAAAATCCATTGTCTTACCCCCTCCTAGCACTAGCAACAGTATAATTGTCCAGGCTTTTGTCTTACCCAGTGCTCCAGATAAGGTTCGGTGTCATTGAGTAATTTACTCTCCAATTTACTCTCCAATTTAAACACTATGTGCATTAACTGCATTTTGGGGGATTAAAATGCAACATTACCTTGAAGTCATGAGTACTTCCATAAATACAGTACTTACTTTAATGCTAATGTATGGGGTATGCATTAACTACAGCCTTACATTTGAACTATAATGTTAATTTGAATGTCTGTCCTCATTTAGTCCTGCCTTAATAATATTGCTCCCCTGTAGTTAGCTTCTGCGTTCACTGTGTCTGCTACCACTAGTACTAGGGTGTTACAGTTTTTATAGTTGTTTTCTGTAAATCTTCCTTTCTCAGTCTCTTGTGCTCTCACTTTCCTAGTTGACAAGCATGCTCCCTAAAAATGTAAAAAGAAAATTTAAAAAAAATGTTGAAATATTTTTTTTTAAACTGTACCAATAATGCACTAATGCAAATAAAGAAACAACAATAGTGTATTGCTTATTGATCACTTTGCTGTAGCAATATAAAGCACAGAGTATTATATTTATTGTGTAGATTTACCTCCCAAAAATTCAGTTGTCAGATAGGTAAATTGGTAGGTTAGGTTGAGGGGGACTAAGTTGCTTAGTCACAAACACACATTGCAAGTAAATGCGTTGAACCGTCCTTTCATTTTCATTAAAAAATGTTTACCTGTCCTCCATGTGATCTGTTGTTCTGACACTACACCTGTCCTCCATGTGATCTGCTGTTCTGACACTACACCTGTCCTCCATGTGATCTGTTGTTCTGACACTACACCTGTCCTCCATGTGACCTGTTGTTCTGACACTACACCTGTCCTCCATGTGATCTGCTGTTCTGACACTACACCTGTCCTCCATGTGATCTGCTGTTCTGACACTACACCTGTCCTCCATGTGATCTGCTGTTCTGACACTACACCTGTCCTCCATGTGATCTGCTGTTCTGACACTACACCTGTCCTCCATGTGACCTGTTGTTCTGACACTACACCTGTCCTCCATGTGATCTGCTGTTCTGACACTACACCTGTCCTCCATGTGATCTGCTGTTCTGACACTACACCTGTCCTCCATGTGATCTGCTGTTCTGACACTACACCTGTCCTCCATGTGATCTGCTGTTCTGATGTTGTTCTGCTTCTTCATGCTGTTATTTTACATCTTTGGTTCTTTAAAGGTGATCTTCAAACGTCCTGCAGTTCTGCCTTTTGGCAATGTGTTCCTTTAACAGCACTCTGGACTAATTGGAATTTGTCCTTAACTTAAGCCTCTGAACTATATACAGCTATCACACCTTTCTGTCACCAACAGTTCAAATGTCTGCATCACATCAGGACATGTAATTCGGTCTTCGTTTCCTTTTACCTGAGGAAAGCCAGTGCTTAACACAAGGCTCTGGGTCAAACTTTTCAAGAGAAGGGCCCCTGCACTGATTCTCACAAGATCTTCAACAGCAGCCACATTAACTGAGTTGAGTAGCTTGGATTTAATTCTCTGCAGAAAATCCACGTTCACATTGGCCAGCTGATATTTGCAGCACAAGCATGACTTCCACTAAATGCAGAAGATTTTTAAAATCTGTGCAAAAGGGTTATTTTGTTAGCATTACCTCGTATAAACCAATGTAGGATTTATCCATAAACTCACCTTTTACTAGTATTTTAAGCATTATCCATTTGGGTGAACTGCATAAACATTGCATCCATTCCTTGCTAAAAGGTCACTATACCAATTTAGTAAGACTTCTAACTGTTCATCACCAAAGTCCACAATCTCATCAGGTCATGCATAATGGCAGAAAATTGAAAAACATTGAATAATTTGGGGTCCTCCTGAAACCTTCTCCTCAGTGGAAAGCTTAATCATGTTACCAAACCTGAACTCCAACCCCTTAACTGTGATTTCAACAGTTTCTTTTTTTTCAATATGTGTCTTTAGGTCATTTTTAAAATTGGGTCTGGGGGCCCTTCAGTTTAATATCCTGAAATGTAATGCTGGTAAATCTATTGCTGGTGGCTCTAACCCTGCTGCTGCCTGACTGACCCTGCTGCTGTGGATCTGGCTCTGGTTGGGAATCCACTTAATGCAAACATTTCTCTTGTTTGCTATTTTTTAATGGTTTCTCCCTCATACTTTTAATTGTCGACACACAATTCTCAATTGCTGCAACAGCTAAGGGAAGAATTAGACTATTCATTTGGTATAAAGCTAAGAGATCATGAGATCATGTACAAAATGATAAAAGCACATTTTTACATTTCCTGTACAACAGGCTTTGCTCTTCCTTGAGTGTCTGTGTTTGTGGAAGTGGAAGCAAGATGCTCCATGTGGGGATGCACAGCAGTGAACTGTCCTTGTCCAGTAGCAAGATTCTCATCATTTGATTGCAAGAAAACAGACAATGCACGACAAATGTGGGGCAGCCAACGCTGTGTCTTCTCAGCCGAAGGTGTCCTTATTGTGCAACCTAAATCAGCACCAATTACTTCCAACTAACGCTTACTTTTTGGACTGAAATGGTATGTTTTTCACACCAACTGCAGAAGATCATATACTTTCTCAATCATTGAAACTGATCTTTGAGTACTTAGCATTCCTATTTCAAGCCTATGGGATAAGCAAACTGCTGTCCAATCTTACTTTTCAAGAGAGCACCCATGACCATGAGAAATGGCTGTACGACTTCCCAAAAAAGACACACGTCGCAAAAGTGTGGATGACTGAATTCTGACCTGTCACAACCGGAGGTTATGTCTGAAGTATGAACCTGCCTTAAGAGCATGACTTGGGGTTTCAATAGGGAGACCGACAGATATTTTGGCATCTGGAAAATATTTTAATGGCATTTGCAACTTGATCTGTTTTTAAAAAACATAGTAGTATCATTCGCAAGTTGAGTAATTTGTATTTCTTTACCAGTAGGGTGTGCCGAATACAAGTATTATATCTGTATCTCTAACAGATATCGCCTTTTTTCTAAATAACGAATTACGAGATGCCGTTCACGTAATAATAAACGGGTTAATTTCCAAACAGTATGGTTAATTTATAAAAAGTATGGCACATTATTTTTTTAAGATGGTTAATTTACAAATAGTATGGTAATATTTTTATAAGATGGTTAATTTATAAACAGTATAGTTGGGATATTAAATTGCACTATGAAGGACACCCTTGGGGTCCTTGCTGCCATACCGTATACATGCGTAAATAAACACATAGTCTTATACTTGGAGGCTCATCCTTTTCCGAGATAATGACTACGCCTAATAAGTCTACTTCTAGTATCTCACATTTGCCATCTGAGTATTAGCACACTACGGTGATGAAGATAGGCATACACTTTCCATGAAATGGCTAAAATGATGAGGCATTATTTTAAAACAACAGTGTTATAAAATTACATATTTGAAGGATAAGAAAGCTAATTGCTGTACTTAATAATAATAATAATAATAATAATAATAATAATAATAATTGTATTTTTGCTCTAATATGTTAAAACAGCCCCCTATACATTACAGGTCTGTCTGTTTTCACCTACTGGAGCACTATCCTATACGTATGCTCTATATGTATCATAAGGTAGCTTTAATTCATTTTAGAGGGCTTGCTCATGCACCATAATATTTATTTTTTGCCCCACAGAAATGTCCAGAAAATGAATCGCAAATCATTGGCAATGGAAAACACAACTACTAATATTAGTAGCATTTTTTTTCAAACTTGCTGGCGAATCCTGATCAATATCAGATGCATTGGACAACAATTTTTACAGTGAAACTCCAACACATCAATTCTTAAGCGAGTTATATTTTTAATATCAGCAAAAATGAACCATACTGCTTATAAATTAACCATCTTTATAAAAAAAACAACACAGTTTATGAATTAACCATCTTTAAACACTGGTTAATTTTTTTTTAAGATGGCTATTTATAAATTAGACATATTAAAAAAAATTATAATCTTAAAAAAATAAACCACAGTTCATAAATTACGATCTTAAAAAAATTAACCATACTGTTTGTAAATTAACCATCTTAAAAAATAACCATACAGTTTATATATTTACCATCTTAAAAAATTAATTATCTTAAACAAGTTAATATCACTGGTATACCAAACTTACATCCCAAAAGAAAACTGTACAATGTGCTGTTTATAAGTAATTGGATCATATGCTAAAAACAATGCAACAAAAAGATATACAGTATATGTGTGTTGTTGTTCTGTTGAATAGAAAAGTGTTTTTATGCGTTAGCTCAGTGTTTTGTATGTATATTTCTGTTTGGTGTAAATTCAATTTCTTTTCTTTTTTTTTTTTTTTTTTTCTGAAAATTTAGTCGTCGCCAATTTTTTACCCCGGTTTTTCTCCCCAGTTTTGTATGCCCAATTATTATCTGTATCCTCGGCTCATTGCTCACAACCTCCCCGCCGACTCGGGAAACAGCGGCTGGACACGCGTCCTCCAAAACGTGCTCCTGCCAAGCCGTCATTTTTCGTAGTGCAGATCCAAAGCGAGGCCACCAGACCTATAGTGCTGGAGGACAACACAGATCTGGCGGCTCCACTGCAGAACCGCAGGCATCCTATCGGCCACAGGGGTCGCTGATGCGCAGTGAACCGTGGATTCCCCTGCCGACCAAAGCCCTCCCTACCTGGGCGGCGCTCGGCCAATTGTGCGCCGCCTCCTAGGAACCCCCAGTCACAGTCGGCTGTGACGTAGCCTAGATTCATCATCATGAAATGTTGTCGTGTGCAAACTGTCCATTTATTGTTATCCACGATATTTCTCTCTAGAAGTCCTCCTCTTTTTTTCTTTTTTTTTTACGGGACATTGGGACCTTCTGTAAAATATAAAACAGGTCAGTGTTATGTTAGAATTGATACAGTATTACTGGGGTATTCACGTCAAAGCAATACCAGCCTTTACAATAAACTATAATATAATATTAAAATTGGCATGATCTGTCCTAAGATGGGCACAGCTAAATTGGGTGAACGGTGCATTTAAAGATATGTATGCAAAAGCGCCTTCTCTATTTATGGTTTTTTACAATATTTAGTGGATAACGGTACAGGTGTATATGAAATTCCATGCATATATTGCAAAATTGTCGGGGAAACTAGCCACAAATCAATCCTTGATTTCTGAGTTATATTTGTATTACTCCATATATAATCTTTAGAGTTTGGATGAAAAAAACGGCACACATCTACAATTGAAAGTTTATCACATTATAAATGAATAGCTTTTGAACCTGATGTATTAGAATCATTTTTAGGTGGATATCTGTCCTCAAATTTTTTGGGAGCTTCATTGAAAGAGCAACTGGCTTTAGGGGGATCGGAGGACACCCAGTGACCTTCTGTTCTCTAGCTGTTGTGGGGAATTGCTGCGGTGAAGTCATTCAAAATTGGGCACTCTAAATTAAAATAAATAAAACAAACACACAAGAACAGCTTCCAACATAGAAAGAAACTAAAGGGTAATTAAATGAGATTGCATACAGCTAGCTATTTTAATGATCATATTTCTTCATCACCCTATGAAATATGAAATCTCAGGAGAGAGAAAGCTAACTAAAAAAGAAAGCAGAGGGTGATTAATGAAGAGATAGAGAAATGTATTGATATAATATATTCGAAAGTAAGTTAGTGCTGAGAGTGCATACATCACACTGTACTATTAGTTATTACTTCTTTCTGTGTGTATGTCTGCTTAGTTTTTCCTTTTCTGTATATACTGTGGGTTTTCCTAAATTTTAAGAAGCAGTTTCATTTTAACCCTTTACTGCCCAGGTTCCCTTTCAATTTGAAGATGACCACCGACGATACTTTTGGGATATTTCCTGCCTTTGGTAAGTGTTTCTGAGCATTTTATATCAAAGCTGCCGACAGGCCCATCTGCGGAGTGACGTCCCAGGTCCTGCCTCCCAAGGGATCAAGTAGTCACTGCGCAGAATGCTCGGTCTCTTTTTGCCTCTCACCACTGCTGGTAAGGTATAGTATAACTAACCATCAGTGTTGTGTCAAGTCTTTTCAAAGGGCTCTCACTCTGAGTCAATCAGCTATGTGCCCATACCTATTTAATGTCTATTTTCTCAATGTCCAATATAATGGACACTGGGCAGCAAAAAGTTAATAGTTTTAAGTTAAATAAATGTGAACCCTTATGTGCTGATCACACATGCCCATCTGTCACACTACATGGAGAACACGATAACTGCCTTGATTTTGCATCAATCGTGATAAAACTTTTATCATGCAGTCTTGGCCTCCTACAGATATTTGCTGTCCCTTTCTGACCAGTTATTATTCAGTGTGGTTCCTATTGTAATTACTCAAGTCCTGTCTGTGTTAAAGGTGCATTCACTCAATACCACGAGTGTTAAAGGTACATTCACTCAATACCACACTCCCAGAGGTTGTATGAAGGAAATAAAAATCAAATAACAGAATCTGTGCAATAAAGGAAAATATGAGATCAACGAAGTGATGGCAATACATGCATAGAACAGAAGAACATATGAAAATGTACGAACTAGAGGAGGCTGTTCGGACCATCTACTGTAAGCTTGTCTGGTTTCTAGTACCTGACTGATCTCAGAACTTTGTCAAGTTGGGTCCGAAAGGATCCCAGCGATTCTGTATGAACAACATGACTAGGTAGCCCATTCCATACCCTCACCACTCTGTGTGAAGAAGTGTCTCCTGCTCTCTAAGCCTATCTCCACTTAATTTCCAGCTTTAAAGTATTGGCTAAATTTCCAGCTTTAAAGTATTGGCTTGGATTAACTATGTCAACTCCTTTTAAGATTTTTAAGACTTTAATCATACACCCTCCACCCCCTAAATCTTCTTTGTTCCAGGATAAATGTTAGATAAGATGTACTGGAATTATTTTGTTAGTCCTGTGTGCTGTACTTAACACTTTTATTGTACTCCCCTAGCTCACACGTTCTCCTTCCAGTCCTTATCATGAATAATTAGGTTCGATTACTAACTGGCACAGTCTAGCGGTCCTGTGGACATCTGAGGCGTGAGGATTTAGAAGGAGATGGATGCCGACCTGCGAATGTTTCCCCTGGAGGTAAGGAGTCACAGAACTTTGCCTCTGGATTAATAGAACCTTCCTTGAGTTTTGCTGGCTGAAACGCTGGGTTTGTAATTAACTAATGCTTATTTACTCTCAGTGCAAGACAGTAATGTGTTATCCAATTACTCCCCAGTGCTGAACAAGAGTTTGTGTAAATTAGTCTCCACTTTTTGTGTGATTTGATAATGAGGCAGAGTGGGCACAGCTGAGGCTAACATCTGGCCCATCTTTTAGTTTATATTTGCTGCTTTTACAGATAAGGTCATTAAAAATCACTTCATTACATTAAATGTATTCAGCATACAGTCCACTAAATCACTGTGCGTTTCATGTAACATATTGCTAGCAATGTAATTCCATGAAATCTTACCTAATATGTATTGTTATAATTTATAGATTTTGAAAATTTTTGTTCCTGTAAGCACACATCAAGATTGTTATCTGGACCTGAACATGGATGTAAATGGTCTGTTATTAAATGATTGCTTCCTTTTGACACTATTCCAAAAGATAAGCCCTGAGTGCCCTGAAATATCCCATTCTACTGCTCAGCAACACAAGTAACACAGACCTGGGAGAGAACTGCATCCATGAGAATTATTCCTCTCACATTAATTCTGAGAAAGTACTAGAAAGACAATTCTGTATCTAATGGCTACTTTCAAGGCAATGATGAATTGTGTGTGAATGGTTGAGGAGCATGACAGAGACTTCAGGCAACTTCCACAGCCACCACAATATAATTGAGCATGTTTGGAAAGAACTTGAATGATTGCATGACATATTTTTTAACTGAATGGATCCCACGAGACACCTTCCAATGGCACACTGTGTCAAGGCTATATTATAACACAGCCTGTTGTTTATATTACTTACAAATGCACTTCCTTAAATATAATCTAGATATACAGAGAGGATGAGGTATTTATAGGGCTTCTGAGTTACGGCTTTAACCGATAAAACCCCTCAGATACAAAAAAAGTGAGATTGGTGCATAGCCAAAAAACACTGGAAAAACAGTGGGAATGGTTACTCAATTCATGTTGACCACCCCTTTCCCATTAAAGAAAAAACTAATAAAAATACTACTACTACTACAAAAAAAACTTTCCCAGTGCAGCTGGGCAATGTCCCTCCTTCCTGACTTGTATCTATCATTGATTCATTCTGGATACTTTAAACCCACCCCAACTACTGAGTGGCAGCACATTTCCACATTTCTATTGGAGACTCTACTTGCGTGATTTAAATCAAGATTACAATTAAGAATGGAGGCTTGTTTGTGGTATTTAAAGCTATATTACAGTTAAAATAGAGGATTGAAAACCAAATTGCAAATTGTGGCGAAATTGACAATTTGCTGTATCAGAATAATGAAGAAACGTCCACATTGAACTGAAGATCTTTATACAGTATACAGTAGTTCTTTCAAGACAACTTCACATTGATCAGCATTTAAACTGTATATTTAAAAGAAAACAGTAAAGAAATGAAAAAAATAAAAAGTACACTTACATGCTGAATACAGAAATTGCGTGCCCTTTCTCTTGAAAAACATATCCAGCGTAGATTGCTTCATATTCTTCATACTTCTCAATGCACGCTGTTTCAATCTTGTTACCTCCTCACGCCTGTTGCCATGGTTGTAGTTTGTGTGAAGATGGCAACTGTTGCATATGTCACACATGATTCACACTACAATAGGTTATCTATGAATCAGCCTTATCTTCAAATTAGCCTACCAAAATCTTTGTTTTCACTGAGAGAATAACACGTTCACAGTGGAGAAAGTTCAGTGTCAATCACTACAGAAATCGTTTTACCCGGGTAGTGACGTTCTAATAGGGCTAATTTCCATTGAAAAAAAAGGTTCTTGCTGCTTGGATCATTAGAAAAGGGTTCGTTATAAGAAGGGTTCGTTATAGTGAAGTTAGACTATAAAAAGCGGAAGCCCCGTGTAGCAGGGTGATTGCCCTGCACGTGTGTATTTAGTGTTGGTATAATTTGTATGGGGAGATGGGTTTATTGTGTGTCGTTTTGGAGATGATTTGTTTAATTACTTTATTGTTTACAGACGGGCGCTCGATTGAGACTTGCTGCCTGCTAGGCTTGGTTGAGGGGAAGGGCAGCAAGTGATTGGCTGTGCTGGACCTCAATCTGCAGGTGGGCTGGTCTTGACCGAGTGTCCGTCAGTTTAAAAGCATCCGCGGGAGATGGTTCGAGGCGACTGCAACGCCATGCCAGAGGGCAGCGGCGTATACTCGGGAGGAGAGGGTCCGCTCTGCAGGAACGACTGCTACGCAACCCTGAGACTGCAAGCGGTGCTTGTGAAGGCAATGCCCAGCCAAGCCCGTATGAAGCAGCACGAGTCGTTGTATGAATACCGGCTCATGAGTAGGTTAGTTAGGGGATTGTGATCCCATGTGATATAGCGAGGGTTACGTAGTGTTGCCGGTTCCTGGAGCGGGACGCCTCGTTTTAAGGCTAGCGCTCGCCCTCTGGGGCACTTTTTATTTGTAGTTTTTGTACTGTGTTTTATTTTGCCTTTTGTACAGCTTGCTGTATGTGTCCTCTGTGCGTTACCATCGCTGGTAACGTCACATGACCACCTTTTATTTCCTTTCTGTTTGTTTGTATTAATAAATCCTGCGCGCCTGTGCCGGCGTTTCAACTCTACCCCCAGTTGTCTCTCTGTATTGCTAAACAGCGGCTATCCACGCACGTGACGTAACACCCGGTCACACCCCGGAAAAAAAACGACTTACATAAAACTCAAATAGCTATAAATAAGCACCGAAAAATGAAATGAATAAAAACAGAAGCCCTAGGTATTTACCAAGCAGCACAAAGCAAAGACACCAGCCTACTCCTTTCCCTTCTACCCATCTCACATTCTACCCATCTCATATTCTACCCATCTCACATTCTACCCATCTCACATTTCTCCAAAGGATGGATTGTGTTTTATTATCGGTGTGGAATTTAATTACAGCTATTGGCTTCCTGCCCGGCTAATGAGGGCCTCAGACCTCTGAATGGAGACTCTGATGGGGCATAGAGTGGAGCGCTGGTGCTTGAAAGCAGAGAGCACCATGTGTCTTGTGTCAAGATTTATTTGAATGTTTATTTACACCGCTCAATGATGCAAAGCGTCTGCAGATTGGCTATCTGAATATGTGTTCTGTTAGTTTACACAGGAAAAAGCTGGGGGCTAGACAAGGGACAACCGATCCCAAAAAACAAAATGTAAAGTTTACCATTTAGCCCATTGGTCCCATCTGGCTCCCAGTAGCTGATTGATCGCAAAACTTTGTCAAGTTAGGTCTTAAAAGATCCCAGTGGTTCAATATAAAAAATTAGGTAACCCATACCTAGTGTTCCGTGTTTCTGGTTTATTCTGAATTTTACCAAAAAATTACAGGATTCTTTTTTCTAACTGGATGTCGGTTTTAACTGATTTATACCCGATTTTTGTCTATTATTCAATATTATCCCAGTACTATCTTTAGGAAATACACAATAATTTGATTAAAACGCAGTTTTATTTTGACTCAGAGGATCAAATAACATTCTACTGTGGTTCTCTGTCACTTCACAAACACACTATCACCTGATTATGTTGGCCAACTAAATTGAAATACACAAAAATATAATATTTTTTAGTGGATGAGGAATGGGGAGAAAACGTAAATCAGTAAACAAAAAGCAAAAATAGCTGAAGTGGGTCAGATGAGGCAGAGGATGCATAGCGCTGCACATACTGCTGCATTGAGGTAGATGTTCGCGCTGACAATAAAAGAACATACTGAAAAATAAGTGCCACATTAAATTAAAACAATAAAATGAACTGAGACAAGCAATCCATTTATGCGGCTTTTACACACACTTTAATAAAAAGACAGCGCAGAATGACTGTGTTAATGAGTTTGACAGAGCGCTGTGCTTTATTGCAGAGGTATGTATCGGTGACTTCGTGTGACAGTACTGTCTGTCCATCAGCTAAAACACTGCCTATCACCGACAAGCTTAATCGTAAATATTTGACAGAAAATGGTGATTCTTTAGTTGGTAATATTCATTGATGGAAACGTCCAGTGTGATCTTTGACGCATCTCCCGATGGCTTGGTCCAGTTCTATCAGTTTTATTTTATTTTTATGATTTCAAGGCGAATAAACCTGACTTGTTTTGTGCTGATGTCATGTTCATACCTTCTGTAGATACTGTTTCTGTCAGCACAGCGATTGCCCAAACGTTCGCAAAGTACCAGTTAACTTGGGAAAATGTGGCCTTGACTTGCACAGATTCTGCTTTATCATACATGCCATGGTCATTAAACCTAATCAGAAACCAGAACTGCTACAGATCATATTCCACAAGTAAAGTGTGTATACTGAGATTTTTTCCCCTTGATTTTTAAAATAAAATAAACTCCGAAAAATTCCTGGAATTTTTTTTTTTAAAGATAAAAACCGGAAACGAGGAACAGTACCCATACCATAGCCTCACAATCTGTCCTAAAACTTCATTTCCAACTGTGTCCTTTGGTCAGTTTCTGTCCTGCACTTAATTGGTTTCAGTTAACTTTGTCAAAACCTTTACTGATTGTATTTGTGTTGCTTTAATTGGACTTAAAGCAATTGTCACAAACAAAATAGTGCCATACATTTTCTCCACCATTCACATCTATTCATTATATAGGTCTCAAATGTGCAGTCTTGAAAGAAATACGTGTTTTAGCAAACATATTTTCATTTTCAAACATGATATCTGGTACAGCTCTAGGTTAAAGAAACTGAGTACACAAACATGGGTAAAATAATTACATGTGTTTCGCTAGATGGTAGATAGGGACAGTAGGAATTAGATGACGAGGCATTTGGCTATTGAATAATCTTTTTTCGAAGAGAAAAGGGCAATTCTAACAATCACTCAATCGTCTCAGAGCCCCGGCCAGAGACGAGAGCAGTGATCTGTGGTACCAGGATCACCGAACTGGCATTTCACATGCATAGCCAATGTACTGGCTCTGTTTTTACTCAAGCTTTAGTCATGTTTAACATCTCTCACCGAGGTCAATGAGGAGGGCAGACGAGATGGATGTGTAAGTGCTAGGGACCACCGAACTGGCAGAGCCAAGTCTCATAAATTATTCTTAGTTTGTTTTCTCATATACCGCAGTGCTACTGCTGAACATTCCCAGAATATCCAAAGAGTACAGTAATGTTCTGCGGCTTAACAGTTTGACCATTTTAGCTGCTTGTAAGTCTAATAGGCAATTCTTTTTGCAAGACATCATTTTAAATGGAGACCAACTCCCTGTTGCACCAATCAGAAGCCCAACGAAATGAAGCTTTTCTGTCTTGGTTAATTCTTTGACCTGCGACCTGAGGGCACTGTAATAGTCCATTTTTTCCACCACTGCTTTCATTAGACTGTCTGCGGCGTACTCTAATTTAACCGCTACGTCCAGAACGAGAGATGTATATAAGGTCCGGTTTCCTCAATTAATTATTTTCTGTTCCAAACTTCTGTGCTTCAGTAGCAAGTATGTGAAACAGGGGTGTACTGTTACTGTGTGGGTAGAGATGCGAGAGATGAGAGAGACAGAGGGTTTGAAGTTGAAAACGCCACTCAGGCTCCCAGGTTGTATTATTTACTCAGGGGTTGCAGGCAGTTGCAGTGGTTGGTGGCTGCCACTAGGGTACCAACAATGGTATCCCTCAGTATGGGTAGGTTCCATCTACACAGTGGTGAGGGTTCTTCAGTTTTGTTCACTCACCCTGGCTCCACACACAGTGGTGAGGGTTCTTCAGTTTTGTTCACTCACCCTGGCTCCACACACAGTGGTGTCAGGGTATGCTCCGGAGCTTCAGTTTTGTTCACTCACCCTGGCTCCACACACAGTGGTGAGGGTTCTTCAGTATTTGTTCTACCTCACCCTGGCTCCACACACAGTGGTGAGGGTTCAAATCCCTACATGGATCTCCTTGACTTCAATATGCTACGACCCTGGTTCCACACACAGTGGTGAGGGTTCTTCAGTTTTGTTCATAGCTCACCCTGGCTCCACACACAGTGGTGAGGGTTCTTCAGTTTTTGTTCATAGCTCACCCTGGCTCCACACACAGTGGTGAGGGTTCTTCAGTTTTTGTTCATACTCACCCTGGCTCCACACACAGTGGTGAGGGTTCTTCAGTTTTTGTTCACTCACCCTGGCTCCACACACAGTGGTGAGGGTTCTTCAGTTTTTGTTCACTCACCCTGGCTCCACACACAGTGGTGAGGGTTCTTCAGTTTTTGTTCACTCACCCTGGCTCCACACACAGTGGTGAGGGTTCTTCAGTTTTTGTTCATAGCTCACCCTGGCTCCACACACAGTGGTGAGGGTTCTTCAGTTTTTGTTCACTCACCCTGGCTCCACACACAGTGGTGAGGGTTCTTCAGTTTTTGTTCACTCACCCTGGCTCCACACACAGTGGTGAGGGTTCTTCAGTTTTTGTTCACTCACCCTGGCTCCACACACAGTGGTGAGGGTTCTTCAGTTTTTGTTCATAGCTCACCCTGGCTCCACACACAGTGGTGAGGGTTCTTCAGTTTTTGTTCATAGCTCACCCTGACTCCACACACAGTGGTGAGGGTTCTTCAGTTTTTGTTCACTCACCCTGGCTCCACACACAGTGGTGAGGGTTCTTCAGTTTTTGTTCACTCACCCTGGCTCCACACACAGTGGTGAGGGTTCTTCAGTTTTTGTTCACTCACCCTGGCTCCACACACAGTGGTGAGGGTTCTTCAGTTTTTGTTCATAGCTCACCCTGGCTCCACACACAGTGGTGAGGGTTCTTCAGTTTTTGTTCATAGCTCACCCTGACTCCACACACAGTGGTGAGGGTTCTTCAGTTTTTGTTCACTCACCCTGGCTCCACACACAGTGGTGAGGGTTCTTCAGTTTTTGTTCACTCACCCTGGCTCCACACACAGTGGTGAGGGTTCTTCAGTTTTTGTTCATAGCTCACCCTGGCTCCACACACAGTGGTGAGGGTTCTTCAGTTTTTGTTCACTCACCCTGGCTCCACACACAGTGGTGAGGGTTCTTCAGTTTTTGTTCACTCACCCTGGCTCCACACACAGTGGTGAGGGTTCTTCAGTTTTTGTTCACTCACCCTGGCTCCACACACAGTGGTGAGGGTTCTTCAGTTTTTGTTCATAGCTCACCCTGGCTCCACACACAGTGGTGAGGGTTCTTCAGTTTTTGTTCACTCACCTTGGCTCCACACACAGTGATGCAGCTTTCTATTGGTAACAGCACAGCGTGGAACAGCACAGAACAAAGAAGAAGCAAGGGCTGGCTCTCCAGCCCCTTTTTTAACCCTTCTGCTACGGTGCCTCTAGAAATCGTTCATATATGAACGGTGATCTAATGATGATGTTAGACTCCCATTTTAAGCGTTTTTAAACAACCATTGGTTGCTTACCAAATGACTGACATCTCCAAAGGCTCCAACAACCAATCAGTTACGGTATGGTTTTATATACTTTCAAAACAAAAGTAAAGTTAGATTTTTGGCGATCACAAGCTTACCAGAAATCATACTATATCATCCAAAATGTTTTTAAACCCAAAAATAAATTAACAAAATATTAACTGTAGTGAAATATTCACAGGATAAACTTCAGGGATGACTCTAGAGATACATTTTATTATGAGGTGCAGCATTTCAGTATCTTAGATTTCAATTTCGATTATCTTATATACGATGATTTTAAAGCGCATTACCAGAGAGCATACTAAATTGCTTTACATAACCAATAATGCCTACCGACCTGAAAGAAAACATTTTTTACAGATGTTGATGAGTTGACATCTATCTGACGGCGAACTTCTTCATATTACGTAACCATCAAACAATTTGGTCTAAAATGAAAACCAGTATTTATAAAATTCTTTCCGATCCTATGATGTTTTTAATTTATTGTAGACATCTTGTGCGTATGTGTATAGATTTGATTGAACAATTAACTGGATGTCACTTTCCTTTTAAAAGTAGCAAACTTTTAGGATAATTTTGCACTTGTCTTTTCTTTTAACACACACCCTGCTTTCACAATGCCTCTGAATGCTTTCCTGGGTTCTACCATGTTTCCACTAGGGCTGTCAATCGATTACAATTTTTGATTGGTTCATTATGGGCATTAGTTGATTAAATCGGTAGATTAATCTGTGCACATTTTTAATAAAGGTAATGATATAGCAGCTGTCCGGCATAGTAATACTAAAAAAAATCTATAGAACCTAAAAGAAAAATAAGCTCAATGAGAATCTGGTCTTTTTAAAAGAATTTTTATTATTTATTTTTATTTTAGAAAATGTAACACATTTTCACAGAACAACCGTTCTTTCAGGCCAGTGTCAGTCACATACCTGAAAACACAAGACAGCTGAGCTGCATTTCCAACATCGGTTGTTTAATCTACCATTACAGCTATGTATTGGCTTCCTTCATGTACTTCTGCATCTAGCAGAACCTGAGGCACCGAAGAGATTAAGCTGTTTGGAATCTTGTTAGAGGTACCCGAGAATACTGTGGCTATTGAGAAGCGATTGCTTAACATGCTGTCATAGTCAGAAATCAGAGAAAGTAGTTCCACATAATTACCTCTATTTGAGGAATTGCTACCTTTATCGTGCCCTCTGAATGCCAGTTCTTGCTTGCCAAGGTAAACAACAGAATCAAGCGTTTAAGAACCTCATGATTTTTTCTTACTTGCTCATTGTGATGTATTGTATTCCTACGCTTCTGCTCATCCAGTTAAACTGTTTGTCCAAAAGTTTTGAGTGTAACAGTGGCTCACAAGTGACTTTGGGAATGTTTTTGTGCTAACTTTGTTAGACATCCTAAATTGCTGTAGCCAGTGCGGTTCCATATCTCCTTTTCTGTACTGAACAAAATACAGTTGCAGCAGTATGTTTTTTTTAAATTGACAGCTACCGATAAGATACGGATACTTTTCATAATTTGAATGTTGGAAGAGGCAAGTATATCCCTTCCCTTCCTGTGTCAGTTTGGGCATTTGTGGTGTTATACCTCCATTTATTCTGAGAAAGTTCTTGAAAATGGTTTCTTAACCAAATCAACACAATGTCTCCGTTGTCTTATGACATTTTTTCTCACTATAATTCTCAATAACAGTCTCTATAATAAGCAATATTGTGCGAAATTCATCTATTCTTAACCCTTACCCTAGCATAATTATGTCTCGTCTCTGCTTACTAATGATTGGACATTTGCATAACAAGAGGCAGATCTTTGACTCTGCCATTGGTTAAACCTACTAAAGACTTTCAACTGTTTATGGCCCGCCTCTGCTCACTTATGATTGGACTGCCGCGGAGAAAATGCAGATCTTCTATTAGTTGATTTTATTTTATATACAAAAATAAAATTGCACTATAACATTTTATCTGCGATCAACTCTTTAGTTGATTAATCAGTCCGAGAGTGGTGGAGTGTTTTATTCACCGATGAATGCCGTTTTGCCCTTGACAGACCTGACAGAAGACAATGTGTGTGGAGATGTCGTGGTGAGTGTTATGCTGACTTTTGAGTTGTTCAAGCCAACCGGTGCAAGTGTGATGATGTGGGGAGGAATCTCCTTTAACACAAGAATGCCTTTGGTGCAGATTGAGGGCAACCTTACTGCTCAGCAATTCATTGACAAAGTCCTTGAGGCAACAGTTTTTCCGTTCATGCAAGCCAATCTGGAAGTGTCATTTTTCCAGCAGGACAATTCAAGACCACACAGCGATAGGATTACAGTTGCACAACTTCAAGAAAACAATGTCAAGGTCTTGTCGTGGCCAGCTTTTTCTCCTGACCTGAGTCCAATACAACATCTGTGGGACCAAATTGCCAGTGCCATCCACAGGAGACGACTGCAACCAGACAACCTTCACCAGCTGGCTGCAGCTGCACAGGAAATGCGGCGGAACATCCCACAGCAGTCTGTCTAGAGGCTGATCAGGTCTATATGTCAACGCTGCCAGGATTGTGTTAATGCTCAGGGAGGTCATACCTGCTCCTGAATCTGCGATCTAGTCCTCATTGTGCATCTCTGCTACCACCACAGCAGGCACTGCAATGTCCTCAGGCTTCTGCTGGCCATTTTTAACTGCTTCTACCTGCCGACATAAATGCTTGAGACACAGCATAGCAACTCTCACTCAGCTTGGTTCTGTCATTTGACACATGTTGGAATGCTGGTGGTGTCACCTTCCTTGTTATCCACTGCACCCATTCCTCTGTGTTATAATATATCTAAAAGACAAAACAGTATATATATATATTTACAAACCAGCTTGGTCTTTGCCAGTCTTTACCCGCATCTCGGCCAGTCACTGCTGAACAGTTTGAGTGGAGAACAAAGCACACAATGTTTCTTTGCAAGCAGCTGTGCCCAACCTCCTTCCGCTTCATCTGTCCACATTTGGAGTACTTGTTCTCCTCACACTTTTGCTGGTACTTCCTCTTCTGGAAGCGTGAACTACCCCCCTTGGCCCTTTTTGCGATTCTAGGCAGTGGTTCTGGCAGCTGCTGCGTTGGGATAAATATCATCATTTTGGTTGGGGCTGGCAGAATGGGTCTGGTGCTGGTCATGGTTGCCTTGGGCCGAAGGCGTTGGCGTGTCTGACCAGCAGTGTTGGGGGGGTGGGGGTTAACGTAGACAAATGGCTGGTGACCTGACCATATGTCAAGGCTTGCTGCAGAGTTTCAGGAGTTTCAGTCAGGGGCATGCGTTCTCCCTGCCAGTTAATACAGCCGTAAGTGTGCATCACATTTTTGAGGGCGACTTCGTCTGTGTCATTTTCATCAGATTTGTATGCTGTTTTCTTGATGTGAAGCGCACAAGTACTCAATACATTTTCCACTCACGCTTGTAGCTGCTTGGCTATGGAATGATATCCAGTGCCTATAATTTCTTCATCTATAACATCTTGCAAGGACCGGGGGTATTTCATGACCAACTTCTTAGCAATCTCAACAAGGTTGCTCTTTGAGGGTCTGGCACACACAGCCATGATTTTGGTGACCATTATTCTAATCATTTCACATCGTAATCGTGGGGATGGTCTATCTTCTATTTCTAAGCACTGTATCAAAGGCACTTGAAATTTATGCCATGAAACCTTGAAGCTGAATGCCCAGTTTGGGTCTACAGAAGAGCCTGGTCTTTCAGGGCTAGTTAGAATTGGAGTGGGTGTCCTCATTGCAGATGATGAAGGTGATCCAGAGATTGATGAAGAACTGCTTTGAGTGCAGTTTCCCTCTGTTAAAGAAATACAACAATAATAACTAACAGTGTAGCAAATGTCCTACTTGCATACATACCCTTGGTACGTTAATTTGACATACAAAACCCTTTTCAAACACTATTTCTGTAATGGACTTGGACTCATACATACATGTATATGTATGTACAAACACACAGAGTACGACAATGTTAAAATGAGTATCCCTAAAACAGTTTTCCCCATTATACTTTCTCACTGGTATAATACAAGCTGTCTGAATCAGTGAATGCGTGTTGCCCTTAAAATCTAGGCAATCTACCCTGATAAGAATACTTGTTAGAATTTGTATTTATTTTTAAAGTGCTTATTTGGTTGTGTTCAGGAACTTATCAGCTTCCTTGCTTGAACAGGCTTCAGGGCAGACAGCAGATCACAGTCTCGAATGTACTGCAAGTCTTCAGGACTCTCAACCCCAAGGGTTTTAACTGTTCCCAGTACTGAGCTTTGAATGGAGCTTGGTAGATGTGGTAACACCGTACAGACAGCGGTGAACAACCCTGAGTCAGTTTGATCATGTGCAATTCTTTTCTAATTAAATTCTTAGCAAATCCTAACCAAAAAAAAAACAAAAAAAACATAACACGCTGTGCTTTAAAGGACTCACCCGAAAGCCACTCATCATGTAAGCAGGTAATGGATATAAATCTATGAGATCATTAATATTCAGGCATCGTGCAGCCTCACTCTGCATTTGTATTGAATGGAAGGAAATCTGATACAAATATCCTTGTAACAAGAAATAGAGACTTGTCTTTGATCAGAATGAGCTGAATTTCACCAAACTCCACAGTGTCATCAAACCCTGTCACTACAAACAAGCCTTTCTTGTATGTGGTTCCTTTAAATTGAACTTCCATAGAAACTTTTGTATTAGACTCATGGAAGCCAAAATCTTTTATGGCATTGGTTATCATTTCACTGTACAACAGATAGCAATCTTTAACTTGCAGTACTGAAGCAAAGAATGAACCAGCAGTAAGATAAGCTTGAAATATCTGATGCCTTTCCGCAAGTGTTTGGCACAGATTCTTAAAGTTCTTCAAATGCCTTGAACACCTCTTAAAATACAAGTGTTTGCTCTCAAATCGCATTGCCCATAATCTAATGAGTGGTCCAAACTTTAAGATTCATCCTGGGTAGTAATGATGCTTGGGTTTCAAGTCACTGCCGGGAAACAATTATTTTCTTGAATCTAAATATTCTTCAATCAGAACATCTAAATAAGCAACTTGCGACATTGAGATCTTCTGAGCACAAATCAAGTCTACAATGTCTTTTAGAGCATGGCATCCTCGGAAACACAGACTTTATCGCCAATTAACATTGGCAAAAGCCTCAGCAAAGTCCAATTCTGTACCGCATGACCTCCAAGCTTAGCCCTATGTAGTTTAACCTCACAGGGCTTTGTACTAGCATTTGAAGCAATGTACTTAAACTGTGTGATACGTCGATTCAGCACAGAATAAGTGAAGGTACATGGCAACATCATAAGAAAGCGCACCCTCAGAATGTCATGGCCAAGACAAGGAGGTAAACCAGGCTGGCAACGTTAAAGTACTGCAAAGAATTGAAAACTGAGTTCAATTGAATCCCTGAACCTCAGATGTTTCTTCATTCAGCAAACCAATAGCAGTATTATAAGTTTCAATTGTTCTTGAATTCAGTTTGATTAATTAGTACCTGCAAAAGTACTTCGAGAAGCTCAAGATTTCAGTGAACCCCCAATGGAGTGTGAACCAAAATGATCCCCAGCAATACAGTACACTGTTTCTTTGATAACATTTTCAAAGACAGCAATGCCATTTTCTTCTAAGTTATGTCCAAATTCCTTAAAGTCTTTCTCCTGACAAAGTAAAACAAGTTGCATTTGATCTGTATTTGATCAAATGTACTGGCTGAAATTAGCAAGGGAGAGGTATACGTATTATGTGTTTGTTTGTTTTTTTGCAGACCCTAAAGGAGTAACAATTTCAAAAGAATCCTGATACAAAATCAACTTACGACTGCATGGATACTGCTGTCTTTTCTATTTTCATCTCTACCAAAATATATTCTTTGAGGTTCAACATAGTTAAACAGCCTTTTCAAGCACTGTTTTCTGTAATAAATTGTTTTCATTGGGCATATTCTAAGCGGATCACACTCCATTACTGTATTGCAGATTTCAGTAATATCATCATTGTTTAAAGTGTGTTCAGTTTTTAGTAGAGAAGTTAGCTTTTGTATTACATACATCTGTCCCAATTCAACATCTAATTATTTAATGATTATTTGTGAATATTCTTCTTTATCAAAAATACTACAAATATACTGCATAAATGTCAAGATTAAATCCAGCAGCAACATCAAATAATGTTGAAATCTTTACTCCCACAATTTCATTTAAGGAAAAAATTCACGGCAACAGATAGATTTGCATTTTACTGTACAGGCTTAACAAGTATGAGCCAAACAAAACCAACGAGAGTGCTTTTATTTATTTATTTATTTTTTTAAGATGGCTGCAGCAATAGCTTGAGGTATTTTCCATAAAATGGCCAAAGCAACAACAGCACCTTCTCTGTGCTGGTTGAAATTGTAGTGCTGATACAATCCATAACTCCAGTCTATGCAATGGTTTCCAACCACAATAAAATCAATGAATACTTTAATATCTGAATACTACTTTTTATCAATAATAAAATGTTTATTTTTAAAAACATATTGTAATGAACCCATATATGGTATACTGCATTGCCATGTACATGTTTTTTTCTGTATGCACTCATAGTAGCGTAATTACGTATATACTTACATCCTTTGTACCTTGTACCACCCCTTTGCTGTTCAGTACTGTTTCAGTCAGAGAGAGAGAGAGGGCTGGTAGGAGGATGACAGAGATTGGATGCTCACTTTTGTTTTATTATGTCTTCAGACGCTGTATTACAGTATGTAAGTTTATTACAGTTAAGTAGAAGACTCAAACTAACAATGCATGATCTTGGACTCCTGCTTAATGAACAAACCCAGCTTGACTTCCACAACAAGTGTTTTTGTGTTTTCACTCCTACCTCCTCACATTATGGAACCCAGAACTCCATAACGTCTTAGGCCTACAACAAGCAGGGTCTTTACGATAGCATCAAATTATACTATGTTTCCTGAGAAACGATATTCAAACAGTAGGGCACTGATAAAAACCTCAGTTAAAATACGTCTTTTTCTGATTTGGTACACATACAATTCTATAGCAAAACGCAGCGAAACTATAGTTAAATAATTATAATGCACAAAGTGTATTACCGGTGCAGTGTAGGCTCAGGCAGAGAAAAAAAAAAAAGCATTTTCTTTTTCCCGGCAATCAACTACACAGATAAATTTCACTACGCATTCATCTTCACAGTAAATTTATATCAGCTGAATGATGTGAAAATGCAAATATTTCCCTCTATCATTAATCTAGGTGTGGAGGTGAGCGGTGGGGCAAAACCTGATATACTAAAGCAGTTCCAATCCAAAGCTCACTTAACCTCAGTGATATGGACAAGCAATATTTCACATAAATAAATGTTGAAATTTTTTTTTAAAAGGCTGAAATAGGATTCCTTCAAAAGCAATAGTTGCAACTTGTGCAGGTTGCCTGAGGAAAGTGAAACTCAGAGATTTCGAGATAAAAAGGCAGTTAAAATTACAGATTTTTTTTTACAGTGCAGAAGCCCGTTTTTAGTTTAGTGAAGTAGTCTAGAATGTTTTTTTTTCATTAAAAACTTGTTCTGCTTAACTTTCATGCTACAGCTTGTTGTGTACAACTCATTCAATCAAACCAAGTAGGAATTTGCTTAAGATGTTTTTCAAGTCAAGTAAGCTTATTTGTGTATAAAAAACGACAATAGTCATTGCTTCTTTCTCAGCCAGTGTCATCTTATTTTAAAGGCATGTACATGAAATCATAAAGTAATAGAAACATTTTTGCTTATACCCTCCCCGTCGTTCTGCGCACTGTCAGCCCTTGTTAAAGATATGGAATAATGTACCCGATCCGAAGCAAGTGCAAAGTAAAAAATATAAATATTTTAAAACTAGCAAGACTTGGTTACAGTAGCAGCAGTTACATTAAGTATTAAATATTATTGTGGGCAAACTTTACATGCTAACTCAATGGACCATGTTTAGAAGCAAGCACAAAGGCAAAGACAAAAATTTCTTAGAGGAATAGGACCATTTTATAGTATAAAACAAGAAACAACTCTTGACTGGTCCTTCCTGTAACTAAGTTTATACTGTTCAATATATACTGTTGAAATTGTTTTATTCAGAAAAAAAGCATTTGCTTCAGAATGAAGTATTTTGTATATATAGTTGCTTGTGACATGGCAAGTATTTTGAACTGCCTTACTTAGGAAATACCTTCAAAATAAAAGTACATTAGAGTCAATTATCCCAACTAATTGGGACCGATACTAGTTAGCATACTTGATTTGTATGGATAATTGAACAGGTATTAATAACAATTACTGTACCTTTAATAATGTATATAATAAAGTTAACATATACAAGTACACAAGTACCTACTGGTGATATATAGCTAGTAACCTATTCTATCACATTAAAGCATAGAAAATTACGAAGCTTTACAAATCATTAAATGAATGCAATTCAGTACAACTTAGACACATTACATAACTTTAGGAATCATTCAACTTAAAAAAAAAAAAATCAGTAAAATGTTTCTAAACTTTGATACTTACTGTTAAGGCATTGTAATAATGTGAAATTGAAATGAATAAAACAGAAGTTCTTAGCTGCTCAATAACATAAACAGGATCTCCAGCCTTTACTGACGAAATAGAATTAGGTGACTATTTTAATTTGCTAAACTGCATCAATTTAAAGCACACAATGCTCCATCTAAGGTTTTGGTGGTCTGAATAATTCTGTAACTTTCATTTGCTTCAGTCTGCTGGTCCTTTTTTGCAGCTAAATCTTGTAGCCGTTTTAGCAGCAGAAACTGTGTGTGTAATATACCACAGAGTTACTGAATAAGAAAGTGTACTGGTCCAGAGCTTATATATACTCAAAGCGAGTATAGTTTAGATTTGTGTTATTATACAGCTAAATAAGCTGTTAATACAAAAGCTTATTTTACAATTGGGTATTAATTATCGACATTGAAAATTGATCAACTCCTTAAATTAGGTCTTCGAAAATTGTCAAAATAGTCCTTGAAGGTCCTTGACAAGTCCTTGAAATAGGATCAGAAAAACTGTATGAACGCTGTATTTATGACATCTGGTTGAGTTAAGCAGAGATTGTATATTATTTCTGCAGCTGAGGTTTTATAAAATGAATATTATGTGAAATGGTTTGATGAGTACTATGGTTTGATGAAACTATGTTTGTTAACCAGCCTCTTGTGATTTATCAGGTTGATCCATCTGGTAAAGTGACAAGTTGTAAGAAGTAATTTATTTTTTTAAAAAGTCAGGTTCAAATTTGCTTCTGAAAGTGCTCAGAATACACCTGATAGCATGTACAACCCCAGAGCTTCAGGGGGATTAGACGCCCCCCAGAACCCCAGCCAAAATGTTGGTTTTGCCCCAGGAGTTTCAGTCAAAATTATCATTGGCCACTTTCACCCATGCTCCTAGGTATTTCTCAGACTCTGCAGGTGGAATCATGGGGAGATCACCGCCATTGATATTCCACAATAAATGTTTTGGCTTGTGCTGAAAGCCCAGACAGCTTGCAAAATTATTTCAGAATTTGGATGTTATCTGATATCTGACATCCCCTCTCACGACTCACTCACCATCACCAGATGGGTCTGCGAATGCAAGCGATGGATGTCATGTGGTTTGTATTGATTGAATATCCAATACCACATGTCTCCAGTGAGTTTTAACAGCATTTCTTTATTTTGTACTTTCATTGTATTTTTTGGCCTAGGATAGTGCTGCTATTCGGCCTGATACTGATGCCTTATTAGCCATTCCCTTTCAGAAATGTTACCAGCGGGACCACAAAGAGGTTAAGGGCACTATGTCTCATTACTCCTTACCCAAGGGAGTGCACACAATTTTCAATCGCGTGGTAAGATACTTTTCTTAGTTCTGTGGCTCGTCCACTTTGTCATACATACAGAATTACACAGATCACTCTTAATATAAGCCAATGTCCTACTACTTGGAGCCCACTACTGCTTATCATTCAGTGAGCTACTGAATACTGCACTGTTTCCACATTCCTCCAGAGAGTAGAAGAGTGTTCTGTTGCTTAGCAGTCTCCCTTCTTGTTTACTCCTGTTTTCAGATAACCCAATCTTGATTAAAACTATGTGTTACAGGACGACCATTTCCCTCTTGCTCCAGTTGGGAACCCGAAGAACAGTATGTTTGTAGCTTCAGTCAGTGTTTCCACTTGTCTTTTAAGTGGTTTGTAGTATTCCACTTTGTCTTTAGCTGCATTTCCCAGGGTGTCTGCTGTGTATTCAAATCAGTCATTGCATCTATGATGACGGCTCTTGCGTTTTTGGTGAAGGTCAGACTTCCTCAGCTCTCCTTCCTCATTCTTTAAGTTGGCCTCCTTGTACACTCTCCACCTCAAAGGTTGATGCTTCACTTGCAAGTAAATTGCAGATCTTATTGTGGCGGGTGATCCTGGCCCCTGGATTGATGGGCACTGTCCCAGGATGTGAGAGATTCCAGTCTTGCTGAACATTTCCTACACAATAACTGGGCGTCCACCTGGCTTCCCTTCAAAGTTTCTCATGTTGGGTATAAGTTGTCCCTTAACTGTATTGCTGCGATTAAATGTTTTTTTTTCTGGAACCCGAGTTGGCTCCTTAACTAGCTGTTACTGATGGGGTCGTTCCAGAAACCCTGTATACCCATACCCTGCAACGGGAGTCCGCACCAGGCCTTGAACTCCTCCTGTCTCCACCGAGAGGGCATCAAGTATGTTGGTTTAGGTGTGAGTCTTCCTGGCTCATCTTCTTGGGGTTCCACAGTTCTTGTTTGATTTTGCAGGTTCAGAGTATTTTTCGCTGTACCTCCACCCACAGCTTCTGGAATTTCTCAGTGGCTTCCTTAATCATTGCCAAGCTGCGAATCACCCTGTCACTGGAGTTGGCAATTCACTGCAGCCTCCTTACTTGAATGGTATATCACTCCATCACATATGGAGGTTGGAAGATTTTTTGACTGCCATTTTTTGACTGCTGCCCTGATAATTCAGAGGTGCCTGGTCTAGCCTTTCAATCCAATTCTGTAGCTGGTTGATAATGTCTGGCTTTGCAATGCCAACCCATGGGTCAATCTTTGCGCCAAGATAATGCTGTGATTCCCCGGGCGTTATCATGTTTAGCTCTGCCCCATTGATGTTCCATGGGCTGCAGTTATTTATTGTATGAGAGTCACTTGTGGGTTTTATGAGGAACCCATAGCATTTCTTGGCTTCCAACCCTGATAGTCTGCAGAAGGACACTCGCCAGGACCAGCTCGTCCATTGACCTCAATTACCTCAACTGTTGATGAGTTCTTTCCATCCATTTCAATTGTGGTGGTGCACTTCTCGTAGGAGCTCTTGATGACACTAATTATATGCTTGTCCAACTTCTTCTGCCTTAGTACCCACATGATGTGGTCATGTGAGACTAATGCCTTTGCAATCTTAGGTGCAGAGATGATTCTTCGCTGTCTTGGGTTAAATGGACAGGCTTTTGTCAGCCTTCCTGTGACAATCCTTGAGAACAGCCTTAGGACCATTGATCCCATTGTATTGGTCTCCAACAACTGGCTGTGTCCTTCAGCTTTTCCGGATCCATATTCTTCAGCAGAAGTATCGTTCTACATTGCTTGATGTTGGTAGGCACAAATTGAAGAGCTCCGACCGCAAGGTGTCGTCAGGGTCTTGGTCGCTGATGGTCTTGCGATCTATTCCGTATGGTCCTGGTGAGGATTTCTTTTTTATGATTTTCCTGAACTTCGTCCATCTAGAGATCAGCCCCTCAAACAGCCCATTGTCCGCTGTTCCCTGGGACACAAACTGGAACTCAGTAGCTGATTCCCACTTCTTCCTGAAGGTTTCATATACCTCGGGAAGTGGTATCGGGCACAATATTTTTTCTGTGCCATTAAGGATGAGGGCCACAAGGTATTCTTATAAAACAATTTTGGTGTCTCAATTACCTACCTCACCTGATCTAGCGTCTCCTCATCCATGACCTAGCTGACTCCTCTCTGGGCCGCTTATCCTCTCTTCCTCTGGTGATTGGTATTTCCTAGATCAACCGTCCTTCTGCTCCCAGGGGTCCGGTCTTTACCTCTTCAACCATCATTCTAACATGCTCCTTGCCTCTTGTCCATGAGTTGATGGTTTTTCCAATTTGATTTTCGGGGTCCATTTCCCTGATATCCTGACCATGTCAGTAGCCAGGCGTTTCAGTCAGTTGTTTAACCCTGTGGTAAGTTTGGGCAGCTCATTTGGACTTTCAAGGTAGCTTTTCAGAGTCGAGTTCCTTTTTCTGGGGGCATCACTTTCTTGCTAAGATCCCTCCTCTTGTCTGAAATCTGCCTGTTGGTTTTTGATAGTATATGACTGGCTATGAGCATGTTTATCCTCTTTTCCCCTCTGTACATCTCCTCAAGCTGAATGGTTCCTTTTATCAGTTCTTCCACACTTTGTGTCCAGTACAACCTCACGGTCATGTCCAGTACAAGAGATATGTCGTCTCTGGAGAATATAAGGTCCATTTTCCTCAATTCGCCACTCTCATTTTTGAGGTACGGTTCCTTATATACCAACCATCCAGCTTTTTCGCTCTCAATTGCAATGCCGCTATATAATGTCTCTGTTGGAATCCATATGGATACCTGAGCCATACATTGCTGATTGTATCATTTTGAAAGTGATGCACACCCACGCCCTGCACAGGCAGATTACACCAAGCCTGGAACGCCTCTTTCCTCCAGTTACAAGGAACTGGGTAGTTTGGTTTCAAAGCTGTTGTTCTGGCTGCCTTTGTTATAGGTAATGTTTCGTATAGGTAATGTATTGCAGGTAGACATAGGAAGGTGAAGCCATTTCTTGGCAGCTATTCAAATTATGTCATCAGCAGCATTTAGGGTGGTCGCTTTACATTCAGCATCATTCAGCTTATAAATAAGCCATGGGATTGTATATCTATTGAGTATCCATGTATTTCTCAGACTCTCCTGGCTATATCATGTGGAGATTAGCCCCATTGATACTCCACTTTTTGCAGTCATTGATAGTATATGAGTCTTTAGTAGGTCTTATAAAGAAACCATGACATTTTTTGGCTTGTGCCAAAAGCCCTGACAGATTGCAAAAGGATTTGGATGTTATCCGACATCCTCTCCCACGACTCATATTCAGAGTTTTACTGTCACCAACTTCAATAGAGGTTGAGCAATTCTCATAAGAATTCTGGAAGATTTTTTCTGCCTCAGAACCCATAATATGTGTTCATGAGACACTGAGTCCAATGCTTTATCTATGTCAACAAACACTAATGCAAGCGTCTTTTATTGCTTCTTAGCATGTTGAATAAGGTCTTGCAGAACCTTCAGATTTTCCAAACAGCCAGGCGCAGAAATGTTTAGTTAGAATTCAAGGGACATGTTTTTGCCAGTTTCCTTGTAAGAATCCAAGAAAACACCCTCAAAATCTTGGACCCAATGGTTATCGGTCTCCAGTTACCAATATCCTTATTCCTCATCCATCAATTTTGGTATCAGAAATGTTTGACATTGCTTAACAATGTTGGGAATGACTCCCATGATGAGCTAGGTGTTAAACAAGCTTGCCATTGTTCAACCCTTCGGATCCGCCTCACCGGTGATATCCCAAGTGGGACTCCATTGTTTGCTTCCTGGGTATGCAAAGGATTTCAGAGGAAGCGTCGCATTGGCTCTGGTCCTCCAGCGGGTTAGAGACAAAACCAGCAGGTCTCTCCCTAACGTGCTACAGCAGACCCTACCGACGAGGCGCCTAGTGAGCTCAGGCTGACACCTGCAGAGCTGGCCTTTGTCCTCCAGAGACCGGTAGCTTGCTGACATCCGCTCTCAAGTTCCTGGGTGTAAAAGAGTAGTTCCTGAATGGCTCACCTGGTAAAAGTGCAGCCGCATGGTGTGCAGAGTGGGTCATACAGCTCAGGTTCACATCCTGGCTGTGTGAAGTTGCCGGTCTTCACTGGGGATTCCGAAGGGAGCGTCACATTGGGGTTGGCGCTCCTATGGGTTAGGGAGGTAAAACCGTCAGACTGCTTCTCCTCATCACACTACAGCGAACCCTACTGACCAGGCTACCAGTGAGCTCAGGCTGACACCTACATGGCTGGCCTTTGTCCTTCAGAGGCCGGCAGCTGACATCTGCTTTTGAGTTCCTGGGAGAAGAGGAAGCTGACTTGGTCGTGGGATCGGAGGACGTCCACTGAACCTTCGGATTACCTGAGCTGTGTGGGGAATTGCTGCGGTGAGGGGGAAAAAAATATTGGGCATTTTAAATTGGGCAGAAAATCGGGGGTAGAATAATTGGGCACTCTAAAATAAAGTCTTTTCAGGCTTCACACTGATCAAGACTCAAAAGATTTGTCACCAGGGTGACTCCAGATTTTAACTTTAGACACCTTACTAACTTGTCACGTTAAATCAGTGTTCACTTGTCAGTGTTATGGCAGAAGATTACAAAGTATTGTACTCAAGGTAACCTCACAGTGACATCTAATAAGGCACTGTGCATCAACTGATTTTAAACACTTCTGAAAGCAGTCCCTTGTGTTCAGAGGTATTTGAAGAAAACCTTATTTATCCTGACAAGATGCATTTAGCTTGCTTTACCTGGCTCCAATTAAGCAAGGTGTCAGCTTGCACAGCTGTCTGGACTCCTATAATTCCAATGTTGTAGGGGATGAATTAAAGTGGCAGGTGTGTCTATGTAGAGTCCTGGGGGTGATTAGTACTTCATATTGAGCGATGGTGGCTGTGCACAGTAGCTATAGGATTCTCTCACATACAACACCCCCATGTGAAACTGAGATGACTTATCTACAAAAAATGATAGTTTAAGAGCTGTGTACACCTACTGCATTGCATCCAGTTAAAGGGCATATTGTCCGAAACATACTGATATTAATCAGTTTATGTACATTTACTGTAATGTATCTTGTTTTTATTACTGATTTAACTCTACAAAATGGCTTAGGGGTGAAGTATTCCATTGAAGGCTGGAGTTCAAAAGGGATAATGTGAAAATGTGTTTTGTGCAGTGAAACTCAGTGGTTACATTAACTATAGCAATGCATTTCTGAAAAGCAAATATAACAAGACCAAGTTTCACATAGTAAAAGCATAGGAAAGTGTAAAGCATAGTGGAAGCATGGTAACGCATTTGTAAGCATTGTCAAGCCAACAGTGGTATGGTATATTATAAAACATGACAAACCATGGTAAACTATGATAAATGCATAGTATAACCATTGAAAAAGCATCGGACATCTGCAAAAATACCATGCGATATTACTGCAGTAAACTTGACAACATTGTATGAATATATGTGTTATATTTATACAGAACCACCGTTTGTTATATATATATATATATATATATATATAAAAATTATATGATAGATAGATAGATTGTTATATATACAGTACTGTGCAAAAGTTTTAGGCAGGTGTGAAAAAATGCTGTAAAGTAAGAATGCTTTCAAAAATAGACATGTTAATAGATTATATTTATCAATTAACTAAATGCAAAGTGAGTGAACAGAAGAAAAATCTAAATCAAATCCATATTTGGTGTGACCACCGTTTGCCTTCAAAACAGCATCAAGAATCAATTCTTCTAGGTACACTTGCACACAGTTTTTGAAGGAACTCGGCAGGTAGGTTGGCCCAAACATCTTGGACAACTAACCACAGTTCTTCTGTGGATTTAGGCATCCTCAGTTGCTTCTCTCTCTTCATGTAATCCCAGACAGACTCGATGATGTTGAGATCAGGGCTCTGTGGGGGCCATACCATCACTTCCAGGACTCCTTGTTCTTCTTTACGCTGAAGATAGTTCTTAATGACTTTCGCTGTATGTTTGGGGTCGTTGCCATGCTGCAGAATAAATTTGGGGCCAATCAGATGCCTCCCTGATGGTATTGCATGATGGATAAGTATCTGCCTGTACTTCTCAGCATTGAGGAGACCATTAATTCTGACCAAATCCCCAACTCCATTTGCAGAAATGCAGCCCCAAACTTGCAAGGAACCTCCACCATGCTTCACTGTTGCCTGCAGACACTCATTCGTGTACCGCTCTCCAGCCTTCAGCGAACAAACTGCCTTCTGCTACAGCCAAATATTTCAAATTTTGACTCATCAGTCCAGAGCACCTGCTACCATTTTTCTGCACCCCAGTTCCTGTGTTTTCGTGCACAGTTGAGTCGCTTGGCCTTGTTTCCACGTCGGAGGTATGGCTTTTTGGCCGCAAGTCTTCCATGAAGGCCACTTCTGACCAGACTTCTCCGGACAGTAGATGGGTGTACCAGGGTCCCACTGTTTTCTGCCAGTTCTGAGCTGATGGCACTGCTGGACATCTTCCGATTGCGAAGGGAAGTAAGCATGATGTGTCTTTCATCTGCTGCAGTAAGTTTCCTTGGCCGACCACTGCGTCTACGGCCCTCAACGTTGCCCGTTTCTTTGTGCTTCTTCAAAAGAGCCTGGACAGCACATCTGGAAACCCCTGTCTGCCTTGAAATTTCTGCCTGGGAGAGACTTTGCTGATGCAGTATAACTACCTTGTGTCTTGTTGCTGTGCTCAGTCTTGCCATGGTGCATGTCTTTTGACAGTAAACTGTCTTCAGCAACCTCACCTTGTTAGCTGAGTTTTATTCCTCCTACACAGCTGTTTCTGTTTCAGTTAATGATTGTGTTTCAACCTACATATTGAATTGATGATCATTAGCACCTGTTTGGTATAATTGTTTAATCACACACCTGACTATATGCCTACAAAATCCCTGACTTTGTGCAAGTGTACCTAGAAGAATTGATGCTGTTTTGAAGGCAAAGGGTGGTCGCACCAAATATGGATTTGATTTAGATTTTTCTTCTGTTCACTCACTTTGCATTTAGTTAATTGATAAATATAATCTATTAACATGTCTATTTTTGAAAGCATTCTTACTTTACAGCATTTTTTCACACCTGCCTAAAACTTTTGCACAGTACTATATATATATATATATATATATATATATATATATATATATATATATATATATATATATATATATATATTATATGATAGATAGATAGGTTGTTATATATATATATATATATATATATATATATATATATATAGCTATATATATATAGTAAATATATACTATATATATATATAGTAAATATGAACTGGCAAGGAGGGCTATACTGGAAAATTATTGACCCGAGGGAAGACTTGTTACCGACGGGGCTATAATGCCCGAAGCCACAGACTGAGGGCATTGCTCCCTGGAGGTAACAATAGTCTCCCTGAGGGGTATTTAATTTTCCACTCTGGCTGAGTCTTAATATATGAATCAGTCAAGAATATAAGTGAAGCAAGGTTGGATAGTAAATATGACTTTATATATTTTGTTTAAATATAGCTGATACAGCATAAGTAAATAAATAAATAACATAAAATGTTTTTGAAGTTCATACCACATACTGTAGCTATAAAAGTTTTTTGGCGTCTAGCTCTCTGTGCTGCACAATCCAGTTTATATCGCGGCTGTCATATTTGTTTACATCGTCGAGTCAGAAAACAGTGACAGTGACGTTTTAATCACCATTTTAGTGTTTGGAGTATCTTTCTTTTGTAGTATGTTTTGTAATTCAAAAGATAAAGATCATAAAGATCTTTTAAAGAAATGTTGTTTATATTGATTATTTCTAATAGTACACTCACTAGTTTGTTATCTACACTGTAGTAAATAATTAAACAAAGACACTTTCATTTTACTCAGGCCTGTTTCGTAATTTTAATTTTATTTAAGAAATGCTTAGATTTTCTTTGAAACCTCCTTTGGATGACTGCAGTAGGGGTCACTAGTGTGATGAGGCAAACTTGTTTTCAGAATATTACATGCATCCTTTGACACATTTTAGAAACAGGATGTGTGTCATATACAAGGTCGTACACTTGAGTGCAGTTTACATGTGTATCATAAGACACAACCTACATAAAGAAGTGCCTAGGCAGTAGCTGGAGAATTTTGAGTATAAAAGGGGCAGTCGCCCAGAACTCTGGAGCATTCTATGACGGCTCCACGATGATATGAAGTGACTGCATGTAGAGCACAAAGCCACTTTGTACTCTACGTGCATAAACTAATAAAAGCTTTTTATTAACATCACCTCACTCTGTGTCAGTGTATTCTCCCATGGGGTTCACTTATCTAAAACTCACAAGCTAACATTACCATCATTGCGTGCAAGTTTTCCCTTACTCTGATGCATTGCATTGGCTGCAGTTTGAACGTTAAAACAACAATGCATCACCATGGTCTCGCAGTGTAACCGACCATAGAGTCAAAAAAAAAAAAAAGAGAGTTGTAAGATACTGTAGATTCAACGTTACCGCTTGCAATAGTTACTACGGGGCTGAAAATAATCAGAAATCAGCACAGAAAGCATGGATTTTATGTTCATGCCTGTGATTTAAAGAAACACATTAATACCATATTCTTTAAGGTTAATACAAGTTAATAAGTTGGAGGACATGACTGAAATTACCTTACAAAACATATTTTTGTAAAGCTTTTTTCAGAATCTTTCAGAAATTATTATTTTTTTCCCTGGTAAACAGTTCATACACACTACATACACCCAACATACATGACAAACATAACGGTAATGTTTTTATTTAATTTTACTATTATACTGTACATGAAACATGTTACCATTACCGTATACAATGTTATATTCTATACATATTCGCCTATTATACAGAGAGAGCACACAACAAGTACGTGCAGGCAGCAGAGTCCATAGTTATGTGTAGGCTTGCTGCTATTCGATTTTTATTTTTTTGACAAATCGACGATTAATATCGACGTATATTTTTTAAAGAATTTATCGTTTTTTTCCATCTTTATTTTTCAATTCAAACAGAGCATGGGTGAAATCGACCTTTATGCTTTAAAAAAAAAAAATTGACTTTTTGTGCTATTGAGAAACGTCTCATTTAGAGAAACCCTTTTATCATATTCAACAAAACCATGGTTACCAACATTCTAAATGAAATAACATTTGGTCACAGTGAAGCTATACCTTGTGGATATAGATCCTACACAAGTTTAAAAAAATGTCTCAAATAAACCGTAGAAAACGCAGCATATAAAGTGTATTACACAGACTTTTCTCGCATACATTTACAAGTAAAAACAATATGCACAGACAGAACAAAACATTAGAGAGTTGAACTGAACTAACTTGCACTTATTCCGAGCTCCGCCCCTCTCCTTAAGCACAGCAGCCCCTCCCCTTGTAGGGTACGCCCCCGTCGGGAGTCTAGGTCGCACTCCAGATCGCCTCGACGGAGAGGACGCTCTTGTTCCCCTCGTCGGGACAAGCGATACAGAGACAGGTCGGGGGTGGCGGAGCTAACCTCCAAAATGTCTCAATTCATGGAGGTTATGATGGGGCAGCAATCCATTCTCATGTCCCTAGCAAATGTGGTGCCCCAAGCCCCAGAACAACCGGCTGTGCCCATTGCTAGCCAGCCAGTGGCCCCTCCACAACCTGCACCGGTCGTCGCCTCTCCAGTGCAACCCCAAGGGGCGTGGGATGTCGATGCGGTTTCCAGAGACATGTCTGACGTCCTGGAAGGGGAGAGTATAGAGGCTGAGGTAGCCTCCCAGCACTCCGAGCAGGACTTCAAGCTCGAGGTGCTGGATCCCGATGACCCGACGTGGTCTGTGGTGGAGAGAGCAATCGAGTGGCCTATGGCGGAACTACCACGGCGCTCCTTGTTTGAGTCGCCTTCAGCCCAGCCCCATCAGTCCAGGATGCTTCCGGCATTCCCAGACTTTGTGAAGGAGGTGCAGTCCACCTGGGGGGCTCCAGCTTCTGCCCCTGCGACTTGTCGCAAGGCCTCGGCCTTTAGTATGCAAGGGGCAAGTGAAGCCGGGTTGGCGTTCTTCCTACCGGTGGACGCTGCGTTCGCCGCGTTGGTGAAGATGCCAACGTTATCGGGGCTGACAAAGGATCCTGCATGCCCCAATAAGCAGTGCAGGATCACAGAGGTACATTTAAAGAAGGGGTACGCTGCGGCCACAGAGGTGGTCAGACTGTCAAATGTGGCCAGCTTGCTGACAGTCTACCAAGCGGCACTCATTAGAGACCTGACTGAGTGCCCTTCGGCGGCCCTCAGAAGCGAGTTGGGGACGGTCAGTCAGCTGCTGGTAAAGCTGGCCCAGCTCAATGCGCGGGCTCAGGGCAGGAGCATCGCATCTCTGGTGGTGGCCAGAAGGCAGCTCTGGCTCTCGCAGGCGAGAGTGCAGGAACCTGACAAGGCCCCGTTGCTGGATGCCCCAATCACACCGGGGCACACATTTGGCCCTGCGGTGGAGGAGATGCTGCAACGCTCCGCCAAGGTGCGGGAGGCGTCGCAGCAAATGGCCAAGATGTGGCCGAATAAGCCGTTCCAGCCAAAGCGGCCACAGGAACACCAGTGGCGCAGGGCATCGCCACAGCAGCAGGCGCAACCACGGGGTAATAAAACCTCCCCCTCAGGTTCATCAGCGCGCGGCCAACCCGCGTTTGTAAGGTCGCAGCGCAGAGCGTGGCGCCCTAGAGGAGGTGGCAGGCCACACCCTTGTGGCTTTGGCCAGGCCCCTTGCGAACGAGCACAGCCGAAACAGCCCTGAAAACTCCAGGCAGCTGTTAACCCATCCCTACACTGTCCCACAGCTCCAGTTCTGGCAACATTGCACCAACGACATCTGGGTGCGCAAAACTATATTCACCGGGTACACCCTTCAGTTCCAGTTAAACCCCCCCCCCCTTCCGGGGAGTGGTGGTAACTCCAGTGAAGGACTCGGTTCAGTCCTCAGCTCTGAATGTGGAAATACAGGCATTGCTCAGGAAGCGTGCCATCCAACAAGTAGACCCTGCTCTGATCGACCAGGGGTTCTATTCCAAATACTTCCTGGTGCCCAAGAAGGACGGCGGGCTCCGTCCTATTTTAGATCTGCGAGTACTGAACAAATACATGCGGGTGTTATCGTTCAGGATGCTTACGCACAGGCACATCATCCAGTCAGTCCGACACGGCGACTGGTTCACCACCGTGGACCTGACAGATGCGTACTTTCACATTCCCATTTGCCCGGGTCACAGGAAGTATCTCCGTTTCGCATTTCAGAGCAGACTATACGAGTTTTGTGTCCTTCCATTTGGCCTGTCACTAGCTCCTCGAACCTTTTCGAAATGTATGGATGCCATTCTAGCTCCCTTGCGGGCTCAAGGTGTCCGACTGCTGAATTATCTGGATGACTGGCTCGTCTGCGCGCAGTCGAAGGAGCAGGCGGCACAGCACACAGTGATGGTTACAGACCATCTTCAGTGGCTAGGTCTGAAGGTCAATTCAGAAAAGAGCCGCCTCGTGCCGAGCCAACAGACCGAAGTCTTGGGTCTGCATCTGGACTCAGTGTCCATGGAAGCGACCCTGTCGACACAAAGAGTTGCCTCGATGGAGCAGTGTCTCTCCCTATTCAGGTTGAGAGAAACAGTCAGCATGGAGCTGTGTCAGCGCATGCTGGGGTTGATGGCTGCCGCCTCGCAAGCCCTTCCTTTGGGCTTACTACACCAGAGACCTCTGCAGGCCTGGTTCAATGCCTTCGCGTTGCATCTGCGGAGAGACAAACACCGCAGGCTAAGGGTATCCCGAGCCTGCTGGGAAGCGCTACGCTGATGGAAAGTTCCGTCGAACATCCGCCAGGGCGTACGATTGGGTCCCATTTTCAGGAGGGAAGTCATCACGACCGACACTTCCAACCAAGGTTGGGGAGCAGTCTGGAATGGGACAGGGACCCGTGGAGTGTGGTCAGGACCCTGGAGGTCAGCCCACATCAATGCTCTGGAACTCAGAGCGGTGGACCTCGCCCTTCGGCACTTATTGCCAGTGCTTTTAGGCAAGCATGTGTTAATGTGGTCATACAACACCACAGTTGTGGCGTATATCAACCACTAGGGCGGCTTGCGGTCCCCCGGTCTTCACCGGATGGTAACACAGATGTTGCTATGGGCACAACCGCGTTTAACCTCTCTGTGTGCGGTTCACCTACCGGGCAGAGTCAATTACGCAGCAGACCTCCTATCCAGAGGAGGCCCTCTTGCCGGCGAATGGCGTCTTCACCCTCAGGTGGTAGAGCACATCTGGGAATGGTTCGGCACAGCGCAAGTAGATCTCTTAAACCGAGAGACCACGCACTGCCCCTATGGTTCTCGGTGAAGGACCTCGACAGCCCCTAGGAGTCGATGCACTGGCTCACGAATGGCCACCAGGGCTCCTATATGCATTTCCACCGATTCCGATGCTCCCGTCTTCTTAGAGAAGGTCAGGGTAGAAAGTGACAGTGATTCTGATCGCTCCTCGGTGGCCTCGGAGAATATGGTTCCCGAGTCTGGTGCAGTTGTTGCACGGTCGCCGAGGAGCTCCCTCTGCGGCGGACCTGTTGTCCCAAGCCCAAGGAGGGCTATGGCACCCGAACTCCAAGCTCATGCAGCTATGGGCTTGGCCCCTGAACGGGAGCGCCTGTCAGCCTTAGGGCTCTCGACGGCGGTGATTTCGACCATTCAGAGTGCTAGAGCGCCCTCTACTAGGTCGCAGTATATGTACAAGTGGCAGTTGTTTCAAGATTGGTGTCTGGCGGGGGGCCATGACCTAATATCCTGCCCTATGGCAGTGATATTACAGTTTCTACAGAAACTGTTAGATGAGGGGAAATCTCCCTCTACACTTAAGGTGTATTTAGCCGCCATATCGTCTTGCCATGTACGCATTGACGGTTTATCACCAGGTTGCCATTTTCTGGCATCTCAGTTCCTGAAGGGCGCAAGATGCTTGTGGCCTCCAAGGATGACCAGTTTACTGTCATGGAGCCTTGACGTGGTGTTAGAAGCCCTTCCCAAGGCACCGTTCGAGCCTCTCCACAGCGTGGATATGAAGCTCGTGTCTATAAAAACTGCGTTTTTGTTATCAGTGGTATCAGCAAAACGCGTGGGCGAGTTACATGCACTTTCAGTGCATTCATCATGTACTCGTTTCGCAGGAGACGGTTCTAAGGTCTCCATGCGTCCAAATCCGGCCTTTTTACCCAAGGTCATATCCCAGTTTCATATGAACCAATCAGTCGAGTTGATGGCGTTCCATCCTCCTCCCTTTTCTTCCCCAGAGGAAGAATGGTTACACATGCTCTGCCCCGTGCGGGCATTGAGGTGTTATATTGACCGTACAATGACTGTGAGGCGAACAGAACAGCTGTTCATATGCCATGGTTCTATGACTTTGGGTCAGCCGTTGTCTAAACAACGCCTTTCCCATTGGATAGTGGATGCTATTAAATTAGCATATGAATCTGCAGGCCTTCCGCCACCAGGGCAGTTGAAGGCACATTCCACTAGGGGTATGGCGACATCCTGGGCCCTCTTTAGAGGGGTGCCGGTGTCTGACATTTGCGCTGCAGCCAGTTGGGCTACACCGCATACTTTCATGAGGTTCTACCGTTTAAATGTACTGGAATCCTCTGCTCAGTCATTCGGAGCATCCGTGTTACACTCTATGACGCCCTAGTTGGCGGTCATATTGAGTATTGTTACGATATGGTGTTGATTGTTCCACCTTAGGACAGGTGTCATTGCGAGCATAGACGCTGAGGCGCGGTTCCGCATATGCGTAGATGTGTTGCCTACGCAATTGCGTTATGACGTAAGTCTGTCCTACTGCCGAGAATCCTCCCTCGCGACGGCTTGGGTACACTGTTCCCATACTTGATGGTTATTTTCGACTTGAAAGGGAATGATAGGTTGCGGATGCAACCCCGGTTCCCTGAAAGAAAATAACCATCAAGCCGTAAGGTCGCTCCTGAAGCCTTCATGGCCTGAAGAGCAAAAGAGGAAGAGAGTCTCTGCGCACTGCATATAGTAGGCTCCCAGGGGGGCGGGCTTACGTGGAAGCTCGCGCAGAGGCCTATCGGCAGCTTTGCTATAAAGCTCAGCCAATCCCTACTGCCTGACGGCAATATCCCATACTTGATGGTTATTTTCTCTTTCAGGGAACCGGGGTTGCAGCCCCAGTGATATTCATCTATAAAGCATGTTTTTAACAAATTGAGAGAAAGGTTAACGATTAACTTATTAGCATAAAGTTTTCATCGGTCCTGAGTGTCAACCTGCTATTCATAAGTAGGAGTTATTGAACACTTTCTACAGTCAAGTCTAAACTAATGACAGCCTTGGCAGACTATATTTTTAAAGACGTATTTTATTACAACACGTGCTCTGTTATACAGTTTGACATACCCATGATTAACACTGCCTATTTTTAATATGTTTAATATAAATATATACTCACACAAGAACATATTCTCTGGCATAATCATTTTGAAACAGCGCTGTGAAGCAGAGAGCAAATGAGAGACTGAGAATAGACAGTTATTTTATTATTATTATTTCTTTGCTGTGATACACGGCTGACAGCGGTCCTTTAATTTGTATGTCTTTTACCTGTGTTCACAATAAACAGTTTGGACGAATACTGTCTGTGTGAACCTGTTTATTTTCATGGAGTGTTACAATGTACAGTTACCAGTGCTGCTGAAGCAGTCGGTGGGAAATTTGGGCTTGCTTGGTTTTGCAAAAAACACTGATCGAGCCTCAGTGCGAGGGCTCGATCAGTGTTCGAAAGGGAGTCTTTTTTTTTTTCCCCGCACACCACAAAGCAATCTATGTTGTGTACAGTGTGCAATACGGCGTGAAACTTTCACTCATTCATAAACAAACTCACCCCTGATTGATTCCCTGCTTTAAGCGGGGTTTATTATTATTATTATTATAATAATAATAATAATAATAATAATAATAATAATAATAATAATAATACAAGAATTACAGTATTATTCAAACATCTTCCTACAGTGCTTTTTGTTTAGTTTTTTTATTTGGTCCTTTAGTTAAGAATGGAAATCTTATGTGTGCGTATGGAAATGTGTTTACCAGCGTTGCCAAACGAAACGAAAATATTAAGTATTTATTTAAAAAAGATAAATCTAAATGATGACATGTCCTGAATTTTTGGCAGACGTGATCGGGGCATCAGAATCAGGTTTTGCAAACTGCCCGTGACTGGCAGCTGCAGACTTGGGTTTCGGTAGTAGGCTACTTGTCGGTGGATTCTGTTTTTCATTTTGCAACAGCTACCGGCAACACCCAGGGAACATTAATAATGCTGATGATGTCATCAAAAAGAGGCAGATTTACGTTCTTCAATGACTGTATACCCATTCATAAAGTGCTTTGCGACAGTTGCCCGTATTCTCAGATTATTTTATGAATAGCAATATAGACGACTTTCGTTAGTTTTAAACAAAATTTGATTTATTACGGCAGTTGGCAAGTACTTTTATGAATAGGGCCCTTCATGCTTAATTGATACGTTGATAATTTAGTACAGTAGTCTCCGTGTATAGGAACACGTTCTAAGAGAACACTTCGGCTTAGGGAACACCCTTGTGGTGAAACGGAAATTTTCCCATTGTAAATGCTCCACCTAAAGGAACAGGAACTTTGCTTTCATGAACACCTTTTTGGCACAGATAGCGATTCATTGCTAACCGATGCAAACTGATACAGTGCTGTTTTCTAGCATGATCTCATCAACATCAAACTCAAACACAAATGGTTTATTCAATCTCTTCAAAACAGACTTGTCGCCGCGAGAGTAACCTAGAGCTGCTGCTGCATTTATTAACGTGTGTGGGGCGGTGCTGTGTTAATAACCATTGTTAAAATTAATTCTCATATTTATAATTGCTGTTGGAGCCGCTGCTGCATTTTTAATGTATGTAAGGGTGTTTTGTTAATTTAGTTTGTCAGTTAGTTTATTAACGTTAGTTTGTCATTATAGTTTAACATACACTTGCCTATTGCTTTTATGTTACTTATTCTGTTCATTTCATATGTTGATGCACCTGTGTCATGACATAAGTAATAAATACATTTGTATTTATTGATTGATATCGTGAATCGCCTTGGCATATTGTGTCTGGTGGTCAATTCTGTCTTCTTTTAGCCAGAGACTACGGTATATATATATATATATATATATATATATATATATATATATATATATATATATATATATATATATACAGTGCCTTGCATAAGTATTCACCTCCCTTGGACTTTTCCACATTTTGTAGTGTTACAACCTGGAATTAGAATGGATTAAAATGGAGTGATAATATGCAAATTACGTTTACTGCACCTGCATCGTTTGTCATAGAATCAAGATTGTTTGCCTTTATTAAAGGAATGTTCTCTTATTTTGCGTGTAAAGATTTTTTTTTTTTTTTGCCGTGGTATCGAAGAGGTATCGAGTATCGTGAAACTGAACTAGTATCGTGTATATATATATATATATATATATATATATATATATATATATATATATATATATATATATATACAGTACTGTGCAAAAAGTTTTAGGCAGGTGTGAAAAAATGCTGTAAAGTAAGAATGCTTTCAAAAATAGACATGTTAATAGATTATATTTATCAATTAACTAAATGCAAAGTGAGTGAACAGAAGAAAAATCTAAATCAAATCCATATTTGGTGTGACAACCCTTTGCGTTCAAAACAGCATCAATTCTTCTAGGTACACTTGCACAAAGTCAGGGATTTTGTAGGCATATAGTCAGGTGTATGATTAAACAATTATACCAAACAGGTGCTAATGATCATCAATTCAATATGTAGGTTGAAACACAATCATTAACTGAAACATAAACAACTGTGTAGGAGGAATAAAACTGGGTGAGGAACAGCCAAACTCAGCTAACAAGGTGAGGTTGCTGAAGACAGTTTACTGTCAAAAGTCATACACCATGGCAAGACTGAGCACAGCAACAAGACACAAGGTAGTTATGCTGCATCAGCAAGGTCTCTCCCAGGCAGAAATTTCAAGGCAGACAGGGGTTTCCAGATGTGCTGTCCAAGCTCTTTTGAAGAAGCACAAAGAAACGGGCAATGTTCAGGACCGTAGACGCAGTGGTCGGCCAAGGAAACTTACTGCAACAGATGAAAGACACATCATGCTTACTTCCCTTCGCAATCAGAAGATGTCCAGCAGTGCCATCAGCTCAGAACTGGCAGAAAACAGTGGGACCCTGGTACACCCATCTACTGTCCGGAGAAGTCTGGTCAGAAGTGGCCTTCATGGAAGACTTGCGGCCAAAAAGCCATACCTCCGACGTGGAAACAAGGCCAAGCGACTCAACTATGCACGAAAACACAGGAACTGGGGTGCAGAAAAATGGCAGCAGGTGCTCTGGACTGATGAGTCAAAATTTGAAATATTTGGCTGTAGCAGAAGGCAGTTTGTTCGCCGAAGGGCTGGAGAGCGTACACGAATGAGTGTCTGCAGGCAACAGTGAAGCATGGTGGTGGTTTCTTGCAAGTTTGGGGCTGCATTTCTGCAAATGGAGTTGGGGATTTGGTCAGAATTAACGGTCTCCTCAATGCTGAGAAGTACAGGCAGATACTTATCCATCATGCAATACCATCAGGGAGGCATCTGATTGGCCCCAAATTTATTCTGCAGCATGGCAACGACCCCAAACATACAGCGAAAGTCATTAAGAACTATCTTCAGCGTAAAGAAGAACAAGGAGTCCTGGAAGTGATGGTATGGCCCCACAGAGCCCTGATCTCAACATCATCGAGTCTGTCTGGGATTACATGAAGAGAGAGAAGCAACTGTGGCTGCCTAAATCCACAGAAGAACTGTGGTTAGTTCTCCAAGATGTTTGGGCCAACCTACCTGCCGAGTTCCTTCAAAAACTGTGTGCAAGTGTACCTAGAAGAATTGATGCTTGATGCTGTTTTGAAGGCAAAGGGTGGTCACACCAAATATGGATTTGATTTAGATTTTTCTTCTGTTCACTCACTTTGCATTTAGTTAATTGATAAATATAATCTATTAACATGTCTATTTTTGAAAGCATTCTTACTTTACAGCATTTTTCCACACCTGCCTAAAACTTTTGCACAGAACTGTATATATATATATATATATATATATATATATATATATATATATATATATATATATATATATACTGTATATATGCACAGTTTAAAGTATGATTTATTCTATTAAGTCTTATTGTTTGCTTTAATATCCTTAGTATACCAGGGGTATTACAAGGGGTGTTAAATGAATGTCTGCATTACAAGAGCCGTGAGTTAGAGTCTGATATTATGGTACTGGTATGCCTAGACATAGAATTATTAGCTGTGTTTTTAAAGGAAAAACACTCAGTCGCACTCCATCCGACATACTGTATATCCTCACTTTACATTTTCAGCTATAGTGTAGTTGAATAATTAAAACCTTTTTGTTACACTTTTCTGTATGTCAGCATTCTTTTTTTTACAGGATAAATTCCCTCACATGTATCACATGTCAAATAATATTGCAAAAATGAAACTAGCTTCTAACAAGTATACAAAATAAAAAGGTTTTAATTAACCCCTTATTCAAAAGTCACACGGAAAATCAATTTCCCTCCTCAAGGACTAACACTGACAGTTATTATCGCAGAGCCCATCTGGGCTGTCAGAGGCTGTAATTGTTAGCAGACTCTTCAGCTGTCAAGAGACCTTGTTAGGTGCTCCTATCTAGAAGTGAGAGGCAAGGGAACTAGCTATTTGGTGCCCTTGGACTTATTTATCTATCTATTTGACAACTACCAAATATTACTTTAAAATTAAAGTGTTACAGTACCCCCTGTAGTCTTGAAGCACATTACTTTACCTTTGCAGTATTGTCTGCTAATTTGTCATGCACATCACTGAGAATGTGGATTGGCTCCTAGAACGAACAGGAGACAACCCGGTAGTAGTCGTCCACATCGGTACAAACAACATTGGAAGAGACAGAGCAAAATCCTTGCAAAACAAATTCAGAGAGCTAGTTAGTAAATTAAAAGACAAGACCAACATGGACAACATGAACAGCTGGTAAATACATAATCAAAATGCATGGCTGAAATCGTGGTGCACACAGGAAGGCTTCACCAGGCTTATCCTTTCGTAACCATAGCCAGGGAACAGATTGCTTGGCCACATCCCCTGATGTACCCTCAGTCACGCCCACTTCGGTAGCGAGTGCAATCACGTATCCTCCAATCCATGACTGAGACATCACCTACCGCATTAAGGCATTTCTGGGTGGCCGACTTCCGACTGACCCTGGAATGAACTGCCAAACATTCCAGTGCGGGGCACACTGTTCCTGTTATACAGCGCCCTCACAGGTCAGGAGGGAGATTGTTGACTAGGATTCATTTGCTCTCTGTCACTTTCCAATTTCCTCAGATTTCCCTATAATTTCTGTTTGTTTTCTTTATCGAGATATTTCTTGTGCTGCTTATCATAAAGAACAAGATATTCTGCACTGCTATAATGAGACGTTCCACCACCTTACCTGAGATATTTGACACGCACTTCTGAATACAAAAATAGCAGCGAAATGTCGGGTGGAAAACAAGGCAGTGAATAAACGCTACAGTATGAATAGCCCTTAACTCTTTTCACCCTCTGAAACTAAGCAGTGGCATTATCAAGCTTGAAACTTTAAAAACCAAATACCAAATAGGTGGTATAGAACAAGAACAGTCTCAAGAAAGTCCTTGGTGTTGTAATAGACATTGCTGTCAGCAACCAGACTGTATGGGGAAGGAAGTAAAAAGGCAAACAGAATGCTTGGGTATATAATCAAAAGTGTACTATTAAAATGAGGTTATGGTGAGGTTGCACAATGCACTGGTGAGGCCACACTGAAGCCCCTTTCATACTGGTTTGCTCTACCTGATGTCATGCGGGTCAGGTAAACGTTTTCACACTGTTTTTTGAAGAAGCAGGGTTGACCTGGGAGGATAGAAGCACATACGCAATGCCTCGGAAGCAGCAACGTTCACATGACCATGCTTTCTTCTAATCCATCTCTGCACTGGACTGGCATCCTGTGAAATCCAGCTTCAGCCAACCTCTGACAGATTGTTTGGAAGATGTGCTTCTTATGGACGTTTCTATCCAAGCTTCTCTTGATTGAATTGTCAGCCCAAATGTTTCTACATCGCTCCACGCCATCCCTGCAGCAATGTGGCTCAGGGTGTGTCTCAATCAACAAACCGTGAATAAACATAAAAGGCTTACAAGTTCCTTGCGGAAGTGAAACCTCACGCAGGCGTGGCTGTTTGTTACTTCCTCCAATTACAAGAGCCCATCATGCATTTTGTCTCACTCGAGCTTGGGTCAACCCAGGTAGCTGGTTACCCAGGTCAGGACCCGGGTAGCCAGAACCCTGCGTGTATTAAAAACTTTTGAGAGCTTTGGGGATGACAAATGCACTGTATTTGTTTTGAAAGGGATTATAGTACCTGTTCATGACGAGATGCAAGATATGTAAATATAATAGGTAACACGTTATATTAGGGTGCTGCTTATTAATGTTTTACAAAAAATTTATAAATACATAATATATGCTAATAACTATGTTAGAGTGTTAATAAAGCATTATAGATTTTATAAATGTTGTTATGTAGTGGTGTGTCTATAGTGCCGATACCTGCTGGTTTTTAATTTCAGACGGGACCTTCCAGCTATTCTATTCTGTTGAGTTATTTCCCCAAAACAAGCTTCTAGGAAGTAATACCGCTAGTAGTCTTCGAAGGACTAAATTAGTCCTCAGGTCTTAACAGCCAATTTAGAGAATACAAAAATGTAATAAGTGTAAGTGTTTGAAAGAATGCTAAGTATGAATATTAAAAAAATCAAAGCCCCATCGTGAATGAGATGCAGAGAACCGAGCTGAGCCCAGGCATGTAAACGTGCAAACAGCCATCTTGAAGATACATTTCAGCAGCTTTTCTTTATATTGCAAGTTGGGTGTGAATGCGATAAATGATATGTTGTCAAATGATCATTGTTGTAATTGCATCTGTGATGTGAGAGATTTGAGGTGATGGGAAGATCCAGACAGAATAAGTTCTACAGAATAGATACAAAAAAACTACTGAGATGCGGATATATTTAAATATTGTTAATAAATAATAGGGTCTTTCATTTTTAATGTTTATTATGGAACACGTTTCCAATAAGGATCTAGGAGGGCTTCCTATGTGTATTTCTGATTTAAATCTGATAAGATGGGTGTGAGATATAATCAACACTCAGCGTGTCCCGTAGTAAATGCATAACAAAGTGTAATAAAGCTCAGTGAAAGCATGCGTTAAAGCATAATTAAGCATTGTAAAGACCAGAAAGGATGGTGCAGCATATTAATAAACATGGAAAACCAGGGTAAACTATGGTAAATACATAGTATAATCATGCAAAAACTGTAACAATACTGTACAAAAACACTGTGGTAAACTTTACTAATGGTAGATATACCTGCTACACTCAAGTCAGGTTGTGTTTCATGTGGTCAGAAACAACAAATACGTAGAATATTATCACATGAAGCAGCCTCTGCCTTTACCACAGGCTGTTTTAATGATGTTTCAATGAGGAACCCGGCCCAAAATAAATACGTTACTCCAAGAGGAGTGCTGTATACGGTATGTTGAACTCAAAAATAAACACTGAAAACAAATACCCTAACTATGTTTAGATTTGACTGATACCACACTCCGACTCTACTACTAAAATATGAAGTACTTATTTTTTTTTAAATTTATTTATTTATTTATTTTTTTACTTCAAATCACTTCAGAGACAGAGGTAAAATGATGACAATAAGCATAGTTAACTACTGTGATCATCAATATTTCTAGACTGTACTTCAACTACACAAAGCAGCATGAAAATTGTCCAATCTTATGCTTTTTCCCCCCATAGTGCTGTTCTTCTAAAAGGATCCAAATGATACAGTACAAAATCAGCAACATGGCTTGGTAATTCATTCCATGCCCTCACCACTCTCTCCTATCCTCTTTTGTGAATCTATCATTGCTTATGCCTTGTTCCCACTGCCTGGCTCCCACGGCAACAGAACAGGGTGTTTCCATGGCTCGCCACAGTGGCTGAGCGCAGCTATCTGCTCAGGATTTGTGTCTCATACTCCATGTAGCCAAACTGGCTTCAAAGGAAGTGCATCATCACGCAGCCAGGAGGTGTTTGTAGAGAAGAAACCGACAGAGAAATCGCTACCATTGTGGCTGATTTTCTTTCATCTAGGTAAAGCACATATATGTTGTTTATTGTTTTTCTTTAAGCTTTATTGTATTCACAGAAAGACGTGAACTTTGCTAAACTAAACAATGTTCATCCTGCTTCGGCACACAAGACAAAAGTCTCAAGTTGCATATGTTTTTTTTTTCTTTCACGATAAGCACAACGTCAAAGCCTGGCTGTTTGTTTAGCTGTGCTCTCCTTAACCAGATTCCTTTTTATCTGTAATGAGCCTATGGTTAAATATATTTGTTTAAAACAAAACTCAATACAATCCCACAATCCCACTGTGACCATTGACACACGGCAAGAATTTCCGAGGTTGTCCAGGTTTGTTAAAATGCACTGAAACGCTCTTTTGATTTCCCCGGCTAGACGTGGGCAGCGGAAGCCTGAAGCACCAGGCAGTGGAAAGGAGGCATTGATTTCCAACTGTGTTTTGTGGTTCTGTGTGTTTAGGGTATTAGCAAGGGTTAACATTGCCAAATCATTTTACAATTTTAAAAGCTTCAATCAATTCCCCTTTGATATTAACTGGGGTGGAAGTGTATTACTGATAAATGTGATTAGCAACTAGGAAGCAAGAAAATACAAATTAGAAGTCATCTTTCTTACAATGCTACAGATTTCCCCTCCAAATGTATGTTATCACTGTATATTGTGTGTTTGTAAAAAGCTTTGAAAAAGATTAATAGAACAGCAGGAATACACATGCTGCATTTGCGTGGACGTCAAAAGGCATAATCATGATAAATGAATATAGTGTCTTTACAAGATGCTTCTGTGGCCATTTGCACACTATTATTGTATGACTATTATTTGCCATGAATGTTCTTTGCAATGAATCTTTTACCGTTTTGAACTCCTGTATAAGCCTGTATTTACGATTAGTATTCATGCAAAATACCTCACCCTTGCTGTTATTATGACGCATACAGCAGTAGTAGAAACATAATTTGTCTATTTGCAACTCAGACCAGCAAGGGACCCATTTGTAGCCTAGCATTTGTATTGTTTATTGGCAGATATAATGACAATTTGAATGACTTGAAAAAAGCACTGCATTGGATATTAACACCAGAGCAGCTTTCTACACAAATACTGAACTCTGGTCGCTTGTTTCTTGAGAACCCATAAAAACTCAATTGTTTACCAAGGCTGTAATTGCTGATGAGAATATTTGGGGGGAAAAAAGTGATTTGTCAGGTATTGCTAATTGTAGGTACCAAGTGTAACTGCATACTTTTTAAAAAATAATTTGAGTGTCCAGTTATTTTCTCCCAAATTTAGAATGTCAATTACGTTCCCTCACTGCAGCAATTGCCCATGACATCTTCCGATCCCCAAGCCAATCACCTCTTTACACCCAGGAACTCGAGAGCAGATGTCAGCGAGCTACCAGCCCCTGGAGGGCTTGAGCTCACCAGGCACCTGGCCAGTAGGGGGCGCTGTAGCATGATGAGGAGAAATAGTCAGTTTTGCCTCCCTAACTTGCAGGATCACCAGAAGCAACGCACCGCTCTCTCTGAAATTCCCAAGAAATACTGGTGACTTTTCACAGCACATTCAGTTTGCTTGCCATGTTTTCAGGAACTCTGTTATTGTTTGGTTGGTTAATGAAATAGTGTTGATAGGGTAGGAACTCTCTGGGTGACCAAGGAAGTGCAAGACAACCAGAAAGCAAGGCTTGTAGACTCAGATATTTATTTATTCCAAAATCAGATATCATGTTATATAGTGAAAATACACGTTTGCTAAAACAGGTGCTTCTTTCAAAACTGCACATTTGAGGCCTAGATAGGCAATGGAAAAACCGGCAAGATTTGTGAAATTATTTTGTTAGCTACGATCACTTTAAGGTCATTTAATAATTATTTTAACCAGGATTTTCAATAAAAAAAGAAACAAGGAAATTGCAGGACAAAAACTTTAATAAACTCTAATGCCCGATTGAATATCAGCTTTTCCCCGGCCCCTTTCTGTGCACACAAGGTGGCTGGGAAGTAGCCTTGCATCTCTACAGCTGCCTTCATGAATATTTACATCTACACGGGGGGTTAGTATGGAATGGGTTATGTTACTGAGTCAATGGGATTGTTTAAAACCCAACTAGACAACGTTCAGCTACTAGGAACAGGACCAGCATTAATGGGCAAAATGGCCTCCTCTCATTCGTAACTTTACTTCTGTTTAATTGGATTAGTCCATATTGGATGTCTGATCCTTAATCATGCTTTGTTTCCCATAAAGAAACCAAGCATAACCAATAATAGAAGAATGGATATCTAGTTGACATTTACATATTTGATTCCAAAGGCTTGCTGCAGCCTACTGACATTTCTGATAATCCTCTTTTAAATCATACTGAAGTTGTCTAAGAAAACAACATTGATAACCTTTATTAATCTGATACATCACGACATGTATTGGAATAAAAACAGTCATTTCTTTCTTCCTTCGCAATCCACTGAGGTGCAACAACATCAACTGCTGTGAAATGCATAGCACTGTGAGTGGGTTCTTTTTCACTGTAGAAGAATTGCAAATACTAAAAAAAACTTAAACACCATGTCAAACATTCTCACTAGAAGTCTTTTTCTATGTCTACAAAAAGCTCAATGAAAGAAAGACCAAGAACAGCAATGAATAGCACAGCTAACAATAGATATCCCATTTTGCTTGCCTTTGTTTTGTGCACATTTTAGCTTTTCCCAGATGCATTGTTTGAACGGTCGTTTGAACATTAAAATAATGATAACTCCCTGGCATCTAGCCACCAGTATTATTACCGCAAGCTTTGTTTATGTTTAAAAAATCTTTTTTTTTTCTGGTGTACCAAAAAAGGTCCCTTGAAGAAACTGCTTTTCTCAGTGAAGAACGCGTTCTGTGCAGGCTTGAGTCACATGCCGAGCTCTGCAACCAGTTTGACAAGAAAAACAAGCTCCGATAAATTACAACGAACAATCATTTATTTAAAGTTTTATTTTAAATAGCACTTTTATACAGTATATTGTGTCATTTCAAGGTTATTACTATGGTAATTATTCTAGATATGCATAATTTAACAGCAGCAGCTATTTCTGTATGTGTGTAGGTTGTATGCAAGGTGTATGAATTTTCCCCAGTGGCCGTGATTTTGAAAGAAGCTTTACAAAAACGTTTGTAAGGTAATTTCAGTCATGTCCTCCAACATTTTAACTTGTATTAACTCTAAAGAACATTATATTAACGTGATACTTTAAAATCACAGGCATTAACACCGCTTCTTTCTGTTCTGATTTGTGGTTATTTTCCAGAACATTAGCAACAATTGCAAGAGGTAATGTTGAATCTTTCTTTCAACTTGATTTTTTTTTTTTATTTCGCTCTGGTGGGTGTAATAGATCAGAGGTCATTCATGTTGGCCCTGCACCTAGCCACCAGTATTCTTACTGCAAGCTCTGCCCAGTCTTCCAAGGCTCTGAGGCTGAGAACCGTTACACTGCAAGAGCAGGGCGATGTGTTATCGTTTTAATGTTCAAACTGTAGCCAAACAGTCATAGTAATCTGTTTTTGTTTAACTTTCAAACTTCTAAAATTCCCTTTAAGACCTCGCACTATGTACAATCCTACCCCACCCTCTCATCTTTTTCTTTGTATTTGTACTTTACTAATTCTCATGTCTATTTGATGTTGTTTATTTCTTTATATTCTTTTCCTCTCATTTCCATGCTTACCTATGTGACTAACTAGCCATTGGCACCTCTACACATTTGAAGAAAAGGAAAGCATTGAAAAATGCTGCATCAGTGAATTTAAGTTTTAGATTCAGAACTTCAAAACTATAAATGACTCACCTATAGAGAGGCTTGGTGTTCCAGTGGTTAAAAAAAGAGCTTGTTACCAGGAGGTTCCCGGTTCAGTCCCAGACACTGACACTGTGTGTGACCCTGAGCAAGTCACTTAACCACCTTGTGCTCCGTCCTTCGGATGAGATGTAAAACCAAGGTCCTATTGCAAGTGACACTGCAGCAGCAGTGATGCATAGTTCACCCCCTAGTCTCTAAGTCACTTTGGATAAAAGTGTCTGCTAAATGACCAGTTAATAATAATAACATTAGAGACTACCAGGTGGATTGAGTCGTCTAACTTGGAGCTTGCAAGCTCAAGTTCAAATTGAGGCTATATTAAATATTTATTTCACATAACAAAAAAATCTTTTAACAAAAACCAAGTTGTTCACAGAAGGATTTGAAATAGAGTGAAGCTTTTACTGGCTGGGTGTTTAGCAGGGTGATCAAGGTTTCTCATCAACCCTGACAGCGCCTTCTCTTTTATTAAACCTTCCATTCATACAGATCAATTAAGAAATGAATAAGTCACTCCAACGTCAGCCAAATTATACTCCAAAAGAGACTGAAGTATCTGCCTTCAATTGATATTGAGCATCTGGAATATCTACCATACGTTATAACACTGATATACAGCATCCAGAATATATACCATACATTTTAATTAGGGCTTCTGATTTTCGGTTTTAACTAATAAAACACCCCTGTGATGGGGTACTCCCTGCCCCTGTGAGTATTTTATGTTTTGTGCTATTTTGTATTTGTAGAATTTATTTAAAGGTACTGTCTTGTTTGAATGTTGTTTTGTTGTTAATTATTTTACAGCATGGATGGGGTTAAAATTCCCCATACATGCTAAACTCGTGCAGAATGTGACCGTCTCCAGATTGATTAATTTATTACTAATGAGGAGTTGATCACATGTATAAAAACACGCAACTTTGGCTAAACAGTGTTGGTGTTCAGAGTGGAGAACGTGGAGATGCGAGTCGTGACATAAAGAAAGTTACAATAAAAACAATTGCTACTCGTGCTGGCTAAAAGAATATGCCTGTGACCATAAGGACTTTGTTGTGGAAGACAGCAAAGGTGTGCAAGTACTGTCACGTTACTGTACATACTGTGACAGAAAAAAACAGCCAGAAATTTTAGAAAGTAACCGAAAACAATAATTTCTTACAGTATATAAAAAGCGAAAGCTCCTAAAAAATAAACAATTTAAATAAAACCTGAAAACAGCCAAAAAATATGCACCGCAAAATAAATTAATAAAAACCAAATAAGCCCTAATTATAATATAGTATAGCACAAGATGATATATACAATTTAAAAAAAAACTGTTCACTTTTTGGACAGAGACCAACCAGGCTGGGCCTTGCCTCTAAGTTTAATGAAAAAGAGGCAATTGCCTTGACAACTGGTTGCTGATTGATCTTCAGTCCATCTGTCCCAGTATGTGGGTTACAGAGGTATTCAAATTGGGGAGAATTATACCTGGTTCTGCACTTTTAAAGAAAGTATACATAACATACTTCCAGGTAGTACTATTTCATTAGATCATTTCAGCAGTGTTTTCGAAGTCAAATCCTGTTTGCAATTTATCAGAAGAATACAAGAACATGTATAAATGACAGGAGGCCATTCGGTCCATCTAATCTCACCCGGTTCTTAGAGGTTCTTTGTCAAGTCGGTTCTTTAAATGATCCAAGTGAATCTAGCTCAATAACATGACTAGTTAGCCCATTCCATACCCTTACCACTCTCTGTATGAAGAAGTGTCTCTTTCTTTCTGTCCTACGTTTGCATAGTCGTGTTGTTGAGGCAGACTCACTTGGATACGTTAGGGGAAGCAACTGGTTGGTTAATGACAGGAGACATTGAATGGAAAATTGAATGGACCATTTGACTCAGAATTAAGTGCAAGATTAACTAAAAGCAATGCATGCAACTGGACATTTTTGTAACCTGGTACTAGATATCATTCTTTAAAATGGAAATACATGTGCGCTATAAATCCTTTAAAGCTGCACAAGACATTCACAAATGGAAGTGCCCAGCAGGTTGGCTTCATGGATTTTTTCTTTTTGTTTGCTGGAATTTCCCAGGGTGTACCCCATGTAGTGCTGGACTAAAACCTCAGCTTTGTGGCACATAATAATGCCGTCAACAAGCGTGACAGTTAACAGAATAAAAACATAAATGGCCCTTTTTCAAGCTTGTTTGTGCCTTTTCAAAGATTCCATTGTTTTCTATTTCTTGTCGTTGCCTGTCATTTCCTTTGCTTTGAGTAGACCAAAGGCACGGTGTGGCCCATACATGCTACCTTGTGCATTACTGTAACATTTGATCTGGGTTTTAAGTCCTACCTTGGTATTTTCAAAGGCAGCGATACCTTCTTATCTGCCTTTTACTGTTTTAATAAAAGACAATTCCTCAGAGACACAAACAGACTCTGTTAAATATAGGATGGTTAAATAAGCATGCAATATGTTCCTAAGTTTGAACCAGTGCCATGAGTCCACTATAACTCACGTATTAACTGATAAAGCGGTGCTTTTTCATGTTCAATATCTTACACACAGTTATTAGGGAGCTGAAGTATTTTACCTGGTTACCACTATGAAACAAAAGGCCATACTTTCAAAGCATGAATTGACTCAACAGAAATATACAAAACCGAGAAACAATTAGAGAGAACTTAATTTACATTACTTACTGTAGATCTCTGATACTAGTTGTGTATAGTCAATAGGTGTTTTGCTCTTTAAAAATAACAAAAAAAAACAGGAGTAAACTCTTTGAAAATATGGCCCAAAGTCCCTTAATTTTCTCCTTAAAATGACCTGTATTTTTTTCATTGATTTCTCAATTGACGTTTATACAAATTTTATGGGAAATGCTTTTCTCTTAATTACCCTTTAGTGTTTAGAGGATTGGGATGTCGTAAAAATCTCCTCCATACTGTATGGGGAGAAACATTTTAAAACATGATACAAGTTAAAACTATTATTAAATATATAGCATATTTAACCTTTTAGGCTATGTTAAATATGTCTAGGGAAGGCAACTAGAACACAAGTTAAGCTTCTAAAAGCAGCTTAAAAGACCCATCAAAAAAATGTAAACACAGTCTTTGACTAAATGTAATAAGAACCACTCGGAATGACTGTAATCATCTTTAGAATGTAGGTGGCACTAGCCAAAATACAATGGCATTTGTGAGGAGGGATAGGGCTCATTCAAGCCCCGGTCTTGAGCTCTTTCAGAACAGTTATATTTCCTTCCACACAGTTCGAAGAGGTCTAGGGAAAATAACTTAACACAGCAGTTAATAAGTCCTTGTCCTGCCCTTATAAAAGTTTCCCATAGCAAAATCACAGCAGTGCAATAAAGCACAGTGAAAGCATGGCAAAGCATAGGTAAGCATTGTAAAGCCTAGAGAGGTATGGGAAGGCATATTTAAAAAAACATGGCAAACCATTGAAAACGATGGTAAATGCATGGGAAAGCTGCAAAACTACCATGCAAAGATACTTACAGTAGATAAACTTAATAAGGGTTGGCATGCCCCTTATAATTGTTGTTTGTTGTACAACAAATGTATATAGTTCAGGAATATCAGTTCCATGCAAAGCCCTTTAACACCCCTATCACAAACGCTAAAACTCATTCCAGAGAAATAGTCAGATGGCAGCTAGTTTCAGTGATTCAGTGATGCTCATTACAGTTTTACAATTGCGCAAATCACAATTTAAACCTTTTCCCCCCAGAGGAATGAGGAGGGCGATATAAATTACACAATGAACAGTCTCCATTTTTCATTTTGTAATTACCAAAAATAATTCAGTGAATTCTGCTTTTCACTAAACTAGTTGTCTTAAGCCCCCTAGAGGAAGTCCGTGGCTTTTTCACTGCTGAACTGAAGGGGTCCAGATTGGGGTAAAGACAGCACACCTAACTTTGGCCAGTGTCATTTTCCCTTATCTTAAGGTAATTGCAGCTAACAGTATAATTCCCTTTAGCTATATAGGTCTCAAATGTACAGTTTTAAAAGAAACACATGTTGCAACACACATTTATTTTCATTTTAAATCATACATCTGGTACTACACTAGGTTCAAGTTGGTATGTATTGCCTTCTAGGAAGTCTGTTGCTACCTTATTTCCTTGGTCATTTCCCCCCTAGCAGTGTCTTCTGGTGCATGTTACTGACTAAAAGTATATCATAATAGGGGAAGCAGCTGATTGGCTACTGCCAGGAAAGAAGCCAGCGAAGGTAAAATGACCCAGGAAGTACAAGACTAAAAGCCTGGTTTGCAAACAGATTTATTTAACCCAGTGTTGTACCAGATAGCAGGTTTTAAAATGCCAAAACATATGGTTCTTTCAAAATTGCACCTCTGTAATGAAGGGGTGTGCATGGTAAAATGTATGGAACTATTTTTATAGCTACAAATCACTATAAATAAAGGTGGAGGGAACAGCCATCATTTCAAATACAACCTGAGCATCTACACAAGCCTAGTTGACATCATGATCCTCCTGAAATACAGCCGCTGTGACCTTCATGTGACATGGTCTTCATGGGGCTTTAACATTGGTCAGATAATATACCTGAAAGCTTATCTGTGTAAATAAGGGAAATGGTCTGCCAGGAAGTAATACTAGTCCTATTGTTATTGTACAGTTTGAATTAGTCAATTACAGACCTGACCTGATCTTTCTAGGGTCAGATGTGTTATCAAGCATGGGTACCAGAACAGACTCTTCAAATCCAGTCTGATATATTCCCTTTCAGTCTAGTAATGAAGTTTATCAGAATCTGGTCTGGACAGTAAAAACAAATATGCCAATTTATCTACCAAGATGATGCAGAGAGTGATGCTACAGGTGCTGGCTTGTGGATGTCATACAGTCAGGAGAGAGCAGGCTATGCGAAGTTGCTGGTCTTTGCTGGGGATTCCACAGGGAGCATTGGCCCTGGCGATCCCGCAGGTTAGGGAGACAGAATCATCAGGGACTGTTTCTCCTCATCAAGCTACGCCAGACCCTACTGATTGCAGACTGACACTGCAGGGCTGGCCATTGTCCTCAAGTGGCCGATAGCTCGCTGACATCTGCTGTCCGGGGTGTAAAGAGGCGATTGGCTCTGGGATCGGAGGGTGGCCACTCTGTTCTCCTGAGCTGTCAGTGAGTGAACTTGCTTCTAAATAGGGGAAAGAAACAGGGATACAATAATTGGGCACACTGAATTTATAACACAGGGCAAAAACAGTCGGGTGGCAACGTCAAGTCCCATGCTGTGTTGAATTAATAACATTAGGTTTCAACTTGTCTGTCATTTCTTTTTTCTCTCACTACTGAGATTAATCACCCTAGTACACAACACTGGAAACAGTATCTCCAGTTTCTTTCTATAACCCTTAATTCAATTTCAGAAGGGCAGCTCATCAGCCTGAGCCACTGCAATCCTGTATTCAGTCCGGCAAGCCGACACCCATCTGCAGTCAGTGATCGGCACGAAGATTCATTTCATGATCTGACATTTACAAGCGTTTCAATTGTTAATAAAGTCATATTGTAAAGTTATATTGTATCCTTTCTCAAGCTACAGTTGTCTATGTTAAATCATTTATAATTCCCACCTGCCATTGCCATAACAACCTCTTCCAAGCTTACAGTATAGTTTGTCTTATTACTTTGTGAACATTTTAAATCGTTTCATTAACAGATAACAATTATTCATTTTTCAACTTGGAACAACTTTCTTAGTTAAAACTGACCCAAAATGAACCATTAAACATATAGGAGTCAGGAAGTAAATAGTTCCAGGGTAATAAGAAAATGTAAAGGGTACAAAGAGTGTGATTTACCATGCAGGGTTTACAGTAAATGAATTCGAGTGTAAGTGCGGTATTCTGTGAGATTAAACATTCAGACGAATGGCTCACAGGACAGAAAGATACTTAAAGCCAGAATTTTATAGCAAAGAGGCGGCGCAGCTCATAAAACAAACAGGTGAGCACACAATAAAGATACACCTACATTACTGTGTACAAGATATCTCCAGCAAAGCCATGTCTCAATCCTGCTCAGACAACAAACAAAAGTCCAAAAGAAGGTTTGATTCAGTTCAAAAGTATTAAAAAAAAAACCAAAAAAACATCCAAACACTGAATGGCCATTCAAACATTTGTAATCCACTGCAGCTGTTAAATGAAGAAAACGGTTTGATCTCACCCAGTTATCTGCAATAACATCCACAGCACTGATTCCTTCTATCCTGCCGGTAAGGCCATGTGGTTGAATCTTTCTTTGATCCAGAAACAGTTTGACATGTCCAAAGTAGCAACACAAAAAACATAGAACCGAAAAACTGGTTTGAACAATAGTAGAATAAACGAACAAGCAATGTTAGTATTGATGTATATTGCTGAGCAACTCTATCCAATGCAAGTGGAACGAAACAAAAATACGTCTGACAAACAGACAAAGTTACACATACAACGTACAGACCAACAAACTGCTGGCTCTTGACTACCATCTCAACATATCCAATATGGCTGGAAAAGGCCGCCCCCCCATTGTCCCTTCCTGTTTTAAAAACTCCCGGTAACTAACAACAGGAAGTCCCCCCCAACTAAGGGTAGCCCACAGGGACAAGTGCAAAGGGCCTTAGGAAAATAATCACCGTAATGCCCCTAATAGCTGGGCGGTCATAAAAATGAATTAGGTTCACTGCCTACCAGGGTTTAAGAAAACTAGGCATTAAAGGTATGGAGCTGAGAGTTTAATTAGTACACTAAAGAACTGGATTGCCTGGCCAGGCATTCTGCCATATAATTAAGGTACGGCAGGTGAAGTGCTTCTTGCTTCACTTTGTGTGGTTTATGCCACAAACTTGTTTTTCTGACGATTTTTAGTTTGGCATAATTCCTTTTTTCGGAACTTGCATTTTTCTGTTGTGTGATAATTATTTTCTGTAAGCGCTTAAAGATTATCTCCCTTATAAATAAAGTACACACATTATTTGTTCTGATAAAATTCTACATCATTTCCGAAGATTTTGTTTAAATGTGTGAAGTGGAAAATATAATTTAAAGCACAATTAATATTTAATTCCTCTTTGCTTGTGAATAAAGTTTGCTCGGAGAAAAACAACATCTTCCCCACCCATCAATCTCTGTTCCGACTTTAATTGGACATTTGCTGTAGCAGCCACAGCAATGCAATACAGCCAATGATGTACATCTACAAGAGTCAATATGGAAAAGTATTGTCAACACATTGTCATCTAATCAGATTGATTTTTCTATGACATACAAACTGCTTAGCAATGCTGTTAAAAAAAAAAATCCAACAGGCGCAATTATCTGGTAACGAAAGATATCCTGTACAAAAGAGCTTTAACTTTATTGTAGTGCGCCCGGCCCTGTAGAAGTCTTTAAACCTGATAAAAATAATATTGTTAACATCATACAGTGCAACTAAACAAGTCTCTCCATGCTGAGGATTAGCAGTTGTGGGTATGCCACCAAGGTTATATATCTCCCAGCACAGGTACACTCCTAACCAGATTCATTAACGGTACAGAGAAAAATTTACTTTTCTAAAATTACTTTTCATCATAATCGATCCTGTATTTCTATCACACAAAGGAAATTAATCTTAATTGATTGCCGTTAATTCATCAATGCTGTAGTTTATCACGGGGAAATTGAATGACACAGTAAAAATGAATATGGTCATTTAATACGTCTCCCTGACCTGGGATCTATTATAAACCCACTGTGTTTCAGTGTAATTAGTGTCAATTGCTTGTCTGAACTTAGGGTCTAATCAGGATAAATTACCTTGCTAGATGGTGTTACCAATTCTCTAGAATCTGCTTTCTGTTGGACATTTCAAAGCACTAGAAATTACGTCACCAAAAGTACTTTAAATTTATAACGTCTTGAGTCTTGTTAAAAAAAAAAAATAGGTGCTTTCTTATCAGGATAAATGACCCACCTACACATGATTCAGAACAGCGCTGTGGTTGTGCATTGCATTGCCTCGCCACCTAGACAATGTAAAGAACTCCCTGGAGCGGCCTGTATATTGTAGCACAATTACAGAGGAAGGTAAACCTCCTCCCTACAAATTACATTATTATCCAATATTTCTTAGAGCTGAATCTGCCTGACCTGTGAGATATTCAGCTTTAACACAAAGAGGTGCTTCCACCTCTACATATAACCAGTGCATGCACATACAGAGGGTCCTCAGAACTGCAGAGGACCCTAAAGGTTTCTGTGACACGATGGCTCGCGTGGTGACGTCAGACCAGGAAGGAAATCACAACAGTGCTGGGATATGACTGCGCTGAGGCACGGATTTAATAAACAAATAAAAGGTTTGAACAAAACAGAAACAAAACACTGAACTCAAAACAAAATGGCACGGTGGCCAAAACAGACAGACAAACTAAACAAACAATTATCAATTGCTTTCGTTTTAGTTTACTCTCCTTCTCTCTCCCGTTCTTTTGCCCTGAAAACACCAACCCCAAGTGAGTGATTCATGCCTCTTTATATACAGCTCTGCCGGGGTTCAATTGTTAATTAATCCTTCACTTGAACCCCGGCACGTGAACTAATTTGTGCAATCCCTGTGCCCACATACTACTACACATTTTATCTGCATGGGAAGTGATTGTGCAATCCCCGTGCCTAAATACACATAGACATTTTAAATCACTCGTGCTACACAACCCGCTGTGCACCAATACATACACACCAACAATAACACACCACATAAAACATAAAATACGCATAGGCGTAGGGCACCCCGCCACAGTTACAAATACTTTAATAAAATCAAACATTTATCAGATTACAGCAAAATGCAGAAGGTAAAAGTTTGGTGATGATCACAATCAGGGCTTTGTACATCACACTCTTCACACAGTAGCAAACAGAACATTAAGAGCATAGAAACCAGGACCTGAGGACACATACGTGCCGATAGACAGAGAGAAGAAGACACTTCTTTACACAGAGAGTGGTGAGGGGAATGAGTGGGCTACCTAGTCATGTTGTTGACACTGAATCATTGGGATCCTTTCAGACCTGACTTTTGACAAAGTTGTAACATCATCCAGCTACTAGGAACCGAACAAGCAAGGATGGGTGGAATGTCCTCCACTCATAAATCTTATCAAGTTTAAAATTTAAGGAGACTGAAGATTTACACTTTATTCCTTAATAAAGTACACCAGCAACACATCTTAGATCTACTTGAACCTGTGCAGCTGATGTCTAATAAAAGTATCAATTTTAAAATGGGTAGATTGATCTACCCATGTGTGGCAATGTGGCCACGCCCTTGTGCGTAGTTTATGTGTATATGTTACGTGTTGTGTGTAAATGTTGGTGTATAGGCATTGGTACACGGGATATAAGCTGGTCTGTGTTTCACGTGTGTTTAAAAATGATGGCACATCACTTCACGTGCATTTAAAGTATGTAATATGTGAGCACGAGGTTGCACTTAATTAATTCACGTGCTGGGATTCAAGTGAATAATTAATTAGTAATTGAATCCCAGCACAACAGTATATATAGATGCACGTTTCACTCACTCGGGGTTGGGTGTTTGAGAGTGGAGAACGGGTGTGGAGAGGAGGTTAAATAAAATATAATAAGAAGAAGAATAAGTGTTTTTTTATTCACCGTGTTTGTTTGTCTCCGTGCACCGTTTGTTAAGTGTTAGTTCGTTTTGTTTGTGTGTTTATTTTGGCGTAAGTGCCGTGTCCTGTGTTTTGTGTTCAAACCTTTTATTTTCTGTTCTGTTTAATTCATCAAAACCTCACTGTCTCTGTCTGTTCTGTGTTGCTCCCGGTCTCTGGTCTGACGTCACTCACTGCTGCCGTCTTTGTGACACCATGTTATTGATCTTTTACATGTGTTTGTATCAGTTGGGAGCCATCAGTGCCTGCAAGTGATTCAACAGATGACCAAATGGAACATGCCAGCTGAAGGACAATGTAGTTAATTAAGTGAACATTTCTCTGAGCTTTAGCTCAAGCTGTCTTGGTTAGGAGCTCTCTAGTGATGCGATGCCTGCATAGGTAGTGATTCTGGTCTGCAGGCAGGAAGTTGACAACTCTTTGAAGCTGATGAGAAGTAGCATAATGAACTATGCAAATGACGGCAGCAGAGCTCAACACAGCTTTTTAAAATTATTATTGCATTCAGAAAAAAAAAAGTTACGTACTAGGGGTGTAACAATAAACTAAAGTCCCAATACGATACATATCATGATATGCGGGTCACAGTACGATATGTGTCACAATACATGTGATAGGCCTGATGGCCTACTTTTAGATGCATAATAAAATTTAATGATCTTTTACCTGAACTACAATGACTTAGACTGTGCTTTTGGTCTTGTGTCTCAATATAAATGCACAATTAACCTTTACACCCCTAATACGTACAGTCTTTATAGAAGCCATATACTGCTGTGAACAAGACAGTGCTGGGGCTTTCTAATATAAAGACACTTTGGCTAATGTAAAAATTACAAAACAAACAAACAAATAAAAGAGCAGACCTTATATATAGACATTGCACCCTACAGCTTATTGAGTACCAGTAAGTATAGGCTTTTTCATGGACTAAATTCTTTCTCAATTGGAAACTACCAACTTTATCTCGTCGTCGTTTTCTCTTCTATTCTTTGCTTCTGCAATAATAACTTTTTTTAGAAAACAAATTTGCGACAACCTCTTAATCCCTCTGGCACAGCAGTAAAATAGATTGCCACCGAGGTAATATAATCTCTTTGTTTGGGATGGCTTGTTGTTTTTATCCATTAAATGTGGGCGAGAGAGAGTACAACTCATTCTCCATCCATCAGCTTTAATCTCTGTGTATCTCAGCTGCAATCTGAACAATATTTCCTGCGAGTGGCCTATATTGCACTTCCCCTGTGGAGGTTAGTGGCTATCAGCAGTCCAATTAAGACACGGTGTGGTTTATTCACCTGTCAGTACCGCTATCAGATTAGCTGGTTTCTGTAGCTTCCATCTACAGCGTAATGCAGGTGTGTCCCAGTTCTTCTTCTTAGGACAGCATTTTCACTTTTGTAATACAAAGTAATAGCCTGCTGCTCTGGGCTAGCTGTTGAAGCATGTTTAGCCTCACATACCTCTGGAGGCATGGGTTGTTATCTGGCTGCTCAAAAGTTAAATGAGTTTGATAATCTCAACCCACACTCCACATTACAAAACAAACACTGCCTGGCCACTAGAACCTATCCCTAGGGATCTATTCATTAAAATTTCATGCAACTGGTGCAGAGAGGTTAGCAGAGGATCATGATGACATAGTTCAAGTTCATCCCAAACATGCTCTCCTCATACCATTCGCTCTCAATTCTATCACGGTGGATGGGTGCATTATCGTCTCGAAAGTAGCCATCGCCATCAGGGTACAATTGCAGCATTGTATAAGGACCACCTAACAATCAAGACCACTGATACAGTGACAATTTGCTCTAAATGAAAAGTCATCCTTCCAGGGCTTGAAATACTGGGCTATGAAGATAGGCTGAAAGAACTGAATCTACAGTATTCAGCCGGGAGCATAGAACATTTGGGGGGAGATGATTTAAGTTTTTAAAATCTTAAAAGGAGCTGTCATAGTTAACCTGAACCAATACTTTAAGCACAGCTCAGAAACCAGGACCAGAAATCACTTGTTTTTGCCTGTTTGTTTGTAGTTTCCAATCCGCAGAAATGCAGAGGAAAACAACAATTCCCATAATCCACACATCAACGCTGGCTTCGAATTTAACTTTGGTTTAATGGGACTAAACAGTCAAGGGATTTTCCACACTATCGCGCAGCGATGCAGTTTATTTTTTGTCTACCGTCCCAGGTGTTTTTTAAATGTTCCTACTGTTATGATGGATTTCTTTTTTTTCTGGTCAAAATCTCATTCCACTTCAGTCATAATCACCCAGACTCAGTAGTATAGTGCTTCAGCAGGGGGCGGGAGGGTTTGAGTTGCTCCTCCAATTAAAACCAGGGATTAGACTACATAATCTGCCAGTGCTAGTACTGTAGTGTGTGAGGTTATAGCAGATAGCAGCAGCTTTGAACAGCTTTGAAACTTGAATCTAGGGTTTAGGTTAAAATGTATTTTTTTTATTTTCATTTTAGACAATATTTTTGTTTTATTGAACATTATTGTATTACAATGCTACACAACTATATATATATATATATATATATATATATATATATATATATATATATATATATATATATATATATATAGGGTGATTAGAAAGTGAGTTTACCACATCAACGTACCATATCATTGACGTGGTAAACCTACTTCCTAATCAGCCTGTATATATAACTTTTAATTTAAAAAAGAATAGTTTTGAAATTTTATTTTGTAGATACATACTATGCATCAATTATACTGTAGTATTTTTCTTAAATAGTGTACATTCAGTAAAACTATTTAAAACATTTTTTTTATATATAAATCTAAATAGTCTGTATTGTATCACATCAAAAGGAGCTTAGGTTGCTGAAAAAGAAGCTGTTTATGTACCTGTCAGGATCTCTGTCATTTCTTTAATAAGCTCTGTACTCAAGACAGTTAGTCCTGATTGTGGGCACGCATGCAATGAAAGCTGTGTTCAGGGTTTCCATCTGTTCAAGGAAAATAGCAGTTCTGTCTTTATGAGTTGTTATTGATTCTGGTTTGATGGTGTGTTGTGCTGACTGAAAATACAATAAAGACAGTTCACGTTTGCGGTTGAACTGAACTGAAATGTACTTTGGCTTTAAAAAAAGAAAAGACCACCAATGTATAACAGAGAAAAGCTTGTTTATTACCTTGTTACTGACAAAAGTAATATCATTACACTCGAGAAGGTACAGAGGGCAGCTAGGCCTCGAAAAAATAAGGGAAAGAGGGGACTTGATTGCAGTGCTTAAAATCCTAACTGGTATAGATAACCCAAGACACTACTTCAAATTTAGTACAGAGAGAAGAACAAGAGGGCTGAGTAACAATAGGTTTAAAACAGAAGGTAGGAAGTCCTTTTTTTTGTAGAGTTATAAATGCATGGAATAGCCTACCATGTGAAGTAGTCGGATCTAAAACACCGGGAACATTTAAAACAAGACTAGATTCTGTGCTTTTAGTAACTGGACTTTTCTTTTCTTATGTCCTTATGTCTAAACTCCAGTCCACGTTTATGTGCTATTGTATACACCCCGTTCTGAATTGATCACTGCTGGGGTAAGTCAAAGAGCTTGGTGCAAAGAAGAGAGCTGAAACTAGTTTGAAAAAAGTGCTAGAAGATATAGATCATTGATCTTACTATTATCATTTGCTTTATCTCTCTGCTTTTAGCATACCAGAGGAGCATGATTTACAAGAGAAATGTAAGCCTTATACCAGGAGTGTGTGCTATACATAAGGGATGGTAAATGAAACTGTTCTGTCATACACACAATGCATTGAGAACAATACAATCATTTTAAAAAATGTAATTAAGTACCTTCAAGTAGTTCCGGATTCTGTTAACAGTTCGTTTTTATGATTCATTGCTGGTGTCTGAGTCCCAGATGTTGTGCTGATTCCCTGTTCGAAAGCCCTCATCAGTCTGTGCTGGGAGATGGTGCTGGCCGACAGTGAAGGAGACTAGAGGGTGTACCCATATGGAGAGGCGCTTATTGGAAATGTGTTCTGGACCCTGTAGGCTCAGATTAATAGAAACTGAAGTGCGCTTATGTTAATGTTATGAACCCGAGGATAAAAGCAGTATCCAGCTGTCAAAGCCTTAGAGGGTCGTATACTCTGGGTTAAACAATCACAAACATGATGCCTATCATCCTTGTTATGCTACATCTGTACATGCTGTTCTGTGATGAAGAGAACAAGGGCTGAAAGTGAACTTGTTGTATATTTGTAAAAGCAGGCTAGTGTATGTGTGTAGTTTGTATGATGTAATATTGTGTTGTATGTTTTTATAACTGTTCAGTGGCTACCGCTAATCAAGTTGAGAGTGTATTTCTCATGCACTCTTTACTGTGCCAGGAGTCTCTCATACAAAGAGTGCAAGAGAAATAATACTCTCAACTTGATTAGAGGCAGCCACCCAGCACTTATAAACATTATATTAAATCGAAATGAAAAGCGGAATTGAATCTGTTTATATAGAACCTGCTGGGGTTTAAACATTTTGAATGCTTTGTCATTGACATTCTGAGTGCGAGAGATACACTCTCATTGAAATTCTAAGTGTAGTTGCTGCGAATAAGTTCCAATGAGGACATGACTAATAATGATTGTTATTGGTGTAGGATTTCTTAATGGCTGATGGCGGATCACATGGGATGGCCATATGAAATGGAACATTAAAGGTGGGAGCTTTTGTGAACGCAAGTGCTGCAGAAGGACAAGCAGAGAGCTCTTTGGAAAATGAAAATGCTGATGTTATAAATGTACTGTTTTGAAAATCAAAACTGCTCTTTTTTATTTATTTTCCCCCCTGCTTTTTGTACCCCAATTTCCTCCCGAAGCCACATATGATTTTCAGCCTCCCTGGGGGGTTGGCAGTCCTGCCTATCTCTCAGTACCGGCTGAGAGACGTCAATCAACACATCAAGGCAGCCCCCCTGTAAGGCTAGGCCAAGCACCAAAACAAGCACATCATCATGCTGTGATCCATGCTAACTGTTTGTATTCTCTAATAAGAATGATGTCATTAAATCGCAAGAGCTGTCCTTATTGAAGCTAATGAAGTGAGTGCCCCATGAAGTGTCTCTCTGTTACGGTTACTTTATAAAATCAGAAAATACTAAAGCCTGTGATTTAAAAAAAGAAAGATTACACGAAACATGCTGAGATTTGAAATACGAGCTGAAAGATCATTTGAACCTTTAAACTAACCTAACCAATGTGAGCTTTTATTTACCAGTAATTACCCAACAATTCTTTGGGCAACTGAGCTGGTAACTTTACATATATTTGCATTATTTTATATATTAACTGTTTCATTATAAATGTGCTGGTTATTTTTAAATGTACACATTTGGAAAGCAGCACAGGCTTTCTACAGCAGAAACAGGCTTCACACAGTAATGAAGACAGTAGCCAGAATGCTTGGGATTTGTCGACTGAGAAGAGCAGATGACCTCTCAGTTCAGATGACCGTCATTTGAAAACATGCCATCATTATTTTTGCAGCTACCTTGTCCTGTTCAAAGTTCGGCTTCTGCTGCTCACACACTGGCCCTCATTAATTATGCTTCCCAGATGAATGACTCTAATTAGTTTGTTTTCTGAAGAGTAGCGATAAATGATGTATGGCTTTCTGCTTTCCCAAGGACGTCTGGGAAGATGATTATTTAAACAGTGAGAAGAAGAGAAAAAACTCACTTTCTTTATCACAGAAACAAACTTAATTAGGAGCTATCATAAATAAAGACCATGTTGATTTTATGCCTGTTCAAATTTCCATTAAACAGCTGCAGGAACTCTTTATTTATAGCAGACATGGCGACTGTTAGCTGCATTTGATCTATAACATATTTGCGATACAAATAATGAACTGACACAAATGGATGTGGAATTATAAAATGAATCATGGGTATAGGTTCTCTTTAAAGTATTTTCAGCAAATAAAATAATTTCATAGAATTGTATCGAGTATGTATTACTTATTTTATTTTTTTTATGATATTTTATTTTTTAATTTTTTACGAAGCTACTGAGTGTAGCTCAAAAGGACCCCAACAACCAAAAATGTCCCCGGAAGGGAGTGGGGGCCCCACAATTTGCCTGAAATAATGTGTACCAAAACACTTTAAATTCACTTATAAACATAATAAAATAACTTCAGCATCAAAATGCATTTTAAATAAAGAAAAATGACAGGGTTACACTTAACGCCTTACAATATAATGATGGGATATCTACTAAAGGGGCCAAGTCATATTCAATACAGTCCACCTTGCAAAAATCTAATATAAAAAAGGTTCAGTTAAACAAGAAGCAATTGGGGTAAACTTGGCCTTCCGTTTTATTTCAGTAGGAACTTGGAGCAACAAGAATTAAAGTGGGGGCCCCAATTGTGGGTAGATATTAAAATATTGTTTTGTATGTGATGTTGGAAATGATTTCAATTTGAATAGTGAAGCAACTGGGATATCTGTGTCAATACCATACATGCCAACAGTCCCTATATGGTCTGGACAGTCCCGATTTCCTAGCAAATGTCCCGCATCCCGATGCATAGGAAGAAAGTCCTGATATTTACCCATAGAAAAAAAATATATATATTCTGCACAGTAGAGTCAGTGAAAACCACACGCTGTGCTCTTCGTGCAGCTGACACATCTGCTGATCACTAACTTATACAAAGGTAAGAATGCTTCATTATGTCTATTTTTACTGTCATGATGGTCGTGTCGTGTGGATTTGGGAGGGATAAGTCTATTATATGATAATGAGTGTTTTTTGCGTATGACTCCTCCCATGTGTATGACCCCCCCCCCTGGAGACGAGCGTCCCGCTGATTATCTGTTTACACTTCCAGCAGTGTCTTCTGGGTCGTGTTACTGGCTGAAAGCATGACCGTCAATAGGGGAAGCAGCTGGTTGGTTAATGACAGGAAGAAGCTGTTGGGGATGGGGACAAATTTTACCCTCCAGGTGACCAAGCAAGAGCAACACTAACTGAGAGCATGTGTTGCAAACAAAGATTTCTTTAAGTGGAGTACCATATATCACATTAAAAAAATACAAGTTTAATATATATCTTTGTGTTTCTTTCAAAATTGGACATTTGAGAGCTGTATAATGAATGGAAATAAGCAACCTGCCAGAGTTATGAGTTGAAGTAGTTGATAGGTAGTCACTGTAGTTTTTCGCTATTCTTTATTTTAAATTGGTCGCTATAAGTACCGTAGCCCCCAGTGTTGCCAAGTTACATTTTGAAGAAATCCTGAAAGCCTCACAAAGTGTTTGTACCTGCCTCATATTACTCCTTCCGTTTTGGTTTGACATGTATACCTTCACTGCAGCGCCAACACTGAAACTCAAATTCATTTAAAAGAAATTCTAATAAAATCTGTTCTGCCTTTCTTTTCAATTTATACAACATTGCCTCCTCCTCTCCCTCTTAAGACTCTATTGTCATAAATTAGACAGTGTTTTTCATCCATATTATTTAACGCTTGGCAGTAATGCAATTGGCTACAAATTGCATCATCTGAAAAATTTAATAAATGATAAGATCATTTCTGCCACAGATTTTTTTACTACTCCCTGACAGCTTCCCATGCCATCCTTTCCAAAGGCAAACAATGAATCTCCAGTAAATGCATCTAATGCAATAATGATTGAGAAATGGCAAGCATATTTTCTCTGTATAATGTAAGAACTAAGGGGTTGACTTCATCAACCTATACCCTACACATTTTATATAGAGAGATTAATTTCCAACTATGTCATCTGGCCCTGGTTTTTGTGCTGCTCTTAAAGTATTTGTTTACAGTTGTTGAGAGCATTTGACTTTTACTGTTAATGCAGTTTCAGTGAACAATAGAAATGAAGCTACACACTAAATTCAATATATGTCTCTCTCTTAAACATTCATCTGTAGGTGTGAGATACTTATATCTTATGATATTACTGTAAACAATCTGTTTGCATCTCTGCTGGTTATTATTTGTTTATTTAGCAGACGCCTTGGATAAAGGCTTACAGAGACTAGGGTGTGTGAACTATGCATCAGCTGCAGAGTCACTTACAATTACGTCTCACCCGAAAGACGGAGCACAAGGAGGTTAAATGACTTGCTCAAGGTCACACAATGACCTTGACTGAAGTGGGATTTGAACCAGGGACCTCCTGCTTACAAGCCCTTTTCTTTAACCACTGGACCACACAGCCTCCTGGTTGGGTCTGGTGCTGCAGCAGAGGATCTGTAGTTGATTGTACCAGCCGGGGGAACTGACACCACCACAGAACTACACCAGAGTGACCTGAGGCATGAGTCGTGTGCGCTGTGTTTGATTAATCTCTCCCTCTTCAGGGGTACAACACAGACGAAAGACAATGCGCTAGCTTTAATGCCTTTGTTCCTTAATCATTGTGCGGAGTGGAAGATGAGAACTGTTTATGGTTTTACAATAAAGATGATTTTTCTTAATGGATGTTCTGGCTGGTATCCCAGTCACTCCAGACAAAAGTTTCCTTTAAAATATCTTTCTTGTGCTGCACTTTCTAAAAATACTCCAGATAATCAGCACATGCTTGTACAACTATATTTCTACTTGTTTAGAATTATCCATAAGAACTTCTCAAAAATCATCGCAGACAAAGCCAGGACTTGGCAGTCCCACAGCTGCTGTTGTGTACTCACATTAGTCAGTTTTATTATCTCGTCATAATATCTAAAAAACAATATTGTTATATTTAAAACTTTAAAAAAACAATTTGTCTTAAAATTACATTGTGAAAAGAACGACTATGTTCCTTACAGATTATTCTCGTAAATCAAAGTTAATTATTTTATTTTTCTTAATGTGGTTGTTTGTACCAAAATAATCCCATGCCATGTACATCCACCCACTTTCTGTAGGTCTCAAATGTGCAGTTTAGAAAGAAACCATTTTTAGCAAACATATATTTCCATTTGAAAAGCGATCAGGTACTACACTAAAATAAAGAAATCTCTGTTTACAAACCATTTCTGTCATTTTACCTGAAGAGAGTAATTGTCCCCACCTCCTTCAGGGCCGCCTTTCCTGTAACCAACCATCTTTTTCCCCTAATGACTGACATGATTTGCAGCCTGTAAGACTCTTTGACCCCCAGACAGGGATGGAATGAATGACCTACGAAGTGAAACAGCAACGTTTCATGACGACAAGGCAAACAAACTGAAAACTTTATTTTACATAGTGTAGTACATAGTGTAGGCAAATGTTTAAGATCTATATAGTAAATGGAAGTACACAACGTCAATATTTAAGAAATTTTGTTAGCTAGAACCACTTTAATTTACAAATCTTTCTTAAACAATGTTACATGCCAGCAGGCATGAGTGGCACACCCAGTAAAGGCGCTCTGCGTGGAGTGCAGGATGCGCCCTATAGCCTGGAGATCAGATTCGAATCCAGGCTATGTCATTGCCGACCATGACTGGGGGTTCCTAGGGGGCAGCGCACAATTGGCCGAGTGCCGCCTGGGTAGGGAGGGCTTAGGTCGGCAGGGAAATCCACGGTTCACCGCACACCAGCGACCCCTGTGGCTGATAGGGCACCTGTAGGTCTGTTGTGGAGCCATTCAGATCTGTGTTGTCCTCCGGCACTATAGGTCTGGTGGCTACGCTGTGGATCCACATAAAAGTTCAAGGGTTGTGCAGCTCCACTCTCAGTCCTCTGTAATGAAAGAAAACAAAACACAGCGCTCCGGTGCTTTACGTCACTGTTTGAAGACGTATAGTAAAGAAAGATTGCTTTACACACTCGAAACGGCAGGCTAACCAAATGTATGTACACTAAATATTCATAACATATTCCTATATGAAGTTGTAACAGGGCGAGCAGCCCTGTACATTGTTTTGTTTATTTTATTTTAGAGCGGGGTCCCCCTCCGCCCCTGTGTTTATTTTGTATTGTTTATTTATTTTTATTGTATTATATTTATGACGGCGGCGGTTGTTTTGTTTATATGACGGCGCCCGTGACATTTGTTATTGTTTAGTAACGTGGATGGGCAGCCCCATCCACGTAGTAATTAATAAACTCGTGCAGATTGTGGCCGAGGGGTAATAGAATAATTACTTGCAAGCTAGTTAAACCCCTCGACCACGATATAAAAGGCTGCAGCTCTCTAGCTCAGGTGGTTGTTGTGGGAGTTCAGAGAAGGAGCGAGAGCGAGAGCGAGCGTGATTTAAAGAACATAGGAACAGTGAAGGCAATCTGCCCAGCCTGACCTTTGTTTGTATTTTTGTGTTCGAGATTTGTTTTCGTTTACTCTTTTATTTTGCTCTGTGAGCACAGTGTTTTTTTGTTCAAATATTGTATTTCTTTTTGTTATTTAAAAATAAAAACGGCGCGAGCGCCTTTAAACTGCAGTACTTGCCTGGTGTCAGTATCCTGCCTGCTTCTGCCGTGACGTCACCGTTCAGTCACCCTTTCACAGAAGTAAAAAAATGTTCTGCAAAAGACACAGAACTTTATTATTTTGTTTTCATGAGATAGTATTTATATTACAGTACTTGGTGCTGAAAGACACACAAATCTAATTCTGTACTTTAATGGAAATGTTGAGTTCAGTGACAGGGCTTCGGATTGATTGACGCTTTGGTATGAAAACAACTTGACGGCTGCTGATGCTTTGACGCGACACGCTTGGTGTGAAAAGACCTTAACTGAAAACAATAATTTCAGAGAATATAAAAAGCAAAAGCACAGAAAAAATATGGAAAACTATGTAATTGGATATGTTAATGTAATAAGACCTTTAGCTAGCCATAGCAAGACCTTTAGCCAACCTCCTGAAGGAAGGGCGGTCCGTTTAGCCACGGATTCCAAGAGGTTTCATTTCCTCTAACTAAATGGTTAGGGTTTTTTTTTGTTTTTCCTCTCCTGAGTGTTAATGGACCATGCTTGCATTAAGTCTTGAAACTTGCATTATTTGGCCTTTTCTCATTCTAGAATTTCTTGTGCTCTTCTTATGTTCTTATGTAACATTATTCAGCATGCTTCATTCAACCTTATGAAGCAAAATTGGTTAATTCTATAGGGTGATGCAAAACATTTCACCGTATCTGTACTGCTAATTCACTGTATTCTAATATTAGATAAATAACAACTGTACTTACAATATTGTACTGGCAAACTACAATAAACGTAGCCTTGCTATATGATGGTTTGTACTGTATCTAGGTAAAGCACCTTGTTCAAGGGTACAGCAGCAGTGTCCCCCACCTGGGTCATGAACCCACGACCTGCCGGTCAAGAGTGCAGAGCCCTAACCACTACTCCACACTGCTGCCCTATTATTAATGTTATAGTTTATTACATATGATATAAATACTGCTTGAAACACTGAAAACAAATCACATCCAACAAGCTGAACGTGTTGAGTCTGTTCCACATCCAACAAGCTGAACGTCTCTGAGTCTGTTTGCCTCGAAATTCTGCCTTTACTGACCCCCACCTATTCCTGTGTTTCTGTCTGAAGCCCTGCTTGTGTTTGGAGGTCACATGACTACTCCCCATCTTATAGCAAACAAACAGGAATGTTTGATATCACGTATCTTAGTAAATATTTGTAAATAAGTACATTTTCTTGTTTTTTCTTGTTACTAGATAGCATTACTATAAGATTAAAAGAAGAGTATGGATGGATGGCATATTTTGTTTCAGTTTTCTTTAAATGTTTGTGCTATTATATTTTTGTTTAAAATGCACTATTTTTTGTTTATTTTGTTAATCTATAAAACAATTACCATTTAATATATTGACATTTTTTTTTATTTTTACCTTTGACCTTCCCAAATGGGTCATGTGATGTTGGGCAGGTATATAAGCAGGCAGAGTAGAGCATGGAGTCAGTTGTGATCTCACTGTGGCAGAGAGCAGAGCCGTGTATGAGAGTCTGTTTAGATGCTGTGACAACACTGGTATAGTTCAGTTCACCCTGATGAAGGCTTTATAGAAACGTTGGTTTCTTTCTCAATTCATTTTGAAAACTTTTAGGAGTATGTTTGAGTGTGCGGCTTCCCTTTTTCTTTGTTAGTTCAGTTCTCTGTCAGAATTGTAAACTATATGGTGTTCATGCAAACTGAAGACCCCCACACACACACATTAAAAAGTTGCCTTTTTGGAAAATCATCTTCCAAAGAACTGTTACTGTCTTGGTTTCATCCTTACACATTATTACTTTATGATTACATTTTACTGCCCCTGACTATCGTAGTTCTGTAAGCCTTTGTGACATCAATATATTTGGTATCCCAAAGAGCTCAATGGGTAATCGATTTGATGCAGTTTATTAAGAAAGATTCACTCGCTAAGGGTGATGCCAGCAGTCTGGACTCTGGATTGGGACAGTGCTCTGGTTATGACCATGATAAATCACAGTTTGTTTTGAGGGGATGTATCTGAACTTGTGCTTTTCCTTGTCATCAGTCTCTCTGGATGAGCTTGAGCTCTCCAGACGTTGAGTTTTGGTAATTTCCTGTCGCTGGACATGATGCATCTGGTTCTATTTCAGACATTGCCTGGGAACAGATTACTTCAAAACAAATCTGAGTACATAGAAGCACACGCCCAACTGCAGTGAAATACAATACAAACAAATACAAAAAACAGCAAGGGAGTGTTTTTGGTAACGCTTTATTTTGAGTTGTATAAATCAGTATTTCATTGATAATTGAAGCTCAGTTACATGCTTGTTCACAGCCACTATTGGACTGCCATTGCAGTTCTGTGTTCATATTGCATATCTACGGAGTATGTTTATTAAGATCTATGATGGTAGTTTCCTACTAGGGTTAGCATTAAATTGTCAAGTGGAAAAGTGACAGTCGACTTCAGAAATGGGAAGTCGACTCATTGCACGTCACGTGATTGCAAAGTAATTGTGAAGCATCTCAGAGGGCCAAGTGTAATTGCAGTTGCAAGCCATTAACATATAACTTTTTGAATATAAGAAATTGTTTTTAAAAATTCCAAGAGGTTTTAAAATACAGTGTTAAGAAACATTCACAAATAGAGCACCATATATTATCAAATACCTTATTTAATTATATATGTTTTTTAAGTGGCAACTAGTCGAAACATGGGTTATTAAGTTATCAAATATTACTGTTATTTTGTGATTTCTGTATGGTTACAGTTTCCCAGTTGCATGCCCACAGGAGTTGAGCTTCAGTAAATGGATGTGATGGGGTACACCCTGCCCCTGTGCATGTTATGTTTTGTATTATTATTTAAATGCAGGACGAGTGAATGCCATCTGCCATTGTTGGTTATTGTTTTATGTTTTAGTACATCTCGTGAGAATGCATGACTGTCGGCTAATAATTATTTAATTTGCTGACAGTCACGCAGATTTATTAAACTCGTGCAAACTATGGTCGAGGGGTAATAAGATAATTGATAGGTAGTTAATCCCTCTGCCGTAATATAAAAGACCTGCAGCTTTGGCTGCATGGGAAGTGTTCAGAAGTGGAGAACAGGAGTAAGAGAGAGAGGAGGTAAAATAAGAATTAGAAGAAAACAATTGCTACTCATGCTGGAACTACCAGCACGATACGTGTTGTAGTTATTATTTATTTTTAAAAAAACGAGCGTATTTGAGTCTCGCCCGTAGTACTTGCCTGTGTTGTGGTTTCATGTACTGGCCTGCCATCACCACCCAAGCTATCCTGCCACACTGGGTAATTGCTTATTAGTTAAATACTTATTTATGCCACTCAGAATAAAGCATTACCATAATCTTAGAACAAATTACCACCATAACATGCGTGCTATAACACATGTGTCTTTCAAAACTGCACATTTGCGATCTAGTTCTCTAAAGTGCAAAGCAGGTCAGATTTATGGAATGATGTTATTAGCTACACTCTCTTTAACTGTTTTACTATATGGAGTTTTTGTTTCTAAATTATATATTCAAATGAGATACATCACATTGTGGGTTTTAATGTCAAAATTGACTGAGTAGGTATGATATGGGTTGAAGCGGTCAGAAATAAAAAGAACAAACCACAATACATTTGTATAGCATGTCACACATACAACTGCCACAGTCAGACCATTTAAATAACAGACACATAATAATACAGCAGATTCCAAAGTTACATTAAAACCTGCTAAGCTAAGAGCCATTTTATAAAAGTACGTTTTTAGTCTTGACTTGAAAACTGTAACAATCCCAGCTTCCCTGACAAACGAAGGCAGAGCATTCCATAATTTAGGAGCTCTACAAGAAAAAGCCCTACCTCCCATGTTGCTTTTGTTGACCCTAGGAATAACCAGCAGCCCGGCATCCTGTGATCTCAGAGTTTGGAAGATATGGGGTCAGTAACTCCTGCTAATAACTAGGAGCTAATCCATTCAGGGCCTTGTAGGTTAACAGCAAAATCTTAAAATCAATTCTATACTGCATAGGGAGCCAATGTAAAGAGGCCAAAACAGGGGTAACATGTTCACTTTTCCTTGTTTCCTTGTCAGAATTCTAGCGCCTGTATTCTGAACAAGCTGCAAGCGGGATACCACACATTTTGGGGCACCAAAAAAAGTGCTACAATAATCAGTTCTAGATTAAACAAAGGCATGCATTAGTCTCTCGGCATCAGATATGGAAATAATTGGTCTAAGTTTGGCTATATTTCTCAAATGTTAAAAAGATACTTTAGTAACTTCCCTAATATGAGTCTCAAATGATAGATCAGGATCAAAGATGACCCCCAAACTCTTAATTTCTAGTTTAAGTTTTGATGAGAGACTGTTAGGGGTCGAGGTCATGTAATCCCACATTTCCTTTTAGTTGGTTCTGTGAGCCCACTAGCATAACCTCTGTTTTATCTGAATTCAACATTAGAACACTCTGTGACGTCCAATGCTTGATGTCTATAAGGCAAGTAGCTAATAACACCCAGGCAGAAGATATTCCTGGCTTTAGGGACAAATATAGCTGGGTATCATCAGCAAAGCAATGGAAGTTCACTTCATGTCTGCGGATAATGTCACCTAACAGTTGCATATATAATGAAAACAGCAAGGGGTGTTGCCATCAAACCAGGACTGTAGCACAGAATCAACTTAATTCCTTTCACAATTAGAAAAATGGACTAAGATTTTGCTTCTAGGCATGCATTGTTATACTGTCCACCTGCAGTAATACAATTTGCTGAGAAGTAAACTGCTCTTCTGCACTACAGTCAAATTACAGGTTTGTGGGATTGCAAGAAAAGCTTCAGTCTCGGAGGATTTCATGAACAGATTACAGACTTCAGAGACATTTCCTGGAAATCCACATGATGGATGGGAGGGGAGGGGGGGTTGTATACAGCTCTGGTGAATTCATTAGAGCGAATGGGCAGCTTGTTTCTGGCCAGAAATGATCAAGGCAGCCATTCAGTTTATTAAATAACCAGTTGGAAAACATATTGATTGATTGATTTCTAGTAGCTTCACATGTGTAATTGCATTTTTACATTCCCTGTACTATGCCATGATAATACTTCAAGTTTGCAATGCTGAGTTATCATTGTTCTGTAAATCTGCCCTGGCTTTGAGCTTGTCTGGAGAAAGTCTAAGTGCCAGCACTAAACAGCCTTTCTCATTCCATTCCATGTGACAGTGGCTACATTTACAACACAAATAGAAGCAGCACACTGTGCTACTACTCCTGAAAACATATACTTACCCTTTGCTTTTTTATTACCACATGGGTTTATAACCAACTTCTAAGTGCTGTGCCAGCGGGTGACATTTTATGGTAATTAAGGAGCGGGGTGCTAATATTCCGGGTATCAATCATAAACAGAACCATTCTAAAAATTAAAAATGCATGGGATTATAAAGGGCGTTTACAACAACTTTGTAAGATGTTAGAATGATATTACAGAAACCTTCTAATTGTACTTACCTAATCATGGCCACCTGGGTTTACAGCAGGTGTAACTGGATTATTCTACTTGTCTCCGAGGATGGTTAAATGTAATGTCGCTGATGCTGAATCACTGGGATCCTTTAAGACCTGACTTGAAGTTCAATCAGCTACTAAGAACCGGACAAGCTTTGATGGGCCAATGGTCTCCTCTCGTTCATTACAATTTTCGAATCAAATTCACTATCACAAACAAAGTAATTTATTGAAGCACCTTTGAAAATGTTTATAGCATACTCCACTTTTATTTAAACACAGCCCAGTAGAGTCAAGAATAAGAGTGAGAGCCCCTTGTCTGTTATTTGGAATTTAAATGGATTTTTTTTTCGTTGTGGGTTTGGATGGGCTGTTTAATAGCCTTTTCTAAAAGGTTATATTTTAGATTGAGCCCTTCCATATGGTTGGAGTACACATTACCCACACAGCAGAAACAAGTAACTGTAAAGTGCTCTACAGTGCATTACCGTGAGGATAAATAGGGTCCAAAAGTGAAATGAGCATTTTAAGAACTACTCTTCCAAATATTAGCTACTCTACAACTACGACTGCAGAAAAGCCTGGCTCTTTGGTGGAATTACCAAGGACCGTACAATGCTATCTGAAAGCATGAAACGGAAAACCCAGTGTAGACCCAGATATATTTTCATATCAAAAATCTATGCTTACTGTAATATGTTTCTTCAAAACTGCAGATTTGAGACGTGCCTCTAATAAACATTTCTCATAGTAAAAGCAAAGAATAGCAGAGCGGTGTGATAAAGTATATATATAAAAAAAATGGCAAACTATGGTAAAGCGTTTTTTTTAAAGCAAATTGTGGTAAAATTGTGTGCAAAATCCCCTTGCAAATTTGCTGTGGTAAACTACCATATGATATATACAGAATAGAAGTGCACACCAGGCAAGATTTATGGAATTATTTTGGCAGCTCCCTCCATTTAAAGGCTTGACTGTTTAAATGGAATGCATTCTAGCTAATATTTGTCTCCTGATATCACAGTATACAATCTTTAGACATGTGAGTCCTGATGAAAAAATGTTATTAATAACGTCAATTCTGTGTGAAGGTTTTCTGATGCAGGTTTAAGTTGTGTGGCATGCAAGTTAAACAAGTCTCTATAGGAAAAGCTGCACAGTGAGCTCATTATGAGCCGTTAATTAAAAATGAAGATACAAGGCTCTTGGTGTAATGCTGTCTCCAGGCTGACACGACAGGAGAATCTACAATGCGGTATCAAAATGGCTGTTTCATTCCAGGTTATTTACGCTTCCTATTTAGCTTTTTTGTATAAGCTGGATCTTATTATTCAATGCTTCAAAGTTAGAATAAGCTGGTCATGGCTCTATGCACTCTTAATCAGGAGACAGCATTTTACCCCAGATTTTCTCCCCAACTCAGGATGTTCCCACACCTCAGCAATTCCCCACAGCAGCTCAGGAGATCTGAAGGTCAGTGGACAAACTCCGATCTTCCTGACATCCCAGGAACTCGAGTGTGGATGTCAGTGAGCTACCGGTCTCTGGAGGACAAACCAGCCCTGCAGGAGTCCTCTTGCACTCACCAGGCACCACTTTAAATCGACGAGTCGGGGCTCCCGAGTGGTGCAGTAAAGGCACAGCGTGGAGCACAGGATGCCCCCTATAGCCTGGAGGTCGCCGGTACGGGTCCAGGCTATTCCACTGCCGGCCGTGGATGGGAGTTACCAGGGGACGCCACCCAGGGTGTGGAGGGCTTAGGTCAGCCAGGGTGTCCTCGGCTCACAGCTTACCAGCGACCCCTGTTTTTAAAAAGACATTAGCTGCCGACAAGCATTCTCATGAGGTTGTCGAGTCCAGAAGCAAACATTGTCCTTGCTAAACTACATCAAACTATAACAATAAAACACAAATATATTTCAATAATAGCAACAGTAAATAATAATAATATAAATAAACACAGGGGCGGGTGTACCCTGTCACAAGGAGGGATAGCATTTTTCTTGTTTACCTAATGCACTTGATTCACAGCAGCTTCAATATGCCTTATATATTCGTGCCTTATTGTTGGTGACGGAGGCTGCATGCTCACCTTTGCCTAGCCACGTTTTAACATAATCTTCAGGTCTGAACAATACCAGACGACACTGTTGTTGTTAAGAGTGCTATCTTTTTTTTTTCTTTTTTTTTTTGATGATTCGGTATTTGGGGTGTAGAAATGCTAGTAATGTCGCATCCTAAAATATATTGTTACAGAACACTTTCATCATTCCATTCATGGAACAGGAAATTGTACATGTTATGTATATGTTTTTTCATATGGCTCATCATTTTCAAACTGTATAATTCTCGCCTGTCAGATCTGGAGCGATCCGGCACAAATTAACCTCTGGCCCCAAAACAAGGGTCTTAAACTTCAAAGTAAAAATAGAAAAAAAATACACTAGTAAATTTAACAAACTGGTTTCAATTTAATTATTTCTCAATACAACCAAAGCTTTGTGAATAGAGCTTGTATTAATACCATACATGATAAAAAAGCCCTGACATTAGGAAAAGTCATATAGTCTTGATAAATATATAAACCCATATGTAATTTATTTTGGGATACACATGAATTATTCCTAATAAAGCCATTCTAATTTTCTGCATCAAGTTCAATTTGCTTATCAAAATTAATTAAAAGAGACGTTACTATCTATGAAACAGAATAAAGGCAATAACTATTTTAACATTTACCAAGGGAACAAGCAGAGAAGCTCTTCAAAACAAAACGCCCAATGAGCACTTTTCTCTTGTTAACTTTTACTGGAGGATATGACGTATTTAAATGATTACATAGGCCAGTATGTAGAGAACCGTTTGCCCAATTGTAATGAAACTGGCTGAGGGCCTTCTTTAGCTCAAGGTACAGAATGTATCACAATCTGCCATTGTCTGTAACACTGTCTGTCTGACATTTTGACATATATCTAAAGAACCGCTTATCCAATTGGGACGAAATATATTATACTTTGTGTGTCTCTTATTGTATAAGAGAGCACATGCAGAAATAAATAAATAAAGAAACTATCACGATAAACACTCACAAACAGAGAACCTCATTTCTGCTATAACCATTCTTCTATGTAAAGGGTTCATTTGAGCTGAATGTATAACAATTGAACCATGAATCATGCATAACTATAATCAATTCAAATTCAGATCCAAGTGAAGGAAAACAGGCAATGCAGTCATTAAAAAACAATTTGCGATTCCATACATACATGCTGAATAACGCTAATGGCGTTTCAGTCAAAACATTTTGTTCACACCAGGATACTTTCATGCAAAAATCCACCTACTGAAAGATGTATTGCAAGCACTGACTGTTGGCTGAACTACACTTAGGGGTCGATTTGATTAGCCTGCGTACCCTGCTGGGCACTGGGGAATCACCAGATTGCATCTATCATTCATTCATTTAATCCCAAACACACACATAGACGGTTAATGCAGTTCAGTGCTGTAAAATGCTCTAAAAATCCAGTTTATTTGATCAACGATTTAGGATATTTTTGGTATACAGTATATAGCCTACAGTCATAATATTCATTTTAATTAATGTCCATGTTAGTAACAACTACACTTATAAAGGGGTTGTCTCACGCACACATAATATAAAACAAGTGTCCTTAGCAAAACACAATGCAACAGCAGGTACTACAACTACATACACATATTAAAATACACAAAATATACAGCAGATCAAAAATTGTAGCTACAAAATAATTCCATAAATATTACCCATTTTGCACTTCTGTTAGTTACACAGGGCTTCATGTGCAGTGTTTAAAGAAACACATATTATTGCAAACATGCATTTTCATTTTAAAACAGATTTATGGTATTTAAGTTCTCAGTATGCGGGCCATGCCTTCCAAGAAGTCTATTACTGCTTTACTTCCTGGGTTATTTCACCCCAGCCTTGTCCTCTGAGTTATGTTACTGGTTGAATGTATGTCAGTCAACAGGTGGAGCAGCTGACTGGTTATTGACAGGAAAGAAGCCAGTGACAATTTCACTCTCCAGGTAAAATAACAAGACAGTCTAAAAGCATGTCTGCAAACAGAGATATCTTCACCTAGTCCAGTACCCAAATAAGAAACAGGTGCATGTAGCAGCTCAGATCAAATGTGCAAATTAGAACTGAACTCAATGAATTATGTGCTTTTGAAAAGTACATTCACAGTCCACATTACTATTAAAATATGTTGTCGTGCGTTTTTGCCACACAAAAGGAGATAACAGCTGTACCCAGTTACACTGAATATTTATAATCACTTTGTTTACCCAGTAAATGTATTTATTTTATTTATTGAATTTATGTAGCACTTTTTATGCAAAGCACTGTAGAGTACATAGCAGAAAAAAGAACAAACCACAATACATTTGTATAGCATGTCACACATACAACTGCCACAATCAGATCATTTAAATAACATATTTAAATAACAGTATACATGTAATACAAAAGCAGCAATTTTAAAGTTACATTAAAACCTACTAAGATATGAAAGCCATTTTATAAAAGTGCGTTTTTAGTCTTGACTTGAAAACTGTAGTGGTCACTGCTTCCCTGACAAACGAAGGCAGAGCAACCCATAATTTAGGAGCTCTACAAGAAAAAGTCCTACCTCCCGTGTTGCTTTTGTTGACCCTAGCAGCAGCAGCCCCGCATCCTCTGATCTCAGAGTGCGGTTTGAAAGATACGGGGTCAGTAACTCCTGCAAGTAATTAGGTGCTAATCCATTCAGGGCCTTGTAGGTTAACAGCAAAATCTTAAAATCAATTCTATACTGCACTGGGAGTCAGTGTAAATAGGCCAAAACAGGGGTAATATGTTGGCTTTTCCTGGTTTTAGTCAGAACTCTAGTGGCAGTATTCTGAACAAGCTGCAAGCAGGATACCACATGTTTTGGGACACCAGAATAAAGTGCATTACAATAATCAATTCTAGATGAAACAAAGGCATGCATTAGTCTCTCGGCATCAGATATGGAAATAATTGGTCTGTTTGGCTATATTTCTCAAATGGTAAAAAATAAATAATTGCACAATAAACAAACATTAAGGCCTCATCTACATGCATACATTCAGCTTAGATCAAATATGCAACAGGTCCCATTCCTTATAATCTTGTAGGACCAATTCATTTAAACATCTAGTCATTTTTAAATTTCACCCGATCCAAAATGAGTAGCTGCAAATGTCATTTCCATAGCTGTCTCTTACTTATATAACTTTGGCTGTTCTAGTCTGTGTTACATATATCTACGACAGGCAACCAAAACAGAAGAGCAGGTCCTGCACTCATAGTCAAAGAACCTCGAGACAGACTTATCTTTATTTCTTTTAAAACATAAAAACACAACATTTGATTAAGTGCAAATAAAAACAACTCAAAATGATTCAAAACATCTTACAAATATCAGGGATGTTTCAAACAAGAGTCCAGGGGCTGATCTTCTGTTCTAGTTGCCTACCATAGACATATGTAACAAAGGCTAGATTAAAATAGATCATATTCTTTGAAAACTGCACATTTGAGACATGTTTAACTAATGAAGGTGCTGTACAGGTAATTGAAAGGGGGTAGTAAATACATAAATATGTACATGAAGTTCTAATATCTTCTTATATTATTGAGTTATTATTTAGATGGATACAATCATTTTTTTAAGTTCAGTGATGCTTTATAGTCCCCAAGCAATATAATATTGTCACCTAAAGACATGCTTTTTTCAACATCTATTTTTAAGCAAGCTTTTAGCTTTATCGAGTTGTTCTTACAGAGTAAAGCAGGCTTTATTGTGAATAAAAGCAGCAAGAGGATAAATCACAAGGCAATGACCCAGGATACCTCACTGATATAAGAAAGGAACTTACCACTTAATATATTGTTGTCTTGCGGGGCTAGCCCTATAATAAATATAAAGGTAAGTAATGTTGCTGTAAAGGAAGGTTGTATTTGAATTATTACGTTTTTTTTTCTTTCTTACTTTTTTATCCACAGCCATTTAGTTTTGTCAATTTTAAAGTGTTAAGATTATTTATTTATTTATTGTTCCCAAAATCACGCTTCCCACAACAGCTCAGGAGAACTGAAGGTCGTGGGCGTCTTCTGGTCCCTAAGCCATGCCCCTCTACTCCCAGGAGTGCTACAGTGTACATTGGTGAGCCACTGGCCTCTAGAGGACAAAGACTAGCCCTGCAGGTGTCCACGAGCTCCCCAGACACCTAGCCAGTATGGTCCGCTGTAACGTGGCCTGTTGGTTTGGCCTCCCTAACTCACAGGAGCACCAGCGCCAATGCTCCCTGTGAAATCCCCATCGAACAGCGCTATCTTGGCACAGCCAGGAACCTGCGCTCCCCTGACTGGATGAATCACCCTGCACACCACACGATTGGGCATTAAATTAACAACAAGCCTGTGCAGGGTGATCTATTTTGATATTTCACCCGGGTACCACAGGGAATAAAACAATCATTTCTTCTTGATTTTCTGACTTCTTATTTGGGGCGACTTTTGTAATTCATAGATGCTTCAAACTGGAATGTTGTCTTGTGTAAGGCATGCAAACAGGCATATAAATGTCTGGATAATAAGCACTTACATGAAGCCAAATTGCTTTCTTAGCTTATATGAAGAGGAGTGTATCACACAAAAACAGCTGTCAGTTTTTTTATGGCATATGTCCTTAAAGATTATTTATAGGGTATTAAGTGACTTGGTGAGTTCATAAATTAAGCATGTGAAGAAAGCCTTTAACTGAAAACGAAGCTATAAGCAGAAAGGGTCACTTAAGAGACACACACTACAATGTTATATCTAAGAAAAGTATTCTAGTTCTCATGTTCTAGTGTCCTGCCATAGACATATCTAACATGTGTTTATATTCAGAATTAGCTTAAACAAATAAAGAATCAGTAGCATACATCATATATGTCCAAAAAAACAGATTGGTTTTCTATAACTCCATAAGGTAAAAGTGTTATATCTTAGCTTTTCAAAATAGGTTTTTGAGCCTTGACTCCTGTTTTGAGCTGTGCTGTGCGCTCACTCAACCTGCCCTGAGAAAGCTTTACTACCCATTCTCCACACTGACACCTGAATGAACCTGTTTGCAGAGGGAGGGGAAGGAAATTATTGGAACAGCACAGGGTTGGTGGCCCTGAGATAGGCTCGCTCCTTTTCAATGATTATTATTCAGGGACTAAAATTACTGTAATAAATCACTCTTAGAATAGGAATTTAACTGGGGTTCTTCATTGGACCACCATGAAACCTGTTAATTATACAACAGGCTTCGTCAATTTTAGTTTCCGAGTTGTTTCTGATCAGCTGAACTGATGCATTGCCATATTCAAAGTCAATAGGAAAGCTTCAGATATGATTGACATCCATTTCATTTGCTGTGATTTTCTTAGAAATCTCTGCCCTGGCCACATTTGATCAGCTGCTGGTCAAAAGCAAAGAATTGCAAATTATTGCAAATAAAAAACATCTGGTGCACACTTTGAAATTAACATGCTTATTTAACCAGGGAAAATAAATACAAAAACACAGCACTATATGAGTTTTGTAATGTTGTCATCTGCTTACTGTTAAAGGACCTTGTCTAGTTGACAATGCCCCTCATTAGCGGTCACTAACCCCTCTATCTCCTGACCCAAGTCCTGGGTTCTAACCACTAGGCCACGTTGTCTGAGGTCTAAGGTGATCAGTCTGGAGATTTTGGCTCTTTCTGTGTGCCACTAAGCTCTGCCAGCTTAATCAAAACATTCTGCATATCAGATCTATTAACCCCCCTCTCGGCTTGACAGAGACAAACCACCCAGCCATTCCTGCTGCGCTTATCTGCACTATGGTAATAGAAATAATATTTCTTTCCTGTGCTGTCAATTAAAAATGGAGCTATGGTGCTGTCCATGGTGCTGCAAGTAGACAGATTCTATAGACTTGCCAGTGCAGAAGTTTTACTAGAGTATCTTCTCTTATTGAACATATTTAAACTAAGGCCACTGAAATTAAACCTATTGCAGTGAATTTGGTATTGTTTTTATTTTACCGAAATCAAGTGCATTATCCAAGTTTTGTTATTCTGTAATAAAAAGTTAAGGAGACAATAACATATATTTATGCATTAAATCCCACCATATCTTTGTATCATACTTGCTGTAAACATGTATTGGTAGGGTCCCCGGGTGGTCTCCCCTGGTAAAGGCACAACCATGTGGTGTTCAAGGTGAGTCATACGGTCAGGGTAGCACAGGTTCTGGACTGTGCATAGTTACCAGTTTCACAGGGGATTCTAAAGGAAGCATTGGCTCTGCCACTCCCGAGGGTTAGGGAGGTATAATCAACAGGGGCTGTTTCTCCTGTCCATGCAACAAAGGACCCTACTGGCCAGGCACCCAGTGAGCTCCGGGGTGTAAAGATACGATTGGCTTGGGGATCGGACGACATCCACTGACTGTCTCCTAAGCTGTTGTGGGGATTGCTGCAGTGAGGGAACATAACTGGATAAATCGGAGAAAAACAAAGCTAAAATAATTGGGTGGAGTAAACTTTCAAAAGCGTGCATTGGTATGGGTAGTTATGCTTTTTCAAAACATGGTAAAGCACAAAATTGCTAAAACCAAGGGAAAGCCAAGTAAACAGTACAAGCATGGGAACCTGAAAAACTGCTATGGAAGTCATGGTCAAATTTTATAAGGGGTGGGGGCCAAAATAGAACTGAAATTGTAGTAAAGGAATCAGTTTGTTTTTCAAATTCCTCACTAGTGGAACAAGCAAAAATAAATGTTGAATACTTGAGCAGATACACAAGAACTGTGCATTGGACATCTCGGATAGTGTGTGATAGCTCCGTTATTTTTGCTTGTAGACAATTAATGCAAATGCAATTCCCATGCTTTAACTTAACCTTTAACTTGATTCCAAGATGAATATTATAAATACTCATTATATTTAAACATATATATGTCATAAGTCAGGCATCATATGAATTAATATTGGTTGTCTCTCTCATGTGAAATGTCTTAAATTGATTTTAGCTAACAAAATAATTACAGGTTATGTACATCCAGTCATTATATAAGTCTTATAGCTTGGAAAGAAATACATGTTAGTAAAATTATATATGTTTTTGAAACCATAATATCTGGTACTACACTTGGTTAAAGAAATCTGTGTGTGCAAGCCCTGCTGTCAGCTAGTGTTGTACTTGCTTGGTCCCACTTTGAAATGCTTTGACACTGCTAAGGTGAAATGACCCAGGAAGTGCAAACTGAGAGTAAGACATGTGTAAGGGGGACACTGTTTGTGTAGCTGTGCAACATTTGGATATTAGCATTCCAAGTTTGACCCTGAACGGCCCCCGTTCTAGCCTCAGCCAGAAATAAAAGCCTTATCAGAGTGGCTGATTTTAGATAGGGTTGCTCTGCTGGGGAAACTGACGTTGTTGTGCTGAAGTTCACTCAACTCCAGAGACCACAGTGCTGAGTTGAACCCGATGGTTCAGATGCTTAGCATCATAAAATCCAAACATCCCAGGGAGTTTTGTACCAGGTGACTTAAGAAAAATCTGGGGAGCTGTTGCGCCAATTGGCATTGCCTTCAATATTGAAGAAAGAGGTTTTAGGGAGTGCAGAGAACCATGAGTCTTGTGTGGAATAGATGATGCTGGTCTGGGATGGGAAAATGTGTTGAAGGATGGTGCAAGAACTGCAAGTGGTGTGTAGTAGCTAAGGCAGTCCAACCAAAGACCAGAGTCAATATGGGGCATCTACTTGGAGCTAGACCTCTTGAAGTATTAGCAGTGGACTTTACCATGTTGGAACTAGCAGCAAATGGACAAGAGAACATCTTGGTTTTGACAACAATTTTTTCTAAATTCACATGTTCAGTACCTACAAAGGACCAGAAGGCAAGTACAGTGGCAAGAGTCCTTGTGAGGGAGTGGATCTCCCATTACGGAGTCCCGGACCAAATCCACTCCAACCAAGGTAGGAATTTTGAGAGCCAAGAGATAAAAAAATATGTGTCAGCTGTATGGGAAATATAAACATCTTACTACCCCGTACCACCCTCAGGGAAATGGGCAGTGCAAGCATGTTAATAGGACTATGCTTGACCTGCTACATACATTGAGTAGTGATAAGAAGTGAAGGTGGAATGGACATCCACCTGAGCTAATATATGCTTACAATGCAACTGGTTTTTCACCTAATTCCCTTCTCTTTGGACAGAGTGCAAGGTTTCCTGTGGATGTACTTACTCATAGGAGATGAGGAAGAGTCCCAGAGTGCACCAGAACCATATGACTGGGTTTTTGCCCATCAGAAAAAGTTAAGGTATGCTTGGGAGAAAGTGTCGAGAATGCCGAGATGCGTGACAAATATACTCAAAATACTCGGGACAACCCATTGCAGATAGGAGAAATGGTGTACTTGAGGAACCGAGTGAGGGGGAGGAATAAAATTCAAGTTTTCTGGAATGATACCCCTTTTGAAGTACTGGCAAGAGTATCTCCCAATGGTCCAGTATACATGGTGAGGGCACTCAATGGGATGGGACCTCCAAAGAAAGTGCATCAGACAGAGATTCGTAGATGCCATAAGAATCTGGCATGTAATTTTACAGACAGACAAGTGTTACTGTCTTTCCACCAGGCTCAAGTAAGCCAGGACTCCAGTATGTCCTCTAAGGAATATGAAAGATTAATCCTGAGGGATCAGGAAGAACACATATCCTTTCACAGCCCCCCATTATCCGAGACTGCTGGTAGTAGCTACCCGGGTCAGATTGAAGATATAAGCTTGGAGGGGCAAGCTCCAAGTGAAGATATCCAAGAACCCTCGGTGACAAAAGAGTGGCTATCCTCTACCTCTGCCTTTGAAGAAAGCACCCCATTCCTACCTAGCAAAATCTCACTTACCTAACAAAATTACTTCCCTTTTCAGACTGGCTGCTTTTAGATTGGGCTGCTCTGCTGGGGAAACCGACATTGTTGTGCTCAACTTCACCCGTGGTAAGTGTGTCTAGTGTGTTTTGTTTCGTATTGTGGTCATCTGATATATCCATTGCTTGTATATTATGTTGTATTGAATGAACAGTTGTTAATTTATAGGAGAATATAGGCAGGAGGAAAGTGTTAAATGGTATAAGCTTTCTGTATTTTTGTAAGTACTACAATTGCACGCTGACGGCATGATTACACTTGGGTTCATCTACATGATTTGGTGTCACAGATTATTGGCTTGAAGACCATGTTATTTATTATACTTTTTGTAAGTTTAAGTTTAGTTTCTGCATCTGTCAACCTGCTTTTAAACTGCTTCTAAACTGCTCTGCACTTTTCCACGAAGCACTTCTCCATGCTGACTCTGTGGACTACTCAACCATGGACGTACACAACCATTTTTTGTTGTTAAATACAATTATTTTAATCCAACACAAGGCCATTGATTGGAAAGTACTGGTTATACTTATCAGAAAAAAGTTAACGCAAAAGCATGTTCTGCTATTTTATCAATATGGATACTGAATCATGTCGTAGTGGCCGCCACTAATTGCACTGCCTTTCTAATACTGTTTTTTAAAGAGTGGAAAGGAGTACTTTCCAAATATGTGATTATAAACTAAAGGCAACTGTAGCGGGTCATTAGTAAGGCTGGGATTTTGTCACAGAGATTTCTACCAAATCATAGAGCAGTCTGGGTAAATTTGTTCAAAATCACTGAGCAAGGGGGAAATGGTGTGAGAAGTCACAGGGATGAGAATTATTTTTAAAAACACTATACCTATAAACAAATAATAATATTAGTCTGTCTATAAAAGTAGAACAAAAGGAAAATTAATCTAAATATTTTATTTTATTTATTATGGTTTTCACAACATCCATGTGAACTGAAGTGACAAACTGATCACTTAATTCAAGTGTTTAATCCTGTAAATCTGTAAGATTCACAGCGTACACAACTGCAAAAAAAAAAAAGCTATTTTATATAACATTTGTGGGTTTTTATCCCAGCACTACAACACAGCAAACAAAAATGCAGGTTTCAAAAATAATGTTTAAAATTCAATTCATTGTGCTTCTGCTGTGGTACAGTTTGCAGTTATTATTATTTTTTTACTTTTTTGTTTGTTTGCTTATCACTGCTTGCTTTACGAGTGTAATCTACTGGTACATTGCATGTTGAACAAAGCAATAAACCTCCACTTTCACGAAATACATTTGTGGGGTATTGTGCAGATCATGCTTTAGCTCATTTTTAAAATACGCTTGTGGCAAAGTACTGAGCTAAGGTGTCAATGGCTACATTGTAAATTAAGGCACCAATCTAGTTCAACATCATTCACGCAACTGGGAAAAAAAACATTTTTTTTTGTTGTAAAGGTGGAAATTGAGTTAAATACTCTCTATTAAAATCACGGACAACAAAAAATTTACGGAATCTGTGACACTCATGACCATCGTGACTTAATCCCAGCCTTAGTCATAAGTGGAAAGAAACCCAGGGGCCAACTGACATCTCTGCTGGGGATGAAATCTGGAGACATATGGGGGTGTCTGTCTGTCGGTACATTTGTGCAGCTCTATGTCACATTTGTGCATGTACCTGGAGAATCGCTTATCCCATTGTCATGAAAACTTTGTATTAACATTATTTAGTTTAAGATATGGAGATTATCAATTTCTGGAGATACAGGGGCGTGTCTGACTGTCCGTTCATCCATGAAACTTGTCTTATTCTAGACTATCCTGTACATACTGTTGATATACGTCATGGTCATCAATAGTTTTCGTACTGATATAACTCATCTTGATTTTACAGCCGTGGCGGGGATCTATGTAACTGCCAAATTAGTAGGCAACACCTTGGAATGTCTAAATGACCCCAAAGCAGAGCGGTGAAGTATGAATGAAGACAATGGCAACGTTTGTACCGTGGTACGAACATGATATGCCTACAGGAAACAATTCTAGCTTATAAGTATTCAGGTAAAAGAGTTTTTTTAAGCCCAGATGCAAGTTTAAATTCCACCCCTCTCTGCAATCTGGGACCACAGTTGGTCAGTTCAGGTAACCAGTGTATGACCTTCTTATCCTCAGGCCGTGCCTACAGTATGCGGTCATCAGTAATGTAGGAATCCCAAGACAATTCAGCAATACACAACACATGATGCCAATGTGAACTTCCAACTCCACTAGTTCTGTGCTACTAACATAATTCAGTGATTGGCTTGTTTTTGATCAAATTAAGCAGTAGAAATCTCATTTTTAGTGCTTGAGAGAAACCAAGTTTTGAGAACATTTTGTAATTTGGAAATCAGACCTGCTGTGTGCATTTTGCCAATTTGCCAAGAAAAGCCTAAATTATAGATTTGAAACATAATTCACATTGTAAAAGTTTACCACAGTCAATGTGCACAGCATTTTCGCAGTTTTCCCCATGGTTATACAATGCATTTGCCATAGTTGAGTCCCCCATGTTTTATAATATGCTTAACTGTACCTGCTTTACAATGCATGCCTTTCACTATTACACTTTGCTGTGCTTTTACTATGGGAAACTTTTGTGAGGGATGGTCTGGAGTATTTGCTGTTTTTAATGCTTATCGTACTGGCTCCCAAGACATCTCCCCCAAAGAGAAATGAGTTTTTCACAGAGAAGAGTTATTCTGTTTGCATGTTTCTGGTTGAAAAGGGGAACAGTCTGTGCTTGATGAAGAGATTAACCAATACTGCAGAAGAAACCAGATGGACTACAATTGTACAGAATTGATACCAGCCATGTGGAATACTGCGGTAATGAGCTGAACTACCTGATCCTCAAACACATCATCAATGGGAAAATGTGTTAATGGTTTTAATGTGCCTGGTTTAACAAAGGTTTTAAAGTACATGGTGTTAATATATACTGCCATCATTCGTAGGTCTCAGATTTTACTGTGTATATGAAAAACGCACTCATTATGGTAAAGGTGAATTGGATGTTTTTAATGGTAATTTATTTGAAGTTTTTAGAGAACACTTAATGAACGTTCCTTATAGATACTTCAATGCTGTGCGTAAAGTTCGTAAATTTGCATGAGGGAAGTGGACATTGAAAACATGTCATAGAAAAAGCAGTGATTGGTACAAGCCAAGCCAATACATCTAGCTTCTGGGAGTTCTTTATAAAAACTAATTGCAAACATTTAGAATGTTTTTTTTTTTTATCTGGGATGAGCCATTTAATACAAGGACTCAAAGCATCTCACATGTGTTGAAAACACATTCTCCACCCAGTCATTCAGCATTGTTAGAAATTAATCACATTTAGGGTACCACTGAACTCCCCACCCCAGTTGTACATTTCAAGGGACAATTCTACTTGCAAGATGCTCATTAAAATATTTTGACAATTATTTATTCAGGGATACCAAGATATTTAGCAAGTAAAGGATCTGAGTTAGGAAAAAAGGGTTTAGCTCTAGGGAGGGGCTAGCACAGGGAAGGTATAAAAGTAGTCAGTATAGACCAGACTGGGGTTTTGTTTTTTGTCTGGTGGAGGAGGTTGGAATAAAAGTAGGGCCCAGTAGGTTTTGCAGGTTTATGTAAAAGTTAGTTTTATGTTTATTATTTTCTTTATTCTGTAAATAGTTTCAAGTTTCTGTTCCAGTGCTGTTGGGTTTGGCTTTTTGTTGGTTTGATTCACCCTTCTGCGTGTAAAATGAATGGTTTTGGGAAATAACCCTTTTTGTATTTTGGAGTCCTGGTGGTCTGCATTCATCTCTGCCGTTACCTAGTAAAACGAGGAACCTCTTGGTCCATCTTGAGCATCCAGAACACTACCGTAAACAGAGGGCAACACCATCTACCACATATGGTACCTTTATTTATTTGCAACCTTTTCTTCCAGTGCGATTTGCTCATTTATTCTGTTGTTGGATTTAAAAAACATATAAATGCATTATAATTCACTCAATACCCAGTGCTGAAGAAGGTTCTTAGTAAGTTTGATCCCAATTAGGCAAGAAGTTCTCTAGATACATACAAAACTAGGAGTATCAGATCAGTACTATTTATTTTACATACCAAGCAGAAACAGTGCCATTTATACAAACAGTCATCTCAGGCTGTAAAATAAGGGTTGAGGGCATTACAAGGTTTAAAAAATATATACAGCCATACATCAAATAAAAAACATGATATGAGCTTTAAGATCCGCAGGCAGTTTTCAATATTGCTTATATTTTCAACTTGGTCAGTTGGATTTCTGTGGTTATATTACAGTGTATTGCTTCAAGGTACAGAACAAATTTGAGGTAGAGTGCATTGAATCTACTTTAATTCCTACTTCAAATACAATACCCCAAGGATCTATACACCTTCCTCCGTGTATTGTGTTTAATAATGATCTGCTATCTAAATGCAACTCATCTAAAGTCAATATGTATCTCAAGATAGTAATTCCCTGAGCTTCAGTTTATGTTGACATTGCTGTAGCTTGCAAATGCTCTCAGACGATGATTGCAATCAATGCTGACAACAATGTACTGTTTAAAGAAAAAAAAAACTGTTTTGATCTAGAAGATGTAACAAAATGATGAAATATTACCTATTATACCACTCATGTGGCTATATGTCCATCAGTTATTTATATGTTATGTCAAGTTAATGATCTTTTTAATTGTGACATACTGCATACCAAATACATTCTATTGCTTACCGCAAATGATTTAAAAGAAACTACTTACACATGCTGAAATTATCACAAAATCTATGTCATGCTTACAACTTCACACATTTCTAGAGAAACGCTTATGCAGTGAAACTTGAAAACTACATTAAAATCATAAATTTCAGGAGGATTCCAAGAAATCTGATGTGAGGGCAATAGTTAAATTGTTAAATCTATTTTTCCTCGTATGATGAGGTTTTAACCAATCACAGGCCAGGATTTCCACACATTACAGGTATTAAAATGGACCAATTAACAATTTTAAATAAGAGGACACAGATTCGCATCCTCATTGAGTCCCAATGGTTCCAATGCCTGTAGAGTAAATATCCAGTGTGCCTCTCTTCACAAGAGAAGGTTGACCAGATTGCCCCACGTGCTGATATATTGATCTTCTCCACCCCCATGAATCTTAGTGAGTGTGGAGAACATCCATGTCCAGCTTTAATGTAGTGTTTGGCCATAGCATAATCCTGGTTACGGGTTCTTATAGCAGCTTTGTGTTCTGCAATCTGTATTTTTAATGTTCTTTTTGTTTGTCCAATATACACAAGTCCACAAGGACATGTCAGTATGTATATCACACCAGTGGTGTTGCAGTTGACAAAACCTTGGGTGGGATATAAATTTTGTATTGATAGTACCGAGATTCCAATTGAATGATTGACTAGCAATCGAGTCTCGGTACAACTGCATAAAAGCTGTATGTTTTCACTCACTCGGGGTGGTGTGTTCGTTGAGTGGAGAACGGGAGAGAGAGAAGGAGAGTACTATTTAAAACAATTGCTATCGCGTGCTGGAGGACTAGCACGATACTTGTTTATTTATTTACTCACCGTGTTTGTGTGTCTGTCCGTCCACCGGTTGTTTAGTGTATAGTCCGTTTTGTTTGTCTATTTATTTTGGCGCAAGTGCCGTGTCCTGTTTTTTGTGTTCTATTATTTTGTTTATTAAATGCTGAGCGCGTGCTTCACCAAAACCCCAAGTCTCTGTCTGCTCTGTGTGTTTCTAGTTCTGGTCTGAGTTCCTCCCTGCAGCCATCCTGTCACACGTGGTGTCAGAACCGGGATAACAGCGCCTCCAGGACTCAGGCCAGAGCGGGAACCGCAGGTTTTGTATTTTTTTTTTGAATAACAACAACAAAAATGGGAAAAATGGAAGGCTGGAACTGGAGAGATGGCTGCCAGGATCTGGAGGTCCTCCTCGGTGGTCTAGAGGACCAAGGCTGGTGCCTTGCCTGTGGGGAGTTCGGGCACCCAGTGGTGCCCTGCCCCTACCAAGAGGGAGAGGAGGAACTGGCCCAGGAGAGGATGGGGAGTGGTGTCCAGGCTGAGGAGGCAGATGGGCACAGTGGCCCAATGCCCAGCAGGAGAAGAGGAGGAGCCCTGCTGCCACATCCACAGCCTGAGTGGGAGGAGCCCGAACGTCCTACGCCTGAGTGGGAGGAGCCCGAACGTCCCACGCCTGAGTGGGAGGAGCCCGAACGTCCTACGCCTGAGTGGGAGGAGCCCGAACGTCCCTACGCCTGAGTGGGAGGAGCCCGAACGTCCTACGCCTGAGTGGGAGGAGCCCGAGCGTCCCACGCCTGAGTGGGAGGAGCCGAACGTCCTACGCCTGAATGGGAGGAGTCGGTGCGTCCACAGCCCAAGAGGGAGGAGTCGGTGCGTCCACAGCCCAAGAGGGAGGAGTCGGTGCGTCCACAGCCCAAGAGGGAGGAGTCGGTGCGTCCACGGCCCAAAAGGGGAAGGTAGAGCGTCCACAGCTCCAGTCTCCACCAGCAGAGGGTGAATTCCTGCTGGTTCCACCTCCATTGCCATGGGAGGACTGCTTGCAGCTCCCACCTCCACCAGCAGAGGGTGAATTCCTGCTGGTCCCGCCTCCGCCACCTCCATCGGCAGAAGCAGAGCAGCAGGAGCTGTCTCTGCCTCCTCCACCGCCAGGAGCAGAGCAGCAGGAGCTGCCTCTGCCTCCTCCACCAGCAGAGGGTGAATGCCTGCTGGGTCCCTGTCCACCAGCAGAGGGTGAATGCCTGCTGGGTCCCTGTCCACCAGCAGAGGGTGAATGCCTGCTGGGTCCCTGTCCACCAGCAGAGGGTGAATGCCTGCTGGGTCCCTGTCCACCAGCAGAGGGTGAATGCCTGCTGGGTCCCTGTCCACCAGCAGAGGGAAAATGCCTGCTGGTCTCCCCCGAGGGTTGCCTGCGGGTCCCCGCAGCAGGGTCCCCAGTCCCTGAAGAGGGGGCGCACCAGTCCCCTGAAACAGGGTAGACTACGCGCCGCTCCCACCTCCGCCGCCAGGGAGACTGCCCTGCTCCCACCTCCACTGGCAGGAGCAGAGCAGCAGGAGCTGCCTCTGCCTCCGCCACCTCCACTGGCAGGAGCAGAGCAGCAGGAGCTGCCTCTGCCTCCGCCACCTTCACTGGCAGGAGCAGAGCAGCAGGAGCTGCCTCTGCCTCCGCCACCTCCATCGGCAGGAGCAGAGCAGCAGGAGCTGCCTCTGCCTCCGCCAACCCACCAGCAGAGGAGGAATGTCTGCTGGTATCACTTCCCCACCAGCAGAGGATGAATGCCTGCTGGTATCACTTCCCCACCAGCAGAGGATGAATGCCTGCTGGTATCACTTCCCCACCGTCACGAGGAGAGGAGCAGGAGCTGCCTCTCCCGTCACCAGAAGGACCAGGACTAGATGCTGGCGGTCCTCAGCAGCCCTTGCATAGGCTGCTGAGGAAAGCATGGGAAGAACCGCCCGGCCGCAGTGGCCGAGAAGAGGCCAAAACCCGCACCCCAGCTTGTCCTGACTGCCTGCCTCGCTGCGCCCAAGGATGCCTGCCTCGCTCGCCCAAGGATGCCTGCCTCGCTTCGCCCAAGGATGCCTGCCTCGCTTGCCCAAGGATGCCTGCCTCGCTTGCCCAAGGATGCCTGCCTCGCTGCCCAAGGATGCCTGCCTCGCTTAGCCCAAGGATGCCTGCCTCGCGCCCAAGGATGCCTGCCTCGCTGCCCAAGGATGCTTGCCTCGCCGCCCAAGGATGCTTGCCTCGCTCGCCTGGGGTTGCCAGCCTCCGCATCGCCTGGGGTTGCCAGCCGCTCCGCATCGCCTGGGGTTGCCAGCCGCTCCGCATCGCCTGGGGTTGCCAGCCGCTCCGCATCGCCTGGGGTTGCCAGCCGCTCCGCGATCGCCTGGGGTTGCCAGCCGCTCCGCGTCGCCTGGGGCTGCCTGTCGCTCCGCATCGCCTGGGGCTGCCTTTTGCTCCACACAGGGTGCAGGGTGCGAGGGAGAAGTGGAGCTCCGCTGCCGCCTCTATGGCCAGGGGCTCCCCTCCCGAGTTACGCCTCCCGAGGGTCCGCTGCTGCTGCCGTCGCCTCCCGAGGGTCGCTGCTGCTGCCGTCGCCTCCCGAGGGTCGCTGCTGCTGCCGTCGCCTCCCGAGGGTCGCTGCTGCTGCCGTCACCTGGGGTCGCCAGGGATCCTGCTTCGCCTGGGGTCGCGGGGCCTCTGCTTTGCCTCGGTCGCTACACTGTGGCGGAGCTCCATGAAGGGAGCTGCCGGCCATGAAGGGGAGGTCAGGAGACCAGCTCCCCAGCCGCATTTCGTGGCAGGAAACACGGTGGCGGAGCCCCACGGAGGAGCTGGCGGCCACAAAGAAGGGGAGGTCAGGAGACCAGCTCCCCTGCAGCAGTTTCGCTGCGGAAGTGGGTGGCGGAGCCCCACGGAGGGAACTGCCGGCCATGAAGAAGGGGGAGGTCAGGAGACCAGCTTCCCCGCAGCAGTTTCGCTGCGGAGATGTGTGGCGGAGCCCCACGGAGGGAACTGCCGGCCATGAAGAAGGGGGAGGTCAGGAGACCAGCTTCCCCGCAGCAGTTTCGCTGCGGAGATTGTGTGGTCGGAGCCCCACGGAGGGAACTGCCGGCCATGAAGAAGGGGAGGTCAGGAGACCAGCTCCCCAGCTGCACTTCGCGGCAGGAGATAGTGTGGCTGAAGCCCGGAAGAGGAGCTGCCGCCACGAAGAATTGGGGGTGCGGACATTCCACCATGGCCACCCCAGAAACAACTTGCTTCCCCTCTTCCGGGACTTTGGGACTGAGGGGAGGTGGCCATTGAGGCCATGTGTGCTTTGCACAAGGGGGTATATGTGGCAAAGTGCCCCCTGTGTGTATTTTGTGTTACGTGTTGTGTGTAAATGTTGGTGTATAGGCATTGGTACACGGGATATAAGCGGGTCTGTGTTTCACATGTGTTTAAATTGTAGATTTGTATTTAGGCACGAGGAGGGCACAAATCACATCACGTGCAAGTAAAAAGTAATAATATGTGAGCACGGGGAATTGCACTTTAATTAATTCACGTGCAGTTGTACCGAGATTCCAATTGAATGATTGACTAGCAATCGAGTCTCGGTACAACTGCATAAAAGCTGTATGTTTTCACTCACTCGGGGTGGTGTGTTCGTTGAGTGGAGAACGGGAGAGAGAGAAGGAGAGTACTATTTAAAACAATTGCTATCGCGTGCTGGAGGACCAGCACGATACTTGTTTATTTATTTACTCACCGTGTTTGTGTGTCTGTCCGTCCACCGTTTGTTTAGTGTATAGTGTTTGAACAATGTACGCAGTGAACACATTTAGGCAGCAGTGTGGAGTAGTGGTTAGGGCTCTGGACTCTTGACCGGAGGGTCGAGTGGGGGGACACTGCTGCTGTACCCTTGAGCAAGGTACTTTACCTAGATTGCTCCAGTAAAAACCCAACTGTAAAAATGGGGAATTGTATGAAAAAAAAAGAATGTGTAAAAAGAATGTAATTGTATGTAAAAATAATGTGATATCTTGTAACAATTGTATGTCGCCCTGGATAAGGGGTCTGTTAAGAAATAAATAATAATAATAATTTTTTGATAGCCAAGTTTGTGAAAGTTCTATTTTAGGGCTAAATGAGTGTACTAGTACATCCTTTATATTCCTTGCACATTTAAATGTTATCTTGTACTATTCTCTTAAGGGAATGATCACTACTCAAAATATGCCAATGTTTAAAGATTATCTGTTTGATATCATTCGATATATAATTAAATTCAGTTGAAAAACAAATTGTATTAGTATTATTTAGATTGGGCGATTTCTTTTTGAGAAGTGAGTCCCTGTCAGTCAAATTAACTTCCTGTATTGTTTTTTTTCAAGATGCGATCTTCATATCCTCGCATCTTAAATTTGGAATACATTTCCTCTGATTTAGTAATATATTGATCTTCTTTACTACAATTTCATTTTATACGTAAAAATTGGCCCCTAGGTATGTTCCTTATCCAAGGACATGGGTGTTGACTGTTTGCTAGTAATAGAGAATTACGATCTGTCGGTTATATATTAATAAATCCAAAAAATGTATTTATGTAAATTGCTACCAACTGCATTAATATACATTACACATTGTTCAAGTTGTGAATTGGATCGTGACCATATCAATGTCGTTTCAATAGAGAAATAAATGGCAAATAGACATTATCATCACTAAAAATAAATTTCTCTTTCCAACATCCCATATACAGGTTAGCATAACTCGGGGCAAATGTTGCTCCCATTGCTGTACCTCTTATTTGTAAGAAATATTGACCTACGAAAACAAAATAATTTGAGTTTAAACATAGGTCCAATAATTCTATAATAAAGTCCGAAGGGGGAGCATTTCCATCTATAGATCTAGAGTTTAGATAAAAAGTAACAGCATTATTCCACCTGTGTGTGGGATGTTGGTGCACAGACAGGATATGATCAGGTTCAATTTTTACTTTGTTAATACAATTCAGTACATCACATGTATCTAAAAGATGTGAAGGCAATTTATAAACATACGGTTTTAAGAAAAAAATCAATATATTGACATAAAGGTTCAAATACAAAGCCAATTCCTGATACAATCGGTCTTCCTGGAGGGTTGACCAGATCTTTGTGAATCTTAGGAAGATCCGCAATAATGCCCACTTTCTTATTGAATAAGGAGGTTGGATCACTTTTCAGAGAGATATAAAATGGAATGTCTCTTAATTGGGACAGTACTCTGTATTTTTCCATTTTCATTATAATGATGGCACCTCCTTTATCTGCCTATTTAATAGCAATGTCCTTGTTTAAGATCGTTCTTCATTTGTTAAATTATAATAAGGTGGGCGAGGTTTCTTCTTAATTAGACCATCAATGTCATGATTCAACAGATTTGCAAATGTAATGATACTAGAGTTCAAATTTGTATTAGGAAGAAAATATGACTTATTTTTAAACGGTGTTGGTTCTGGGTTTGCATTTGACATGCAATCGAAAGCTGTATTTCGTTTAGAAAAATTGTTTTTAAATGTAATTGACGTATAAGTTTAAAACAGTCTATTTTGATACCCAATATGTTCAGATTACTGGTTGGGACAAACGAAAGTCCACGATTTAAAAGTTGATTTTGTGGAGGGGTAAGGGGTGTATCAGATAGCTTCATTACCATGAGATTTTCCTTAGATTGCACTGAGATCTCCTTGGTTCTATTTCCTTGTCTCTTCTGCCCCTCCTCTTTTTTTTGTCTGTTGTGTCTGTATTCGTAGTTTAGTTGATGAGGTTCTAAATAATGAGCCGATCCACTTTCCACATCACTCTGGTCCATAGCTTCACGGTCACTGGCTGATGAAAGTGATCTGTCCCCTCCTGACACATTTTATATTTTCTCTGCTGTCCATTCCATTTGTAAATGGTACCATCTTTATAGTCTGTAACATCTCTGAAAAAAATATTTCATTTATATTCTTTTAGTTCTTTTTGAAAACAATCAATAGTATCTTTAAGTTTTTTCTCCATCTCACAATATGTTGTTCCTTTCTTTCTTTCAAAAATAGTTCCAGTTTTGTTATTTCCTTCACAAGCTGTCCCCTTTCTGATTTTGTTTGGTCTATTGTCAATAGCATAAGGTCGACTGCACACTTGTTAGAATTCTTTCCCATTTTTGCAGAAAGTCAGCATTTTGTATCCCAGAGGCAGGAGCCTTATATATCCGTAGTCCTCTGGGAAGCCTTTTTCCTCTCCAATATTCAGAAAGGGTTATTGCATGCCAGTTTAATCTTATTTATTTTTTCATCAAGTTTTCCCAGATTATTAATGTGATTTTGAATTGTAGTCTCTGTCTCTGATTTTTGTAGTAAACTCTCAAAGTCAGAGTGTGTTAAGATAATGTTGTTAGCTTGTTCATCTGTGTTTGTTCATCTTCCATAAGCTTGGTTATTTCTTCAAACGAACTCATTTTACAAAGATCTTGGATTATATATTTCTATTCACAGTCTTTCATGCAGCTTTGGTATTTGACCTATCCTGTAATCGGTCATTCGATAATAATTATAGACATATACAGTATGTGTATATATATACAGTATATATATATATATATATATATCTTTTAGCTCTGGTATATATATATATATATATATATATATATATATATATATATATATATATATATATATATATATATATACACACACACACACACACAATTTACATTTAGACCTTTTGCCCTGCCACAGGACTCCACATTCAGTACTGTATAAGACAATATTTAACAAATTGCAAGAGAAGGCTCTTTGTATGCTTGTTCAGGTCAGGCAAAGGTTGATTAAATAATCTCTTCCAGATTTCTTAACACATTTTTAAATAATGTTTGGCATTACTGAAATTACTTCAATAACATGTCGCATAATTAGCAGTTCCGATTCCCTACACAATTCTAAAAGCATGTCAAGTAAACACTGGAGAAGATGTCATTAGTTTCTGTACAGCATGCGTATGTCCATGGGGTGGTTTGTTTTCTTCTAATTAAATCATACAGTAGAATATGGCAGCTGGCTTCTGCAATCTAGATACAATGCCAGCATCTAAACTGTTTAATTCGGAGTCTCGGTGGCGGATGGGAAATAGCAAACAAATCCAGTTACCTTCAAAGCACTGGTTCATTTGCAATGTCTATCAACGGCTGTAGCTAACAAAATGAATCCATAAATCTATTGTGATCTTCACTATAGAGGTCTTAAAATGTTTTATCACATATTATAGCAATGGTGTTTTTAAAAAAACGATGCCATGTTAAATGAAAGCTCTGTTTGCAGTGTAAAAAAAAGTTACACATCTATAGTGAGACACGACAAATGTGGCACCTAGTCTTAAACAGAAATCAGATAATGATCTACCTGATGTTCTGGGAGATAGTATAGTATTGTATTGTATTATTAAGATCGAAGGCTATTTCAGCCTCAGATCTGTCTTTCAGACCTGTCTTTCTAGGCAGCAATCAAACAAGCCCTTCTAAGCATGAGACCTAGGTCAGTCCTCCACAATCTTAGTTTAATTTAAATGCAAGTTTTCCAGTCTTCTCATATTTTAATACAGTTTCCTTTCCCACTTCAGCCAACAAACAATATTTATACCATGGGTCATTTGTAATTTACAAGCTAGACTGCAGTGACCTTTGTTCTCTAAAATGCTTTATTCCTAAAGGCTATTTAAGAACCATTCATGTATCTATTGATAATTGAAACGGATACACCCGTTTCGATATTCTGAAGATTGTGTTTTGAAATATTCAGCCCTTTCCTGTGAGAAGCGAATATTTATTTTAATGTATAATTTAAAGAAATGCTTCAGTTTTATTTGCGGGGAATAGAGTTGTATGCAGACATAACTTATTTCTACTGACAGATTATCAATTCTGTTGAAATTATTCAGACAAAGGTTTATTTTTTTTTTTTTATTAAACTTAAGAATCGGGGGCTATTTGGTTAGTAGACCTGCCAAACATTCTGCATTCAGTTTCAAGCTATTGTTTTCATTATATTATTTACCTTTTCCTGGAGAATGTAGTAATTCTGAGTCTGCATTTCAATGTTGTGTTGCTTTTCCATCATATTTGAATTCATATACCGTATTTGAATTTATTCATGAGCGTGTTGCTCATATTTATTTTCCTGTCAGCTGAATTGATTTATGTGTTATGCTTATTTTTGGTTAATGGATGTTTTTTGTTGAGTTCATTGACTGTCTGAGTGTGAGAGAAAGAGAGAGAGAGAGAGAGAGAGAGAGAGAGAGAGAGAGAGAGAGAGAGAGAGCGCGCACCTCAATCCTGAGCTGAACACCCCCTGCCTGTCTGCCTGCCTGCCTGCCAGTCCTGGTTGCAAGTATTGCATTTTTGCCTCATTTCCATCTGCACCATGAAACCAGTCTGTAAAACTCACTCTCTTCTCATTCCAGTATCAAACAGGAGCTGCTGTTGATCTGCAGTCTACAATCCAATCTGGAACCAAACATCACACAAAAGATCAACTGAGTGTATCATTTATTGCTATTTAAGAACGGATTCAATAAGCTTCAATTATTGCCAGTCTGTGTCGTATTTTCACAGTCTTCATGTTAAATTATTATTATTATTATTATTATTTGCAGTGAGAGATTTGTAACCTTTATTTGCCGAGCATCAAGATTAAAAAGTGAACAAGTCAAATGATGAATGTTTGGTTGCCGTGCACCTTCATCAGGATTTACAGGATATATGAGGTTTAAAACCCAGCCTCCCATGTCCAGTGCGCTCATTAGGTATCTTCTGTCATCAGTGTGAAGAGTTCTGCTGCCCGCAATCCTCACTGGAGCTGAGGGAGTCCCAATCAAAATCCATTTCATCTCGATCTGCTGCTCAACAAGTCTGATTTCAAATTTCAAAGTCCCAGTGACAGATGGAAACGTGACATTTGTGTTTTGAGTTGAGTTGAGAACCCCAAACGGTTTTGTATATAACCTGTCAAGATTCAGACCTGGATTTTCTGACGAATTACCGTCCCCTGTAAACAAATCCATTTTTACTTACGAAAGGGATAAAATCACAGTTTGCTGTTGCTTGATCCAAGATGGCAGCCGCTGAGGGCTTGCAAGGGGTCACATACTGGCATCTTGTTGCCAAGAGCACTGGTGTCTTTTCAAGTATAGCCTGTTCCATTGAGATGGTAATTGGAATGCACAGTGTTCACAGTAAGATGTATTTCCCATGGCAGACATCTGGCAGTACTTTAAATGAGTAACTGAAATAGGACTTCATTTATTTATGTACAAAATATATTAAATAACAGCAATAATATATGTCCCATCATCCTGGCGAGCAAACCAAGGAATTGATTTTTTTAATCACTGATTTATTGTTGGTTGCATTGTAATTTCTTTTTTTTTTCCAATAAAATGCAGCTTGTTATTTCTATTAATTTAGAAGCTGGCTATCTTTTAATTTTGATCACAAAAGGTGCCATTCTTCTTTATTTTAGATTAATGCTGTTACTTTGATCCAGGCTGGATAACACATTGGTTCTCTCTGTTATTTAGATAAGAAACAGCTACCAGCACCCCACAGGAATTCTCAACAGCAGACACACACACCACAGCTATTGATAACCGCATTAGAGATGGGCTTCAAACTCCAACTCTGACCATAAAGGCACAGGAGTATATTTTAACAATGTAAACTATGACAGATCTAAATTCTATCACCCTAGAACCAAACCCTCATTTACATGGATATATTTCCTCTACTTTACTCATCTAATATAGGACAGTTAAAATAGTGGGCTATTTTGTTTTTCTGTGTTTTCTCTGATGCTTCTAAAGTACCTCATTAGGTCATCATTTCAGCTCAGGTTTGGGGTCAAAGCAAGTCCTTCATTAGGGGAAATCAGCTGGTTGGTTACTGTGCAATTGTACAAATAGGCACTGTATCATAGCTGCGCTTATACACAAGATATGCTTGTATGCAGGATTACTTTAGAAAAGAAAAACCTGAAAATCTGTCAAAATCTAATTAGCTTTAGTGTGATCTTTATCAATGTTGCTATCACAATTTGTCATGCTGGTGTACAGTAATTCAGAGATGTGGAATCAGACCCCGCGTCTTTCATTTGAACTGTGCTGTGGACACGTGTACTTGGGCTGTATTTGCTCACAAAACAGTGTATACCCGTGTACAGCCTATGTGCTTGTTAACTCGATTATATGGTAATGACAGGAAAGCAGTCACTGAAGACATGCGGACAATTGAACTCTTCAGGAGAAACTACCAAGGAAGTTCTACTTAAAAGTAGGGCTATTGTAGGGGTCAACTAAGGTGACAGAAATATTGTGAGCACACTTGAGAACCCTGTGCTTGACCTTGCTGTATAATAAGCCATTGTGGGAAGAGGTTTTCCATCAAACCAACTCATAGAGGAACAAGGAATTGAATCAAGTGGGGTACATTTGACCTTGTGTTGAAAAGATTAGTAGTTTCTGTTTTAGTTGCTGTAATAATAATAGTTAACACTAGTATTTAAAAGCAAGAAACAACAAACGTGTAGAACAATAGCAAGAGGACATCAGATTCATTAGACTCCATAAAGGGCTCCAAAACAAAAGCCATGGCGATCAGTAATCAGTAATTGATCAGATTGTTGCAGCACTACTATTTCACCAGAGGGCCCCTCTCAAAGGACAAGTGAAAATTAAAAATGTTTAGTGGAATTTATAGTTGTTTCTCCTTTAAAGGATTTACCAGGGGATATATTTGCAGTAGCTGTCTATTGCCACATTCTTATTTTGTTTTCCATGTCAATCTTTTGAAGGCCCACTTGTGCAATTGTGCTCATTTTAAGATCATTTGTCCTACTTTACATCCCATTTTTAATGTGAGGGCCCTCTTTAAACAACCCCAGTCTTCGGTATTTTCTTTGGCACTGTGAGATGTGATAATGATATTGTTTAAGGCATACACATTTAAAAATAACTGTGGCAGTAGACACATTCTGCAAATATACCCTATGATAGTTCAGATAAAGGTGACACGACTTCCAGAGTAAATATTTCATTGCTGGTCGTCACTTGTAGGCAACATTTCCGTCTTACAATGCTCCAGTGCAACAGTATTCATAACAATGGTCTTGCTTTTCATTTCTGTGAATTTCTGTTACTGATAGCTACATCCAAAATAACTTGCTCACTTTGATGTTATATACTTTAACATAATTAAACATAGGAAGTAGAGCGCTTTCAAATGGAATTATATTCCTAACGTCGGATATAAAAGCACTTTTATGCTACCAGTGTGCCACTGTAGTTATTTCAAATCCTGGAATAGGGCCTTTGAAGTAGCAGAAGACTGTGCATGACTGCAGAACCATTGTAATGTCATTACTGCTTTTTGCCATTACCATATCATTGGAAATCCCAGTGTCATGTCATTGCATTATAGATGTGCAATATGTTTTTGCAGAACTGCATTGCTGCAAATCCCTGCCTGCCATACCATACCACGGTAACCTATTCTACATGCGCAAAGACTGCTAAGAATAAAGTGACCAGCTGTATTAGGAGATATCTCGTGTTAATCAAGGTAATAGTGATAATTTATTTGAACATACTGTTTATTAGATTAAATATAAAATAGCTTTCAAGACCTCAAAGGTCTGCAGGTGTAAGGGGACATTTAGAAACCGGAACTATGTTGATGTTTGCAAAATACAATATAATACAATCATATATTAAATCAATTATTATACTATATATTATTGAATGAAGATATGCTATTAAACTTTATAAGAACAGTTTGCCTACTCGTACCATGAAATTCAAAGCAAACCAATAGCCACAGAGGGAACGCTTCATTTTGTGTTGTGACACATTTTATTCCATTTAAATCATATCTAACAATTTAAAACATCTTAAAGGGAAATGCTTAGCCCTGGCAGTACAGCTCTGTTGTTTATCTGAATAATGGCATTCCAACATTTGATACAACTATGGCCCTAGATTTGCTCAAACATTTGTTACTGCAAACTTGCCTGGAATCACTATAGATTAAAAATGACCCAGTTATTGTATATGACAGCTAATCGCAATCTAGTGCCCTTCAATTGACTCTGTGGTCTTTGTAATAAGACCTCATTAACCATGGCCCAGTTTTTAAAAAAAGGATAGCTAATCCCAACGCAGTGATATTACTTTTATAATCTAGTTAAAGTCGGACCGAGTTAGCATCATGCTAACAGAATGCTAATGCGTTGGGACTCTGGGTATATTTCCACTGTGTTGTTATCCCGCAAGTATAAACATTACAGTAATCACTAGGATTATATGATTTTTTTTACAGCATGATAGTGTACAATAACTCAGTGTCAAACAACTAAATATCAAGGGCCAAATACACACTTTCTTGTTAATTTACGATTCAATTCATGGTTAAGACATGTTGTAAAACGTACTAGTGTACATTAATGTATAGACAAGCTTTACTAATTAAGTAATTCCGCTTGTTGATGTTTGTCAGTATTAGCAAAATATAAGGGAGTACTATATCACATTTACTGTCTGACGCAGATTTCTCAATGTATTAACCTGAGTGTATAACTAGACTTAATAGCTTCACAGTGGTTTCAAATGTCCTTTTAATTGACAATGTTATGGTGTTTGCAATCATTCTGATAGCTGATGTTTGAGCTGATTTGAACTTTTCTGGAGAATCCTAAGTGTCCAGCATTCATCGTTCCACTAGAATCATTAAACAGTGTCATCTTTTAACTCTGTCAGCCCCTTCCTACTTTACATTTATATAGATAGAGAGAGTAGGTTGCGCTAGAGTTAAAATGTCATATTGTCACATGATGTGAATGAAATGAGGGAGACTTTTCGGTTTTGGCACATAATACCTCAGTATGGGAGCAACAGGACCTAGAACCCTCAGAATAACTGCAACCATAAAACAGAACCCAGAACCACTCTGAATAACTGGAACCAGAAAACAGAACACAGGACCCCTCTGAATAACTGGAAGCAGAAAACAGAACCCAGAACCACTCTGAACAACTGCGACCAGAAAACAGAACACAACTACTATGAATAACTTGAACCAGAAAACAGAACACAGGACCCCTCTGAATAACTGGAACCAGAAAACAGAACACAGAACCACTCTGAACAACTGCGACCAGAAAACAGAACACAGAACTACTCTGAATAACTGGAACCAGAAAACAGAACACAAGACCCCTCTGAATAACTGGAAGCAGAAAACAGAACCCAGAACCACTGAACAACTGCTACCAGAAAACAGAACACAGAACTGCTCTGAATAACTGGAACCAGAAAACAGAACACAGGACCCCTCTGAATAACTGGAACCAGAAAACAGAACACAGAACCACTCTGAATAACTGGAATCAGAAAACAGAACACAGGACCCCTCTGAATAACTGGAACCAGAAAACAGAACACAGGACCACTCTGAATAACTGTGACCAGAATACAGAACCCAGAACCACTCTGAATAACTGCGACCAAAAAACAGAACCCAGAACCACTCTGAATAACTGCGACCAGAAAACAGAACCCAGAACCACTCAGAATAACTGGAACAAGGAAAGAGAACCCAGAACCACACAGAATAACTGCAACCAGAAAACAGAACCCAGAACCACTCTGAATAACTGGAACCAGAAAACAGAACACAGGACCACTCTGAATAACTGGAACCAGAAAACAGAACACAGAACCACTCTGAACAACTGCGACCAGAAAGCAGAACACAGAACTACTCTGAATAACTGGAACCAGAAAACAGAACACAGAACCACTCTGAATAACTGGAACCAGAAAACAGAACACAGGACCACTCTGAATAACTGGAACCAGAAAACAGAACGCAGAACCACTCTGAACAACTGCGACCAGAAAACAGAACACAGGACCACTCTGAATAACTGCGACCAGAAAACAGAACCCAGAACCACTTCTAATAACTGCAAGCAGAAAACAGTAAAGTGAATGGTAAAAAAAGTAATTAAAATGACATGCCACTCCTAATAACTGCAAGCAGAAAACAGTAAAGGACTGTGGTAAAGTGGTTTGCAGTGCTCAGGTGTACAGGTGATGCAGGTGCTCGAAACAATGACAGACACAAAGTTTACGGTTCAAACAGTTCTTTATTTTCTCTTTGTCTGCTTGAGACTGTTAATGAATGCGCATTTCATACCATCCTGCTAGAAAATGGCGTCAGAAGAGGGAACGAGTGGGTTGGATAGCTGGATCTTCAAAGAATATTTAGAGCTGCAGCTTGACCAAATCAAAACAAATATCTCTCTAAACTGTAAATTGTGCCTGAGAAGTCACTATTTGTAACTAGCTACATTTTTTTCAAAGTAGTAAATTACTATAACCGGTTGTGTTCAGATAACTAATAACTGATTTGCTTTTGGATTCACACAACAGTGTTATACTCTGTACTGTACATCACAAGGGTTTGGCAGTGTGCCCTGCCTCACTGTCCTGAATACAGAACACAGTGATGCATATAAAACACAGTGGATGACAGATGATAAAGCATGGAGAGAGGACAACACTGCTGCCGTGGGACTTATTGTGTCCTCTTCATACACCACTCAGAACAGCCAGCATCACAGAGCAGAGCTTCCCTGCAACAATGAAGGTGTGACCTGACAGGCTACAGGAACAATTCCATCCCGTCCACTCAGGAAGAATAAGACAAGAGTGTCACATATGACAGTGTGGGTTACTGGTGAATAATAGTGTGTTATTATCTCTAATCATAATCTATAACAATAAATATGAGGAATAATGCACACTTAACTTTACAGAATTTTAATATATTTTTTCTTCCTTCTCATAAATCAAAATAGTCTGAAATCTGGGCTTCATTTTGTTTGGCTGATTTTGCCGTTGGTCTTATTATCTTACACAACTGGAAACACAAGGCTCCGGCACTTTATACAGATGTGTATGTGTTTATTAACCACATAGGTGCACAGTGCAGTCTTATTATCTTACACAACTGGAAACACAAGGCTGTAAACTCCTGTACTTTATACAGATGTGTATGTGTTTATTAACCACACAGGAGCACAGTGCAGTCTTATTATCTTACACAACTGGAAACACAAGGCTCCGGCACTTTATACAGATGTGTATGTGTTTATTAACCACATAGGTGCACAGTGCAGTCTTATTATCTTACACAACTGGAAACACAAGGCTGTAAACTCCTGTACTTTATACAGATGTGTATGTGTTTATTAACCACACAGGAGCACAGTGCAGTCTTATTATCTTACACAACTGGAAACACAAGGCTCCGGCACTTTATACAGATGTGTATGTGTTTATTAACCACATAGGTGCACAGTGCAGTCTTATTATCTTACACAACTGGAAACACAAGGCTGTAAACTCCTGTACTTTATACAGATGTGTATGTGTTTATTAACCACACAGGAGCACAGTGCAGTCTTATTATCTTACACAACTGGAAACACAAGGCTCCGGCACTTTATACAGATGTGTATGTGTTTATTAACCAGCATAGGACTGCACTTAGTGCAGTCTTAACTTGATCTTATCACAACTGGAAAATTGTTTATAATTGATATGGCCTTTAATTTACGAAGAAGTCACTTCAAATTAAAAACTCTTTTACAAGACACAAATACATTAACATCACAAACAGATTTCATGAAAAACATGAAAGCATTGTATAAAACAGGGACCGCTTTCTGTTACTTAATGATCAATGATGTGCTTAAAGCCGGGGTGAATTCGTGCCAGATCGTGCCGGACCCCAGATCCGCTGCCTTTTTAACTGATGCAGAGAACTCTATATACTGTACATAACGTACAATAATAAAGCACGCTTTCCTGTTTCATGAATTGAATGACAAAATTGTCCTGGAATTATGTATTTTAGGATATGACATCTATGAGTAAGAAAATTAAGATTTTTTTTACAAAATGGTGCCAAAAATCTAGCGCTCTTCGCTCCTGTTCACCAGATTAGTCATCCCGCCACTGGTATTGGTCAAACCTGAAGATCATGTTAAAACATGGCTAGTCTATGGTGGGCATGCAGCTACCAACACCAACACTAAGGCATGAAGCCCCTCTGATCCACAAGCAGATGAGAATCTGAAGCATATGTGTAAATCAAAGTCAGTACATTGGGTCTAGAAACAAAAATGCTATTCCTCTTCCTTTTTGATGAGATCCTTTCTGTCTACAGATTAACTCCTAGCTTAAAGTTCTGCAAATATATTATGTCACTGAGTTTGAGCTCATTCAGAACATGGTTCCATGACCATGGAGCAAAGTAACTAAAAGCTTTTTTTTACCAGTTTTCATCAGGACTTCAAAATAAAAAATGATGCAACCTAAGTAAATGACTTAACAAAGCATTGAGGTAAGATGATACCCAGTTTACCCAGAATTGCTTTGTAGACAGGTTCATTGTAAGAGAGGACAGCCATGCTTAGCAAGCCAGTTTGCCACAGTGATGGGTAGAATATCTTGAATTAGTTACATATCTTAAAGCAAAATGACTCAAAATTGAGGTTGAAGAAAACCATAGCTTGTGTCCCCATGACCCATGGGACAGAGCACTCTTATTTCTGTAAAGACACTTGGTCTGTGGCACGCAACTAGAACTGATGAGCAGCTCCTTAACTCAGGTAAAAGCATATTGAAAAACAGGCCCTAATGTCCCATTCAGACATCCATTATAGTCCCCAAAGATTGCTGCAGTGGCTAATAATTATTCTAAGTGCAATTTGAGAGCAAATGAAGGCAGTCTGGATTGTAGTCAATTCTATTATTTTAAGATGTATGTCAGCCCTTTGAGTTTCATCTCTTGGCAATGTCATAAAACTATTGGACTGCCAAAATCCTGATTCCTGAAAGGAAGGTTCATATATTGTGAAAAAATGTGCAAATATTTGGTTTTAAAAGTAGTGCATATCAGGGGGAAACAACATGAATAGCTTAGACTTATAACTGTGAGACAAACCTCAGAGCAGTGGACATATTGAGTACAAAGTTACACTAATACAATTACAAGATACAGGCCTAAGCAGTTCCAAAGACCAAACTACATATAAATACATCTTCAGGTTAATTTTGAAGGGTTGAACAGAATCTGAGTCCCTAATACCTTTTGGAATTGAGTTCCAGAGCTCAGGCGCATAGTTTGAGAAGGAAGGCACACGGTCCCTGGATAGAGAGACTAACTCTGTGCTCAACCGATAAACCCAGATCTTGAGACGGCAGGGCACGGCTAGGGACATATGGAATGAGTATCTCTGCAATACAAGCAGGAGTGAGACCATGTAGGATGAAATGAGCATCTCTGCAATACAAGCAGAAGCAAGACCAGGTAGGATGGAATGAGCATCTCTGTAATACAAGCAGAAGCAAGACCATGTAGGATGGAATGAGCATCTCTGCAATACAAGCAGGAGTGAGACCATGTAGGATAGAATGAGCATCTCTGTAATACAAGCAGGAGTGAGCCCATGTAGGATGGAATGAGCATCTCTGCAATACAAGCAGAAGTGAGGCCATGTAGGGTCTTGTACTGCAGCTCAGTAATACAACGTTTAAATCAACCCTGCATCGCACTCGGAGCCAACAAAGTGATTTCAAGATGGGATAATGTGCTGTCCAGCCCGAGTCTTATTTCAAATACGAGCTGCAGAGTCCTGGCCAAGCTGCAGCTCATTCATAACCCCATTAGACAGGCAAATGAAAAGATTCAATAACCTTTAATAAAATGCTATCATTTGAATATGAAATAAATAAATAAATAAATGTCATGGCCTTATTAATTAGAGTTGATTTAGTATCCAGCTGCGTTTGCTGTAGAACTCAGTGATGCACAGGGAAATATTAATAAGTTAATACTAGTACCTGGTTCATTATAAATTGCCCACTAACCAAAAGACATAAAATTAGATTTAGAAATACTAAAATAAACTTAATAAATTCAATGACTAGAAGTCTTTTCAATGTCTTCCAATGTTGGAATGGTTGGAGATTGACTATGTATTATTTTGAAGTGCGGACTCCGTCCCTCTCTGTTCTTATTGGTCACATTAAGATAGGTGGGTGAGTTATCCGACATTAAGCTTACAGAGGTGTGAATGGCTAGTTTGTCACACAGACAATGGAAAAGAGAAGAAATAAGTAAATAGTAAGATATCAAAATAAAGATGTGAATATCAGAAAATGTAATACAAGGAAATAGAATAAAAATAAAAAGATGAGAAGATAGGATAGGATCGTAGATAATGTGAGGTTTAAGTGGGAAATATTTTCTGGTACTGTGGTGTTATTTTCTTCATTCCGAATGGGTTATCTATTATTTGTGCTATTGCTTGTTGCTCTCCTGCTTTTCTTTCTTGATGTGTTTTAGTTAAATATGAAACTGATATGCATACGTGCAGTTTGAAATTGTGGTTGTGTTGGTTAAAGTTTAATGAGGCTGGAGTGGATCTGGACTCCCAGTGCTCACAATCATATTTATGCTGTGCAAATCTGATGGCTACTGATTAGCTAGTTTCATCAATATACTGAGAAGTACATTTTTTACAGTAAATGGTTTCACTGCTCTTTCCTCCACCTAGGAGTTAAGTGCCAGTACTGAACAGCACTGAACTGATTGAAATAGACATAGCTGTTTACTTCCATCCTACATGGAGATATAAGACTATTAAAAGATGTTTGTGGTGTTATTAATACCCACATTTTAAAAATTATAAATGGTTCACTTTCCTCCGGTATAGTTCCCTCAGCACTTAAGGTAGCTGTGGTAAAACCTATGCTTAAGAAACACAATTTGGAACCTAAAGTTCTCAATAACTATAGGCCAATTTCCAACCTACCATTCTTAGATACGGTTCTAGAAAGAGTTGTTGCAATTCAATTACAAACATTTCTAACTGATGGTACTTAATGGTATATTCGAGAAGTCTGGTTTTCGTGCTGCACATAGCACTGAAACGGCCCTTGTCAGAGTTGTGAACGACCTGCTGATAAGCTCTGACTCGGGCTTTCCATCAGTATTAATTCTTCTTGATCTAAGTGCTGCCTTTGATACTGTAGACCATTCCATCCTACTGAATCATCATGAAAGCACAGTGGGACTGTCTGGCCTTGTCTTATCCTGGTTCAAACCTTATCTTTCTCTATTGGGGAAGTAAAATCGGCATTATCGGAAGCTGTCTGTGGTGTTCCACAGGGCTCCATTCTAGGTCCCTTGCTGTTTTCATTATATATGCTACTGTTAGTTGACATTATCCACAGACAAGGAGTGAACTTCCATTGCTATGCTGATGATACCCAGCTATATTTGTACCTAAAGCCAGGAATTTCTTCTGCCTGGGTGTTATTAGCTACTTGCCTTACACATATCAAGCATTGGATGTCACAGAATTTTCTAATGTTGAATTCAGATAAAACAGAGGTTATGCTAGTGTGTTCACAGAACCAACTAAAAGGAAATGTGGGATTACATGAGCTCGACCCTTGCAGTCGCTCATCAAGAGTTTGATCCTGATTTATCATTTGAGACTCATATTAGGGATATTACTAAAGTATCTTTTTACCATTTGAGAAATATAGCCAAACTTAGACCAATTATTTCCGTATCTGATGCAGGGAGACTAATGCATGCCTTGGTTTCATCTAGAATTGATTATTATAATGCACTTTTTCTGGTGTCCCAAAACATGTTGTATCTTGCTTGCAGCTTGTTCAGAATACCGGTGCTAGAATTCTGACTAAAACAAGGAAAAGTGAACATGTTACCCCTGTTTTGGCCTCTTTACACTGGCTCCCTATGATTTTAAGATTTTGCTGTTAACTTACAAGGCCTTGAATGAATTAGCACCTAGTTATTTGCAGAAGTTACTGACCCCATATTTTCAAACTGCACTCTGAGATCACAAAGGGCTGCTGGTTATTCCTAGGGTCAACAAAAGCAACACGGGAGGTAGCGCTTTTTCTTGTAGCGCTCCTAAATTATGGAATGCTCTGCCTTTGTTTGTCAGGGAAGCTGGGACTGTTACAGTTTTCAAGTCAAGACTAAAAACGCACTTTTATAAAATGGCTTTCTTATCTTAGTGGGTTTTAATGTAACTTTAAAATTGCTGCTTTTGTATTATTATCTGTATCCTGTTATTTAAATCTGTTATTGTGGCAGTTGTATGTGTGACATGCTACACAAATGTATTGTGGTCTGTTCTTTTTTTCTGCTATGTACTGTACGGTGCTTTGCGATATTTTTGTATAGAAAGTGCTATATAAATGCAATATATATATATATATATATATATATATATATATATATATATATATATATATATATATATATATATATATATATATGTATTGCATATAAACATGTCTGTGCAAATCAAATGGCTTTGCAATTGCCCCAGTTGGAAACCTTTGCCCTGGCTGGATTACACGTTTACCTTTGGAAGTTCAATATAATAGCGCATGATTCCTGCTACCCATTCCAGACAGTGCATTTGATAATTCAATTTCTGTTGACGCCTGTTGAAGACCGGATTAAATATGCAGGAGGTTGTGTAAAGCATTTCCTATCTCTAAGTGCACAAACGCGGTTACAAGGTAAAACAGGAACATGAAGTCTATTTCAAATTTAATACAAATTACATTTTGTCTTTAATGCTTGCTAAAGGTGTTCCATTAAACTGTCAATAATAATAAATCCTGGAGAATGTCTATTGCTGTGATGAGATTAACTAACCTGAGAGGGTTTCCTTAAACTTAAAACTTCGTAAGCGTCCTCTCTGGAAATATTATTATTGCATTAGGTTGTGATCGGCTCATATTAAAACATGGCATTAACAGTATTCTTTTTTTCTCTCCCAAGGCCCTCTTTTACTAAAGAAGCAACAGAAAACAGCCACAAGCATAGGACGCTGTTTTTATTTCTCAACAAAAAGTCTTGTCATTTTTGGTTTTATAGCAGTGCACATCACAGCAAATATTGGGTGTACTGCATAGTTTATTTCTAAAACTAATGTTCTTTTTTTTTTATCGATTTGAAAAATATCTTGTATTACCCTGAGGAAGTCCTAGCAGAACCCTTAACAGACTACAGCATTACGAGCAATGATTCTTATAATTGAGATAGCTTCTTTTCTATGTTTATTTTAAGTGGCTCACAAAATACTATGATAAATCATGTTTTAGTTGTAACCATTGAGTGTGGTTCAGGGGGCAGGAGCAGGGGCTCCTCTGTACTTCATCCAGACAATCTTAACCTCCCTATTTAAGTCCTGGGTCGAACACTCTCTGTCTTGCTTTTTTTCGTTTGTGTATTGTCACGCAGAGCTGGAGACCTCACTTGTTGTTTTCATTTCTGCCGTCTGTGTCGCCAGGCTTTCACTGTTATTGTTACTTTTTTCTGTGCTTTGGTTGTGAGAAACTTATATAGGAGCGGTTTCCCTTGTTTGTTTTATATGCGTTGTATGGTGGGCTCTCCCATACCTCTCTCAACTTCACGGAGCTGCTTATGCGCCGCCGTTCTCTGTGTTTCTTTGTGCTCTTACTTGTTTGTACAATCCCGAGCCTGCTGCCTCGGCCCCACTGACCCATTGAGGCTCCACAATTAGTAGCAACACATTCATTCTTACTAAAATATTTCACTCCCGCTGCGCCCCTTATGCTCACAACTGCGTTCGTTCGTTCAGGCTTATAATACTTCCCTATGAAATGTTGGTAATAAGTTATCTTACAAAATTATAAATTGTAGAAAAGTCAGTTTCTTCTGCTGCCTGTCCATGCTTTGTTACCCTCCACCTCTAACTGGGCTCCAATAATGGTGCCTGTAGTGATAGCGCATTGAATCATGGGATAGCACAAGTGAACCATGGGATTGATTGTCCTACCTTTTTACTATCCTGCTTTCGCTGCGCTCGTCCGGCTCTGCAGCTGCTAATATTCCACGCTCATGTCATCTCGTTCTATCTTACAATGCTCCCTATGCAATCCCTATGCAGCTCACTGTCACAAATCAAGCACTGTTGCAAGTCGAGCAGTTGCCGGTTTCTGCCTCTAGGGGTCTCCCAAGTGAAATTCTCCAGTCATGAGCCAGGTTCTTAAAGATTTGGGTTATTTTATTCACTCACTCACATTCTTCCAGATCATCGCTCATTCTCTTTTCCCTTCAGGAACTGCCTTTCTACATGCGTAGCTCTCAGAAATATGTTATTATTAAGCAGATAATATGCAGATAAGAAGCAGATAAGATACAGTGAGAATGAAACGGCAGCATGACTCCAGTTGTTTTCGTCCTGCACGATAAGTTTTCACCGGTGTTCTGGGTTACTGTGAGATTCTGTGGTATTCTGTCTCTGCTCAGCCAATGCCCCTGACGGTAAGCTCAGAATAGACATTGTCAAAACTGCACTTACCCCTGACACAAGAATAAGAAAAGAATCCTACACTCATGGATTTTTATATAAATCCTTTATTACAGTATAAAATAATCTTACAGTTCCCTCACCCCTATGCAACCAGCCGGTCTGCTGTCTGCAAGCAGTTGTCCTGTCCCTGAGTTGACCTTTCCCACCTGCCTGTACCTCCATTCAGCAAGCAGCCCCAAGATCTTCGATTCGCTCTCCGAGCCCCTCTATGGGATTCTGCACTCATCACATCCCCTTCCCGCTGCACTTACTGGATGTCTTTCTCCTCCCATGATTCCTCTCGTTTCTTGTTAATGTCAAATGGCTTTTCATTCTTTTCACCATGTCTGAGTGACTGCCCCCAGCAGGAGTACTCTCGAAACCCAGGTCCCTCTTCTGGACAGTCAGCGTTCCCCTCGGAGGAGAAAACCATAGGTCCTGTCCATTGTCTCGAATTTCTCGAATTACTGTGGATGCTCTCCATTTCGAAACACACCTCCTCCCTGATAAAATAGAACACATTCGCTCCCTTATTCAGTCCTTCCAGACCAGCCGCATGTTCAAAATGGGACCTTCTTTCGCTCCTTTCACAATTTGCATCATTCTTCAAGGCAGGACTTTCATCTTGGTCTTCTGTCTGCAGCACAAATATCCTATACCCCTTATTCATTTAGAAAAAAAGTAACAACAAAAGAAAAACCTCTGTGATAATCAACCGTACATAATTAATAAAGGCCATGCTTCTTCTCCACTCATTATGCAACTACTCCATTGGCTCATCTGGATTTCTGTTACCAATAATTGAATCTTGCAAGCCTGTCACCTTCCAGGTATAACTAATGCTGCCAAATGCTCATTCTCACCTACAGAGCTCCTGGATCAGACCTGGTTCCCTGACTGTTCCTCTGTTCAGTAATCTGATACTCAACAAAATTCTTCCCTTCGCAATCTCCTTGTTTCGCACAGGATTATATGGCTGCTGCCCTTGCTATATCCACCTGCTCCTCTTACACAACTGGCTGATCTTACTTTCTGCAAGCAAAATCAGGTATTACCTCCCTTCAACCAGGAAGTCATTCTACCGTTCCTCATTCACGCCAAAGAGAAGCTGCACCTCTCCCTGGGAACTCTCAAATCTACCTCCCCATTCCTTTGTATAGGCACAGCAAGCTCAGCAGCCAAAGTACATTAACCAGTACCTTATCAGATATCACTCTCTGATATCTATTTAGCCAAAGAGAATATTGCTAGTATGCCTGGAGTGGGGGCCATCTCTAGAAATTCTTAATTATATAGTACAACATTTTAAAATAATTCTCCAGTATTGATTGTCACTAATTAACCTATGTTTCTTTACTAACCCTTCTTTTTTTCTTTGCATTGGTGGCGCAGATGTGGGGAGCCGGGGGTCCTCTTTTGGGGGCAAGTGACGTTCATTTCCCAACCTTAGGCCCAGCTGAGCTGGCTTCAACTTCCGAAAGGAAGGATCTCCTAGAGCCAGAGGGGACCCCCGGCCAAATCTATCTTAACAATCTCTCTATCATTCCAGGTTCCCCCTGGGGCAGCATACATGCTCCCAGCCTTGGAGGCTGATTAGTTCAGTCTCAACAACAAAAGAAAAACCCCCCTGGAGGCCGATTCCCCCTGAGCCAGGGGGAAACCCTGTATTCTTTACTAACAATTTGCTTTCATCTCTGCCAGTTCCTCTCTGGCCCCTTCTTTACATGTTCATTTCCTTCTCTCTTTCAGAATTCCTGTCTCCCCGTGTGGCTCTGTCTAGGCATAGACGTTCCTTGTTAGTCGGGGTGACTCTCACCTCATCGGTTCTGCCTCATCTCCGTGAGGGCGGCTCTCCGTGAGCCAAGGGGAAAGTGTGTCATCTTCCTAATGTCACAAGCACATCATTCCTATTTCAAGGCCCAGGGCTTACTCCTCACAGATATTGCTCCTGTCCCGTAAATATGTATTTGACTAGGATTCTCATTAGAAGTTCATGAACCCTGGTAATTATACAAAAGGTTTCACCGCTTTCAGTTTGAGTCGTTTCTGACAAGCTAAGCTGACGACACTACATGATGTAGTGGGACAGAAGTACTGGTATCCAAAGTCAATAGGAAGGTATAAGGTATGATTGACACCCACTTTATTTGCTGTGAATTTCCTTAGCTTGGATATCCCTGACTGCATTTGGGCAGCTGCTGGTCAGAAACAAAATACAAATGATTGCATTAATTAGCAAAGTCCCTGCAACCGATTGCACAATTAACAGGTTTCATAATGTTTTAATAAACTTGAGTCGGCTCAAAAAACAATACATTACTCTGAAAGGTGAGTGATTTTATTACAGTATTTTGTGAGCCCCTGAAAAATAAATATTGTAAAGGAGTTTATTTATACCCCATTTATCACATTTTGAAAAATATTAGCTTGACAAGGAATTAGAATTGAAAAGAAAATTCATTAAAAAAAATAGCATATTCCCAACCCAAATGTGAACCCCATTCTACACAATGGAAGCCCAGGGCACTTACATCTGTGCACTTTGCAGGCTTCCTGCATTATCGAAACAGCAACCTCAAGCTTAAATGAGTGCAACCACTTAGGGATGTTTCGTTTAGATATGACAGTGTTTATGGATTAGAGTGGATTAATCTTTATCTGTTTTTCCTGATATTTATATTGGATTTCTTAGAATCTTATTATAATTGGGCACTTTTAATAACAAATTAAACAAATATATAAACGAACAAACAAACAAACAAATAAAACCAAAATAAATCAACGCACCCAAGCATCGCTACTATATCACAGTAAGAGCCAGGGAGCAAAGCCTGCTGCTCCCAGTCCTTTCCCTAAACTAAGTGAGCCCCAAATTTATGATCTAGCTCCTCTTATATACCATGTGAGCAGGGATGATTGACAATCAACCAATCAGCACCTGGCCACATTCTTCACATGGATTTAACAGGAATGGGATTTTAACTCCATTCAGAATGTACATTCAAAATAACCAGCTTTATTTCTAGCAAAAACCACACACACTATTTACAAGTGCAGGGCTTCAGCCCTGCAACACATATACATATTCCATGCACTACTCGAATAGTATAGCTTGAACTTAATACCCAGCCACTTTCAAGCACAAACAAACAAGTATGTCAATAACATACACCTCCCACCACGGCTGCAAATACAAATGAATAAGAATTAGCAAGGAAATGCGATTTTTCCAGATACAGTGGAAACCACATGCTCTGACCACAAAGATTTTACTTGATTTTAATCTACATAGCACCGCAATATAATATTTCAGTGTTGCATTAGCAAACACAAGTACATTTTGGAAACAGTACATCAAGTTTGTTTTTTCAATATTGTTTTCTTAATGTCCTGATGAGCCAGCATTGTGTTGTATGACAGCAGGGAGAACCTCCCATGTGTGATCGATGTACCGATTGCAGCTAGCAGCACTGAGACGTGTCTTCCAGAACTGTTGGATCCCTTCAACAATGTAGCAAATGTTTATACTACTGCATGCATCTTTTTTGAAGTAGCTAAGGCTAAATTATCATTGCAGGTTAAATTAAATAATAGCCTGTTGACATAACATTATAACAAAGATATTTTATTATTGATTATAGTCAGGCGTGGTAAAGCATAGGTAAACACTATAAAACCCATGGTAAATGCATAGTATAACTAATGGAAAAGCATGGGGAAACTGCTAAATTACTGTGCAAAAACACTATGGAAAACTTTTATAAAGGTAAATGTAATACAATACTATAACGTAGTAAATGGTAATGCAGATTTTGTGTTTGGATTAATTATTCCAATGTATTAGAAAGCTGACCTTGTTCTAGCTTTTGTATACCGTGTTCCTTTGAATTTAAGACGCAGCCCAAATTTATCACCCTCAATTTGAGGAAAAAAATAAAACATCAAATAAATATGTATTTACAAAGATACAACCTCAGTTGCGCTGTTGTCTTGTACAAAACTGACACGAAACAGTGTTGTTGTAGATTAACCACTGAGTTTGTTAGTATTTAAGATGGCGTCTCTGTCGTACACACACCCATCACTTACGGCAGTACGCATCCCGGCAACAGCAAGCACGACACAACACTCCACTACATCAGGCAACATGTAACCCAGCAACCACAACAGCATTGATCGCATTGCAAACAAAACAGTCAGAACGGTATGCACAATACCAACTAACAGAACAGAACATACGCATATGGAGATTACTCACACCTGCTTTGTGAACTGTGGTATTGTTTGGCATGTTGAAAAATACGGGTCTGATCAGCATTTCCAATCTGTCCAAGCTGGTACTGGTAAATTGTAAAAGCTTCTTTGAATTTCTCAGGAAGTTAATGATTTTTCTTTGAAAATGGCTGCATGTATGTCATGGATGATTCGAGATCAGGCAGTAACGTTTTGATTCATCTTTTCTCAGCAGTAAGTCACATTGTGTTTGTGTACTTGGGTAGTCACATCTTTTGTTGGCGATCTTAACCCTTTGCTGTCCTATGTCGGACCAGGTCCGACATTAAAATTATTCCCTTCTGGTCCGATGTCAGACGCTGTCCAACATCATCAAAAAGACATCAAGCACAGTTCTCTATTCGTTGTTTCTCCTGAAAAAGCAGAGAAAACCTTTTAATGGACGAGTGAGACCGATAGGAGCCAAGAGAAGCTGAAAAAAGGGGGCGGATCTGAGCAATACACATAGACCCTGCACCACAGAGATAACATGATAGCTGCTTCCGCATCCAGTGCTCAAAGAATATCACAGACATTTGCAGAGCTTTTTGAGATGTTATAGTAATAAAATAATGACTTGGATCGCATTATTTAGGGACCAGGGAGCGGGTGAAAGAAAACAGGAGGGGTCCCAGGATTGAGCCTTGGGGGACACCTGTCAAAAGAGAGCAAGAGGCAGAGGGTGAGCCACGCCAGGATACCTGGTTTGTGCATTCAGCGAGGTAGGAGGAGAACCAGGCAAGAGCAGTGCCAAAGAGTCCCTGGTCACCGAGGGAGGACAATAGAATGGAGTGGCTGATCGTGTCAAAGGCTACAGAGAGGTCAAGGAGAATTAGGACAAAGGAGAGGGAGACGGCACGGGCAGGGAGTTAGTGACAGAGAGAAGAGCAGTTTCAATGAAGTGTGCCGGGCAAAAACTAGAGGAGGGGGTCGAGCAGATAATGTGTTGACTGGAAAGCAGAGAGCTGGCGAAGTACTGCTCGATCAAGGGTTTTAGAGAGGAATGAGAAGGGAGACATGACGGTAGTTCTGGAGGGATGAGGGATCAAGGGAGGGTTTTTTTAAGATGGGGGTGATGCAGGCCTGTTTGAAGGCAGAGGGGAAACAGCCAGAGAGCAGAGAGGTGTTGAGAAGAGAGGAGATGAAAGGGAGTAGAGCAGGGGTAGCAGCCTGGAAAAGGTGAGTGGGGAGGGGGTCCAGAGCACACGTGGTGGGTTTATGGTTCAGGAGCAGGGAGCAAAGATCAGGGTCCGAGAGGGACGAGAAGCAGGAGAAGGAGGGTAGAATAGTAGGGGTTGCAGAGGGTGTTGGGGAGTGGATGAGCAGAGGACAGGGGGTAGGTGGGTGGGGAAGGAGGCGAGGTAGTGAAGTTTGCGGATATCTGTGATTTTGGAGGAGAAGAAGGAGGCAAAGTCATCTGCTGACATAAAGGAAGGTGGAAGGGGGGAGGCTAAGGAGAGAGGAGAAGGTAGATAAAAGTTTACAGGGATTGTTAATGGAAGACTGAATGATAGAGTGGAAGTAGGAGCATTTGGCAGTGAGTGTAGAGAAGAAAGAGAGGAACAAGCGATAGTGATCCGTGCTTTTCTTTCATTTCTTTTCAGCAGAGCGCAGTTTGGTATGAGCCGAGCGGAGCACGGAGGAGAGCCAGGGCTGGGGCAGGGAGAGGCGGGCAGGTCGAGGGGTGAGGGGGCAAAGGGAGTTGAGGCAGGAGGTGAGGGACGAGAAAAGGCTGGAGGTAGCTGAGTCTACAGAGAGTTGTGAGAAGGAGTCGATAGAGGGTAGGCGTGAGAGAGCACCAGAGGAGAAGACAGAAGGGGAGGAAACAGAGGTTTCAATGGAAGGTGACAGAGGGGGTCGGTGGAGCAGGAAGGGATGGGAGTGACAGAGAGAAGGAGATGAAGTAGTGGTCAGAGATGTCAAGAGGAGTGACCAAGAGGGCAGGGGGCAAGCAGTCCCTGGTGAAGACAAGGTCCAGTTGACGGCCCGACAAGGTCCAGTTGACGGCCCATTGTATGAGTGGGGGGGGATGAGTAGAGACAGAAGGAGTGAAGAAGGGGAAGAAATCCAGCAGAGTGGTTAGGTAGGTAGAACAATATGGGTGGAGGGAGATGGAAGGGAGGAGAGGAGGAAGTGAAGCTCATCAAGAAAATGAGTAAGGGGTCCAGAGGGCGGTAGAGAACAATGAGGAGGAGGCAACAAGGGAGGTGATTTCAACAGGGTGAAACTCAAAACTCAAAGAAGAAAGGAGAGAGAAAGGAGAGACGGGGGACATAAAAGAGCAGGGATGGAGAGAGCAGAAGTCCTGTCCCCCACCTCATCCAGAGGGGCGAGGAGAGTGGGTCAGGACATAGAGAGAAGAAAGGGCGGCCAGAGTGGTAGTGTTATCAGGGGAGAGCTAGGAAGTCAAGAGAGAGGTGAGAGGCGAAGGCAGAGATGAAGTCAGCTTTGTTGGAAGCCAAGCGACAATTCCAGAGGGCACCAGAGAGCACCAGGGTGGAGAGGGTGAGCAGAAGAAAGGGGAAGAGGCAGGGAGATTAGGTTAGAGGAGTTAGATTGTGGCGGCAGGGAGAAGCCAGAGGACAGGAATAAGAGGAGAGGATTACGAGGATATTAAAGTTAGTCATGGTAGGGAGCAGTAGAGGAAAGGAAGTAGAAATGGCTATGGGAGAGAGCGGTGCCGAGAGGGAGGCAAAAACAGACAGGTACAGGAGGATCAAATAATAAAGAAAAAAGAAAAAAGAAAGAAATGTATGCAAACCTGGTCTGGAGTTGGAGTCTTCAGTTCGATGCTTGGATGGAAAATTTTGCATCCGGTCCACGTTGGCCTGTCCTCGTGTGGACTACCAAAGTGTAGACTACCGGCCCTTTGGTGATGAGGCCCTAGCTTAGTGTCAGTGCTTATATAATGCCCTACAGGTTGAGAGCTGGGTGCTGCAGACAATTGTTTGCAAATTATTCTAAATCTAGTCAGCTGCACCCTATGCGAGTTGGTTGATTGTTACACCAACACAACTTGCTCACGTTACAACCTCAACTGGCAATCATTCACTTTACTAATTAAATATTATTTACTTGCAGAGCGATCTGATTCGTCGACTGCTAGCCTGGTTACAGTGTTGGTACTGCAGATCATAGTCATAGATCATTTATCATAGTTTCTATTCTGGCGGTTTCGTGCTTTAGTCAGATTTTCATGGACGTGCTGTCATAATTGGGACACTTTTTGGAGAAATCCATAGGCTGGATTGTCAGGGCTTACAGGAACACCTTGGAGGACTTGCTCTACAGGGACTCTGATCATTCTTCCCAAGTTCAAATCTTCAGGAGTATATCCTGTAGATTCTTGCTTTGCAGTGTTAATAGCAATACCTCTGAATTCTGGCAGATAATGATCTCACTTCTTATGCTTTCCTTCCAAGTTTGAAGCAATAATGGGCTTCAAAGTTTGGTTGATTCACTCAGTAAAATATGTCTGTTGGTGATAAGCAGTAATTAATTTTTGGACTACATTCCACTGCTCACAGATACTCGATAAAATTTGAGAAACAAACTTGGGACCACAGACAGAAACAATTAAATCAGAAGTACCCCAATGGGTAAAGATCTCCTTGATAAGAATTTTAGAAATTATTTCTGCCTTTGCCTGCCTAAGGGAAAAAAAAATGCAACCCATTTTGTATACGAATCAACTATTACTAAAAGGTGTGTTTTATTCATAGAGCTGTTAGGTAAAGGATCCATCAGATCTATAATGTTCTGAAGTTTACCAGCAGGACGTCAATTTTCTGGCTTGAAAGCTTGACAGACTTGACACTCTAGAACATAAGCAGTTTCCAAAATGCAGTGCACTGTTTTGTATCGACCAAGATGTCCACTCAGAGGGCTGTCATGGTAAGCCTGTAGATGTTTTATTCTCTACACTGAAACCTATAGGGTGATAGCTCTCAGATCTCTTTTGGCTGCATGTCTGCACTCCCATAATGACACTTTCAGCGACAGGGAGGGGTGCCTTAGACAAAGCATCTGGAGCTTCATTTAATTTACCCTTTTGATATTCGACTGTGAAATTTAAGCCCATTGAATCAGTCTCATGTTTGGTTTGATAGTGTTAAAAACCCAGAGAAGCAAAGAGTGATCAGTTACTACTGTAAAAGGTCTTCCTTTCAAGTAGCAACACCACCTTTCTAAAGCCCACACTATGGATAAACATTCTAGTTCTGTAGTGGAATAATTTGTCTAGGGGCCGTCTGGGATTGACTAGCATAGGCTAACACTTCTTCCTGTCTATCTGTCAGACACTGCCCCAATATGGATCTCAGGCCAGGGCCACTATGATCTGTATATACCACAAAGGGTAAGTTAGTGTTAGGATGTCCCAGGATAGGAGAACTCATCAAACACTGCTTCAGCTCCTCAAAAGCAGCTTGACATTGCCATTTCCATTTCCACATCACTCTCTTTTTTTCAAAACATTCAGGGGCTCCGCAATGATGGAAAAATTAGGAACAAAGCGATGATACCAGCCGGCCATTCCCAGAATCTTCTGCAGCTCTTTCAAACAGGTTGCTTCCGGGAAATGCTGAATAGCTTCAGTTTTTGATGGATCAGCGTGTATCCCAGCTGCAGAAACAATGTGACCCAAAAAGTTTTCAAATTCACAGTGAGACCAGCAGCTTGCAGTTTTCCCAGCACAGCTTGCAAATCTGTCCAGGGTTGGTCCTGATTTTTGGAATAAATAATGATATCATCTAAATAGACTAAACATATTTTTCCCTGTAGATCTCCAAGCACCATCTCCATTAGCCTCTGAAAGCTTGCAGGGGCATTTTTGAGACCAAAAGGCATGACATTGAAGTGGAAAAGACCATAGAATATCTGGATGGTTTTATCTGGGAAGCCCAGAACAAAGATCTGAATGTCAACACATTATTTGTCAGAATACCACCGATTTCCACCAGAAGTATTTGCGAGTTAAAGGTCCAAATATGAATTAGCTGCAGTCAGTATTAGTCAAATTGTTGATGATTTAAAAGTTAAATCCATCCAAATATTTTTACGGGGCAGCAGTGTGGAGTAGTGGTTAGGGCTCTGGACTCTTGACAGGAAGGTCGTGGGTTCAATCCCAGGTGGGGGACTGTAGCAAGGACGACTGGTGCAGTGCAAAAAGAGTATAATGTCCAGGCTGCTGTTTCCCAATAACAACAATATTTATTACAATCCAACAGTAAGTTCAAAAAGTAATCCAAAAAATGAAATAATAATAAGCCCCGCTACCAATCGATGGTATTGGGGCAAAATAACAAAAGGGTCAAAGTCCAAAAGTAAACAAAAAGACACGCCGATAGCCACAATCCTCCGTGCACGAAAACTGTGCTCTTTTCCTCCGGGATCGTGGTGCGTGCGCTGTGCGGTGTTGTGCTGTGTGGTGAGGCGTGCTCTGGGGTTAACACTGGCTCTCCGCTACAGCCTCCCGTCCTCCTGCTCCTCTAGTAAAACACAAACAGACACGTAACACAAAGGCAAACAAAACACTAGCTCCGACTGGTCGTTCTCACTTTCTCAGCGCAAGGGAGGTTTTGACGTAGCTGCTTCCCTTTGTACCCAGCAAACTCCTCCCTGCAGTCACCGCGTTGCCATGGTTTCTCCAATAGAGGGCTGCCCCGCAGCTGACTGCAATGGAATCGTCCTGAGTACTTGCAGCTACGCCCCTCCTAATATGGTCACCTTCCGGTTTCCACCTACCACCGAGGTGGCAGATCTAGGAGGCAGCTTACCTTCCCCTTACACAGCCCTTTCTAATCGGGAGGGAGATTTACAGCATCGATCCTTTCTCTCTTTATCACATATCTCACCCCTCAGAGTGATGCCGAAGGAACACTCGGCCAACTCTACATTCCCCAATGGTCCCCCTCCCTTGAAAAAAATCTGCATTTTGATGCTCCTTACCCGCACGATGTTTCACTGTATAGTGGAAGGGTTGCAGCGCTAGATACCACCGAGTTATCCGAGCGTTATTGTCCTTCATCGTGTGTAACCACCTTAAAGGAGCATGATCAGTGATAAGAGAGAAAGAATGCCCCAACAAGTAATAGCGAAGTGCGTGAGTAGCCCATTTGATGGCTAAACACTCCTTCTCAATGACGGAGTAGTTAATCTCCCTAGGAGCCATTTTTTTGCTCAAATAAATAACAGGGTGTTCTACCCCGTCAACTTGTTGGGACAGGACTGCCCCCAGACCAATGTGGGAGGCATCGGTCTGCAGGATGAACTCTTTGCTGAAATCTGGTGAAATCAGAGCGGGAGCTTGACAGAGTCGCTTCTTGATCAAATCAAATGCCTCCTGACACTGCCCTGTCCATTTAACTATTTTTGGAGCAGCCTTTCGGGTGAGATCTACCAGGGGGTTAACTATGGTGGCATACTCGGGGATAAATCGGTGGTAATAGCCGGCTAACCCCAGTAGCGATCTCACCTGTGACTTGGTTCTCGGGATCGCCGTCTCCACCAGCGCCTGGACTTTGGAAGCGATCGGTCTCACCCGGCCATTACCCATAATGTAGCCAAGATATTGGGTCTCCTGTTTGCCAAATGCACACTTGCCCAGCTTGGCTGTTAGCCCCGCCTCCCTCAGAGACTGGAGGACGGCTGAAACTCTAACAATGTGCTCCTTCCAGGTGGAGCTAAAAATCACCACATCATCAATGTACGCGGCGGCATACTGATGATGGGGAGCTAAGACCTGGTCCATCAGTCTCTGAAAGGTGGCGGGAGCTCCATGCAACCCGAAGGGCATGGTCCGGAAATGGAACAAGCCATCTGGGGTAGAGAAAGCAGTTTTCTCTTTCGAGCTCTGAGTCAGTGGAATCTGCCAGTATCCCTTCGTCAGGTCCAAGGTCGAAATCAACCGCGCCTTACCCAGTCGGTCGAGGAGCTCATCCACCCGGGGCATTGGATATGCATCGAACTTGGAGATGGCATTAACCTTTCGAAAGTCCACGCAGAACCGAGTGGAGCCATCCTTCTTGCCCACCATCACGATAGGACTGCACCACTCGCTCCGGGAAGGTTCAATGACTCCAAGCTCTAGCATATCCTCCACCTCCCTGCGAACAGGAACCCTGCGACTCTCTGGGATCCGGTACGGTCTCTCCCGGACCCTGACCCCTGGTGGAGTAATAATAGCATGAGAAATAACATTAGTCCTGCCGGGCAAGTCAGAGAAAACATCACTAAACCTTTCCACTAACTGGTGGAGCTCTTGTTTCTGATCCGGAAGTAACTGTTCCCCCATCGGAATATGAGTTGTAGCTGGTGGATTGACAGTGGGACCAAAATCCTCTTCCAAACTGTCACCAGCTACAAATAGGGCCTCCCTTTCATTCCAGGGTTTTAGCAAATTGATATGATAAATTTCGGTTTTATTTCGGCGATCGGGTTGTCTAATTTCATAATTTACTTTACCAATTTCCCGAACCACCTTATATGGCCCCTGCCACTTAGCATACAACTTAGATTCCGATGTGGGAAGTAGCAACAGTACTTTATCACCTGGCCGAAAAGTCTGAATACGTGCTTGTTTATTGTACTGTTGCTCCTGGCGATGCTGAGCTAGTTTTAGGTTCTCCTGTGCCAAACGACCAACCAATGCTAGGCGGTCTCTTAACATAATTACATATTTGACTATGTTTTAGAGGTTTTTGTTTGCTCCTCCCACCCTTCTTTCACAAGATCAAGGATACCTCGTGGTTGCCTCCCATACAGCAGCTCAAAGGGAGAAAACCCGGTCGAACTCTGAGGCTCCTCTCTCACTGCAAACATTAGGTAAGGGAGGAGTTTAGCCCCATGTTTTGCTCTTGGTTGACAAACCGCTTCAGCATCTGTTTCAAGGTCTGATTAAAACGTTCCACCAAACCGTCCGTCTGCGGGTGATAAACGGAGGTTCGGATCGACTTAATTTGCATTAATTTGTACAATTCTTTCAAACATTGTGACATGAAGTTCGTTCCGTGATCAGTGAGGATTTCTTTTGGAATCCCTACTCTCGATATAATATTCACTAACTCTTTAGCAATGGCTGCGGCACTAGTGGATCTCAATGGTACTGCCTCTGGATATCTGGTCGCGTAGTCCACCACTACCAAAATGTGCGTATATCCAGAGTCAGACTGGCTCAATGGACCCACTATATCCATAGCAATGCGCTCAAAGGGAACTGAGATCAGGGGCAGTGGGACCAGCGGGGCGGGCGAACCCGCCCGCGCTACTTGCTGGCATTCGGGCATTCCGCTACATATCGCGCCACCTCACTAAAAACTCCCATCCAATAAAATCGAGCCAATATTCGTTCCCGAGTCTTATCGATACCTAAATGGCCCGAACAGGGGACATCGTGAGCCAACCGCATGATCTCACGTCGAAAAGACTGGGGAACGAGTAGTTGTGTTACAATCTGACTTGTGCTCATGGCTTGGGATACTCTATACAGTAAGTGCCCGACAATAATGTGGTGGGGATATGTAGGCGGCGGCTATCCTCTACATCCTTCCCTCGATAGACCGAACCTGCCCCCAGATGTGGGCCAGCGAAGGATCGTTCTTTTGCTCCAACGCTAGGTCCACATCTCGGTCCCAGAATTTCGGGATATCGAGCGGAGCTAAAGTAGCTTCAGCACTGGGGCCTCAGTAACCTGCCCCGCAGGTCACACTGGGTCCCAACCCCTTTCCCCTACATTTGACTGATCCTGAGGCTTCCCCACCAAACCCCAGCCTTGTTTCATTAATGTTCCTTCCCATTTTCAACCCTTCGCTCTTTTTGTTTTTTGGGTGAAATCGAGAGTGGAACAAATCAGTGTGCAGCGGAAAGATATTACCAATAGTTTCCCCGCTGCTCCCATGGTCTTACCGGAGACTGGCTTTACCGTTTTATTAATCATGCTGTCAAAATGCGGCCAGTCCCGACCTAAAATAACTGGATATGGCAGCTTCTCTGCCACGGCCACGATTGCGGCGGGCATGACATCCAACTGTCAAATCTAATTTGGTGAGGGGTAGTCCTTGTTATCCCCATGAATACAGGAAATGACCACGACCCCTCGTGACCACCAAGGTACCCCCTTTAATAGAGCTCGTCTAATTAAAGTCTGCCCACATCCTGAGTCCACTAATGCGTGGGTGCTCACCTCACCAACCCGTACATTAACAACACAAGGCCCCTCCCAATCATTACCCCTGGACTTACCTGGTGCTGTCAGGACGTAATGGGAGGTCACCCCACACTCCATGGCCGCTGGACAATTCACGCCAGGTGACCGACCTCCTGGCACTGGTAACATGTGGGCGAAAGGGTGCCCACGGAGCCTGCGTGTCCCGTTGCTGGTTTGGCAGCGGGAGGGGTACTCTGCTCTTACCCGCTGGGGTCGCCCTCGCTCTCCACTGTGTTGGAGGGAGGCCGCCCATGGGGTGACGTTGCAGTGCTGGACCGTGGGTAGTGGGGGTGACACGGGGTGGTGGTGGTGGGGTTGCCGCTCGCGGTCTACTGGAGGCAGGAGCAGATAGGGTGACCACTGGAGCGGAAGGGAGGGCGTCCTCGAACCCTTCGGCCAATCGAACTGCTGCATCCAGCGTGGTGGGACGGTGGCGACTGACCCAGGTCCAGGTGTCCGGCCCCAGCACCTTCACAAACTGCTCAATGGCGATGAGCTCAGTTACTTTCTCCGCACTATTGGTGCTGGGGCAGAGCCACCTGGTCACGTGGTCCACCAGTTGTTGCGCCACCACGCGGGGTCGCAGTCCTGAGGGTCGCTGGTATTCCCGGAACCGGCGACGGTGGGTCTCTTCAGTGATATCCAGTCGCTGAAGAATGGCCTGCCTCACATGATCATAATCAAGGGCGTCTTCATTTGTTAAGGCTTGGTAGGCTGCCTGGGCCTCCCCGATCAAATTGGGGCCCAACTGGGTAGCCCACCAATCCCGAGGCCACTGTGCTGCCGTAGCCTGCCTTTCAAAAGCTACTAAGTAGGCCTCGGGATCATCCTCCAGCGACATCTTCACCACCTTTATCCTGGGAACAGGTGGCGTTGGTTCGGTCGCCGGTCCCCCCTCGATTGGCCTCCAGGAACATGGAATGCATCCGGCTCCATCATGGTCGCCATTCCCTCTTGATGTCTTCTCTCCTGCGCTTCCAGTATTGCTCCCAATGCGCGGCGTCCATCCCTGATCCCACTTCTGACACCAACTGTAGCAAGGACGACTGGTGCAGTGCAAAAAGAGTATAATGTCCAGGCTGCTGTTTCCCAATAACAACAATATTTATTACAATCCAACAGTAAGTTCAAAAGTAATCCAAAAATGAAATAATAATAAGCCCCGCTACCAATCGATGGTATTGGGGCAAAATAACAAAAGGGTCAAAGTCCAAAAGTAAACAAAAGACACGCCGATAGCCACAATCCTCCGTGCACGAAAACTGTGCTCTTTTCCTCCGGGGATCGTGGTGCGTGCGCTGTCGGTGTTGTGCTGTGTGGTGAGGGGCGTGCTCTGGGGTTAACACTGGCTCTCCGGCTACAGCCTCCCGTCCTCCTGCTCCTCTAGTAAAACACAAACAGACACGTAACACAAAGGCAAACAAAACACTAGCTCCGACTGGTCGTTCTCACTTTCTCAGCGCAAGGGAGGTTTTGACGTAGCTGCTTCCCCTTTGTACCCAGCAAACTCCTCCCTGCAGTCACCGCGTGCCATGGTTTCTCCAATAGAGGGCTGCCCCGCAGCTGACTGCAATGGAATCGTCCTGAGCACTTGCAGCTACGCGCCCCTCCTAATATGGTCACCTTCCGGTTTCCACCTACCACCGAGGTGGCAGATCTAGGAGGCAGCTTACCTTCCCCCTTACACAGCGCCCTTTCTAATCGAGAGGGAGATTTACAGCATCGATCCTTTCTCTCTTTATCACAGGGACACTGCTGCTGCACCCTTGAGCAAGGTACTTTACCTAGATTGCTCCAGTAAAAACCCAACTGTATAAATGGGTAATTGTATGTAAAAAATAATGTGATATCTTGTTACAATTGTAAGTCGCCCTGTATAAGGCTGTCTGCTAAGAAATAAATAATAATAATAATTTGTTCACGCAGTACATATACCTGTGACAGACTGGTAAGCAACACATTTGACCACCCTATTAGAGCAGCGACACATGGAGTAGAAGCAACATTTGGAAAGACTAGCTTTATAAAGTATGAATGTTATGCTGATGTTCTATGATACATTTCCAACTGTGAACTATGTATTTTCTTTTTCTGAAATACTGATGTGTATGACTGCTTTTGCATTCAGCTACACTCTATGGCAGTGATGCTCCTGATGGCGCATTGGATATGCGTCACGGGTTTTTGCACAAGCAAGGTGTCGCAGTCCTGAATTTGATTATGCAATGCAGAGAGAAATAACAATATTACTACATTATATATCCGTACCTTGTGAATTTTTTAGATGAAGATTACTGGAACAAGAAGCGTTTGCCGATGGAGTGACTGGGATGAAGGGATTGCTGTAAAATGAAACAATGCAGCGTTTGTAAGATGGATGTGGGTTTTTTGACGATTCCTGTAAGAATCTTCTCTCCCGAATCATGGACTGGTCTACGCTTGGAGAGTTGAATCCATAATGCGAAGGTCAGTGACAACGTTGATACGACCGGCCGGGGGGTAGGTACGCAACCAAACAAGCGACAAGCTGTAAATTAGAAAGCACGGAAAGACTGAGTTTGCAAAATAGGTATATATACACCTGTGCTAAGTGGTCAATAGAATGCAGGTGCAGGTGATTAAAGAACAGACAATTGTAATCCAGTTGCAAAGGTTTGTTTTATTTGTTTTTGTCCAGTGCCTGACGGCGAAACAAACAGTAAATAATAATGCCGGTAAGTAATACAGTGGCGTGTATTACTTACATTTATAATCCCCAAGCTGGTCCCGAAATAATAGTCCCGTTATTGTATCCCCACATTAAACACAAAACACATACACAAGTCCAGTTAGTGCGTGAATTAGTGCTGTTCGGTGTTTGTGCTGGCCTCTGGCAACAGCTCCGGACCGTGTTAGCTGTCTAGTGAATACAAACAAACAAATAGAAAAAAATAAACACTCACGATTAATCACAACAATACAGGTCCTTCCGGGTCACTTTCATAAATAACCAAAACAAAGGAACAGATAACATCGCTTCGACCCCTATTTATACCGTCACTCATGACCCCTTGGTAAACGATTGCAGCCACTCTTCCACTCCACGGCTGCCACATCATTTCCCTTCCAGGTCAATGAGTTTGTGTATCGAAGCTCTGTGTCTTTTCTGCGTGACCTTAGCCCTCAGAATGAAGTGTCAGGGCAAGCAGTCCAGAGCACTCCCGTTACTTAGCGCCCTCACAGGTCAAGAGGGAGATTTGCCACCAAGAATCATTGTCTTTCTACCACAACACCTTATAGGTTAATTAGAACTTGCTGGTAATAGGCTTGTAGATTAACCAATGAATGTAGCAGGCACTTGTACTGTAGATTTCCTGCCTGAGGTTCATAGTCATCTTGTAATGGTCTTTAGTAGTGTGCTCTACTAAAGACCATTACTAGATGCTTCTAGTGAGCTCCTCACAGGTAGAGCTTTTTAGTGATCGAGGCTCGAGCCTTTATGTATAGAGATTTCAGCTTCAGTTAAAAAACACCTGCTGTGCACTCTCTTTACACAGCAGCGTTTTACACTATGTGGAGCCGGACCATTTCATGAATTGATTCCTGTGCCTCTGACTCCACTCTAAAATTAGAGCATATAACATTTAGCAAGATCACAAAGTGTTTCTTCTTCCTCATTACATTGCTCAGGACAAGCAGAGCTGAATTAAATCTAGGCTATTAAATACAAATAGATATTGATTGATCTACTGAATATGTCACCTATTATTTACACTTTAGTAAAAATACAAAAGCTAAAGAAATAATTTTAGACACCTTGTTTATCTATAATCTAGTTTAGTGATATCGTAAAACTAGCCTAGTATATACACACCTGCAAGAAATAAAGTAAAAAGTGCTACAATACCTTTTTTTGTCTACATTATCAGATGGTCAGTCAGCCTAAATATCTTCTAAAACAGCAGATACGTAATCGATTCAATCTGAGATCATGTATTTTTATTTGTTTATTTATGGAAAAAATGAATTAAGAAACATGTTTTCAAACTTGCCTATTAGGTTAGGAAAACATTTTGAGAAAAAATTGGACCCCTCCAATGCATATGTCACAAGATAAAAGAGTTTGCAATCCTATATTCACCATCCAAGAAAACAGAATAAACATCCTGAACACTGACGAACTAATATGCTTTATTACACTTTGCTATACTTTTACTATGGGAGACTAACACAAGCTAGTAAATATTACTATGAACCATGTAAAGCTCAAACTTTTTAAAAATAAGATTCAATGATGTATTGAAAAACAAAACAAGACTTGGAAACCGAATAACATGAAAGATACATAGTAATTCTGTACAGCCTTTACTGTCTAATCCATCTGCTTATTAAAGCAAGCAATTAATCAATTCTGTTTGATGGCTTGTTATTCGGACAATTATTCTTGACCCCTGTTGGCCTGGGCCACACCAAAAACAATAAACAGTCTTGTATATTCACACAGCAGCTTGTCCGAGTCAGCTGTCAGCTCTATCCGTGTTGATGTGGCCTTTCATGTCCCGGCCTACCCGGACATCAATCAATCCCAGCTGAGGCAAGCTTACTGCATCCCAGCTTACACACACATACAGGGTCTGTAGACCAGTCGTAACAGTATAAATCCTGGGTCATTACAATATATACAGTACAATAGAAACTGCTATTCCACCAGTTTAAAGTTTACACCGTATTTATATGGTATATTTTGTATAACAAATCTTTATACACACTTGTATTGTTTCGTACTTGTTTTGTAACATTAACGGATAGTTTGTTTTTACTTTTAGAAAAAAAAAAATACAGTGCAAGCACGGGAGCTTTATAAGTACTATATGTCCCAGTTTAAACTTAAATGCGTTTAAATACGGTAATGTAAAACAACAATAAAACCCAACGTTTGTGAGTGAAATTGCATTATGGGTGAAATGGAGCCACAACCTTACCGTGTTGTAACCGATTCTGCACTATAACGGGTTACGTTATAACGGGGTAGCACTCTATGTACCAGGATTGGGGTGTTTTTTCTTTTAAGTAAAAAATTTGAGCGTCACCTCCTTTTACCCTCCAAAAGGGCTCATTTGGTACTACAGGTTAAAGAAATCTTGTACTTCTGGGCTTTCTTTCCTGCTATTAACCTACCAGCTGCTTCCCCTGTTACTTGACGTTCTTTTCAGACAGTATTATGCTTTGAACCTGGCAACACTGCCTAGCTTTCTATAACAATTGCTCAAAATAGATTTGACTGAATGGATCCCACCTTGTAGAACCATGTAAAGTCTGTGATCAGGGCAAACAGTGGCCCAACCCGGTATTAGGTACAGATCCTAATAAACTGGCCACCCAGTGTCAAATAAAGGCAGACTCTAAATTGAGAGGACATTGAGCTATTTTTAAAACCTCTCTCTAGTCTAATCTGCTGTCTGTAATACATTACTTTAATTCTACTTCTCTTTGTTCTATAACTATATCCATATACAGAGGGCATATCCTCTTGGAATCATTTATGTGCAATAGAGCTATCAAGCGTAATGCAATGGTCTCAGATCTATAGTAGTTCTATCTCTGATATGACAAAGAAACAGTACAACTTTTTACAAGGATTTTACCCTATTCTCTGATAACACTCAACAGTCTTTAATCAAAACATAATATAATATAATGCTTTTGATAGCTGTCCACACAAATGCCGTTCGCCTGATATGTGGCAAGTGAAATTTAATGTTAATAAATGTGTTATATGCCAGTCACAAAAATGTATGATTCAAATACCTAATGAGTGGTATAGAGCTAGAATAGGCCCAAGAAAGACCTTGGTGTTGTAAAGGACTCCTCGCAGCAAACAAACAATGTGGGGAGGCAAATAAACAGGCAAAGATAACGCTGGGTTATACAGTCAAAAAGTGTAGAGTACAAATCGAAGGAGGTTATGATGAGGTAAACCAGAAACCACACTTCGAATACTGTGTTCAGTTCTGGTGCCTGCAATACAAAGAGAACATTACGGCCCTGGAGAGAGTCCAGCAAAGAGCAAACAATCCCAGGGTTTAAAGGAATCTGTTATGAAGATTGAACCAATATATTTAGCATAGAATAAAGAAGGTGGATTGAAGTTTTAAAAATCCTAAAAGGAGCTGAAACCATTTACCAATACTTTAAGCGCAGCATAGAAACCAGGACGAGGGGGCACATTATTAAAGCACTTGTTTAATTTAAATTTTAAACAGGTTTGGACATTCGTTTTTTTTCTTTTTGCATACAAATTGTTGGTATCAGCTACTAGGAAACAGAAAGACTTTGTACTGTATTTGCCCAGTAAATGAGAATAGCTTCTTCGATGTATTTTTTTAACACCCTGTGACAGGGTGGGTGAGTCGGTGACGTCACGGCAGAAGCAGGAAGGAAAAGAAACTGACACCAGGTACTGCAGTTTAAAGTAAATAATAAAGATGTGGTGCGCCGTTTTATTTTTAAATAACAAAAATAAAATAAATATTTGAACAGAAAAAGACTGTGCTCACAGAGCAAACAAAACAGTCAAACAAAACAAGAACACAAAATATAACACAGCACAGGTCAGGCTGGGCAGATTGCCTTCACTGTTTCTATGCTTAATTATTCGTCTCGCTGCTCGCTCTCTCCTCTCTTACACCCACCACGAGTGTCGAGAGCTGCAGGCTTTTATATTCAGGTGACCATCTCCCGATTAGCAACAAAATGAACCACTTAATTAATTCGGGAGATGGCCACCTTCTGCACGAGTTTATTAATTATTCCAGGCAGAGGACGAGCACCAATCTCGCCTCTGCCAGAACACGTTTTAAAAATAAACAAAACAATAACACGTGATGCACGTCATATAAATACATAAATAAAATCAAACAAGACAAATACAAAATACACTGCACAGGGGCGGAGGGGAGACGCCGATCTAAAAATAAATAAACAAAACAATGTACAGGGCACCACGCCCTGTTACATATCCCCCTGTAACGACACTTGGCCCCAACGCCACCTCCCCTCAGTCTCAAAGTCCCGGAAGAGGGGAAGCATAGTGTCCATGGGGGTGGCTATGGTGGGAGGTCCGGCACCCCCCAATTCTTCGTGGCTGGCAGCTCCCTCTTCCGGGGCTCCCACCACACACTATCCTGCCGCTGAAACTGCTGCAGGGGAGCTGGTCTCCTGACCTCCCCCCTTCTTCGTGGCCGCCAGCTCCCCTACGTGGGGCTCTGGCCACAGTGTTTCCTGCCACGGAAATGCGGCTGGGGGAGCTGGTCTCCTGACCTCCCCCCCTTTCTTCATGGCCGGCAGCTCCCCTTCATGGGGCTCCGGCCACAGTGTAGCGACCCCAGGCGAAGCAGGATCCTCGACGACCTCAGGCGATGGCAGCAGCAGCGGACCCTCGGGAGGCGACGGCAGCAGCAGCGGACCCTCGGGAGGCGACAGCAGCAGCAGCGGACCCTCGGGAGGAGACGGCAGCAGCAGCAGACCCTTGGGAGGCGACGGCAGCAGCAGCGGACCCTCAGGAGGCGAACTTGGGAGGGGAGCCCCTGGCCATGGAGGCGGCAGCGGGAGCTCCACTTCTCCCTCGTACCCTGTACCCTGTGCGAAGCAAAAGGCAGCCCCAGGCGATGCGGAGCAGCAGGCAGCCCCAGGCAATGCGGAGCAACAGGCAGCCCCAGGCGATGCGGAGCAACAGCAGCCCCAGGCGATCCAGGCGTGGCATCCCTGGGCGGTGCGAAGCAGGCATCCTTGGGCGGTGCGCAGGCATCCTTGGGCGGTGCGAGGCTGGCATCCTTGGGCGGCGCGAGGCAGGCATCCCTGGGCGATGGCGAACTGGCATCCCCGGGCGATGGCGAACTGGCATCCCCGGGCGATGGCGAACTGACATCCCTGGACAATGGCGAACTGGCATCCCCAGGCGATGCACGACAGGGCGGCAGCGGTCCCTCGGGAGGCGACTGCAGGAGGGAAGCCAGGACCAGCGGTGGTGCTAGGGTTGGCCCTCTTCTCAGCCGCTGTGACCCGGCGGTTTTCCCCCTTGCTCTGCTCAGCAGCCTATGCAAGGGCGGCTGCGGACCGCCAGCCTCCTGTTCCGGTCCATCCTGTCGTGAAGGGAGAGGCAGCTCCTGCTCCTCTCCCTCAGGTGGTGGTGGTGGAGGCAGAAGCAGCTCCTGCTGCTCTCCCTCAGGTGGTGGTGGTTGAGGCAGAGGCAGCTCCTGCTGCTCTGCTCCTGGCAAAGGCGGTAGGGGCTCCTCCCCTTCTGGCTGCGAAGGCGGCAGGGTCTCCTCCCCTTCTGGCTGCGAAGGCGGCAGGGGCTCCTCCCCTTCTGGCTGCGAAGGCGGCAGGGGCTCCTCCCCTTCTGGCTGCGAAGGCGGCAGGGGCTCCTCCCCTTCTGGCTGCGATGGCGGCAGGGTCTCCTCCCCTTCTGGCTGCGAAGGCGGCAGGGGCTCCTCCCCTTCTGGCTGCAGCAGGGAAACCAGCAGGCATGCTCCCTCTGCTGGTGGCGGCGATGGAGGCGGAACCAGCAGGCATGCTCCCTCTGCTTGTGGCGGCGATGGAGGCGGAACCAGCAGGTACTCTACCTCTGCTGGTGGAGGTGGGAGCGGCAAGTCGTACTCCCACAGAGGTGGAGGCGGAACCAGCAGGTACTCTACCTCTGCTGGCGGAGGTGGAACCAGCAGGTGCTCTCCCTCTGCTGGCAGAGGTGGGAGCGACACACAGTCCTCCCATGGTGGTGGACGTAGAACCAGCAGGAACTCTCCCTCTGCTGGCGGAGGTGGGAGCGACACACAGTCCTCCCAGGGCGGTGGAGGTGGCACCAGCAGGTATTCTTCCTCTGCTGGCGGAGGTGGGAGCGACACACAGTCCTCCCACAGCGGTGGAGGCGGAACCAGCAGGAACTCTCCCTCCGCTGGCGGAGGTGGGAGCGACACACAGTCAACCCAGGGCAGTGGAGGTGGAACCAGCAGGAATTCTCCCTCTGCTGGTGGAGATGTGGGCTGTAGACGTTCGGTCTCCCCCCTTTTGGGCTGTGGACGCACCAGCTTCTCCCTCTTGGGCTGTGGACGCACCGACCCTCTTGGGCTGTGGACGCTAAGTCTCCTCCCTCTTGGGCTGTGGATGCACCATCTCCCACTCCAGGTCCGTGTCCCCTCTCTGCCTCCTTCTCCTCACCTTTTCTCCCTTGGCCTGTGGAGGTGATGGGGTCTGATGCTCCAGCAGCCAAAACCACCCTGATGCACAGGACATCCTCCCCATTGTGTAGGCTTCCCAGAAGCAGGGGTCTTCATAGGGGCAGTCCCCCTGGTCATGCCCAAACTCCCTGCAGATGACACACAGGGGGGCCCCTTCAGCTCTCCACTGCTCCTGTTCTTTGTCCCAGTATGGGGGTCCCAGCTGGGTGGGGTCCTGTGACCACCATCTCCTCACACCGCTCTCCTGCTGCTGCTTCTGGCAGCTCTTCCTCCTCTTTCCTCTCATCCTCTTTCCTCACCTTCTTCCTCCTCACTCCACAAGTAATCATCGAAAAAAATGAAAAACAAAAAAACTGCAGTACGCTACTTCTGCCTGAGTGCAGGAGGCGCTGGTGATCCCACGCTGGACACCACGTGTGACAGGGTGGGTGAGTCGGTGACGTCACGGCAGAAGCAGGAAGGAAAAGAAACTGACACCAGGTACTGCAGTTTAAAGTAAATAATAAAGACGCGGTGCACCGTTTTATTTTTAAATAACAAAAATAAAATAAATATTTGAACAGAAAAAGACTGTGCTCACAGAGCAAACAAAACAGTCAAACAAAACAAGAACACAAAATATAACACAGCACAGGTCAGGCTGGGCAGATTGCCTTCACTGTTCCTATGCTTAATTTTTCGTCTCGCTGCTCGCTCTCTCCTCTCTAACACCCACCACGAGTGCCGAGAGCTGCAGGCTTTTATATTCAGGTGACCATCTCCCGATTAGCAACAAAATGAGCCACTTAATTAATTCGGGAGCTGGCCACCTTCTGCACGAGTTTATTAATTATTCCTGGCAGAGGACGAGCACCAATCTCGCCTCTGCCAGAACACGTTTTAAAAATAAACAAAACAATAGCACAGCGGTACGCCGTCATATAAATACATAAATAAAATCAAACAAAACAAATACAAAATACACTGCACAGGGGCGGAGGGGGAGACCCCGATCTAAAAATAAATAAACAAAACAATGTACAGGGCACCTCGCCCTGTTACACACCCATTTAGGTTTGTGAATAAAAATGGGGCCTTTGTGCATTTCTTAAAGAAACGTAAGCAAAGCATGCAAATCCACGACAATGTGAGTTGCATAAACTCTGTGCAGGTGTCTACATTTATCTCAATTAGATGCACTTGATCAACCCTATATAATAGATCACCATCCAAGCATAAGATGAGAACTGCAATACAGTACAATGCAAAAACCTTAGTTAGGAACAGCTGAAATTGTGAGCCTTCAACTTTAAATGGCAGGTTTGTTCTAGTTTTATAAAATAAAGTAAACTATAGGAGTTCATTTGGTCCACCGTTTGCCCTGATCACAGCCTTCATAGATTCCACAGGGTGCTGGAAGGTGTCTGTCTGTGCTGCCAAAAGACTGGGTTTTAAGAAACTAAGCGACCAACTGTTATGACGATCGTCTGTATATTCCGGGCGTTTGTCCAGGGAGAAGAAAGTCACAACGACTAACGGCCATGTGTATAGTCCGGGGTTGGGGTTGCGTAAACTGCCTGAGGGACAGGGAGTTTGTTTCATGATAGTAGATCCCACCCAGTATAGCAGAAAGTGTATCAGCGGGACCATTATTAGCTGAGTAGTGTTCACCATAGGGTTAGGGTTAGGGTTAGGAATCAGGTTAGAGTTAGGTTTTAGGGATGGGGTTAGGGTTAGGGTTTGGGTTAGGGTTAGGTATCAAGTTAAGGTTAGGTTTTAGGGTCGGTTTAGGGTTGGGGTTGGAGAGGTGCAGAGCTCTGGAAGTGAAAGGTGGGAGTGTTGGACAAATGCCCTGATGACTTGAGGACAGTTTCTAGTGGATATTCCCTTTTGCTGCATCTTGGTCTCCTGCCTTCATAGCAGCGAACACGCATCCACATCATCATCACTGTTACACAGTACTAATAAAATGGCTAGGCAGTGTATAACTTCCTTTTTTAAGTTTAATGTTAGTACGGCTCAATAAGGCACTTAGAGATTTCCTTGTCAGTATATAAAGGTATAAGGATGCATGAAATAGGCAATCTAGTAATAATAAGATCCCAAATGAAGAAGTCCCATAAGTGTCAAGCTGTGAGATTTCCTATTGGGTTCTGAGGCATACAATAGCTGTGTTCTTAGTAGAAGAAATAACAACTTGTAAATCCTGTCATTACGGCATAACTGCCCGTTTCAAAGAAAGAGCAATCAGAGATGGCGTATTGGTTTAGACAGGTAGTTAAATTTGAAACAAAACAGAACTGAACTGCATTACAAACTGCGATGCGCTGTTATGGTGCCACTTGAGAGACACTGGGCATTGACAACATATCAGGGAGACCTTTATAAATGTTATCTGTTATGCACTTCCATTCACTATGCAGGTCTTGAATGTGCAGTTTTAATATATGATATCCCAAACATGTTCTTTTTTAAACATCTGGTACTGCGCTAGGTAAAACAAATGTGCTTTCCTTGCCTTTTTAGGCCAGCTTAGCGGTGTCTTTGAGGTCATCTTTCTGGCTGCAAAGCTTGTCAGTCAATAGGGGAAGCAGCTAGTTGGTTACTGACAGAAAAGGGGTGGGGAGAAATTCATTCTCTCAAGTATAATGACCATGAAAATGCAAGACCATCTGAAAGTGTAGTATATGTTTAAAAATTAAGTACATGTGTGGCAGGATGGCTTGCAGTGGTGAGGTGTGGTGACGTCACGGACCAGGAAGTAACTGAACCAAAACAAGCGTATTTATTAACTAAACAAACAAAACAACAGATTTAAACAGTAAACAAAACAAAAAGGCACAAGGGCCAAACGAATAAACAAATACTGTTTAGCAGTCGTTTTTTAAATCTCTTTTTTTTTCTCCTCGCTCTCTCCGCTCCCCGTACTCTCCTCTGTACACTCCACCCCCGCAGCACGGACAGCTGCAGGTTCTTATACTCTGGCCGAGGGGTTAACTAGCTGTTAATTATCTTATTACCCCTCGGCCACAGTCTGCACGAGTTTAGTAAGGATGCGTGACTGTTAGCTAGTTAAATAATCAGTAGCTGATCAGCCACGCATCCTCACGAAGTTTTTAAAAATACAAAAACAATAACCAAAGACGCAGTGCTTTTATCCGCGCCGCAAACAATAATACAAAAACAGTGCACAAATATATATAGGGGCGGGACACTCCACCACAACATGTTTTAAAATTAGGTACATATTTGCTACCACATGATTTCTTTCAAAACTACACATCTCTGTATCTGCACAGTGTTGAACATTTATGATGTATGCCTAATCCTCCCACCTTCTGTGTCCCAATACTTAGAGAAAGGGGCTTGTTACCTGGAGGTTCCTGGCTGAATCCCAGCTCAATCACTGACTCACTGTGTGTGACCCTGAGCAAATCACTTAACCTCCTCGTGCTCCGTCCTTTGGAAGCGACGTAAGAACAAGGTCTTATTTTAAGTGACTCAGCAGCAGCAGTTGTGATGCATAGTTCACCCCCTAGTCTCTGTAAGTTGCTTCGGATAAAAGCATCTGCTAAATGACAATAATAATAATGATAATAACAATAATGTATTATATATACTTGTGTTATAAATCTGTATTCTTCATTCTTTGTTTGACCACTATCATGCACCAGTAAAGCAATAACAAGCCCTAATGTCACCATTATTAATTGTGTTTGAACCCATGTTGTGGTTGGGTGGCTGTTTAACTCTGTGTCGCTTCTTCTCCAGTCTGCTTTTCATTCAACTGATTTATGCCTCACAGCACCGGGAGACATTTGCCTTCAGATACTTTGACCTTCAAGGGCACCTCAACAGTTTTCAAGAAAATAAGCAGTTACTGAGATTAAGATGAGGTTATTGGAATTTGGGCAGACTATGAAAAGATGAGGGGCAAACAAAGCATTTAGGGGCCCCTCTCCATAATAATAAAACTGCAAAAAAACTTAAAAAAAGAAATCAACCTCTGGAAGTGCATGAATACACATAGTGAAGCAGCAGATATCGTCTTGGCTTCATTTTTGCAAATATATCAACCAGGACATCAAAATCAAGTTTTTTTACCAATGATTTTTCAGTTGCCATTAGAAGCAGATCACTCAGACGAGGATTAGTCATGAAAGTTCGTAAATAGGTTTTAACCAAACTTAAAACAGAAAAACGCGCATTGCTTGCAGTGGTTACTGGAAGAGTGATGACTACCTTGATGATTTTTAGTAATTCAGAGGATACTATTTGAAATGGTCACAAATCGTCATACAACTGAAACAGATCCTTTGGCTTTTCACTTTTTTCAGAAAGGTGTCTCTTGGCAACAGTAATTTGAGACTGCAAAAGAATTTCATCCACACCAATGCTCTGGTAAGAATGTGCAATGACAGAAAGATGCTCACATTTTAAGAAGTCTCCTTTATCATGATCCAGTGCTGAAACTGCTTTCAGACGAGGCATATTCTCAGAAAAGCAGCTATCAAATTCTGAAAGAAACCTATCTACTATCTACTACTAAAGTATTCTGTTTTGGCCTTCAATCCAAAAGAGAGATGTGCTGCTAGAATTCGCCACATTATTCTTCCCAATTGTGGTGTCTGTGAGAAACTGCTTCAGTTATGATGACACCTTCTGAACTCGTCTAGACCACCCCTGACCTTTAGTCATATTAATTTCTAAAGCTCTCTCTATATCATAAGACTGTGCTGTAACTTTAAGAAGAAGCTTCACATGTTCTCTGTTTTCCTCAATTTCTTGCTGTCTCACTGAGGACAAACACAATGCAACTGACTGATGAGAGCCAAACTGAATTTGCTTGAAATGAGACCATGCGACCATGCTCTTAATAAGCTTGATGTTGCTTAAACAAAGCAGATAAATCTTTCTATTTCCAAGCTCCAACGTCTATAAAAACTCACTTAACAATCTTTTCACCTTTTTGAAAGTAAAATTTGCAAAATGGCTCTGAATTTCATATTACTTTGGTTATTAGGCTATTCTGTCAGTCTTGGTTGATATAATAGGGTGTTTTAGAAATGTCCTTTTTGTCTGTTATGGTCTTATGTGACTGAGAAGGCTGAGATTCAGGAACTTCTAAAGCTTAAGGAGACTTGCTCAGTGAAACTGTAGCTGTCAATGTGGATTCTGGAGTAGCAAGCAAAGAACTTTCACTGACTGCGCCCGACGCTTCCACAATAGCACTTTCACTGACTGCACCTGACGCTTCATCAATGGAACTTTCACTGACTGCACCTGATACTTCCACAATAGCACTTTCACTGACTCCACCTGACGCTTCATCAATGGAACTTTCAATGACTGCACCTGACGCTTCCACAGTAGCACTTTCACTGACTCCACCTGACGCTTCATCAATGGAACTTTCACTGACTGCACCTGACGCTTCCACAATAGCACTTTCACTGACTGCACCTGACGCTTCATCAATGGAACTTTCACTGACTGCACCTGACGCTTCCACAATAGCACTTTCACTGACTGCACCTGACGCTTCATCAATGGAACTTTCACTGACTGCACCTGACGCTTCATCAATGGAACTTTCACTGACTGCACCTGACGCTTCATCAATGGAACTTTCACTGACTGCACCTAATGCTTCATTGCTGGTAGATTCTGTGCATGCATCAATGACCTAAAGAAATAATTTAAAAAATGTATTTTGCTACTACATTTCAGTTCATGTCATGACTTTCACTTTCAATTGTTTGAAATGTAATATTTATTATTAAAATGAACTAAATGGAAGCAAAGTTATAAAAAGTAAATTCTGTAATTTAATTAAAATGTGATTTCTACTAGAAAAACTGACCAAAAATATTTAACTTCTACTGATGATAATGTACATAAAAGAAAAACTTAACAACTTCAAATATTATTTATTTCTTATCAGACGACCTTATCCAGGGCGACTTACAATTGTTACAAAATATCACATTATTTTTACATACAATTAGCCTTTTATACAGTTGGGTTTTTACTGGAACAATCTAGGTAAAGTACCTTGCTCAAAGGTACAGCAGCAGTGTCCCCCACCTGGGATTGACCCTATGACCCTCTGGTCAAGAGTCCAAAGCCCTGAACACTACTTCCCACTGCTGCCCTTTAGACCTTATTTTTTCAGCTGGAGGATTGAATGATCGATTAAAGAAAACCCTACGTTTTGGTTGCTTCCTCTCGACTGCGCTTTTATTTGCTGCTTTGTGCTTCTGAGCACCTAACGGGTATAAGCGACCACTCATTGAACACCTATCTAGTCAAATACCAGAGACCTGATAGACAGAGAACAAAGACGTATTAGATAAATAACAATCATGCATTTCTCAGAACAAATGATAATTTGCAATGCATTTGAATCAATAGTTGATCCACTAAATTTAACAGACATTTGAAAGAATTTGACATTTGAAAGAACTACATACAGATTCAGGGACTCTTTTTCCTAAAGGGACCTCTAGTGCAAGAACTGTTTGATTAATCTTACCAATGTTTCATAAAGTTTTATGAACTTAGTAACTATTTGTGTTAAACAAGATGTTAAATCTAAATATGTTAGCTTCTTATAAAAAATGTATACACTATTTTAAAGTCACTGCTGCCACATTTGGGACAGTAATTGTTAATGCCCAGGACCCCCACTACCCTAATACACACACAGAATAGACCAGATCACCATTTTGTCTTCTGTAATCAGAATAACAGCTCTGTCTACATTTTTGCAAACCAAGTATTAACAATTCAACCCAGTACAATAACATTTCCCAAATGTTCCCAATCTGTTTTGTGAATGAAAAAGAAAAAAAGTAAATGAACATTCAAGCAGAGCATGACTAGAAATGTCACAAAATACATTCTTTAGCATTATTAAAAGAGGTATTGTGTCAAAATAAAATTGTGTTAATTTAAATAGATAAATGCTACGCTTCTTTTAATAAGCTGTATGTATGCAATTGCTGTACCCCTGGAAAGGGAAGTATTGAAATAATAATCAAAACATTGCGTTGTGTGCTTGCTGCAGGAGTTATTTTTTTTACACAGAAAACGACATGCTTACTCTTACATCAGTAAAATAGCAAGTATACTTTTAGAGTTGTACCAGCTCAAAAAAGAGAATACAAACTACCGGTGGCACGAGGTTAGCTTTTTGTTCCCCTCTTTGACTGAGTAACATCTTAATATCTGAAATGGTACTGGCTATTATTTTGCTACGGTATTTGAAATCAGCTTAGTTGCTTTGACGTGATAAACCTTATAAGCTAAGCAATTTTACTGACAAGTTCGCAAAACACATCATAAACACTAAAACAGAATAATTAGTAAAACGTGCCTTACTCTTTAGCTTTTTGTAACACAACGTACTGTTATCTGCTATCATTAATTTTGAATTGCAACAAATGTAAATTATCGTGATAACTTGAGACAGGCTGTTGCTATGGCGGTTTTTTTAGGCAGAACAATTTAAAAACATAGCAGCAATGCAGCTTTTGGCAAGAAAAAGGAGAATGTTTCATTATAAAAGACTTCTAGTCTAAACGTTTGTCATCGAATTGAAGTTTCTTTTAGTATTTCTAAATTCAGCACTATTGTGAGTTTAATAGTTATGGATACAGTGTGCTTACGTTCTTAGGTTTAAAAACAAGGATTCAGATGTTGTAGCACCATTTTAAAAGTACATATAAAGAACATATTTGCAGTATAGAAAAGCGGAGGTGAATTTGAGGGGATGAAAGAGGATACAAAAAAGCTAAATCACATTGCAGGGAGAAGCTTAAAAGCATTAATCACAGTAAGAAATCTATTCTTGATTATCTTGTTGTCATTTCACAGCAGCAGGTAGTAAATGATAAAGGGGTAGTATTTTACCAGTATAAGAGGACAGGATGACTCATGATGCATAGAGGGAAAAAGTAGACCTGAGTATTTTTTTAATGCATTTGTTTGTGTCTACATAAAACTAGAACCAAGCCTGGTTCTATACAATACTGAATTCCTAAACCATGTTTGGCTGTGTAAATTAGGATGCATTCGTAGACCACTGTCCTGTTTATTTAGTTTTGTTTATGGATTGCCTCATGTGCACGAATCTTTAAAGCTTGGTTTGCACATAGATCACAATATGTACACAGCATGAAAGAGAAACTTAGTTTAGTTCATATTCTGAGGAAACAAGTAGAGCAAAAAATTGTCTTGTGGAACTACATGGACAGTGCGAGAAACTGAAGCGCTGATAGAAATTTGGTCAGACACCGAAATCCAAGCCAAACTGGACAAAACGTAGACTAGTCAAATGTATTCAGTCTTTTCTCAAAGGCTACAAGAGAAGGGGTTTAATAGAAACTGTGAACAATGTGGGTTTAAGGCGAAGAAACCATAACTAAAGGAACCGAGTGCACTTGCAAACTGCGTTGTGAACACTAACAAACTTGGTCCTGAAAAAAAAATGGAAAAGGACCAAAAAACGAACTTTAGCTCGCATCCAAACAAAATCGCTCCCTTTGCTCTGAGATAAGTGTGAACTGCAAGGTTGATTGATGGGCTATCAGAGGCTCATTGAAACAATAGCAATGTCAACAGACAGCTCACTTGAGGAATGCAGACTGATACAGACTCAATACGGCTGCAAGTCACGACTGATAAACACAAATAATAATTGTTATAATATGTTTTATATGTATCGGTCAATTTGACCACACCTGAATAGATATGACAGTATTTTATCTCACTAATTTTTGCAGCTACACGATTCTTTCTTTGTCAGGATAATTAGTACATATATTTAGGAAAAGTCAGGAAAGCACAACTCCATATCTTAAACACAAGCACCTGCAATTTAAATTTAAATTCCAAAAACAGTCAAAATGACCACCTTGATTGTTCTTGTGTTAAGAACCTTGCTTTTGCCTATCGCTCTTCTCATCACACTGCCCCTTCCTATCTCCAATCCATTGTGTCTCCTTATATTCTCTCTCGCCCTCTCTGCTCATCCTCTACTGGTCGACTTGTTATGCCTTCTCTTCACTCTCCTTCCTCCCGTGCTCGCTCCTTCTCTTCCCTTGTCCTTCTGTGGTGGAACCAGCTACCGGTTCTCCTCAGGACTGTTCAGTCTTTTACTGCTTTCCACCATCTTCTCAAAACCGATTGATTCAACTTTTATTTGTAAATTCCTATTGATATATCTTTTTGTATTTTCCATTATTTATATTTATTTTGTTTATATTGTTGTGGCGCGGAAGCCTCCTAGTGCAGATGGTAATGTGCTAATGTGCTCTTTTAATCAAACAAATAAGCAAAAACAAAACAGTACAAACACTAACAAAAACACACTGGTCAAAATAAAAGGCACAAGGGCCAAAACAAAAGTTTTTTCAAAAACTCATGAAAATAAACAAACATACAGCACAGCACGCAACACAGCCCTCCACCTCTCACCAACATCAATCCTAATCCTCTTTCCTTACCACCCGTGAACACCTATTTTATACACCCGTGGCTAGAGCCTAAATCATTTATTCACTTGTCGGCTCCAGCCACATTCCCACGTGTTTTGACAGGGAGAAATTGAACCCCTCCCTGCAAATCTGCTATTGCCCACACAAACACACTCTGTGCACTGGCAGGGCTTTCACACTGTTTTGCATTTTTATTGCCTGTTATTTATATACTTTTATATTTTGTTTAATTTCTGTAAGTTACTTTGGATAAAAGAGTCTGCTAAATAATAATAATAATAATAATAATAATAATAATAATAATAATAATAATAATAATAATAATAATAATAATAATAATAATATTTAGTTGCAGGTCATATGCATTTGAGGGAAAACACAGAAACAAAATTACCAAGGCTATGAAAATGAAGAAACCAGGTCTTAAAAATGCATCATAAGAAGTTCAAGGAAAGATGATTTGCTATGGTAGTGCAGTTCAGACCCCCAGAGGGAGCAGATTGAATACATATATGACCTGACAAGGGCAAGCTTTGACACTTTCTATAATGATTGGAGTCACTCTGCTCAGAATTATGTGACAAAATGGAGAACTGAAGCACATTTGGAATAAATATTTATGCCATTGAATTTTTAACTGACACACTGGAGAACATGGGCCAACAGCACACTGGAGAACATGGGCCAACAAGACTTTAAAAAGGGGCTGGAAAGAAAGTCCTTTGTTCTTGGTTGGTTCTGTTCTTTGTGCACCAGTGCAGAGACGCACGGCTGTGTGGATATCCAGGAGAAGTGAACCAAGACCGAAAACCCTCACAACTGTGTGTGGAACCAGCCTGAGCTACCACCGATTACTGTGTGTGGAACCAGCCTGAGCTACCACTGATCACTGTGTGTGGAACCAGCCTGAGCTACCACTGATTACTGTGTTTGGAACCAGCCTGAGCTACCACTGATCACTGTGTGTGCAACCAGCCTGAGCTACCACTGATTACTGTGTATGGAACCAGGGTGAGTGATAATTGATCACTGTGTGTGGAACCAGCCTGAGCTACCACTGATTACTGTGTGTGGAACCAGCCTGAGCTACCACTGATTACTGTGTGTGGAACCAGCCTGAGCTACCACTGATTACTGTGTGTGGAACCAGCCTGAGCTACCACTGATCACTGTGTGTGTAACCAGCCTGAGCTACCACGGATTACTGTGTGTGGAACCAGGGTGAGTGATAATTGATCACTGTGTGTGGAACCAGGGTGAGTGACCACTGACCACCGCGCGTTTAATCCGGATCATGTGTATATAGAAAAGGGATTCATTTAGGGAAATTCTAATCCCACCACAGTTCATTTAGTTCATGTTTGGAAGAAGATTCCTGGTGCGAGACCTCCCTTTGTAGCGGGAATAACGCACGGCCCGAGCTTGGTCACCTTTTATTTTCTAGTTGTTTTTCTACAGTGTTTTGTATTTTCTGTGTATATATATATTCTGCACTAGGGCTACCATTGCCACCAACTACTGCAACTGCCTGATTGTTGTGTAAATAATAAAACTTGGACGCCTGAGCTGTGTTTTCAAGCGGATACCCACACAGTAACACCACTGTTATACATACATTTAAAAAAAAATTGAATTAAGCATTAATATTCACAAAGGGAACACAATTGACCATGGCGACAGTTAAATGTTCCTCACAGAGTGAATGAAAGATAAGGTCAATTATCTTGCAGGTAATGATGGCTTTATAGTGTGATAATTTTATTCTGAACAGAATAATTGTTTTTCTGTGAAGAGTTTTTTTTTCTGTATTGGATTACATTGAGCTGCTTCAAACTAAAAGTATTGTGTTTGATTTCTTTGTATTTAGAGGAATGTGTGGATGCTATATTACTGTACAATACACCTTTTCAACGTTACTGTGTAAATCACCTTTGGGCCGATGGTTCAATCCAGAGAAGCAAGGATGGAAACATCCAGAACAAGCTGCTTCCGGGGCATTGATACACGCATTGTCTACTTTATCAAAAAAAGACACCGGGTCCTGACCTGGGTAGAGCATGCCAGTGTGAAAGGGGCTTTAGTTGTATGTCATTACATAAACCAACCATTTCTAACATGGAATTAAAGATGGTATATTTCGAGATGGGTACAAGCAAAATCGCTAAATGAAACGGGCAGTACAGTGGCTCTCAAAAGTATTCACCCCCCTTGGACTTTTCCACATTTTATTGTGTTACAACATGGAATCAAAATGGATTTAATTAGGAGTTTTTGCCGCTGATCAACACAAAAAAGTCCATAATGTCAAAGTGAAAATAAAATCTACAAATTATTCTAAATTAATTACAAATATAAAACAGAAAATAATTGATTGCATAAGTATTCCCCCCCTTTGCTATGACACACCTAAATAAGCTCTGGTGCAACCAATTGTCTTTAGAAGTCACATAATTAGTTGAATGGAGTTCACATGTGTGCAATTAAGGTGTTTCACATGATTTCAGGTTAAATACACCTGTCTCTGGGAGGTCCCACAGTTGGTTAGTACATTTCCTAACAAAAACTGCATCATGAAGACGAAGGAACAGTCAAAGCAAATCCGGAATAAGGTTCTTCAAAAGCACGAATCAGGGGTAGGATATAAGAACATTTCCAAGGCATTGAATATCCCTCGGAGCACAGTAAAGTCCATTATTAAGAAATGGAGAGAATATGGCACAACTGTGAATATGTCTAGAACAGGCCGTCCTCAAAAACAGTATCCGGGCGAGAAGGGCACTATTCAAGGGGGCCACCAAGAGGCCTATGACAACCCTAAAGGAGTTACAGTCTTCCACGGCTGAACAGGGAGACGCTGTGCATACGGCAACAATAGCCCGGGTGCTTCACAAAACTAGGCCTTTATGGGAGAGTGGCAAAAAGAAATCCATTGTTGAAAAAAAACCTCACATCAAATCTCGGTTAGAGTTTGCCAGAAGGCATGTTGGAGACTCTGAGACCAAGTGGAAGAAGATTAGAAAATAGAGCTTTTTGGCCTCAACGCTAAGCACTATGTTTGGAGCAAGCCTAACACCGCACATCATCCTGAGAACACCATCCCTACCGTGAAGCATGGTGGTGGCAGCATCATGCTATGGGGATGCTTCTCTGCGTCAGGGCCTGGAAAGCTTGTGAAGATAGAGGGCAAAATGGACGCAGCAAAGTACAGAGAAATCCTGGAGGAAAACCTGCTGAAGTCTGCAAGAGACCTGGGACTTGGGAGAAGATTCATCTTCCAGCAGGACAATGACCCCAAACATACAGCCAAAGCCACACTGGAGTGGCTTAAAAACAAAAAGGTCAATGTCCTGGAGTGGCTGAGTCAAAGCCTGGACCTCAATCCAATTGAAAATATGTGAAAAGAGTTGAAAATTGCTGTTCACCAAAGGTCCCCATCCAACTTGACGGAACTTGAGCAATTTTGCAAAGAAGAATGGGCATAAATTGCAGTGTCCAGATGTGCAAAGCTGGTAGAGACTTATCCAAATAGACTCATGGCTGTAATTGCTGCCAAAGGTGCCTCTACCAAATATTGACTCAAGGGGGTGAATACTTATGCAATTAATTATTTTCTGTTTTGTATTTGTAATTAATTTAGAACAATTTGTAGATTTTATTTTTCACTTTGACATTATGGACTTTTTTGTGTTGATCAGTGGCAAAAACTCCTAATTAAATCCATTTTGATTCCATGTTGTAACACAATAAAATGTGGAAAAGTTCAAGGGGGGTGAATACTTTTGAGAGCCACTGTATATTTTATTGAAGCACTCGAGTTCAGTCAAACATAGTTTCTTCTAAACTAGAAACCAGGACCAAGAAAGTGTGATTTTTAGGTAACAAAATCATTGCGTAACTGTTGAGAAACTCCATATAATTTAACAGATCCGTTTTTAGTATACCGTACGCTTTCAGACTAACAAAGGCAACTTACTGTGCTATTTTATTTAGGTTAGCTGAAGAGAAATGTAATGCAAAACAGGTAAAGAATTATGTTGCTGGCTGTAATTATTTTAAGGGTTGAGGATATCCTAGGTGGACTGGCAGAAAAAATACAAGCAAGTAAATCTCTGAAAAGTGATGGTGCCCGTGCAGATCAGCAAGCAGACATACAATAATGCAGTAACTTCTGAAGTCAAACAAATGGCATTTGAAAGTACTAGGCAAGTTTCTGAAGTATGTGTTGTGGAAGTTTGATTGTAAATGTGTTGGTAACAGTGATAGTCTTTCCACTAACTGGGGCTGTGTTAGTAAAAGAATACCTTTCTCAGTTCAGGTTTTTCTTTTTTTTTAATGGGTACTTGATAGCCCTGAAGTGCATAATCAACAGCTTGAAAAGTGAGTTGTCTCTACAGTAGGAGCCAAAACAAAGAAAGAACACTGCTAAAAATATAGCACAAACGTCAAACTGAGCCAATTAATTTTGCGCAGTGTCATAGGGGGATTGGTACTGTAATCACAAATCATAAAGCATGTTGTATATGTATGAGCATGAGTAGCAAACATGTATTTTCATTTTAAAGCATGATATCTGGTATTACACTAGTTAAATCTGTTTGCAAGCCATGCTTTTAAATTGTCTTGCACTTCCTGGGTCACCTGGAGGGTGAAATTGTCCCTGTCCTTTCATTGGCTTCTTTCCTGTCAATAACCAATCAGCTGCTTCCTCTAGTGACTACCATGCTTTCAGCCAGTAACATGGCCCAGAGGACACTGCTGGCAATAACAGACTTCCTGGAAGGCACGCAAACTTAGAACTTAGTGTAGTACCAGATGCATGTTTTAAATGAAATTACGTTTCTTTAAAAAGTGCACAGTTCAGGCCTACGTATCTGTGCAAAATGGTTTATGGATTTTTTTTTTGTCAGCTACAATTAGCTAGCAATTACTTGCCAGTTGTTAATAAACACAAGCTCTTTTAATAAAGACATGCCATTCTCAAGAAATGTAATTGATGTAAAATGTTTTTAATAAGAGTACTTCAGAAATGACACATTGTGTGGTAGATTAGACAAGCTGGTTGAATTAGTGCATTCTAATTGGTGCCCGTTGAAATAACTTTTCATGATTTTGCTATTGTTATTATCAGCACTCACCCACACACGCACACATTGATTTTATCATACTGCCAATTTGTTGCCATGTTTTTTTTTTCTATATTTCTAAACAACCCTGGAGCACTTGTTCACACTCTTTCAAAAATATATTTGACGTACTATAATCCCTGCTGAACAGAAACTGTATGTTTGTAGAGCCAGTCTGGTGCTGCTGCTGTGTTAAATGCAACTCACAGCCAGTATTCGAGTCATTTCATTAGTGATTATAGCAAACACATTCCAGTATTCGAGTCATTTCATTGGTGATTATAGCAAACACATTTTTCTATTGTGCACTTTGTTATGCAAGTGTCAAATGTCCAGTTGTGAAAGACACACGTTATATTTTTATATTAAAACATGGTATCTGGTATTAGGTTAAATAAATCTCTGTTTGCAAGTCTTTCAATTTCATGGCTATTTCTTCTTGGTTATTGACAGGTAAAAAGGCATTTAAGGAGTGGGAATGAAGAGGAGACCAAGGAAGTGCAACACTAGCTGAAAGCATGGTTTGCAAACAAAGATTTCTTTAACCTGCTGTAGTACTACATTGTTTTTTTAAACAAATACCTGTTTGCTTTCTTGCAAATCTGCACATATTGTATGAGAGTGTGGCAGGATAGCTTGTGTGGTGAAGTCAGACCAGGAAGAAAGAACGGATACAGTACTGGGGTATGGAAGCGCTGAAGCGCAAATTTAATAATAAATGAGCAAAAAGTTTGAACAAAACAAAACACTTATACAAAGAAAACGGCACGATGGCCAAAACAAACAGGTAAAATAAATCAACAAGCAGCGTGCTGGTGTAAACCCAGCACGGGCAGCAATTGTTATTATTTTATGTTTAAATTCTCTGTAATTTAAATCTCTCATTCCACCGGGTTTTCTCATAGGCGAGGTCAACAGCCAGTTTGCCAACAATCACTTGCTGTTGACCATGCATTCTCACAATTTTAGTAGTCGCCAATTGATCTTACCCCATTTTTCTTCCAATCTGAAATATCCATTTGTATTTTATGCTCAGCTCACCGCTGCCACCCCCGTGCTGACTTGGGAGCAGCAAAAACGAACACATGCTGTCCTCCGAAATGTGTGCCGTCTGCCGAACGCTTCTTTTCACGCTGCAGGCCTGTCATAAAGCCAACCCAGGGCTACAGTGTCGGAGGACAGCGCAGCTCTGGGCAGCTTACAGGCAAGCCTGCAGGCGCCCGGCCAGTCTAAGGGGTCGCTGGTGCGCGGTGAGCCGAGGACACCCTGGCTGAACTAACCCCATCCAGGCTGCAAAACAATAATAATAAAACATTGTGTTTTTACCCCACCAAACCATACATTTAAATAATAACACAAAATAAACAAAATACACACAGGGGCGGGGTGTACACTATCACAGAGACCTATATAGCCAATTGAAGATAACAACAGAGCAGTTTTGGAATAATTTTGTTAGCAAGTAGTTCAGAAAGAGCATTTGTATGCTAACCAGGAAAGTGTTTCACATTTCTCCACTCATTTGAGAAAAGTATTTTCATTACTTCGAATTCAGTTGCCTCGGGTTTTTTTTTTTTTTTTTTTTACGGATGTACTTTTTATTCCAAATCATTAAACTTAGAAGTGTAGCGCAGCCACTTTCCTGAGGAGGTCATGCTGAGAAATGTGAGCAAAGCCGTGTCAAATGAATGGAAGTAAAGAAGATACAAGGAACCAGTCCATCAGACCACCATCTCAATTCAGTGATTTGAGTTGTTTTCTTATATTATTATTATATGATATATTTTCTATATATTATCTTATATACTATTTTATGAGGTTTGCCATCATTCTCTGTGGCTCTATGTTTTGTTCCTCCAATATTGAGTTATTATCATGTTTCTCTAAATCTGCCTTTACCTGGCTTTGAGCTTGTCTGGAACAGCCTTACTCATTCATAAGAACATTTACGAATGAGAGGAGGCCATTCAGCCCATCTAGCTCCGGTTCCTAGTAGCTGATTGAGGAACACCATTCAGATTATCCAGACAAGCTCGAACCCAGGTAGATTTAGATAAAAATGATAATAACAACATGGGAATAACAGAACCCTGAACCCCTCAAAGTCACTGCAAACACCATGGAATATCAAAGTCACTGCAAACGCCATGGAATATCAAGTGACTGCAAACACCATGGAATACCAAAGTGACTGCAAACACCAAGATATATCAAAGTGTCTGCAAACACCATGGAATACCAAAGTGACTGCAAACACCATGGAATATCAAAGTGACTGCAAACACCATGGAATATCAAAGTGACTGCAAACACCATGGAATATCAAAGTGACTGCAAACACCATGGAATACCAAAGTGACTGCAAACACCATGGAATATCAAAGTGTCTGCAAATACCATGGAATATCAAAGTGACTGCAAACACCATGGAATATCAAATTGTCTGCAAACACCATGGAATCAAAGTGACTGCAAACACCATGGAATATCAAAGTGACTGCAAACACCATGGAATATCAAAGTGTCTGCAAGCACCATGGAATCAAAGTGACTGCAAACACCATGGAATATCAAAGTGACTGCAAACACCATGGAATATCAAAGTGACTGCAAACACCATGGAATTCCAAAGTGACTGCAAACACCATGGAATATCAAAGTGTCTGCAAACACCATGGAATATCAAAGTGACTGCAAACACCATGGAATATCAAATTGTCTGCAAACACCATGGAATACCAAAGTGACTGCAAACACCATGGAATATCAAAGTGTCTGCAAACACCATGGAATCAAAGTGACTGCAAACACCATGGAATATCAAAGTGACTGCAAACACCATGGAATATCAAATTGTCTGCAAACACCATGGAATACCAAAGTGACTGCAAACACCATGGAATATCAAAGTGTCTGCAAACACCATGGAATCAAAGTGACTGCAAACACCATGGAATATCAAAGTGACTGCAAACACCATGGAATATCAAATTGTCTGCAAACACCATGGAATACCAAAGTGACTGCAAACACCATGGAATATCAAAGTGACTGCAAACACCATGGAATATCAAATTGTCTGCAAACACCATGGAATACCAAAGTGACTGCAAACACCATGGAATATCAAAGTGACTGCAAACACCATGGAATATCAAAGTGACTGCAAACACCATGGAATATCAAATTGTCTGCAAACACCATGGAATACCAAAGTGACTGCAAACACCATGGAATATCAAAGTGTCTGCAAACACCATGGAATCAAAGTGACTGCAAACACCATGGAATATCAAAGTGACTGCAAACACCATGGAATACCAAAGTGACTGCAAACACCATGGAATATCAAAGTGACTGCAAACACCATGGAATATCAAATTGTCTGCAAACACCATGGAATACCAAAGTGACTGCAAACACCATGGAATATCAAAGTGACTGCAAACACCATGGAATATCAAAGTGACTGCGAACACCATGTAATATCAACGGAAGCGTTCTTTAGATGGCTGTTCTTTCTATAAAGACACTGGCAGATCTACCTTGTGTTACATATATCTATGCAGCTCCTGAACTCCCCAAAACCACACATCCTTCTAAATAACAGCAATTCCCTGAGTTAGTCTGCTGCAGTACCTTGCCAGAGCTGTCATATTAAATTCAGCATTTAATGAAGCTTTGGAAACTCTGTATTTAAATGATTGACAGACAGGCAGAAATGTGCCTTGGGGAAACATGCATACACATCGGCCATTTGTTTCCAACACAGAATGTATCTACAAATGCTGTATTTAAATGTTTTTTAAACAAACCACAATAAAAATGTTCCGGACCTTTTAAAATCCTTCAAAGTCCAAACAGTCTGTTGTTCTAATCCAGGGTATAACTGGTCCAATTTAAACAGTATGCAACCTGCGCAGAGCTCTAGTCATATTCTGCAGGAAGTGGACTACTCCACTTTCTCTGGGGGTGTAGTCTCCCCAATGAGCTGTACTGTCAGTGACAGCTTACGGCACTAATAAACATAAATCACACAATTTCCCCATAAATTACATTTGCGGTGTAATCACGGTTGATGAACAGATACATTGCTATTGCGTTTGTAAAATTCACTATAAAATACAGTGACTGTCATAAAAAAAAACAATTAAAAATAAACAGCAGTTTATAAACAACAGTTTCTTCTCATCTCCTCCTACAGTGGATCTTACTGGCCAGGTGCCCGGAGCGCAAGCGGACTGCTGGGCTGGCCTTTGTTCTCCAGGGGCCGGGAGTTTACAGACATCTCGCTGTCCAGTTCCTGGGTGTGAACATATGATGCGCTTGTGGATCAGGAGGAAGCCCACTAACCTTCCAGTTATGAGCAACTCACCACAATAGCTCAGGAGAACTGAAGTTCAGTGGGTGTCCTCTAACACCACTGCTAAGCCAATAACCTCTTTACCCTGGGAGCTCCATAGTGGGTGCTGTCAAGCTACTGCCTTCTGGAAGACAAGCACTGCATGTCCATTTGAGCTCACTGGGCGTCTGGCCAGTAGGCTCCACTGTAGTGGAGAAACAGTCTCTGCTGATGTTGCCTCCCTAACCTGCGGGAGTGTCAAAGTCAATGCTCCCTGTGGAATCCGTAGCAAAAACCAGTAAAGGCACGACTGTGTGGTATGCAGGGTGACTCATCGAGTCAGTGGTGTGCAGTTCCAGGGATTACAAAAAACACAGTTCCTGCAATAAGAACCATGCAGAATGACTGCAAACATCATTGAAAGGTAAGGGGCATTAAAAAATAAGAGAAAATAGACAGAAAAAGCTATTCATACTGTGTGTATATATAGTCTGCAAAACACCGGTGATATTTTGCTTTAAAAATAGAGGAAAATTATAATTTGCAAAGAGTTATTCATTCTGTTGTGTCAGGTCTCAAACAGTAAGAAGGTAAAGTACTAGAACTGAAGCTTAAGAAAGAGACTGGGGTCTTTTTTCTACATTTTAAGATCCTAAGTGCAAATACAAGTTTGGAACTGCATCATAAACACAGTGTTGCATTGAATAGGCTAATACAGATGTGTTTATTAAGGCAAATATAATTTGTATTTAACTAAATAATTATTAAATCAGTTAGAACATATGCCGCACATTTAAAAACAGCACATAATTAGCCTGATTAAAAATGGAAATGATGTGTTGTGTCAGAATTTCGTTCCTCCTAACCTCTCTCAACAACCCCTTCCAGCACACAGCTGCCGGTATATATATAGTTGTCGAGGGATTAGCTGGTTGTCAATTACCTCGTCTATTCCTCGACCACATTCCGCACGTTTTTTAATGAGTGAGGTCGACAGCTAATTTGTCAATAAATGATCAGCTGCCGACCACGCATTCTCACAGAGACGAGAAGCAAACATCGTCCCTGCCAAACTACATTTAACTATAGAAATAAACACAAATACACTTAAGCACTAACAATAATACTACTAATAATACGCAAACAATACAAATAAACATGGGCAGGGTGTACCCCGTCACAGGCCTGAACCCTGGTGGTCTTGGAAGCCAGCAGGAGAACATGAACGTCCGCTCCTACATTAAAGCTCATTCAGATGCTCAGGGTTGGTGCATGTCAAGCTTTGAATGACAAGATCTCCAGTTCACATTGCTTTGTCAGATGCCACTTAATTTAGATGCAAAAGACATGTCTTACTCCTTGCCATTCACATTAATGCATTCATGCACAGTTTTTCTTAAAATTTTGAGTACTGTTAGAGAGCAAATGGCTACATTGAAGCCTTTGGAAATGATGAAAACTAATTTGTATTCTTGTTGATCATATATGGATCGTTCCATACCAACTCAACCAGAGCCGTTGCCTGACTGAGCCGGGTGATTTTTCTGGTCAGGGTCACTTTTTCACTTTACGTTGACCTTTGCCAGGTCACAGCTCAAAGGGGAAATTAAAAAAAAAGGTTAGCATTTCTAAACTCAGTGGGCCTGAAAACCCCCGGGTGAATTTTTGTAGCAAAATCTGAGACGGTCAGGCAACAAAATGCCCCTTTTCTGGTTGAGTTGGTGTGGAATGACCCCTATAGCAGGTGATACAATAGAGTCAATTAAGCAGACTGTTCTCTAGCTCATTTAATTATCAGATATGTTCATTTCTTGAAGAAACACCACTGAACAGTCTGTCTTTATTTACCAGTGACCCTTTTAAGTTTCTCATAGTAAAAGCAAAACTAAATAATAAAGCATAGTGAAAGCCTGTAAAGCATAAGTACAGCACTAAGAATTGTAAAGCACAGAGAGTTATGGAAAAGCATATTAAAAAGCATGGCAAGCTATGGTAAACTATAGTAAATGCATGGTATAATCATGGAAAAACCATGGAAAACTCCCAAAATAGCACGGTAAACTTTTCTAAAGAGAGATTTTGTTTTGGTGAGATGGTAAGGCTCCTCACTGTTAGTTGTCCTTTATTGTTTCGTTTGCCAACACCACATTTCATCAATTATTTTACCCCTGTTCAGTTATGTTCCCTCGCCACAGCAAGCCCCCACAACAACTCTGGAGAACTGAAGGTTCAGTGGGCGTCCTCCAATCCCCAGGCTAATCACCTCTTTACACCCAGGAGCTACACCGTGGATGTTGGCAAGCTACCGGCCTTTGAAGGACAAAGGCCAGCCCTGCAGATGTCCACATAACTTTCAAAGTCCTTAGCTTTTCAAATATTGTTTTTTGTTTGTGTTAAGGTTCTGTCAGCTGAGTTCTGTAGCTGTTTTAGTAACAAATACATCATTAAGAAAGCCCATTAGTTCTTACAGTTACTAGTGAGTGTTGCAGGGGGACAGGCTAATGGTTACATTCTGGTGTACCAGCTGAATTTAGAGAAAAGAAATGTTTGAGAGCTCTATAGAGGTCACAGGCTGTGACGGCTGAAACAGAAAATGATATGCAAACTGATTTTAAACAATGCATTAGTTAAGATAACTGTGACATTTCAGAATAAAATACTCTTTAATTTTACAAACTGACAAGTTTGAATCATATCACCACATTGTTTAGTACTAGTGTAAAATTACTAAGTGATTTTATCATTTTAAAATAGTACTTTGAATTAAAGGCTTTGAAAATATACCCCTTCAGTTCTTATAGTTTTATGACTGAATGTTTAAAGGCATAAATGATTCGTAGAACTATAACTATAAAAACCAGCAGCAGTACTATCAGATGAATGTCTGTATCTGCAGGATGCAATCTCATTACCTGTATGAGTTAGAAAAAATAATTGATGAGATGAAAAGCAACTATATCTATTTCCTACTGAGTTGTCTAATGCTTTTTTTCAGGTAGGAGATGATAGTCTGAGAAGATGGATGGATTGTTTATTCATTGGGCCACTTCAGGTATAAACAACACGATTCATCCTCTCCAGTTCCTTCATCTCATTTGCTACCTGAGAAAGAGACATGGAAAATAATTAATAAAAGCATTAATGGGGAAAATCATCACTGTAATAATCACTCACCTCACCTGACTGGGGTTCTTCATTGGAACATCATGAAACCTGTTAATTGCAACAGGTTTCGCCACTTTGAGTTTATCAGTTGTTTCTGACCAGCTGTGCTGATGTCATGATTGAGTGAGGAGGAGATACTGGTATCCAAAGTCAGTAGGAAAGAGTCAGGTATGATTTACACCCGTTTCATTTGCTGTGATTTTCCTTAGCTTGGCTGTCCCCAGCCACATTTGGTCAGCTGCTGGTCAGAAGCAAGGAATAATTGAAAATGATCACATTAATTATCAAAGCCCCTGCAACCCGCTGCACAATTGACAGGTTTCATGATGATAAAAAAAGTTAAAAAATAAGTTACTCTAAAACATGAGTGATTTATTGCAGTATTTAATAAACATTGAAAAGGAGGCTGTGTGGTCCAATGGTTAAAGAAAAGGGTTTGTAACCAGGAGTTCCCTGGTTCAAATCCCACATTACTCACTGTGTGACCCTGAGCAAGTCACTTAACATCCTTGTGCTCCATCTTTTGGGTGAGACACTGTTGTAAGTGACTGCAGCTGATGCACAGTTCACACACCCAGTCTCTGTAAGTCGTCTTGGATAAAGGTGTCTGTTAAATAAACAAATAATAATAACAATTTGTGTATATTTTGGAGTTTAAAAATCAACTCTCTCATTAAATAGCAATACACAAACTTCTTATTCTTGTTTAAAGGTTTCTTCAAGGGGTCCCTGAGTGACCCCCCTGGTAAAAGCATGGCCGCATGGCGTGCAGGGTATCATACAGCCAGACAGCACTGGTTCGTGTCATCGCTGGGGATTCTGGAGGGAGCATCACATTAACCTTGGCGCTACCGCCGGTTAGGGAGGCAAAACCAGCAGGGACTGCTTCTCTTATTCACGCTACAGCGGGACCTACCGGCCAGGCATCTAGTGAGCTCGGGCAGACACCTGCAGGGCTGGCCTTCGTCCCCCAGATGCCAGTAGCTCGCTGACATCTGCTCTCGAGTTCTGGGGTGTAGAAGAGGAATCTGGCATGGTCGTGGGATCGGAGGACACTCACTGAACCTTCAATCCTCCTGAGCTGTTTGGGGAATCGCTGCGGTGAGGGGAAAAGTTTCATATTTTTCAAAGATTTTGTTAAACCCTTTCATTGCTAAGAGCTCTTGTTGTTTTACTCTCAGAATGTGCCAATGACAAGAGATCCCATCATTAATATATTGTTAAACATAATGCATTTGCTCTGACACTCCTGCAGGTTAGGGATGCAGTCATCAGGGACTGAGTGACCTTCATGCGCTACAGCAGACCTTACTGGCCAAGCGCCTTGTGAGCTTAAAGCGGACACAAGCAGGGCCGGCGTTTGTCCTCCAGGGGCCAGTAGCTCACAGATCTCTGCTGTTGATCTCCTGGGTCTAAAAAGGCAATAGGCTTGAATCAAAGGACGCCCACTGACCTTCAGTTCGCCTGAGCTGTTGTGGGTGTTTCAGCAGTGAAGGACCATAATTGAACATTGGGGAGCAAAATAATTATAGGACAAATAATATTATTGTACTGTTGATTTATTGGGCAACTCATCTTTCATTTCTGGGATGGTGAAACAGATGCTGCTGTTCTGGTTGTAGTTTTGAAATACACAGTTGGACATTTGTCCAGGTGATAAGATTAATGGATGTGTTATGAAAGACCACTGAGACTGATGTAGATTGTAATTCTAAGTCTGTGTGGTGTGTATGTGCATGTGAGTGTGTGTGCGAGTCTGTGCACGTGTGAGTCTGTGTGTGTATGTGTGCATGTGAGTCTGTGTGTGTGTGCATGTGCGTGGGTAAGCATGTGTGCGTGTCTGTCTGTGTGAGTCTATGTGTGCGCGTCTGTGTGTGTGTGTGTGTCTGTGTGCGTGTCAGTGTGTGTCTGTGTGTGAGTCTGCGTCAGTCTGTGTGTGTGTGTCTGAGTCTGTGTGTGAGTCTCTGTGTGTCAGTCTGTGTGTGTGAGTCTGTGTGCGTGTGTGTGTGTGTGTGTGTACCCATACAAACAGATTGATGGTTCTTTCTCAATACCTCATAACTTGAAAACATTTGGGAACCTATATTCTTTCAGAATTGTCTTTGCACAGTAATGCTAGAAGCATTTCACGTGTAAAAGAACAAAGGTGAATTATTGGGGTCCTTCATTTTATTATTTATTCAATGGATTAAAACAAACTAAAAACAGTTAAGTTTTAAATCGGAAACCAGATTTAATTTTGTATTAAACAGCAGAAGCGTAACATTTTAATTATTTAAATTATAACCCCAAATAATATCAATTTACTACCAATGCAGTATGGCTGTGTGGAAGAAGTGTTCTTCAGTTTACCACAATTTCTGGAATGGCAACTTCCAAAACTGGTAATGAAATTCAATGGGTCAGTTGCATGTTTTTCAGTATAATGAAGTGTCCCACTTGGTAGTAAATAGATAATATTTGGGGTACCACTGGACTTGTGGGACAGATTTTTTTTAATTCAAATAGTTTAATTTAAAGAGGAGATGATGATCTGCTCTGTGATACCAATATATTTAGTGAAGAGGGGCCTTAGTGGAAAACAAAGAGCTGATCAAAGCCTCACCCCTCATCTACATTCCTATATTTAGTAACTAACATGCTGGGGTACCACTGCACTTGTGAGATGACTTTCTCCTTACAAATGATTCTATTTAAAAATGAGACCATTATCTATGCAGCGATACTAAGATATTTAGTAAGTAGGGGTCTGTGTGGGATACAGCAGGTGATGAAAGCCCTGCCCTTTAACAGCTGCTGCTCCTGTCAGGCAGGCGGGGCAGCGCATATATATTAGATAATATGGGTTTGCGTTCCTTGTAACTCCCAGCAGGCTACATATAATTGTCAACATGCACCAAACAGAATACAATTACAAAAACCTTATCAGATTACTTGCTAAATATATTCACAGAAATATATATTTTTTTAAAGCACGACCAAATAAAAGGGAAAATCAAATCGGCAGAATTTATTTAGCAATTTGACTTGACTCGATCATTTAAGGCAGTGATTATTATTATTGTTATTATTATTATTATTATTATTATTATTATTATACAAAAGCTGATGGAAAACAGACACGTTTTTCTTAGTAGTTCTGTTAGAAGACTTGCTTTTGTAATGTCTTAGACTGTATTTCATATCTTCCAGTTCAGAGGGGAATCATATACAGTACCTGTCCCACTGCAACACATCCTTCGGATTAGACGTAAAACCAAGGTCCTATAGCAGTCGTGATGCACATTTCACCCCCTAGTCTGCAAGTCTTTTTGGATAAGTGTCTGCTAAATGACTAATTAATAATAATAATAATAATAATAATAATAATAATAATAATAATAATAATAATAATATGCTGTCTCTAGCGGATGCTAGAAATACATCCTTAAGAAATAGAGCAGATATGGTACATCTTACATCCACTAGGGGCAGAGTGCTGCAAGGGATAGGATACTTGTTTACAGCTTTGTAGCACCTGTGCTTAGACATGTTTGAGAGCTCTATTGAGGCCACAGGGGTGCTTGAAACGTTTTAAAAAGTCACAACAATAAGAATGTATAGAAAGCTAAACAAGAAGAAGAATACTTTAGTCAATAACTGATATTCCTTACAGTTCTATTACATTTGAATAACCAACAAGCGATTGTTTTTTTGCATATTTAAAAATAAAAAGTGTTCTGGTGCTCACTTTAATTCCAACAAGAAGCACATGTTAGCACACAGCTGCAATCAATGACCAAACACTGGGATTCTGTATTCTGGAATGTAAGCAAGTCTATGACAATGCCAGAGGGACTTCTCAGCAAAATAAGATGAATTCTATCTGTGGAGGAACAAAGAAATCAATTAAACTCCAGCGTACTGTCACTTGTGCTCTTTATAGTTTAGAGCGATTGTTTCGGGTAATTCGGTGTTAAGAAGATTATCCAAGCTCAATCGCTGTGTCTAGATTACTACCCCCAATCTACAGTAAGATCCTAAAATGGATTTTTAAACAGAGTGGATTTCTAACATTTAAGAGACATGCATAATTAATACAAAGGACACTGCTTTATATGTGTCAACCTCAAAAGGCTTGCCATGATTACTGTCTTCCTTTGCAACAGGGGCTGTGCTGATCCCCTGGGTTCCTCTGGTCATTCGAGAATGATCTGCCTTTCTATTTTGTTAATGAGATAAGCCATTGGTCCACTTGATCCCTGTTCCTCTTAAACCAAGCCAGATTTAGCAAATCTTTAGGGGCTGCAGTCAGTGTCAGAGTTGCTTACCTATTGTTGAATGGTAAACCTACCCAGAGATTTGTTGATTATTGATCACCATGGCTTTTATTTTGCGATTTAAGCGTTAATGAATCGATTAATTGTCCAAGTCCCTATTTGGAGCCTTGTAGCTGCTTGTTTTTAGACTAAAGCTGTTCTGTTTGTGTTTGTTTAGTGGTGAGAAATGGCACAATCACAGTGCAACAGAGCCAGGCTCATCTGCATTTGTGGTTTTAGAGCTTTTAACCTAGTTTTTGCCTGTGAATTTCATGTTCATGAAAAAGGGCCAATGGTACATAGGTGTAATTTGTCTGGTGGTCTTAATTCTGTGCAGATCAGTGTGATCAACATCACAGAACTGAATGGCCCAGGACTGAATGGCAGGCTGAGGGTGTTCAGGTGGGGATTGAGGCTGTCTCCTGCTCTCTCTCTCTCGGAGCTGTGAGATAGAAGCTCCCATGTAGCCAGTACCATTGTCCCTTTTTCATGAACATGAAATTCACAGGCAAAAACTACAAAATTATGCAACATCTGCTGCAGTGTTGTACTTGTTTATACAAACTCCCCTACTTGACAATATGGGCCAAATATTATGTTTTTTTATGAACGACAGATTAGTCATTTTAAGATAGAGCGGGGGTGCATTTATTTTATTGTATTTGTTTTAAATGCATAATTAAATTTAAATAAAATAAATCAAAACAGTAAAGCCTCGCACAACATAAATCAAAGCAGACACTGCATAACAGTGCTTTAATTGAATTGCATAAAAATTAAAACTTTAAGAGGAGAGAAAAAGAAAATGCTAATACATCTGTGTTAATGAGGCATATTACTGTAAAAATAATACTCTGTCTTTAAACTCGGGGCGTTCAATTCTATACCATAACTTACATATACCGTTTTAAAAAAAAAAAAAAATACATTTTTTTATATTAGCCAAACTGACTCATTTACCTCCATGCTCAGAATCTTACTTACCAAAGCAACACATTCCCCTTCAAGCAAATAGCTTGAAATTATTTGCGCAAGGAATACAGTATGTGGCATATTTTGATGACTTCTCGTACATACTAATTGTGACCGATTCATACGCAGTGAGCTACTTCTATCCATTTACTGTTAAATGCTTAACATAAAGAAACAAGTAGCTGCAAATTAAACTCAATTAGGGTACTAGATTAATTAATTTAAACAACAAACCCGTAATTATACTCTCTTTCAAGCCTTTTTTTTATATCCCAAATGAAATTCTACTTCATATCTTTATCTCCGCTTTCTCTCCTGCAAGCGAAGGAGGTGGTCGGGGACGCGCCCTAGAAGAAGGGGCGCCGTGGACGAGCTATGACTGAGGGGTTGTCGGGGACGCGCCTGGTAGCGCGCGTCACGTTGCCGCGGTTTGCGTCTGCTAAAATGAGATCTGAAATCCCAGTCAGTTTATTCAGTACATACAGATAGGGATTAAAGCGACCAGCAGAAACTCACTGAAACTGAGCACCAAGCACAGGAAAACCGTGGGACTGGTTTGAGGAGAGACAGAGATATCTCTTTTGGATGGGATAACCGCAAAGTAAGAACCTAAATCTGTCAGTTCATTAAAGCAATGAACTTGAACGTGAAAGAGTTTAATTTCTTACTGAGGTGGAACTACACCACACTCTACAGCTTTCTGTCTGGCAAGATTAAACTGCTTTGTATGTAGTATAGATGTAAGAGAAGTATTACGCAAAACAACTACAGCTGGAAGTAGAAACACAGAAAGAAAGGCAAAAACCAATGCCGACGTCTTCAGTGGTTTTGTTGACATTTTTAAATTCAATTTAAAAAGAGAATAGTTCTGAGCCTGGTGTGCACTCCCGAGTCGAGTGGGGCTGAGGAGTGGATTTCACGCATTGCTGAGTGGATGTGTCGCTGCCGTCTCGCACTGTGGAACTTTAATAAAGACTGCTGGCCGCGGGTGGCTCGCAGAGGCACGCGCCGTGGAACCCACAGCACAAGCACTCACCGGGCTCGACTCCCTAGTGGAAATCAAAGTTGGCTTCCGTTGTTTGAAACACAGATTTATGATCCAGTCACTGCGGCAGCGGATTGCATTGCTGTGGGCAAAGTTATAAACATTGTTGGATACTGATGTTGCAACACGGGACGGCCAATTTATAATTTGCTGAGCTTTGAAGCCGTGGTTTCACCGTTACTGTCGAAAACCGCAAGTCAATACCGAAGGAAGCATTAGGGTATCATAAAACCACAGGTTGCAACCTGTGCTCGTTGGAATTTACACGTATGGTTAACGGGGTTTGAAATTACTACCCCGCGCTTCCCTCAAAATGGGATTACCTGTTTTTAAATAGATTTACATTTGCAACTCTTGCATGTGCTGTACATGGTAAATAAAGACCGTTCAACAGAAAATAACATCACAGAGAGAAAGCCTAACAATAATCACTCACGTCTTACTTCTGCATTGTCATCAATTATTTCATTATTCAAAACACGTTTACAGAAGAGAAGGTCGCTTGATAATATTATATTACGGTACTGTGGATTTACTGCAATGACTACGATGCGCATCCGAAGACTTTCCCGAGGAGCTGTCTTGCTGTCTGTCACTGCGCTCATAGCAACGGGTAAGTGCACTTTTTAAACTGAACAATTCCACCGTATGAGAAACACGCACCGCCGGGAAATGAATGTCATTGCAATGTCGGGGTTGATACTTGCACGGGCTACAGAACTGCTTAATAATTTGGGTCTTAAAGTTTCCATCTGTGTACGGGATGGGAAGAGGTTCCTGGCTAGGTTACATCCAGCGAGCAGCTACTATTCTGCCTTCTTGAACATCTCCATTGATTTTGCTCGTGCATTTCAGCAATAGGGAGCGACAATGATTGAAGTGAGCGGTGACCCTATGTAATTATGCCCCTGCTCATTCACGTCCTTGTTTACTTCATTTCTCTTTTTAACTTCTTTATGCATTGGAGATTCTGGAGCTGCTGTTTCTTATCTATGTAACCTTTGAATGTATCATTCATTATTATACTATGTTCAGTGTTTAGAATACGGCCATGCAATTTCAATTACAACATGGGGTAGGGGTGTATGGGGCAGACGTGTGAGATGCTAACGGGATTCTTACACATTGTATCCCGCCATGGTGGCGCGCCAGTATTGAAAGTGACAGAGCTGCACCCCCCACGTACACACAAAATAATGTTTTACACTAACGCTGCTAAAATGTGTGTTATATTTTAGGGGGGGGGGGGGCAGTGTGGGTAGAATGGCAGATAGATGTCAACATTCTTTTTATATGTTAAAATATAATTATAATGTAGTATTATACTTGAACATTTAGATAAATAAAATGTAAACGTACGTGAAAAAGTGTTTTTGTTTGGAAAATGAATATGTACAGAACATGACCTGTTTATTAAATTTAGCTGTACAGAAAAATAAAACAGCTGCTCTCGCAGATAAAAACAAACAAACAAAAAAAGAGTTGGATTTTTTCTTGCTGTAAAACTAGCTGCAGTTTATTCAATATTGTTCACCTGCTTAACCTCACTAAGCATAATAATCGACACGGTTGTTTTGTCTTATTGGTAAATCAATCACCAGGGCGAAACCTTTTCTGCAGATCTTGCGGTGGCTGCTGTCCACTGCCAAGTGGCATCGGTGTTCCAGTGTGAGGGGCGTCAGTTTATTAAGTGGGAATTCTGGGCGCAAAAACATTGACGAGTAAATACAATTTTAGAATTAAAGTAAAGGCATGTCGTTTAAAGGAAATGTACAAATAGGTACATCTAATAATAACAGTAAAGACAGCTACCCGATATAGTGAAACACCATGATAAAGATTCTAGTGACTTGACATGAAGCATCTACTGTATACGGGCCAGTTAGGTCTCATTAATGCGGGATGCAGTGAGTTCAAGGCGTTTGCAATCTGCACAGCAGTACAATAAATGACGCTGGTTTTGCAGCACACGACCTTGTACTATTAAACGTGCACTTTTATTTGAAGTAGATTCAATAATAATCTGCTTATAGGTGTTGCGAGTTTGTGAAAGTTTCTATCGAAGGTAGTTTTCTGGGCACCAGTAGACAATTCGACCCAGAGAGAAAGAGATTGTGTACTAAGCCGTATTTTTCTGAATCAAAACAAAGGAACAATATAGTTATATTGGTATTGAACGTGACAGAATTGTTCAATAATATTATATTTTTTTGAAGGGAACGGGATGCAGCAGTAAAGGTCGACTCTTTCTATTGTATTTTAGAACAGAGGGCTTTGCGTATCAATAGCTTTATCATTAAATGGCCGTAAATTTAAACTGTATGTTGTATTTCTCTGCCAGTAAATTCCATGTTTGAATATGGGACAGGCATTTTTGTACCCACAAAACCACCCAATTCTTAAATGGGTTTACCCATTCTACAATGCTTCAAGTGATTCTTGAACGGGTTGGGTTTACCGGGACTAGAAACATTTACATACATGTTCCTGTATGGAAGGATCAATTATTCATAGTATAGTGTCATTATACTGGCAGTACAGTTGCTGTGTTATTATACGTTTTCCGAATATGGAAGACGGTAGTCCAATATTTTATAATGTTGTTATCCGGTCAGACTGTATTTGGGTTTTTCCTTTTTTCTTCTGACTTTCAGTAAACTGAATATATATATATATATATATATATATATATATATATATATATATATATATATATATATATATATATATATATATATAAGCTACATTTGCAGCAGCAGCTAGTAAACTGAATCAATGAATACCATTATTTAAATAGAAAATCCCCCCTTGGCAGTAAAATGTGACATGGAAAGCTTTGTAAGATAACTGTGCACAATGGCCGCGGTCAAGGACTGATTTATATTGTAACCTTTCAACCTTTTAGCATTCATTTCTCTTACTATTCACATAGTCCATACTCCTTTATCCAAAGACATGGAGTGTAATGTCACAGCTGGGAAATCATGCTCTGCTTTCACTTGGGCTTTGGTCACTCAGTTGTTCAGTATAATGTGCTGTCTTGGAGTAACTCTTCTGTATTTACTACACTTTTAACGCTGGGACTTGTTCCTTTAGATGGTCCATGGGTCCAATCACAACTAAGAAACATGATAATAGTAAAATTAATTACATTAAGTTTGTTTTTTTCTGTGAAAAAGTTGCAGTTAAAAGAAAGTGTGATTGCACTCTGTCGGAAGTGCTAAGATTAAAAAAAAGCATGTTTCCCTAAATTAGTAAAATGCTTATGTCTAAGTAATCCTCTTTACAACCGACAATATTGCTCACACAAAATGCCCCCTTAGTGTCTGGAAGGTCTGTAAATTGTGCCTCGAAGATTTTAGACATTCTGCTACCCTGTGCTCCACATGCACCCACTGCCATGCCTCTTCAGAATGCTGTTAGAGCTTTCTGCATTACTGGCAGACTGTTTGCAATTGTGCTGCTCCTATAGATTTATAGTGCTGCAGGGATCATGTCACATGGTCAGCCTCATTTGCATCTCTAGCATATAGAGTAGAGTCATTGTCTTAAAAAACAAATAGTTCTGAATTGTTTTTACTACAAGCACTTAAACCCAGAAGCAAATCATGTGTTTTAGAAACGCAAATGATATTTTTTTTTTCTTCAGAAAAAAGTTTGCTGATGACAATTTAATAAATAGCTATGAGAATTTAGCCCAATGTCTGCCTCTTTATAGAAAATGTGATATCTACAAAGTGATGGTAATGCATATTAGATTTCCTGGAATTATTTTGTAAGCTGCCTGTACTTTAAAAGATTTATTACATCTGTGTGTCATGATTTGGCAGTGAGAGGCATATTCATAAAAACAGATGCCTACAGCATCTTGGTCTAAAGGGAGTTCTGCATTGGGGAAGTAAATTAATAGTAAAATTAATTAATCAGAACAGAAAATAGGAGGCACTTTTTTACACAAAGAATTGTGAGGGTCTGGAACCAACTACCCAGTAATGTTGTTGAAGCTGACACCCTGGGATCCTTCAAGAAGCTGCTTGATGAGATTCTGGGATCAATAAGCTACTAACAACCAAACGAGCAAGATGGGCCGAATGGCCTCCTCTCGTTTGTAAACTTTCTTATGTTCTTATGTTCTTAAATCTTCTGGGGATAGTCCACCTGATCTCGCTTCAGTGACCCCCCGACTAGGCCAGGCAAAGAATAGTGTGGCTGGGCTTCACCTCCAGGGGTTCAGTAGTGTGGCAACAATCTTTGCTTCGTTTGGTGAAAATAGGCTTTTGGCTTGACAGCAGAAAGGGAGATCGGCAGTTGAACTTTACACCTCCAGAGTGATGAGTGGATTTTAGCGGTGAGGGGACATTCAGGGAATCTCAAACGGGGTTAAAACTGATAACAAAATGTCTATACAAATTCTTGTTTTTACTTTATGCACATCATGTAGCTAAATTTACATTAGTTATTTTTCTGTTATGTCATAAAAAGTGACCAGATCATTTGTGACATGCTACAACACAAATATATTGTGTTGTGTATGATTTAAAATAAACTATGTAAAAACGTTTATATTCTCAAAATACCAAATATATTTTTGAAATTTTGTCTTAGATAAAGACATTTTAATAGAATAATTTTAAAAAGACTTTACAAAAAACCGGAAACTTCTCTACCAGGGACGCGCTCCATACTGCCGACCCCTGTATTGTAAAGTAATCAATTACAGTGCCTTCAGATTTCCACTTGTTATCGCTACGCCCATGACAGAAATACTGTATCTTGGACTTTTATTACCGACCCATTATTACGTTTTTTAGAAATGAGAAATTTCAACGTGAAGTTGTATTTTTCTCCTTTAATTTCTGTATGCTTTGGGATTTACACTTCAGATAATTCAGCCTGTACCCTACTGCTTTATGTGCTCTGAGATATCATGATTTAGAACACTTCAGTAGAGCTAAAAGACTTTATTTATGACCTGTCCACATTGGCTGCTCGGGTACTGATTTCTTTGAGCTCCTAACTGTGCAGCAGTATAGCCATGCATTCTGTATTTCAACGATTGTAATCCTAAAGACTTGCTGTAGAGGGCTTAGCACTCGCACTAGCTCTGCATCCCTTCCTGGGTTTCAGAGCCCACCTTGTTTAGATATATTATTGAAATGACCAGGTCCTGAACAATCAGTCCCCTGCTAATCTGCTCTGAATGAACGGATCACACTTCTCATCACAGCATGAGCAGGTCGCACAGGTCTGTGAGTCGGTTTACTCATTGGAGTTGACATACAGCTATAAGGGAGGACCAGTTTAACAGGAAACTCCTGGGTCCTGATCATTTCTACTTAATTGAACGTTCTGAAAGCCAGGGCTGGGTGTACGGCTGGTATGAGTTTCAAGCCATGAGGATACTGTAAACACGTATATCTCCTCTTATAATACTATACTCCCTGCAGGCCACATGCGGCTCTGAGTAGCCAAGGTGTTGTTGCATCTGTAGACTACATACATGCTGTTATGTTGAGCTTGTCTTAGAAGGCTCCACTTTAACAGAGGTACATTCAGCAATTCATTTCCTAATCGAATATGGACCATATCCAATGCATTGCGGACATTATTATTAAAAAGGAAGAGGCAAAAAAAGTGATCTTCATAAAAACCTTCAATTACAACTGAAATCATGGGCACATTATATCTTAATATATGAAGAAGAAAGTTTGTCTGTCTGTCTGTTCCTTTATGCATTCGGACCCCGCAGGAGACAGTGCAACCAAACTTTGCATGGCCTCCTCTTTCATTATTATTATTTATTTATCAGCAGACACCCTTATCCAGGGCAACTTACAATTGTTACAAGTTATCACATTATTTTTACATGCAATTACATTATTTTTTACACATTATTTTTACATACAATTACCCATTTATATAGTTTTTTTTTTTTTTTACTGGAGCAATCTAGGTAAAGTACCTTGCTCAAGGGTACAGCAGCACTGTCCCCCACCTGGGATTGAACCTACAACCCTCTGGGTCAAGAGTCCAGAGCCCTAACCACTACTCCACACTGCTGCCCTTTCATCCAGGGGAAGGTTGAGGGCCATGTTTGGATCAAAAATTTTGACCCCCGGGGTACTTTATTTAGTGTATCTCAAATTTAAAGAAACCCACAAAACCAAAAAAATTAAAAGAACACAAATTAAAAAATGGCAAAAAACAAACCAAAAAATAGTTTAGAAAAAAAAGGGAAAGGGGTCAGAGCGCATTGTGCGACACCCAAGATCGGTAACTTCTAGGAAACTGTAAGGCTACTGTTCCCCAATTTGTCATGCATGAAATATTGCAATATTGAATTTCTCCAGGCAATGCTAGTAATAATATAATATGCATTGAGAAAGCATGAAAGTCTTCTCTACATCTGAAAACATGCCTGTGGTAGCAATATAATATAATATATACAGTATGTGGGACTCCAGCTAGGGCAGTTGTTAATTCACTGTTACATTTCTAGCAGTTATTGTAGCAACAGTTTTGTTGTTACTGATGTGGCCCAGCACATGTCTGACATAAACAGAATTCTTTATAAAACCAGCGACACCTCCAAGTCTATGCAGGATAAAAAAAAATGTTCAGTAATTGCGCCTTATTTGAAGAATTGCTCAATTAAATCCTTATTAACTTGGTTTTGTTCTTTATTGTCAGACCTTGCATGAAGCACTGTAGTCATGCTGTATAATAGTTTATAAAAAGACATCTAATTTGAAACTCTGTGCTTTTTTCCATTAGTGTACAAGAAATAACCCGTCGGCTGTTCGAGGCAACCCTTTTTCCCTTTCTTTCATCGGCATAATAAAGGGAAAGGACTCCAAGAATCTTTCTACAGTGTTTGCTAGGATTTTCCTCCAGCTATCAGAGGTGGCTTCTCCTAGTCTTGATCAGGTCTTTGTGGTTCTGAACTGCTTTTGAATATTTTTAGCAATGTTAGATGGTGCGTCAATATTTGTGTAGGTATTGTGACTTAATATGCTTGGAAAAACATCATAACCGGATAAATGGTGCGGGTCCCTGAGTGGTGTGCAGGGTGAGTCATGCAATCAGGGGAGCGCAGGTTCCTGGCTGTACTTTGCCGGTCATCACTGGCATTCCAGTGGCAGCATTGACTCTGGCGCTCCTGCAGGTTAGGGAGGAAAAATTGGTTCCTCCTCATAGTGCTACAGTAGACCCCACTGACTAGGCTCCCAGTGAGCTCACAAACAACTGCAGGGCTGGCCTTTGTCCTCCAGGGGCTGGTAGCTCGCTGACATCCGCTCTCGAGAACCTGGGTGTAAAGAAGCAGTCAGTGTGGTTGTAGGATTGGAAGACGCCCACTAAACCTGAGCTGTTGTGGGGAATTGTAATGAAGTATTCCAAATTGGGGAGAAAATCGGCTGCAAAACAATGTACGTTTTTGTATTTATAAAGAACGAAAAAACAGACCAAATGGGTTCTTTGACCATTTAGAAAAATGGATTAACTGCTGGGAGCAATGAATATATAAGGGGCTACATGTTGTAGTCTGCAGTAAATCAGCCAGTTGAGAGAGTGAGTACCCAACCATGCAGAAAGACAGGGAAAGTGCCCAAACTCAGGTTATTAAAGTGTGACAAATGCACAGTTTCCACTATCTTCCCAAGTTAATTAAAATATGATTTCTTGGCTTATTAAATTAGGACAGAGAAAGGCCAAGCTGGGGGGAAGTTTACAGTGACAATTATAACTATCCAAGTTAGACGCAGACATGTGTTCGTGCTGTTTTACAAGAGTGCCAAGAATGTCATGAAATCTTATGAGTACGACAGGGCAAGCTATTGAAGGACTGCATGTACAGTGCGTTTGTAATTCCTATAGTAAGCATAGTAACATGGTTTACGATATTTGTACCCTATTGTATCTTTCTTCTCTGTATTTCATTGTCTTCTATTCTCAATATATTGTTACTTTGCTTTACTACGCTTTGCTATGCTTTTACAATTTTCTGTACAATAGATTCCAATTTCTTTGAAAGCTTCACATTTGAGACCTATGTAATGAATGCATGTGCCTGGCATAGAACATTTATGGAACTACAGTGCTACCCCGTTATAATGCGACCCGTTATAGTGCGGAATCGATTATAACACTGTAAAGTCGTGGCTCCCATTTACCCCGTAATGCATTTTGACTCACAAATGTTGGGTTTTATTGTTGTTTTACATTATCGTATTTAAACCCATTTAAGTTGAAACTGGGACCTATAGTACTTATAAAGCTCCCCTGTTTTTTTCTTTTCTAAAAGTAAAAACAAATTGTTAATGTTACAATACAAGTACGAAACAATAAAAGTGTGTATAAACATCCTTGGATTCTGTGCTGTTTATTTACAGTTTATTATAAAAAATATACAATTTAAATAAGAGTGGTGTAAGCTGGGGAGCAATAAGCTTGTCTCAGCCAGGATTGACTGATGTCCGTGTAGGCCGGGACATGAAAGCCCACATCAACACAGACAGAGCTGACAGCTGACTCGGACAACCTGCTTCGCCTGGGTCGCCGGGCCTCTGCTTTGCCTCGGTCGCTACACTGTGGCCGGAGCTCCATGAAGGGAGCTGCCGCCATGAAGAAAGGGGGAGGTCAGGAGACCAGCTCCCCAGCCGCATTTCCGTGGCAGGAACACGGTGGCCGGAGCCCCACGGAGGGGAGCTGGCGGCCACAAAGAAGGGGGGAGGTCAGGAGACCAGCTCCCCGCAGCAGTTTCGCTGCCAGAATTGGGTGGCCGGAGCCCCACGGAGGGGAACTGCCGGCCATGAAGAAGGGGGAGGTCAGGAGACCAGCTTCCCCGCAGCAGTTTCGCTGCCGGAGATTGTGTGGTCGGAGCCCCATGGAGGGGAACTGCCGGCCATGAAGAAGGGGGAGGTCAGGAGACCAGCTCCCCAGCTGCACTTTCGCTGCAGGATAGTGTGGCTGAAGCCCCGAAGAGGGAGCTGCCAGCCACGAAGAATGGGGGTGCCAGACATTCCACCATGGCCACCCCCAGAAACAACTTGCTTCCCTCTTCCGGGACTTTGGGACTGAGGGGGAGGTGGCCATTGAGGCCATGTGTGCTTTGCACAAGGGGGTATATGTGGCAAAGTGCCCCCTGTGTATTATATGTTACGTGTTGTGTGTAAATGTTGGTGTATAGTCATCGGTACACGGATATAAACGGGTCTGTGTTTCATGTGTGATTTAAAAATGTAGATTTGTATTTAGGCACGAGGAGGGCACAAATCACTTCACGTGCTGGTTAAAATGTAATGTGTGGTCACGGGAGTGCACTTAATTATTCACGCAGTTGTACCGAGATTCCAATTGAATGATTGATTAGCAATCGAGTCTCGGTACAACTGCATAAAAACAGCATGTTTTCACTCACTCGGGGTTGTGTGTTCGGTGAGTGGAGAATGGGATTGGAGACGGAGGTAATTGTTAATTGTCAAGAAAATAGAAGCTCACCGTGTTTGTCTGTGTAGTCCGTTTTTGGCCGCAAGTGCCGTGTCCTGTGTTTTGTGTGTTTCTGTTACAACCGTTTATTTTCTGTCTGTTTATTTATTAAACGCTGAGCGAAAGCATTCGCTCAGCTCCACAAAACTCCATCTCTCTGTTGTTTTTGTTCCTGCTTCTGCCGTGACGTCACCGCCCAGTCATCCTGTCACAGTCTTTTACACCAACACTACATCAGCAGTACCACAAGAAAAACCTCTTTAGTTATGAAGCGTGTCCCCTGTGGGGTTTGAATCGTAGTAAGATTCTGTTGCTGCCTGTTCAGAATCAGGTGTTGTCCTTTTATTTAGTGTATTGGTTTATTTCTCTCTCTAGAGTTGTAATCAAACAGGAACGTCTGCTTTTGTTGTGCGTGTGATTTTTTAAAATGTTAATACAGGCAGTTCATGTGCCAGCACAGGGAAGGAGTCAGAATAGCTACAGTCATCATTGGCAGAACAAGGGTAAGGGGGGGCGGTGGGGTGTCAGAAAGCTTATTTTATCATTTACAATGATATAAAAGTTATAACCCTTGATGATGTGTGGGTCAGGAGTCTTCAACACATGGAAGTGCCCTGTGCTCCCAGTAGTTACACCCTATTAAACAGTGAGATGACATGTTCTAAAGCTTGTGTGTGTTCTTCTGTTCTAGCCACACCTGAGTAGTTCATGTTACGGTAGTTTAGTTTATGTTACAGAAGTGTTACAATTCAAGCGTACCTGGCCACTTATCTTTGTGTCTTGCAACGTATCTCTTATTTCTTAGTATTATTGGTATATTTCTTCTAAGTGTCTTGATATGTTCCAACCACAAGTCTAAAACAGGTGATGGCTTAGCAACCTACTTCCATCAGTGTCTGCTTCCCAAAGATTGACTTCCTGTTGTTCACAGCAGTTTGCGGAGCAGGCCTTATTGCTAGGCAGACCTTGGTAGCTGTCCCATTAAACATTATAATTGCTACTTATAACTTATTACCAACACATTTTCATCCTACAAGGGGTCATTTCAGTTTTATAGAGGGGGCATTGCCAGCATAGGACTGCTTTTGTACTTATATAAACCTGCTTTTTCATATTATTATTTATTTCTTAGCAGATGCCCTTATCCAGGGCGACTTACAATTGTTACAAGATATCACATTATACAGATATCACATTATTTTTACATACAATTACCCATTTATACAGTTGGGTTTTTACTGGAGCAATCTAGGTAAAGTACCTTGCTCAAGGGTACAGCAGCAGTGTCCTCCACTGGGGATTGAACCCACGACCCTCTGGTCAAGAGTCTAGAGCCCAAACCACTACTTCACACTGCTGAAATGGCTTTTATCTTTAGAAAATCTGATCAGATCCAACAGATCGATAATGTTTAATAGAGTCAAACTTGCTTTGTACAGTATTGAAATGTTCTGGCATACAAAGTCCGGTAACACAATGTAGGACACAGAATGTTTACAGCTTTCTTATGTTTTTATAAATGTACATGTACGGCATAGTAGACCAAAAATAAATTGTATTACCGTATTGGACACTATTGTAACCAATGCAATATCTATTTCCATATTTAGAGTTCCACAATGAAAGAGGCATGTTTGTCGTCTCAAAACATCTTCTATGTTTTAATGCTTATTTTGTCAGATCATTGGTGAACTGGTTAAGTCAACTCTTCTTATAGTCACCATTCCTGCCCTTTTAAGTGGTATTAAATGAGTTTGACCTTGGACATCACAGTATTTCCCAGCAGAAAGGAGTGTGGGGATGGTGTTGTGTTTATGTTATGTTGAATATCAGTCTCTGTATTGAGAGCAGCTGTGAATATCTGTCTGTCTGTATTACGAGTAGCAGTGAATATCTGTCTCTGTATTGAGAGCAGCAGTCAATATCTGTCTCTCTGTATTGAGAGCAGCAGTGACTGTCTCTCTGTATTGAGAGCAGCAGTGAATATCTGTCTGTATTGAGCAGCAGTCAATATCTGTCTCTGTATTGAGAGCAGCAGTGAATATCTGTCTCTGTATTGAGAGCAGCAGTCAATATCTGTCTCTCTGTATTGAGAGCAGCTGTGAATATCTGTCTCTGTATTGAGAGTAGCTGTGAATATCTGTCTGTATTGAGAGCAGCAGTGAATATCTGTCTCTGTATTGAGAGCAACAGTGAATACCTGTCTCTGTATTGAGAGCAGCTGTGAATATCTGTCTCTGTATTGAGAGTAGCTGTGAATATCTGTCTGTATTGAGAGCAGCTGTGAATATCTATCTCTGTATTATTATTATTATTATTATTATTATTATTATTATTATTATTTATTTCTTAGCAGGCGACACAGTCATAAACAAAAATACATTTCAAGAAAAAAAATACTGTGAAGTATCTGCAAGGAGCGTTCCTTACATTTTCTGCTCTGACAGCTTCAAATAACTTACTATTAAAAAAACAAGTTTATCATAATGTGTGCATGTTTCATATACAGTAGGAAAATGTCAGATCTAAGAAATGAGTGCTATACGTATTAGGTATGATTTACTGGGATTATTCAGATAGCACCCTGTGCTTTTGGATGAGTTCCTCGTGTAGTATAAGATATTATTATCGTAGTATACTCTGTCTCCCGTACATTGGACAAAGTAGATAAATCATACAGCAGTGGGGAGGGAGATTGGTCCATCCATCTACCCATCCACTGTGAATCATGCACCATCATTTATAGCATCCTGTCATGTCTGCCTCCATCACATATCCTTTCAGGTATCCCTCATGTGTTGGATATGTTCTTAGTTTTTATTTTATTTAGTTGGCATGGACAGCATACAACCATAACCATGGCGAATAAATACTTATTTGAAAAAAACAAAAACAAACTAAGACTAAAACACAACTAATATTAAAAACATATCTTTACCATGCATGATTATACAGTACAATGCACTTACCAGGGTTTGCCATCTTTTTAAATGTGCTTTACTATAACTCCCTGTGTTCCTAATAATTATGACACTTTTGCTTCTGTTTCAACCATGTGCCAATCAGTGGGGTTGTTTGATGACAAGGACCTGCAGCGAGTGCTATTGTGGCAAAGTGGTTTGCAGTGCGCAGGTGTAGAGGTGATGATGCAGTGCACAGTAATAAATGACCAAACAATGTTCACAGTCAAAGCAGCTTTATTGTGGCTCTGCGTGCCGTTAACTAATCGTGCTGGCAAATGCACAGCAATGTGTATTTGCACAGCTAAACAATACAAGGTTTCAGTCCCGAAACAATAATGAGTACAAGCAATGTACAGGCATGGCTCTGCATCCTTTTCACAGGACTCCAGTGCCAGTGGTGAATACGCAATTAATGGTGACCAGTGCAGTATTGTAATCCGGGTTTGGTGCTGGCTTAACAGCGACAGCTCCTGGGTGTTAGCCATCTAATAATTACAAATCACAACAGTTAGTAACACTAAACAAATACAAAACACTCACAGTCTTTTATGGTTAAACAGCTCTCCGTTCATAACCATAACAAAAGGAACAGATTGCTTTGTCACATCACCTGATATACCCTCAGTCACGCCCACTTTGGTAGCGAGTGCAATCACGTCTCCTCCAATCCATGACTGACACATCGCCTATCGCATTAGGGCGATGGCTTCTGGTATTGTGACTCCGACCCCTTTCAGGATGGCTGGCTTCCGACTGACCCTGGAATGAATTGCAAAACCATCCTCTCTCTGTTTCCCTTATACAGTGCCCTCACAGGTTGGGAGGGATATTTATTACCAAGATTCAGTCTTTCTCTGTCACACTATCCATGAGGATACTGGAGAAGACATTAGTTTCTGAAGTGAATACGCTACCTGAGGGTCTTTTACCCTGCTGTACAGTAACGCTTTCACCAGGAGTTTAAATCTCTAAGGGTTCAGTAATTAAACTTCAGTGATTAAGCTCAAATCAGGGCTTGGTGTTTAGTGGAGTTTGTATATGCAACTATTGAAACCCTTATCTTTAAAGAGTGTTGGGGAGTAACAGATTATAATCTGATTACATTTTTCAGTAATTTGTAACTGTAATGGTTCCTTTTTCAGACAGGTAACCATATGTGCTAATAGATTCCATTTTATGTGAAACCATAATGTAGTTACATTTAATAAAAGGACTACGGCCAATGCATAAAGTGGAAATCAGAAAACGCTGTATGTTACAATGCAAGTCTTACATGGTACATGAACACGCGTGTCATATCATTTAACTAGAATATGGCATCAGAGGAGGCAAAGAGTGACCATATTTCAAGCTGCAGCCTGGCCAAACTGAAAAAATATATAATTGTGCACGAGAAGTAACTATTTTCAACTGTAACTACTTTCTTAAGTAATAAGTAACTAACTCATTTTGTTCAAGTAACCTGTAACAGAGTAATTCTTCAAAGTCATTTCCCTGACTCTTTCTACATTGAGGTGTGTATATCAATGGTGTGCAGTTTTTAGAGTACAGTGTAACACTAATATGCTTTCCCACCTCCACACAGTCAGCCTTGCGGAATCTTTTTAGAAAGTGCTGGAATAGTTAGTAAGCAAATACTGATCAAGGCAGAAACAACAGTAGTGAATCATGCACACATAATAGGATATTAAAGGTAAGACATTTCAAAAGTAGCTTATTACTCCAAATCTAGATAGGTGATGCTAAGATTAGACAATGCCCTAGTTACATCCCACCTGGAATACTGTGTGCAGTTCTGCTCACCTCACTGCAACAAATACATCATTGTACTGGAGAAGATATAGAGAAAAGCAGTGAGGCTGATCCCAGGACTGAATGACATGAGCTATGAGGACAGGTTCAAATAATGAAATCCCTTCAGCCTGGAAAAAAGAAGGGAAAGAGAGGACTTGATTGAAGTCTTTAAATATAAAGTCAAGCCAAGACACGACTTCAAGTTTAATACAGAGAGAAGAACAAAGGGGGCTGTGGCAGGGTGACTGGGCGGAGACGTCAGACAGAAGCAGGGACGGGAAAAATACTGACACCAGGGAGTACTGCAGTTAAAGTAAGAAAAGACGCGGCTGGCCGCCGTTTTTATTTAAGCCCTGTCCACACTATGCCTTTAAACCGTATTAGTTGCATTTAAGACGGCTTAAAAGTGCTAAATACGGTTTGCGTCCACACTACGCAGCATTTAATACCGTACTCGAAACCACCTCAGGAGGTAGTCTCGAGTCCGGTTCTAATTAGATCGTATCAGGTAGTGCGGTTTATCAGAAGTGTGGACGCTGTAATACCAAACTACATTTTTTGTGTATCCTCCAATATCCCAAAATGCTTTGTGCTATGGTTGGCGAAATACTCAGAGCCGGCGCCCGAAGGACTAGGTATTCATTTTTATGCTTCAAAAACTGTCAGGACATCTCTGTTAAACTAGTGGGAAAAATAACAAAAACACAACGTTAAATTAGGCGACTGCAAAAATGAAATGCGAGTTAAAAGTACGATCGGGGATGAACAAATTACGTAATTTGTCAGGTCTGTTTAAAATAAAATTAAGAGGACCCGAATTAGGCTCAGGCAAGATATGAAGGTAAAAACAAAGATTGTTTTGTAATTAACAGCTTCTTTCTGAGTTTAATTATAAAACAGAATCAGCTCAATTTGTTTAAAGGGACTTCATCGGATTAAAAAGAAAACTTGAAAACGTCAAGCCCTACTTGTGTGTGTGTTCGGATTTACTTTTTCCACAATACTTGTTATATTTCATTTATGCAATATGGACCTCTGTTAATATGGGGCATAACACATTATTTTAAAATAAAATACAGTGCATGGTGGGATACTATCGTATTAATTTCCACGGTTTGTTGCGCTGCTGGGAATTGTAACGGAACTATTCTAATGGTGTGTGGACGCATTAAGCCTGACAACATGAAACGGTACTTCAGTGCGGACGCTTTGAGCTGGATTAATTAGAGCGGTTTCGAGTACGGTTCTCGAGATCGGTTATGTAGTGTGGACAGGGCCTTAAATACAAAAATAAATCAAAAGTTTAAACAAAAAGAAACTGTGCTCACAGAGCAAAAATAAAAAGGTTAAACAAAAATAATCACGAACACAAACAACGCGATCAGGCTGGGCAATAGCCTTCACTGATCCTTAAGGTATTCTCATTCTCTTTCGTTTTCGTTTTCGTTTTCGTTTTCGTTTTCGTTTTCGTTTTCGCTCTTGCCTTGGCTCACTCGTTCCTCCTCTGAACTCCCACCACGAGCGCAGAGAGCTGCAGGCTTATATACCGTGGCCGAGGGGTTTAACTGGCTAGTAATTATCCTATTACCCCTCGGCCACAATCTGCACGAGTTTATTAAAGTGCTGTGGATGGAGCTACCCATCCACGCTAAACAAAACAAACAAATCTGCTACGCCGTCCTAAATACATAAACAACAAAATACGCGGCGCTTTGCCGTCATAAATAATAATAATAATAATAATAATAATAATAATAATAATAATAATATACAAAATAACACTGGGGCGGAGGGGGAAAACCCCGTTCTAAAAATAAATAAACAAAACAATGTACAGGGCTCGCAACCGGCCTGCTACAGGTGCATAAATGGAAGCTGAGTAAAGTAAGTTTAGAACTTTTCTACACAGAGTTATAAATGCATGGAATAGCCTACCAGGTGAAGTAGTGGGATCTAAAACACTGGGAACATTTAAAAAAGATTGTGTGCTTTTCGAGTTCCCCCAGTAGGGGAGAATGGTGTGCTAACAAGGGACGAGCCATGATGGGTTGAATGGGCTTTTCTCGTTCCCAAACTCATCTTATGTTCTTATGCTCAAATCGTCATTAGTGCTGTTATTTTCTGAAACGAACAAAAACAAAACACCAATTGCAATTCTAAAACAAACAAAGTAAAAAAACATTGAGACTTTAGACCAAAGCATCATTTAAATGCTAATTTTGATGTCGGTTTTGTTGAACAATGTTCGGGAACTACTCTTCTTTATGAACAGCATACACAAGTTTCATGAATATCAAACTTTATTGATCCAAACAGAAAACACAGCCATTCAACTAGTATTAGTGCTGAGTGACGAGTGAACCGTTTATTGCACTCCTCACAGCGCTCCCTTTCAGTGAGTGAGTAAGAAGGCACAAGACAAAGGCCATGCTTCAGAATAGCCTGTGTTGTACAGCACACATAGATCCTTGGCATTAGCTTCAAATGTTTTATGAACACACTTCTGAAGCACATATTGATGCGGTTTCCGACTTGCATTTCAATCCAATATTAAGCTGAGCCAGTTCAACAACAGAGCAGATGTGCAATCCTCATCAGAATTAAGGATCTTTGAAAATATACTGCAGTATATTGCCAGCTTTAAGTAGTCTTGGACAACCGGTGCAAGCTCTTAAGCTAGCACGAGCTATTCTGGCTACTGATACAATAAGCCCTGTCAAAACATACACACCTGAGCACGAGGGCAGCCTGCACTCACCCAAACAACTAGTGAGATCGGGGAGAACGGAGGGTTAGGGTTAGGAGAGCAGCCTCCACTCACCCAAACAACTAGTGAGATCGGGGCGCACGGAGGGTTAGGGTTAGGAGAGCAGCCTCCACTCACCCAAACAACTAGTGAGATTGGGGAGCACGGAGGGTTAGGGTTAGGAGAGCAGCCTCCACTCACCCAAACAACTAGTGAGATCGGGGAGAACGGAGGGTTAGGGTTAGGAGAGCAGCCTCCACTCACCCAAACAACTAGTGAGATCGGGGAGAATGGAGGGTTAGGGTTAGGAGAGCAGCCTCCACTCACCCAAACAACTAGCGAGATCGGGGCGCACGGAGGGTTAGGGTTAGGAGAGCAGCCTCCACTCACCCAAACAACTAGTGAGATCGGGGAGCACGGAGGGTTAGGGTTAGGAGAGCAGCCTCCACTCACCCAAACAACTAGCGAGATCGGGGAGAACGGAGGGTTAGGGTTAGGAGAGTAGCCTCCACTCACCCAAACAACTAGTGAGATCGGGGAGAACGGAGGGTTAGGGTGGAGGATACAAATTAAGATACACAGCCATTTCACTCGACAGAGCTACCTGTAGTAGTCTGAAGGTAAAGTATGAGAGTGACAGAATAGCTTTTCCCTGACACTTTCCCCCCTACAAGAATCCAGCTCTACAACAAACACAGGTTTAGGCAGCAGTGGGAGGTTACCACGTACGAATACAAGTTTCAGATCAAGTCTGTATAATAAACAATAAATGCATCAAATTGCCTATTGTAAATAAATTGATTCCTAGACCAGTGACTAGCCTTATTGAAACTGAGAACAGTACGCTATTCAATTGCCAGTTTCAGACCTTACTCATGTACTAAATGTTCTCATTCATGTTGTTCAAAATGATAGTAAATGTGGATATGTACATGAACGCTGTTCAACACTTTTTCAGTATCATTGTGTTAATCACCCGAACTTGAAATTGTAAAGCAAAATACGAATACAGCTATGTCCAGAAGTTTTGAATCGCCTAGAATTTTAGGATTGAGACATCATTTAAAAATATATATATTTGAACATAATTTAGATATTTTATTTGACATCATGTAATCAAAGAAACTACAAAATCGACCAGAAGCCATAATAGTAGTACAGTATTTCATGTTAGATTTAGAAATGTTTCAGTTTTGTCAGTTTTTAATTAAGTATATTTATTTATTTATATAGCGCTTTTTATAGAAACGTATCACAAAGCACTGTACAGTATGTAGCAGAAAAAAAGAACAAACCACAATACATTTGTATAGCATGTCACACATACAACTGCCACAATCAGACCATTTAAATAACAGATTTAAATAACAGTATACACATAATAATACAAAAGCAGCAATTTTAAAGTTACTAAAACCCACTAAGATAAGAAAGCTATTTTATAAAAGTGCGTTGGAAAACTACAAAGCTGTATGCAATTTAAGATATTAACATAACATTCAGCAGGCTTCTATTGAGGTTATTTTATACCAACATGAAAAATAAATAAATAAACACACAATGAATAGATGAATAATAATACAGTGGAAATATGCTCATTGGAAATCACACATGCGTACAGGTGGGTGATCATTTTGAAACTGACTCTAACCTTCGAGCTGCTAAACTAAAATTAAATATTTGTGCACGATATTTGTGCAGTTTAGAGATAATATATAATACCGTTAAAAATCAATTCAAATCAATTTATTTTCTTTTACTGTAATTTTTATTTGTGCATTTCTGAGCCAACCTGTGTACCCCCTAAGACCCTTTGAAGTACCCCCATGGGTACACATACCCCCATTTGAAAACTCCTGGTCTAACTGAAGCTCTTGTTTGTTAGGATTTGCTCTCAAATACATTTTTCGATTGAGTGGAACACCATTAACAAATCATCAATCGGTTAGATTAGACTGCAGGGGGTGTAATTAATCTTTGTGTTCAGGCAGTCGTGTAAATTATACTGTCTACTCGCTTTGACAATGGTGTCTTCGCAGCAACAAAATGTAAAAAGCAAAGCAGAAAAAAAAGTTGAAGCAGAAATGTAAACGGGCAAAATGAAATGTAAAAAGGAAATGGGAAAAGTCGAAATAAATACATGAATAATGAATAAATATATAGACATTTATTTATTTCAATATTTATTTGTTCATTTATTTATTCGTTTTTCATTTTGGCGTAAAATATGCTCCTGCCAAAAGTAGCTCCTGAACTCATAGTCAAAGCACCTTAACATAGACACATAACTTCACACAAGCCCAGTGATATTTCCATCAAGCCTTGGCTTGCTGGTAAGGCTTATGTGAAGTAGTTTGATGGACGTTTTGTCCACAAGTATATTTTTAAATATCTTTAGATAGGGGTAGCACTAAATAGCTGGTGAGTCTACTAGTCGAATAGAAAAGTGACAGTCACATGATTGTGAAGTAATTGTGAAGTGTGTAGATAAAGATAGATGGTGCAGTTGCAATGCATTAACATATAAATTACATTTTAGAACATTAATGAATAGTTTAAAAAACATCCAAGCAGTATAATATAGCCTACTGCCCAAACAACAAAGTGTTACAAAAGAGTACCCGTACCAACAGTGCCAATCGATTAGCAGTCATTCTACCCGACTACACACCACACGACTTGGGAATGGCCTAATTAATATTACTTTCCATTCACTTTTGAGTGGCAATATAGAGTAAAGTCGGCTGCCTGTGTTGACACATGCTTTTGTTTGAAAACTCATCAGTGAGTTAAAGGGCTGCTCTCGATCCCCCGTTGGGTGCCCTGCGTGCTGCTAGATGGCTCAGAAAGGAAAGAGGGGGCGACCCCTTTGTCGCGCTCTTAGAGCTCCTACGTGTCTCAGGCAGCAGTGCTCTTGCCTTTGCCTTGAATACTAAATACCACTGCTTTGGTTGTAGTGCTGCATAGAAAGAAATTCCTGTTTGTTTTTCATATCAGACAAAGCAAACCACTGCATGACGAGGTCTGAAGAGATTAACAAGCACTGTACAGTATATTGTTTCTCTCACGAATACGTCATTTGATGAGATACCAGGTTTAAATTAGTGTTTTCCAGGTAATTCAAATTAAAGAACATTCTTTAATTGACATTGTTGACATTTTGAAGGAACATCAAAAACATCCTGTTCATCGCAGCACTATATTATATACAGGAGTCTCAAATGTATGCCCCATCTGGATAAATACAGTTAGTTTCTTTAACCCATATAAATAATTGATACCTAATTACTTACAAGGAGTTGACAAACATAACCTTACTTCTTTACTCAGAGAGTGGTAAGGGTATGGAATGGGTTACCAAACCAAAGGATTACTGGGATCCTTTAAGAGCTGACTTTTTGGGGATAAATCGGCTACTAGGATCCGGCCGAGCATTGATGGGCCAAATGGCCTCCTCTCATTCATAAAAGGTTTTTATGTTCTCGTTGCCTTAGCACCAAACTGCATTCTCATTATAGTGCACCTGCATTGCCATTGAAGATTATTCACATGCTGTAGAATTTTATTCTTGCTTACAGACTGGCAATTGGATTCAAGTAATACACTTAGTAAAGGCTAAGTTGTAAAGGCGTCCCTTGCCAGTTAGACCACTAAATACTGTACATAAAGACCTAATTCTTCTACCGCAGTCATTTTATTAGAAAACCATTACTAGGAACCTTACTGAAGAAGACAGATTTGAATAGAAACAGCTTGTTTTTGTGTGCTGGCTGATTACCAGTTGAATTGCTCCTATTTATACTTTTAACAATGCAGTCTAGCTTGATGCTATTGCATGGAGATTTAACAAGAAGCTAATTTAGTCATCCAGTTTTCTGACCACAGCTTTGAAGCTTTGGTCTAGTTCTTCAGAGGTGTGATAATAATGAATTTAAATCAGAATTCGGTAAAGAGGGAAGCAGCGAAGTTAGCCCTTGGGGGATTATTAGACACCATTTCCCAGTCCTCAAGCAACATTATGCTTGATGAATCATTGGCTAAATTAACTTGAAACAGTACCTGTTGTGTATGTGTGATGTTTAAAGTTTTAAATGCCTTAATTATGTGATCTGTGGTTTAGCGTCTAAGATGATGTTTAAAGGATGTTTACAGTCTAGACCAGATTTTACAACCAGCCCACTTACTTATTCCTGGTGCCATATCACTTAAAGGCCAATTTCCAAGGGCTTCACTGATCTGCCATGTGAGTCTGACACAGTAGCACGATTCTATCAATCAAGCATCACAGGCAATATATATTCTTCTGATGCTGATGTTCTCTGTTTAACATCCCGTTTGACGTTCTGCACCACATATCAAAATGGTCTTAATTTGTACCTCTTTGCTTAAAGACAGATAACTGAAAGAAACAGAGAGACCATTAATATTACCGACCATGCCTATCATGAGACACATGTAGACATGTTATTTGAAATTACTGTACGCTTTATTTTAATACTGAGGGGTTGACCACTTTCGTGCTGCTGGTTACACTAATTTATAGGACATAAAAGTCTGGTGGTTTAAGTAATTTTTCTATATTTCTATACAAATTACTTTATGATCATGCAGAACAACATTCAATTCACAACCCAGAAATAGATATATGCCTCCGACTCATTGCTTACCCTCATGGAAAATGATCAGCTCACAAACTAAAACCTAGTTTCTACCCAGTGAAAATAATGGGACTGTTCCATTTGAGTAACAATTTATATGTTAGGAACCCAAGCTCAAATTTTAGGGTAAAGTTCATTTTCTGCATCGTGATGGGGCCATTTGCAAGACAACCCGAAACCGAACACGAAAAGATTTTGGGTTCTAAAAATGTAAATTAACACCAAGCCGATGGGGTCATATTTCGTCTTGGGGTCCTAACATTATATATATATATATATATATATATATATATATATATATATATATATATATATACACACACATACACACACATACACACACTGGTGAGACCGCACTTCAGTTCTGGTCAGCAAATTACCAAAAGGGCCTTCGAGAGAGTCCAACTAGACTAATCCCATGCTTAAAGGAATGAGTTATGAAGATAGGCCAAAATAACTTATTCTTATTAGCCCTGAACAGAGAAGAATAAGACATGATTAGAAACCAGAAACCAAGCCAAATGGGTTATTCTCGCCTCCAAGATTTTAACTGAAAATAGCACTGTGAGTTCAAACTCTTAATTACCTCCAAGCTTGTGTGTTCAGAACTGTAATGAAGTCCTAGCTGGCGTTGTTCCTGCTATACAGCGTTGGAATGTCTTTGTCATTGCCAGCAAGGGAGTCAGCCTTATAGAAGAACACCGCATTTAAATCAGACCCTCTTTAGTGCAATTCAATTCACTTACCACCCTAGAGGTGACTGCATAAGCAACGCTTTGGGATGTTTTAATCACGGCTACAGATGCAAATGCCATTGCTTCAAGTGCAGTCCTGTTTTTTGTTTTTATAGAGAATTACGTTATTTCAGTCCCCCTTAAAATAAACTGAGGGATCATTCACAAAATGGCTTAAATCTGTGTGTGGTTGTTCATTGATATTCCAGAGAACTAAACTGGTTAGTGATACTGCAGGCCAGCTGCAGCGAAAGATGCCAATCTTTGTTTTTTTGAATACTGGAGCTTGGGAAGATTTCCTTCACAAATGATACAGATTACTTAAATCTAGCAAAGCTACCTAGTTGCTTCACTTAAGTTCTGAAATACTATTTATAAATGCAATGCAGCTTCTATATATATATATATATATATATATATATATATATATATATATATATATATATATATATATATATTTTTTTTTTTAATTACTCAGTAATATTGTGGTTAAATACAGCATGCTATTTGTTGTACAAATTAGACCACCATTTTTTAATGTTATTTTTATTAATTATTTGAAAATATAAAACACCAAGATAGATCATGACACTCCCATGAAAACAGCATCCACTTTACTATAGGCCTAGGCACATTCATTAATAATCACAGTGTCTGCACATCCATTAAAACCTTTTAATATCATAGGCTGAGTGAAAATGATGACTTATTAGGAGTTCAACAGTAATATGGCAAAATATGAATGAAGCTTTCCTTCACATTGATTACAACTCTGTCCATTAATGTGAATATCTACCTTCTACTTGACATGGTATGTTTTAAACAAACAATCTGTAATCATATTGTTCTGTATACTGTGCTACTTTCACTGCCTGGACACTGTAAGGTTTGTTTTCTTCTTAAAAATAATAAGTCAGTCTTCTTCAGGTAACTTTAACCAGGAACAAAGCAAGACAATACTGTAAGATCTACAAGATTACAGGTCTCAACACAGCTGCAGGTAAACCTTCAGGTCTCGACAGGTGGTATTCGAGCCCCGAAACAATAGTTACAGACATTAATATACTGGGCAGGTCGCGGGGTTCTACCCCAAAGAGGTGTAACCTAGTAATTCTTACCAATAGCAAAGCCGACCCTTCTCCGATAGGAAGTGGAGTTCTAGAATTCTATTGTGTCATTAAGCAGAAGTAAAAAGCTTCATTTCTGGTTTCACCGGACAGGCTTGTGGTTTCCAATAGAAATGAGAAGACAGCTGTTGAAGCGATAACATCTTGTGACAAACAAAGACGGGACCCCCAGGTTATAGCGGTTCATCTTGGTCTTGTTAAATCAGCTTGCTTATCTTGGCACGCGTGGGTGGGGGTTTGTCTACATGCAAAGTTACAGAGCTACAAGGTCAGGGCAACGTTAGGCAGTAGATTTGAAAAGCCTTACATTAAACACAGGAAAATTATAGTGTTCAGAGACAGTTTCAATGATTTCTCACTTCTTTAGCATTTAAAGGGGCACATACAATTATTACAAGTTGATTCAATGCTCAAATTCCGCAACAGTGAACGCGTTTTAATGTATTAAGAAACGCTATAATGGCTAATAGTGTTTCAGTGGTTACCTTTTCGCTGGTTCGCGGAGCTGTTTCTGCTTATCAGACGGCAATCTCATTGCTTCCGCATCACCCAGCGTTGCGTGACTTACTTTACGCTTGGGGGCGTGTCTGCAGATTTTTCAATGAAGCACGCCCTTTTCCTATGCGAAGAGCTGTTCAGTGCTGCTTGTAATTGAGTTTTAGAGTAGTTCTGTGGCGTATAAACCAACATTTCTTCAGCACGTTAACAGATGGTTTAAAGGTACCGTATGCAGTGAAACCAGGAGCAATAGTTGTCTTACTTAAAAATAAACATTAATACACCCGTTTGCAAGCATTTAAAAAACTACATAAAACAACATAAAAAAAACAAAAAACATGTTCATTATTATCAAAATGTAATTGTTTCATATTTTTAATCATATACATTAATTACAATAGGTGACAACTATATTCATACTGTTGAAACACAATTATCCCGGGTTTAAAAGGCATGTCGTATGCAGACAGGCTAAAACAATTGAATCTATTCAGTCTTGAACAAAGAAGGCTACGTGGTGATCTGATTCAAGCATTCAAAATCCTAAAAGGTATTGACAATGTCGACTCAGGGGACTTTTTTGACCTGAAAAAAGAAACAAGGACCAGGGGTCACAAATGGAGATTAGATAAAGGGGCATTCAGAACAGAAAATAGGAGGCACTTTTTTACACAGAGAATTGTGAGGGTCTGGAACCAACTCCCCAGTAATGTTGTTGAAGCTGGATCCTTGATCTGATTCAAGCATAACAACCAAACGAGCAAGATCAAAATCCTAAAAGATAACACTTTCATTTACATAACAGTATTGACTAGTGAGAAAAGCCTTTTCTGTGTCGACTTCAGGGACTTTTTTGACCTGAAAAGAAACAAGGACTAGTAAAAACAGGGGTCACAAATGGAGATTAGATAAACCTGGCATTCAGAACAGCTTATAAAATAGGAGGTCTTTAAACAAACCTGCATTGTGATATTTCAGTATTCAAATCTTGTAAAGAAATTCAACAAAAAATAAGTAAAAAGTGTAATTAGCAAGACCAACTCTGGCTTCAATGGGAAACTGAAGAACATTTACAAATGAGAGAAAACCATTCAGCCGATCTAAACTCGTCCGGTTCCTAGTAGCTGACTGATCTCAGAACCTTGTCAAGTTGGGTCTGAAAGGATCCCAGTGATTCTGTCTGAACAACATGATTAGGTAGACAATTGCATCCCCTCACCACTCTCTGTGTGAAGAAGTGTCTCCTACCCTCTGCCCTACAGATAAATCTATCTCCACTTAATGTCCAGCTGTGTTCTCTGCTCCTGGGTTCTGTATTGGTTCGGGTTAACTTTGTCAATTCCTTTTAGGATTTTTTCTTTGTTCTAGACCAAAGAGATTCAATTCATTCAACCTATTTTTGTAGACTTGGGATTAGTCTGGTTGCTCTTCTTTGTATTATTTGGTGCTGTGGTGACCAGAAAGAATAATCCAAAGTTGCAGTTATTTGATTATACTGATTCATTTTTGCAGTTCTTCCCATACAATATGTTCAAGAGAAACGGTAAAAAAAATATGTATTCTTCGTCACAATATGCAGCATGTTTTCTTTATTTAAGTTCTATTTAAGTCTTCTGAATTGACATTAAACTTTGAAAACGACAAGACGTTTGAATCTTCTTAGGCACACTTGCTGCAGAAATGCGATACTTTGTGAGCAGATTTAATTGTTCATCAGAAGCAAAGAGATGAAAGTGACAGGCCACTTAAACAATATAATTCACTTATCAGCACTGAGGACCTCATAGGTCAACTGTTGTGAGTGAGCAGATAAGAGGCCTCGAGAGCAGCTAGCTGACAGGATGGCATGTCTGCATTAGCATTTCTGAAACTAAAATCTAAGTTTTAGAAACAGAAAAGACAAAGATTAATGCTATCTGTTGCATACGTGTGATAGGTATAAGGTATTTTACTTTATCACAGCTATTAGTTTAATAGAAGAAAAACAACACATTGATAAAAACATGTTTTTCTTTCAGCAAAAGAGGCAAATGTCAGGGCTTGAAGTACTGGGGTGGATTGATCCCTTTAAGTTTCTCCACATAGTTTTATTTCCAAGTTGACAGGTGTCACTTAAAACAGGAAGGAACCTGTAAAAAATGTGTTAATTGTATGATGACATTTCATGCCTTGTCTATGCAGTTTTTCAGTACCAATCAATGATAATGAGAAAGTGTCTCCTGACAATCTGAAATGTACATAGACTTATGCTTATATCAAGGAAGATTAAATAGTATTCCTTTTGTAAATAAAGAAGTGACAATGTTTCATTTGATCAGAAAAGGAATATGATTTAATCTTATTACACCTTGATCCATGTCTCAGTCTATACTTTTGACTCAAAAAAATAAACTCCAGCCAAGACCAGCAAAGAAATTAGCCTTTGCACAATATGTAGTTATCTAATTTAAGATGCTTTCTCCTGCTTATTGATTGGTACCAAAAAAAATGGAATAGGCAGGAAATTACATCATAAATGAACACGTTTTTAACAGGTTCCTTTCCATTTTAAGTGATGCATGTCAGATTACAGCATGTTTAAAGGGGTAATTTGGAAATACAACTATTCAGAGAAACTTAAAGGGTTTGCATACATGGATTACTATTTACCAGACTTAATTACTACTTCAGAAGGAAATTCCTATTTCTGCAATCAGGACAGCTTCTAAACAAAACTCATTTATTGTACATAGTCAAAAGATAGAATATTGAACATATTTCATCACCTTTAATAGTAATAGTTTAATAGTAGAAAGTGGCTGAAAACTGCAAAAGGAAAAATATATACAGAACAAATACCATGTCATATTAAATGGTAAGACAGTGTTGCTATAGATAGATATAAAATAAAGTCTATGAAGTAACCATTTAGTAAAATATCGAGATATGTAATGTTTTCATACAGGAAGGGCCTGGTTTGCAGTTTGGACATTGGAGGATAGCATAGAGATAGAGCGAGATGGAAAGAGGAAATCAGAGAGAAAAGATGCAGTTTCTTAGGTAGAAAAGGGACTAGATGCTACTGTGTAATGTAATAACTATACTTGTTGTGTAGAAATGAAATTACAAAGACAACAAGATAATTAAAATAAACATTTTTGAAAATAAACATTTCCACTCTGAATATCACTAAGAGTCTCTGCATTCACTTTCAATATGATATTAGATCAAATATTGCCAAAGTAAAAATAAAAACCCAGGGCTTCCCCATAGCTTGGAGGTTGGAAGTTATTCACAATGTTTCCATACTGTCCCATTTTAAGGACTTAAAAATCTGGTCACCGTACCCAATGATGTATGTTGGTCTGCTGTCTGGACGAGAGACTTTTTCTAAAAACGGATACGCTTCTGAAAGTTTACCATGGTAATTTTGCTGTTTTTCTATGGTTATACTATGCATTTATGATATTATCATGGTTTACCATGTTTTAATTATTTACTGTACCTCTCTGGGCTACACAATACTTCCAATGTTGTACCATGCTTTCACTATTGTATAGAAATGAAAGAAAAACAGTTTAAAAAAGGCTAATATAAAAAACAGAAGAATCAAAATATAATACATTTGTATAGAGATTAAAGAGAAAGCCAGTTTAAAATTCAGTTTAATAAAGCTGATCTAAAAAAAAAACTTTCAGTTTTGACTTCAACTGATGTAGCACTTCTGGTATGAGGTGGCAGTGCAGTCCACACATGTTTATAAGGGGGAGGATCCCTTTTCAAATCTTCAAACACGCAAGGTTTAAAAAATACTAACACAATTCTTTTTCTAATAAAGCTAATTCATAACTGCAACCAAGTATAGAAAGACAGTTTCTAAATTAGTTTAGAAAGTTTCTAAAACGATTATTAAAAACACATTTGAAAATTATTATTATTTCAAGATTAAAACATGTTTATTCAATTGGGGCTGTATGTACATCAAGTCTGAAGTTATTTTGCTGTGATGACGACAATATATCTGTGCTACTGTTCATGAAGCCCAGCACTTCGAATTCCAAATTTCTATAGGAGGCTGTGTGGTCCAGTGGTTAAAGAAACGGGCTTGTAACCAGGAGGTCCCCGGTGACAAGCAAGTGACCCTGAACAAGTCACTTAACCTCCTTGTGCTCCGTCTTTTGGGTGAGACGTTGTTGTAAGTGACTCTGCAGCTGATGCATAGTTCACACACCCTAGTCTCTGTAAGTCGCCTTGGATAAAGGCGTCTGCTAAATAAACTAATAATAATAATAATAATAATATAAACACATGTCATAAAATATGTATTCAGAGTTTCCGTTAACTGGTAAATACCGGTCAGAGACCGTTTCAAAAGCTTGTTGACCGGCAGAGACAGAAGCCTCAAGTCAGTTTGACTGGCAACAAAACATGTGAGAGGCAGCTAAAAAATTATTTAAAAATTGCTGCTTCAAGTGAAAAAGAAACAGAACTGGACGTGCCTGAAGAGCCAGAAGACATCGAAACTACTACAAAGCCGTCAACAAGTAAGAAAATAATGATATTGTACAACCCTGAGTGGGGAAAAAAGTGTGTGTGGGTACGATACGAAAATGTCAATGGCACTGACAAAATATTTTGCTAGTTTTGCATAAAAGCTGCACGTAAAAATGGATTTACTAAAGACTCAGTTAATATGCAAGTTTCTTCCCTGACAGCACACGCCGAGTGCAGCGACCATGTTTTAGCAATACTTACACTGAAGCAGCAAGCTACCATGAAAAAGCACTGCGATAAAGCAAGTCAGTCATCAGGCAGCAAACTGATTACTCAGCTGAAAGCTGTTTATCACATGGTACAAAATGACATTCCAAGTCACCAGTTTAGCGAATATGCATGCTAAAATATAAATAACGATAAATAAATGATTTAATTTGTTTTATGTTTAATTAAAAATATGAATGCAAAAGGATTTTTTCTACGTGTAATTTCTGAATGTGTAGAGTAGAAATATTTAGTAACAGGTCACGGTGACAGGCTGTGGTTTTTTCCTAGCGGAAACGCTGATGTATTAAAAAAATATTGATTCTTTCAGGTAACGTTGTAATGGATCGCCTCCTAGTGGCTGCTGTGTTAATAAAGACATCAGCCTAAGTACTTACCTCTCGACTGCAGAGCTTGCTCTTTAGTTGAATGGTAAGACGTTCATCTTTGAATCGCGAGGTTAGTGATTCGCATCCAGCCCTCGCCTCTCTATTCAACTTAATGGGCTGAGATGCCAATTCAATACAATGTTTATTCTTTTACTCCTTTGAAAAGTATAAACAGTTGACAACATTGCACTCCAGTAGGCCTCTAAGTATTCTCTCCAGTTTGCCTCAGGCTATCTAGTTTAAATTAGTACCATTTTATTTAAGTGCAGATCTGGGTTATAATCCCAAATAATAAGACAACTGGGCATTGGTGGACAGTGAATTGGAACTAAAATGCATTCAGTGTAACTATTCACAGTATGTGAATTTGAACAAAAGGTTGCTAGTTCAGTCTTTTGTGCTAGGATATACTTTTGCAGTATGTGTTTTTTTTTTTACCACCTGTCTCCATTTTAAAAAAGTGAGGAGAATTTAAAGTATAAATTAGAGATAGAAGTAATAATTATAATGGGGCTTGTCATCTTTTTGCATTTCTAAGCTTATTTTGTGACAGGCTGGATCAAAACAGACTTTTTGAAAAGGAAGCCAAGACTAAATGATTAGTGTGTCTCTGGAATGGCCACACTTCCTGGCTAATTGATCAATTTGTCTCTGGAATGAGAAAACGTGGTTGTATTTCTGGAAGGAGAATCCACCCACTAATCAACATGTGATATACAAGCGCCATAAAAACTGTGTGTCTTGCATTCATGTCGCTTCTTTTTGTTTGGCCTCTCAGTCATGTGCCAAACAGGGGGACTTTAGAGCCTGGAGGAAGGGCTACCCTTAGCCATGGATTCCCTAAGGTTTCCTCCTACCAGCGAGTAGGGTTTTTTCCTTGCCTGAGTGCCGAGTGGTTCGTATTTAGTTTCTGCAGGGTGTGTGGCAGGCCGGAGAGGCCGGGTTCTCCCTCAGTGCATTTCACGCTGTGGGGGGCGGGCCCGTGTTTCAGCTGCTTACTTTTCATTCACCCCTTTCCTATTCTGGGTGTAGGTGGCATTGCACCACTGCAGTTGTTGCATTAACCATTCATCATTTTCTTTTCCAGTCATGGTTTGGTGGCCTTGTCTTTTGGGGGAGGTGGCCCTGTGAGCCACTTCCTATCCACGGCACTAGACTGCATGATGTCATCGTGTTTTCGCTAGCTGTCCAGCATTGCGGATAGCTGTCAGCACCACGGACAAGGTCTCCGGCCAAATTCATTATCATCATTAAATCGACTGTTCAATTGCAATTTAAATCATCCACATTGCGGATTCTCTTATTACAACACCACAATACAGCAGAGGTTTATCAATCGCATTGTATTTTGAGTTATATAACATACAAAGGCAAGATGGCTGATTGAGGAACAGTGTCCGGTGAATGAATCTGAACTGTCCTTCATAAAGATGGCATCCTAACAAGAACTATTTTTCTGCCATCCCTACTGAAGAGCGAACCTACAGCTTTCAACACCTCCTAACATCGGGGGTATAGTATGCTTATAGATTCAAGATTAGTGCTAATCAGGGTCTGTGAAACCAGCCGACAGTTACAGAATACAAGAAGACTACCTTTATTTAGAAATACTAAAATAAACAATTCACTGAAAACGCTTTGACTAGTCTTTTGTCCATTTGAAGACACTTAAAAAGACTTCTAGTTGGTACGTTTTTCATTTAATGTATTACATTCCTTTCATTATTTTTAATGTGTATTACCATCATTTTGTATACCTGACATTTTCCTATATGAAAGACATTATGTTGAATGTGTATTTCATTTTTAATATAAATATTTTTTTGCCTGCACGCCCTTTCTGACTTTTTTCAATGCTGCACTTCCTGTCATGAAGGAAGCTACCTTAGATAATGTAAACAAACTGGTAAGCCAGCACTGTCTGCATGTACATAAGCTGGTAAATATTCAGGCAGGAATTCTACTCGTTGAACATGGATTTCCCAACACTGCTACCCAGGAATATAAGTTAGCATATTGCATCAAATGTGTAGCCTGGGATTTTTACTGTAGCTGAGTTTATTCCCAGAATACCAACTGCTTTAAGACATTCCTGAAGATAAAAAAGATGGATAACACAAGCAATCTATTTGCAGAAGGATATGAAAAAGATGCCTAATGGCAGTTTTAGTTTAAGTTTTTTTTATTCACATCACAAATGGGCCTTTTTTTTCTGTTGGAACAATCTGAAAGGACGGGGGCTTTATTTAACCTGACAATTCTATCACAGTTTAATGTCTTTCATTTTCTTCAAATTGTTTATAGACCTCTTGGTGAAATTGGCACCCATCAAAAAAAAAAGGTGTTCTTTGCAGAAAATATTTTCTACGTGCAGCGACTCTTCTATCTTTTGAACTGGACAAGATAAATGCTGTGCTGTTATATTCCAGTATATGTGGCACTTTGTAATACAAACAGTTTTAAAAAACTTTTAAAGATTCACCACTTTATTATATCGCCTTCATACCCCCTCTGCTCACTAGCGACTCCTGGAGCAGGAATCGGCACTGCAGCAGTGGCAGATTCACCTATATTTACAGGGATTGTTAAACTAAACTCAGTTGTATTGTTTTGACTGATAACATTTTGAAATACTAATGGAAACATAATACATTCAATGACAAATGTTTCAGCATTGAGAAAGACTTCTGGTGTCATTTCTTTTAGTATTATTTCATTTAGCACAATTGAGTGTTTAATCGTTCTTATTGATTAGTGAGATCTGGGTTCAGCTGCTTCAAGAGTTATAGCATTTCTATCTCAATATGCCTGCTTTGAGCTTTTATGGAGAATCCAAAGTGCCGGGACTGAACAGCCGTCCTCGTTCCATTCAAATCACACGACAACCTTTCAAGTCTACCAGTTCCACCTATTCTGTACACTTAATACATTGTTGCAAATAGAGGGTATGCAAACTTTTGACGACAACTGTATATATAGACAGAGAGAGAAGGTGACAGTTGAAAGGTTATCACATTAACTAAATTAGTCATTTTTCAAAAAAAGGTGTCAAAGCATATTTTCTTCAAAGAATGTCACTAAACAGCTGAAGTCTGCCAGTAATCATTTACCTGGGGGCCTCTAATGCATGCCTTGACAGGAGTGGGTCACGCTAATGTTAATCCAGCCTTATTGTAGTCTGCTTTCCCAGCTGCGGCCACATCACTGTGACCCAATGTTGGTACAGCTAATCCTGTAGTACTTACATTATGTCTATTGCAGTGCTAGACCAATGCCAAGTGCTTTTAAAATGGCTTGTTTTTACAGCACTGTCTTTGCAGAACACATTCTATCTCTGGCAAATGACCCAGTTTCTGCTATTTGTTTTGAGCAGTGCAGTTAAGTCCTGAGTGGGGACCAGGGGCTCAGTGTTACGCTGTAGTATCATCAGTACCCTATTGGAATTTCTAGTCGTAGAGCTCAGTTCAGTTCAGTGTTTCTTTAAAAGAAAATCTCTAATTAGCACTAATATCAGACTACTTAGTGTTACTTCAGATAAGGTATTCAAAGATTAGTGCTAATCAGGGTCTGTGAAACAAATACCATGGCAGTCTTTTAATAGGGATGGGGCTATACTTACACCCAGTTCAGTTTATATATAACTGCAGTCTACTCAACAGTACTGTATCGCTTCTGTGTCACGTTTATTATCACCAAGTTGAAATCTTCAGGCCATAGTAGGATAGGGGAGGTAAATGAAAATAATATGCTCATAATATCATGAATTGTCTGGTTAATAAAACATTTTAGATTCAGTGTGCTTTATTGAAACAAATAAAAACATGCATGTATTTGTATACAGCTAATATCGTGGTTCTGATAACAAATGGTGACAGTAAGATCAGCTATTGGACTCTTGTGTTTTATGGCAAAGCCTAGTGCTTCTGGAGACTCAGCAGAATACCGAACGCACTCATATTTCATTTTGCTCCAAAAGCTTTTCTTTGCTTTATTTATAACCTGTCTGTGATGGATGTTTGGGCCTCCTATTGCATTCCTCATTTCTGCCAAGCTGCGGATCACATGATTACAATGAAGATCTGTCTACAGCTTTTATATACAGTCAGCACTCGCATATCCGACCTTATAACATTTTGACTTCAGTGACGGTTAAACACGTGTGACGCACATCTGATTATTTCATTTTGGCTCGTTCCAACCCTTGTCTGTTTTTCAGGGAAAACAAAAAAGATACAATGTCAAAATTTAAAATAACTAGGCTTCCATTTAGATGTACTGTACTGGTTTTCTTGGTACAGTACTACATTTTCAACAGAAGTAGTATTTTAATTCAGAACAATATGATTCTGAAAATATCACTTGCCAAAACGAGAGAGAACACGTTAACTGTAATACAGTACATACTTTTAAATTCGTACGTATTGTAGCGGTATGTCAAATTTCCCATTCACGACCCAACAGCAAAATTAAATCTAAATGTTATCCATGCACAGAACTGCGTTAAACATAAAAGGCAATGCAATTTAGCAAAACCAAAAAAAAACCCAGTTTCCAGAATTAAAACAGTATCCAAAGTCAGTATTCAAAATTGCAGAATATAGTGCTCAATAAGGCCATTATGTCACAGTTCACTTGCAAATGAAAATGCAAAAAAAGCACCAAAAGATCACAGATAAAAAAAAAAATACATCACAGTATCTAAAACTGTTTTATGATTAACTGTTACATTACCCTAGCTTGTCTCGTTCGCTTTGTTTAGGCTACATTTTCGTCAGGTGAAACTGGAGGAAGCGCTGTGTAACTGCACAGTATAAGACAGACTGATTTGACATTAGAGAGAATTAAAAAAAAAAAAAGAAAACGCAGGGTTTGATGGAAATAAATTGTAACATTGAGATGGGCTTTGGATCAGAAAACTGGTGACTATTTATTTATTAGCAGACACCCTTATCCAGGGCGACTTACAATTGTTACAAGATATCACATTATTTTTACATATTTGCTACATATACAGTACTGTGCAAAAGTTTTAGGCAGGTGTGAAAAAATGCTGTAAAGTAAGAATGCTTTCAAAAATAGACATGTTAATAGATTATATTTATCAATTAACTAAATGCAAAGTGAGTGAACAGAAGAAAAATCTAAATCAAATCCATATTTGGTGTGACCACCCTTTGCCTTCAAAACAGCATCAATTCTTCTAGGTACACTTGCACAAAGTCAGGGATTTTGTAGGCATATAGTCAGGTGTATGATTAAACAATTATACCAAACAGGTGCTAATGATCATCAATTCAATATGTAGGTTGAAACACAATCATTAACTGAAACAGAAACAGCTGTGTAGGAGGAATAAAACTGGGTGAGGAACAGCCAAACTCAGCTAACAAGGTGAGGTTGCTGAAGACAGTTTACTGTCAAAAGTCATACACCATGACAAGACTGAGCACAGCAACAAGACACAAGGTAGTTATACTGCATCAGCAAGGTCTCTCCCAGGCAGAAATTTCAAGGCAGACAGGGGTTTCCAGATGTGCTGTCCAAGCTCTTTTGAAGAAGCACAAAGAAACGGGCAACGTTGAGGACCGTGGTCGGCCAAGGAAACTTACTGCAGCAGATGAAAGACACATCATGCTTACTTCCCTTCACAATCAGAAGATGTCCAGCAGTGCCATCAGCTCAGAATTGGCAGAAAACAGCGGGACCCTGGTACACCCGTCTACTGTCCGGAGAAGTCTGGTCAGAAGTGGCCTTCAAGGAAGACTTGCGGCCAAAAAGCCATACCTCCGACGTGGAAACAAGGCCAAGCGACTCAACTATGCACGAAAACACAGGAACTGGGGTGCAGAAAAATGGCAGCAGGAGCTCTGGACTGATGAGTCAAAATTTGAAATATTTGGCTGTAGCAGAAGGCAGTTTGTTCGCGGAAGGGCTGGTGAGCGGTACACGAATGAGTGTCTGCAGGCAACAGTGAAGCATGGTGGAGGTTCCTTGCAAGTTTGGGGCTGCATTTCTGCAAATGGAGTTGGGGATTTGGTCAGAATTAATGGTCTCCTCAATGCTGAGAAGTACAGGCAGATACTTATCCATCATGCAATACCATCAGGGAGGCATCTGATTGGCCCCAAATTTATTCTGCAGCATGACAACGACCCCAAACATACAGCGAAAGTCATTAAGAACTATCTTCAGCGTAAAGAAGAACAAGGAGTCCTGGAAGTGATGGTATGGCCCCACAGAGCCCTGATCTCAACATCATCGAGTCTGTCTGGGATTACATGAAGAGCGAGAAGCAACTGAGGCTGCCTAAATCCACAGAAGAACTGTGGTTAGTTCTCCAAGATGTTTGGGCCAACCTACCTGCCGAGTTCCTTCAAAAACTGTGTGCAAGTGTACCTAGAAGAATTGATGCTGTTTTGAAGGCAAAGGGTGGTCACACCAAATATTGATTTGATGTAGATTTTTCTTCTGTTCACTCACTTTGCATTTTGTTAATTGATAAATATAAACTATTAACATGTCTTTTTTTGAAAGCATTCTTACTTTACAGCATTTTTTCACACCTGCCTAAAACTTTTGCACAGTACTGTATATAATGGGGATTGATTTTATTCTTAATACGGTAAAACTTGATTGACGTGTATCTATGTAACGGATATCCGAGTGCTGACTGTATACGTTTAAACATACTGTACAACGTTCAACAGAGGGTTTATAAAAAAATGTACAAAAATAATGCTTCATTGAAGTCTCCAATAAATTAACAATGTGAGTTCCTTCTTGGATATGTGACATTTTTCAGAATCAAAGATCTTACTTTCTTTATCATTCTGATTATATGGGAATGCCTGGATGAAAGAAAATATTTAAATTAGCCTTTGACAAATATGCCAGTTCTATTTAGGATCCTGCATCTTTGGGAATACCCAATAATGAGAGAATCTAATTCTACTGTAAGAGTAATTAGAACTCCTGTTCCTGGTTATAACAGTCAGTGCCGGTCCCTTTCATCCAAACTAATGGGGTTGTCAAGAAATAAGACACTTTGTGAGTATGTTTACATGCACTTCATATTCCACATGCTGCCATAGTCTGGATATGAGTCTGTCAAATATGTATTACACATATTGGGGGTTATTTTCAGACGTTCGTTCATAGATTTACGCTTATTTGAAGGTATTTTGTCATTCCGTTGAGATAATTTGATCACTAGGGGTATAACAATTCACCCTGCATCGATGAATCACGATACTTTCTTTACATGGTACATCGTATATCGTAATAGAGGTACTGTATGCATCGTTTGTATTGCGATACAAGACCAAAGCACAGCAAAGCTCATTGTAGTTCACCAAATGGTTCTTGAATAAAAAATCTAGATATTGTATTGTTGGTATGAATACATACTCTCCGTATATCATTTAATCTTTTAACAAAACGGTCCATCGTTAAATGACTCATTATTATTCATCGTACAAGCAGCTGCTCAGGACCATCACATGTATCGAGACCTGCATATCGTGATACATATCATATCACGACATTGGTGTCCCATTTAACCGCTACCGATCACCTAACGTTACTTAAACAATAGAACCCGTAGAGGGCTTTACCACCTGGTAAGGCCTGCCTCAAGCAGTAAAGCCTTCTTATGAGGGTAATTGCTATTAGAAAATGGATACCTTAAAGAAAAATAACATTTCAAGTTTTTCTGAAGCACTAGTTTTAGTTGCAAACGAATGCAAACAGTTTCCTCAATATTCCATGAGTAATGACATTATTATTATTATTATTTATTTCTTAGCAGACGCCCTTATCCAGGGCGACTTACAATTGTTACAAGATATCACATTATTTTTTTACATACAATTATCCATTTATACAATTGGGTTTTTACTGGAGCAATCTAGGTAAAGTACCTTGCTCAAGGGTACAGCAGCAGTGTCCCCTCCACCCACCTACCTGGGATCGAACCCACAACCCTCCGGTCAAGAGTCCAGAGCCCTAACCACTACTCCACACTGCTGCCCACATCTTAGAATTTCATGTGTGGGCTGGTAGCCTTTAGGCTTAATTTTCCCATTTGAAATGGTTAATTCTTTTTTTTTTCTCGAGATTTTTAATATCTGGGTCGTGTTTTGTGTGAGGCTTTAAATTACCAGCGTTGGCAATGTGGTGTCGTGGGTATTTCCAGTAACCTAAATAATAGCTTAATTCTAAAAAAATCAGTTAGGGCGTACACGAAGGCAAATGTTTTGTGATGAGTTTGTTTTTAAATGTAAAACATGTAAAAGAATCAAACTACCGGCAAGTGTTTCATTTTTTATTGGGATTTGAGTGCAGGTTTGTGTAAGTTTCAGTATTTAACTTATCTGCAGTCGTATGGGGTCATGACCTCTGGTACACTACATGTGTTGGTGCTGAACGTGTTGTTTTGTTCAGTTACTTGTTCACAGTGTGTTCATAAAGTTAATTCAAAGCCTCCTGTCTTTGTTAGAGAAGAGAGCGCCATGCTTGTGTTGTTATTATGATATGCTGGAGGCTGTGTGGTCCAGTGGTTAAAGAAAAGGGCTTGTAACCAGGAGGTCCCCGGTTCAAATCCCACCTCAGCCACTGACTCATTGTGTGACCCTGAGCAAGTCACTTAACCTCCTTGTGCTCCGTCTTTCGGGTGAGACGTAATTGTAAGTGACTCTGCAGCTGATGCATAGTTCACACACCCAAGTCTCTGTAAGTCGCCTTGGATAAAGGCGTCTGCTAAATAAACAAATAATAATAATAATGCTGAAATAAAGTTGCTGAAAGTAATCAGTCTGCATCCAGTTGCTTGATTTCTTCAACTTGTCATTCAAACCAGAGTCTAGTTGCTATTGTTGTTGTGGTTACTGTATTGCTGCCAACAACAAACACTATTCTCAATTTTTTTTAACTTTATTTGCTATACTAAATTTAAACAGATAGATTGAACTGTAGGACAGTGAGGAGGCAGACTCTACATTGAAAGACAACATTCAGAGCCTGTGTACTAAAACAGATATTTTCTTTCATAAGCAGAAAAAAGGTAAATTAAATAAATGAATACTGTATTTACATATTTTCCAGCGGATTGATTTAGAACAAAAATTAAACATAGTTTAAATAACATTCGAGGTCCTTTACCAGAGATTAGTGACCTAATATTGACCAATCAGATCAAAGGAAGGCTCTGATCCATTTTCTAATAATAAATAAACACAATTATTTTCAAAACCTGGTTTACTTTAACATAACTATGTCAAGTCAATTTACAGCAACTCAATAGATGGTGTGAAGTTACACAGACTATATAAAGCGCAGGAAAACATCCCTTCCTTTGACTGCGATCGGAATTCAGATCTCTAAATTCTAAAATTCCGTTAAAGCTGGATGCAGTTGAAATTCCGAAACGTGAATTTTTGAACCATACCGATATTGAGAATAAAGCACGGTAGAAACTCAATATGGTCCGGTTTGATGTCACGAATGGTTTTCTTTGTAATGTTTTGCAGCAGTTAATAATGTGTATAATAAATAGAAAATAGTGCACATTAAAGTAAATATTTCCTCTCTAAAAGTAACATTCTAATTACTACAAACACAAACCAAGCCTCCAAAATAAAAAAACTGAAACCGAACATGTCGATGTTTTAAACAGTGGAAAAAAAAAAAAAAGGCTTGTTCAGAGAACCATCTTTTGAATTATAATTTTTTGCATACTCCAGAATCTCTTTAAAGTTGTATCTTGTGGATAGCTGGTCTCATTATGAGATATTCTCAGTAATACACTGTTTTCTGGTTTACAAAGCATTCCGACTTTGTTTCTATTTAGTTTTACAGTGTATTTGCTTTTAATCTTGGCAAGCTTTGCTTTCACATGTCTGCTCTGTTTGGCTGACGTTTTTTAAGCTTACATCAAATTCTGTTGTTTGCAGCACCCTGGCTTAATGTTATTATTTTCATTATTTTGTGGTGTAACATAAAACGGTATTAACGGTTGTTATTGACCCCATTGGCCCCTATCCTCAGTGGAGTCCTCAGTGTTTTTTTACTGACCTTTATGAAAAAACAGTGACATTAGTTCCTTTCTCGTTCATTAGTACAGGAAATGGATGCTAGAACCACCTGCCAGGTCACTGTCAACAGGGTGGTGGCAAGGGCAGCCAGAATGCCACTGATTTCTGTGCCCAATTAGGGCCAGTAGGGGCAGCTAAATATCTTGAATTGCGAATAACGACTAGGGGCGGGGCTTTTATTGCCCAGTATTTTTTCATTCATGCCCTTTAAGGCTTGCTAAATATCTTGGTAGCCCTGAATAGATAATGGTCTCTTCTAAAAAATATGCACAAGCAGGTGCCAGTGGTAGTTCAAATATTATCAGTCTGCTACCAATGCAGCTTCATTTTACCCCTAAACATGTTTCTGAAGTAGTTGACTGCCATGAATGACACCACATTGGATTTTGTACCAGTCTTGGCAGTCATCATTACAGAGAAACATTTTGGGGGTAAAATGAAGAACAATTGTCCAACACAGTCGTTGTATATCGCTAGTAAATTGATACACATTTTGTTTAGCTCTGGAAAGAGATTTCCAGACTCTAGGGACAGCAGAATTAAAGCTGCAGCTGTTATCCTGGGACTTGAGCCGAATTGGTGGAATTGTAGTCAGAGCAGTAACATGTATAAAAAGAACAACATACCAACATGCATATTGATTGGGTTCTTAAGCACAGAAGCTAAGTGAAATGTGCCCTTTTAGTAAGAGCCAACAAGCAGGCTGCAGAATTAAAGGAAAATATATTATACGATTGCTATTAAAGTGTGGCTAACAAAATAATTCCGTTGTGCCTGTATTATTATTTTTTTTAAACATGATATCTGGTACTACACTTGGTTAAAGACATCTCTGTTTGTAAGCCATGCTTTCAGTGTTGCACTTCCTGGAGGGTGGAATTGTCCCCACCGTTCAGCTTCTTTCCTGTCATTCCTTGTTTCCAGATGCTTCCCTTATTGACTGGCATGATTTCAGCCAGTAACATGGCCCAGAAAACACTCCTGAGGTGAACTAGGAAGTGTAACATATTTCTTGATAGTAAGGCATGGAGACTGAGTACTTGTTTTCTCATTGGCTCAAGCATGCATTGGACAAGGGAAAAATATATAGAAATGTTCTTATAGTGTATTGAAATTAAATCATTGTCAATATTTAGAAATGTCTACAGAAATAATTAGGCCCTAAGTGTAATGCAGTTTTATTTGCTTAATATAAAAACAATCTTCTTAATATAAAAACAATCTTCCAAGCACATCTGGTACACACCTGAGTGTAACTATTATTATTATTATTATTATTATTATTATTATTATTATTATTATTATTATTATTATTATTTATTTCTTAGCAGACGCCCTTATCCAGGGCGACTTACAATTGTTACAAGATATCACATTATTTCACATTATACAGATATCACATTATTTCACATTATACAGATATCACATTATTTCACATTATACAGATATCACATTATTAACCTCCCCCCCTGCAACAGTCTAGGACGTAAGAAAATACATATAAAAGAAATAAAGGTGCCGCCTCGCTTAAAGTGAAAATATCCAGAATAAGCATCTGTCCCATAAATGAGAGGCATTTGAGACGACCAGTCACAGTTTTTAGTTTCTAAATGAAAAGAAAAAGAATGAAATGACATCATATTATGATTAAATGTTAAATACATACTTTTAAATGAGTCAATTGTTTTTTTTTATTCCTAAACAAAATTAATCGCTGTTTTTTATTTCTACATGAAATGAAAAAGAATGAAATCGCATCTTATCACAAGGCGAGGCACCTGCAATGTTGTGACACGCTAACTTTCTTTGCAACAGCAGCCTGAGAAATCACAGGAGACTTCAGCTCCTTCAGGAGTTTAATGAGGTTTACGCAAAAGTCACAATGTAATCACGTACTCACTGCACTGTGCTATGCAAACCTGTCTTGCTCTGAAAAGCGATCTCTGTTTATCATTTGAAAATACTGTATCCTAATTAAACGAAGTGACGTCTCAATTAAACGACATAAATAGCATTGAGGAAAACCGTCTCCCAGAATTGTATCCCATTTAAGCAGAAATGCCGATTTATCATCACAAATGTGTTATTATTTACATCCTATAGGGGCAGTGCCAGGTTGCAGGTTACACTCTGGTGTGCCAGGTGCACTTGTGGAGGAGATGTGATTCTGAACACTGTATTGAGTCTATATAGGGCTTCAAACAGTTTTTACAGTCAATTATCTAGTAGGTACTAGATTAGACCATCCATGAAAAAATACACATATTTTCTGAATTGCGTGTCAAACAGCCCTCTCAGGATCTTTTAGCCCTGCCCTCTTCTTTACTAGCCTTTCTAATCGCACACACACATTGCTGTCGTAACTGGTTATAGACCCAAAGTCTGGAGTAATCTGTAAGAGGCAGATTTAGAATCCTGCTTTTGGACAGTAAATGAAACGGTTTGGCTTTCCTCCAGATGGAAAATAACATTGGGGCTTTGATTTTAATGCATGCACATACTGGATTTGTAAAATGACTTGCATTCCCAGCTGCCAAAAGCATTTATTTTAACCCCATTTTTTAATGAATTGTGGGTGGATGAAGCTGCAAATGGGTCTCCATACAAAATCTAATGATTTTCACTGCTAAATGTTTCGGTACCAAATATGACCTCTTATTCACAGATCAACTATGACGTGGGTCTTTTATCAAAGTCAGCTGCTTTAAATACATGGTGCTAACAAAATATCAAACCTACCTAATTGATATTGCCATCATTTTTTAGGTCTCCGATTTTCCTAAAAATGCACACATTATGGTAAAGGTGTAGTCGACATTGGAAACACGTCAGTCATGGGAAAAGCAGTAACTGGTACTCAAATGCGAGTCGAAGCGTCTAGCTTCTGGGAGTTTCAGTTCTTTTAAAGAAAAAAATGCAAACATTTAGAATTATATTTTAAAATAATATGCTCAGCAAGAGTCATTGTCTAAAAAACTGAAAAGTTCTGTTTTACTGTTTACTGGAATTATTTTGTCACAGTGGTGCTTTTAGACAGCTCAGAATGTGTCTCTAAAGTTAATACATCATAGCAGGACTGTTGATGTTTGTAATGCAGTTAATTCATTTGGAATAATTAGGCTTCTTGTTCTGACTGATCTGTATAATGTGATTACTACTGAATTGTAAGCTGTATGAAATCATTTGTTTACAATTTGAAAAAAGCATCAACAAATTATACAGACTGTTTACTATTTAGAAAAAAAAAATCGAGGCTATAGCTACTGTGTAAGAAAATAGTCCTGGATATAATGTGTAAGAAAGAAATCTAGGTTATACCGTGTAAGAAAAAAAAACAAAAAACCTTTGTGTTTTCCAAAACACAGATGCTAGGATACAAACTGCTCACCAACAATAATAATAATAATAATAATAATAATAATAATAATAATAATAATAATAATAATAATAATAATAATACTTTTATTCACAGAGGGGTGCATCTAATATTAAAATAAGCAGGATTTTTTAAATAATTTTAAATTTAACTACCAGTTTTCAAACTGGGGGTTGTGACTCCCTGGTTGTGGAGGGGTCGCAAATTGATATGCAATAGCAACAGTGCATTGCAACAGACATGAAACTCTTGTCAGATAACAGTAAGAAAACGTCACCGGCAGACCTCAGAAAATCCTACATTTACACCTCAATCCTTACCTGAACCCCACCTACCCACCATTCTGGTAACTGAACTGCATCATGATTCTGTTATGTGGACTAATGCCAACTGTAGGCTTGTTTAATGACCAGGGTGTTAAAAACAAGTTTAAAACCTCTCTCATCTGTATTTCCGTATCCTATAGTAATTGTAAGGATGTTCCAATTCTATAGCTAGCCAGGACAGTAAAAGTAAGGATTATCCTATCCTATAGCTAGAAAAGACATGTTCCTATCCTATAGCTAGCCAAGCTAGTAATAGTAAATATGTTCCATTCACATCCTAATTAAGAGCATGCATAAGCTTCTCAGCTCCTGTGTTAAAGGTGACAAGATTGGCAGATGGGAACCTTTCTAATTTTGGATCATTTTCAAAGCACTGTATATTTTAAATATTTTATTGTGTTAATAGGCATGAACGCAAATAGTCCAGTGCAGGGCTGAGGGCTGGTACTTGTTTTTCCCCAGCTTCTCCACCCTCTCGGTGGGCCTGACAGTACATGTGAACCCGGGCCTGAGAGTACGATGTGAACCCGGGCCTGACAGTACGATGTGAACCCGGGCCTGACAGTGCGATGTGAACCCGGGCCTGACAGTACGTGTGAACCCGGGCCTGACAGTGCGATGTGAACCCGGGCCTGACAGTACGATGTGAACCCGGGCCTGACAGTACGTGTGAACCCGGGCCTGACAGTACGATGTGAACCCGGGCCTGACAGTACGGTGTGAACCCGGGCCTGACAGTACGATGTGAACCCGGGCCTGACAGTACGTGTGAACCCGGGCCTGACAGTACGATGTGAACCCGGGCCTGACAGTACGGTGTGAACCCGGGCCTGACAGTACATGTGAACCCGGGCCTGACAGTACATGTGAACCCGGGCCTGACCGTACATGTGAACCCGGGCCTGACAGTACATGTGAACCCAGGCCTGACAGTACATGTGAACCCGGGCCTTCAGAGGTGAAAAGGTGTATAACTCACTTTATAACCCAGTGCTATTCAGCATTTCCAACTCTATGGGAATTTATAATAAAGAATTAAACCAAAGACTGCCCAAGGCAGGAATTCAGGAGAGCGCCACAGCAGCAACACGGCAGCTACCATTACAGTACAATGAAGAGAAGTCTGAGAGAGACAAACCCCATATTATTTATTTAATAGCTGCCTTGAGTCCTTGTATAGTAAAATAAATAGGCAGTCTCAGTCAGTCTGTGCAATACCAGCATCAGTTTCATCTTTATTTTATAATATTCATGTGGTATTTCTTACATCCACTCTGCTGTGCCAGCTGTACTGCAACATGAGACATGTTTGAGAGCCCTTTTGAGGCCTGCCAAGTTATAAAGTACAGCGAAAGCATGGTAAAGCGTAGGTTAGCTTTGTGAAGCCCAGCGAGGTATGGTAGAGCATACTGAAACATATTGCAAACCATGGTAAACTTACCATGCACATACTGTGAGAAACAGTGACAGGAAAGAAATGTCTTTAAACGGCTGAGTGGTTGGGGCTGGTTAATATTAAAGAGTCTGCTTCTATGTGGAGAGTAGAACTTTTTGCAGCTGTCTTATAAAGAATGACCTGCAGTGCAGGATCTGCCTGTGATAGGGTGATATATATTTAAACTGGGAAAATACTGTGCAATGAAATTTTACTGAAGGAGCCTTCCTAAGGTCTGAGTTATAGTCTCAATACCCACCATGGGACTGAATAAAATACAGTCTAGTGGAATGACATTAAAGTTCTGCCTTATGTCCTATTCTGTGGCTGTGAGTTGCAGCCTGTCTGCCGTACCCAGGGAGTGAAAGATACCTTGATTGAAACTCAGTCTTGTATCCCACTCTGGGACCAGCACAACTGCAGCTGAATTGGATCAACAACTCGGGTTGCAATATGTTGCAGTCCTAATGAAATGCGTTTGTTTTATAGTTGCTTAGTTCTGTGGCCTTGCTCACGGCTGTAAATTCAAACTTAAAGCCTTGATGACCTTGTCGTACAGCAAAAGAACGTATAGAATAAGAAGTAGCAATGAATAGTTTAATGAAAATTGGTATTTAAGAATAGCAAATGGGGCGTTAGTGTCATGGTGAAGTATATTAAAATGACTGCTTTGCAGCATGTGGAATAATTGTTTTCTCAACATGTAAAAATGTGGCATACAGACAGACAGACAGACAGATACACATCCATACATTCCTGCAATCTGATACAATAACTAAATAATGTCCATACTGAGGTTTACCACAATTTAATGCTCGGTTTTCATGATTTTTTTCAAAAAATGTCTGACATACAGATGGATATATGACAGAGAGACACCTCCATATATCCCCACAAACTGATCCTCCCAATAACGTAAGCAAAGTATATTTTAATCACATTAGGATAGGGGTTTTCCAGCTATAGGGAAATGTATGTGACATATGTACCACTATATAAGCATTAAAAAAGGACATTTTAGCAGCAATGTGTTTACCGTGCAGGATTTGAATTTGACGGATATTCTACATGCTGGGCCACATGCTGCCATGTACCCGAGCTTCTCCGCGGTTTTGTTTGACGAGTGAGCGCATATTTCAATTCGATTCTAATCTGATAGCCCTTCACAGTGCTTCAAAGACTTGAATTTCTGTACAACATGAAGGGGTATTCAGTTCCCCACTCTGATTTTACAGACTGGAGAAAAGATACCTCCCTCTGTGTAAAATATTCTTTCAACGCTGGGTTCCTTTTTAAAGATCTTGCAACCCTACCCTGTAATTGATTGGAGAGTAAGAAAAGGATATAAAATATTCATACATCAGAGGCGAAGGCGCTGTGTTAGACTCAAGAAACCTACACATTGTCTTAGGAACTCAAAGCTTGTTGCTGCTTTTCAACGAGTGCATGCTGTCCTTCTTGATTCAAAGATAAATTGTGTACACCATCTCCCGAGTTAGGAGTACAGGGCTCAGGTAATACATGCATGTTTAAACAACGTTTGACCTATTCACCCGAGAAATACTGGCATCTGTCACATCATTAAAAGACTTTGTGACCTCTTACAGTGTACGGGAGTCACTTTAGGGTGTATTTGTCTTTGAAAGTAAGTAAAATGGCTGTTTGTTGCTGTTTTTAAAATAATTTTAAATTCTACAGGAATTGCGGTGTATTTATTGTAAACGCTATACATTTGGAGTATGCAAGCCGAATGCCTAAAAACGTAATAAATGTTAGCAGATCCCGGCGCTAGGAGAAAAAAAATTAAAAAGGTAAAGTACAGAACAAACCTCTTACCCTCTTACAAAATGTAATGTCATCAGCTCCAGGAGCTAGGCTTTTTATCAGGGGCCTAGCAAAGAAAAGCTGAATGATTAAAGTGTGCTTTTAGAGCGTAGGATAATAATGTAAAGTGGGATATCATTCACGTTCACACCGAGCTGCAATGTTTGCTTATGAAATGGTTACGGTATTTTTAAATCATATTCACACCAATGTACAAAACAAGGTCACCCCAGATATGAAAGCAGCTTAATATTTCTACATGAATACTCCCTCCTATTTACAACATAAGAAAATGTACCTACAAGAGACAGCAATCTGGCTCATCAATGCGTGTCTGGTTCCTAGCAGCTGATTGATCTCAGAACACCGAGGTAACCCATTCACTACCCTCACCACTCTGTGTATAAAGAAGTGTCTCCTATCTTCTGTCCCAAGTCCACTTCATTTCCAACTGTCCTCGGTCCTGGTTCAATCAAGTATCCTCTAACTATTTCTTCTAGGATAAATAAATGTCCCTTTCTTCAAAGCTCTTTCCTTGATGCCTAGGGATTAGTCTGGCTGCTCTTCGCTGGACTCTCTCCATGGCCGCAATGTCCTTTTGGTAATGTGGTGGCCAGAACTGAACACAAGTGCAGTCTCACCAGTGCATTGTACAATCTCATCACAACCTCTTTTGATTTGTACTGCCAACATACCCAAGCATTCTGTTTTTAATGGCTCGCCTACACTGTCTAGTTGCTGACAGTGATGAGTCTATTACAACACCAAGGCTCTTAGTGTGCCTTTTGGCACATTAATCAGGCATCTTTTATTTGACATTGGACATTATTCCAATTTTTTATAGGTCGATTGTATTGTAAAACCCCTATGAAAACAAGTTGTCAAATTAATTAGCAGAAATCACCTTGCAGCAGGAAAGAATTAAGCATAAGGCTGGTACAGACAGGATCAGCTTGGTGTCTGGCAGTTAAAAGGTACAAAGATTTGAGTCTCGTGGCCCCCTCTTGGTCTTTTCAACAACAGGCAGTAGCTTGTGTTTGTTTCCTCAGATGCAATAAGCTTAATGAAGGAATTCAAGTAAGTTATAAGCATGTATAATGGAAATCCATTTAATACAGAGTAATGTAGAAAAGCACAGATTTTCAATCCAGTGGAAGAATTTTTTGTTCTCCTGTAGACGTTTCTAATTGCATTTCGCTGTAATCCCATACACTGTTTTTTTAAGTAAATATTTTGTACCTTCATGTACCTGTATGTGTGTGCAGTGGTCTGTACTGTACTGTGCTGTCTGTACAATCTGATCCTTGTAGTACTATAATTATTGTACAGTATACAATATTTGAGTACTACAGTATATACTCACATTTGATCGGTTTCTTTGTAGGAGGTTTTCCTGGTAAACTGGTTAATTATTGGCAACCTGATAACTGAATGAAATATACTGAGCATCAAAAGAAACTTATTACTATTATAACACATTGATTTTCGAAAAAAAATAAGTTATATAAATGATGGATATTGACGCAGTGTTTTTGGTTTCTTTTTAATCACTCGATCATTCATCCTTGGCCTTGACACGCTTGAGTGACTATGACTGAAGCATATGCACTTAATCACCTAATTAGTGAGACAATTGATTGCACACTGGATATGAAGTGATTTCAGCTGTTGAATTGCAAGCTTGAATAAAAGCAATAAAGAAAATCACAGAAAAACAACAATATGCCACGTGCAATCGGCATGTTGGAGGCTGGACTAGGACAGCGTACTGTGGCTCGCCGCCTTGGGTGCTCACAGCCAGCAATTTCAAACCTGGCGTGACGGTATAACCAGACACACTCTGTCAATGACAGACCACGAGCTGGGAGACGTGTGGCTTCTAGGGCTCGGAGACCACTGAACAGGCAGATGCTTATCCAGGCACTACAAGAGGAGTGGGCCAGGATTCCACAAGACAACATCCGAAACCTGGTGCAAAGCATGCGTCGCAGATGTACTGCTTGTATTGCTTCCAATGGTGGCCACACACGCTAGTAGCCTGAGACTTTCACAGTGTCCCCTGTCCCCCCCATAACTTTAGACAGTAAAATGTCAATTGTTAATCAGCACAATAAAAAAGTCACTGCACCTGCTCTAAAACAGAGTTTGTCATTTTTCAGTCACATTTAGTGAATGTTATCCAAATATAAGTGATACGTTTCTTTTGATGCTCAAATATAAGCGATAAGTTTCTTTTGATGCTCAAATATAAGCGATAAGTTTCTTTTGATGCTCAAATATAAGAGAGAAGTTTCTTTTGATGCTCAAATATAAGTGATATGTTTCTTTTGATGCTGAAATATAAGTGATAAGTTTCTTTTGATGCTGAAATATAAGTGATACGTTTCTTTTGATGCTGAAATATAAGTGATACTTTTCTTTTGATGCTGAAATATAAGTGATACATTTCTTTTGATGCTCAAATATAAGTGATACGTTTCTTTTGATGCTCAAATATAAGTGATACGTTTCTTTTGATGTAATGAAGAGATTAGGGGCTACCTGGCTCTCTAATTATTTCATTGTGCAAGCGTTACACCAGTCAGGAGTTGTGGGCTGCAAGTACAAAGAGGCCATGGGAAGGACAGCAACGACTTCTTCTTTCTGAAAATCAGTTCAGGATTTCAACAGAACCAAACTATATTTAGAAAAGGCTGTTATAATTACAAAAGCTAAGATTTAGATGTTAAATTGTTACCTTATATGGAAAGTGCACCCCAGACCCCTACTCGTAGAAGACAATATAAACCCAGCCAAAAAGGAGCACAATGCTCTCAAACTCTGAAAACCCAAAGCCGCTCCTTGACTGAAGGAAACCACGGAGTAAATCTCAGCTGCAGATGTTATACGGGGAAGATCTGGTGACGACCTGAGAGAGCAGGACCGTGGGGAAAGAAGCAGAGAGACATACCTGCTGTGTATCAAAGAGGACTGTTAGACAAACACGTCTAAATCTACTGGATTGCAAAATAACCCAAAGGCTGTGTTGGACCACAGTTGTGGTGAAGAATTAAAGAAGAGGAAACACATAAAGACTGTGTTGATCCCGCTGGGGATTGAAGAATCATCGTGGAGAGGACTTCATAGTACAATTCAACTAAACAAGTTCTACAACTAGACAGCGAATGAGTCAGTGTTGCCCTGGGCTGTTGAGTATAACCTGCATTACATTCTCCACGTGAAACCTAATTACACGATATATAAGTATATGAAAATGAATTGAGTAATTAGTTAAAGTTACATAACCTGTGAAAAGTAACTTTTTAATGAACCTTGATAAATAACTGAAAGTTAGATTACCTCATGCATTCACATGAAGAGCTTTTAAGTAAACTTGCTATTTGTAGAGAAGTATAACATTAGAGTACATTAGATACATTAGATACATTAGAGTTCTGATACTATTGGTTATCCTTCATACATATTACACGTCTAGGATTTATTTGACTTTTGATATTGCTGTTCTTTCCTATTTCTGTATTTAATAAACTGCTGCTATTAATTGAACTTCCCTAGTGTCTAGTGTTGGTGTTCATAACAGGTTCTCGATCTTGAAATGATATTTCAGATTGGAAACTTCTAAATTGTTCTCATGTCTTTAACTTCCTGCTGGTTTACTATGCATGGTCTATCTTGGCTAACTGTAAACCATTCCTAATTGTACTGACACAGCTGGCTGTTTCTGGCTTGTGGTAATGTAGAAGTACTGTAACTACAGTGAAGCTGTTTTTTATATCATTTTAAAATGTACTTTTTCCATGAACATCCTTTGAACTCAGTTAGATATTGTAATGTGCATGATAACTAGCCACATGCCAGCAATAAACTGAAGTTGTACTAGGGCTACAAAAATGACTACTAATTTAGTTGAATAGCTGAATAGTCTTTAAAAATGTAATGAAAAAACTGTGTACTTGATAATGTCCGGGGCTCTATTTGTGAAGGGGCTGTTTTGTAACACTTTGCTGTTTTGTGCACTTTATTTTAAAACTGCTAGGATTTTGAAAAAAAAAATTCTGAATGTTCCAAAATATAATTTACAAGTTTATAGATTGCAACCGCCACAGAACTTCCGTCCATCTGAAAAAGCACACTTCAGACCTACTTCAGTCACGTGACTTGTGATAAGCACACTTCAGACCTAATTCAGTCACGTGACTTGTGATAAGCACACTTCAGACCTACTTCAGTCACGTGACTTGTGATAAGCACACTTCAGACCTACTTCAGTCACGTGACGTGTGATAAGCACACTTCAGACCTACTTCACAGTCACATGACGTGTGATAAGCACACTTCAGACCTACTTCACAGTCACGTGACGTGTGATAAGCACACTTCAGACCTACTTCAGTCACGTGACGTGTGATAAGCACACTTCAGACCTACTTCACAGTCACATGACGTGTGATAAGCACACTTCAGACCTACTTCAGTCACGTGACGTGTGATAAGCACACTTCAGACCTACTTCAGTCATGTGACGTGTGATAAGCACACTTCAGACCTACTTCACAGTCACGTGACGTGTGATAAGCACACTTCAGACCTACTTCAGTCATGTGACGTGTGATAAGCACACTTCGGACCTACTTCACAGTCACGTGACGTGTGATGAGTCGAATTCCAGTTTTCTATTCGATTAGTCTACTGTTTGGCGCTCCCCCTGCCAGTTATCTGGTAATGTGTGAACTAATGCTTTCAATGGACTAATCTGAGAACTCAAAACTCACATCCAGCGTACTCTTGCCATATTGAGATGATACTGCTAAGATGTGAAATCCATGGTGTGTATGGATGGCTGTATGTACCAATAGACCAATAATTTCCGAAATGTTTAAACACCTGTCAACGATAAGCCATTTTGAGAAGGCCTTTTACTACTGCTACTTTTTGGATGCATTCAAAATCAAATGGCTTTGGAATGGAAATATTATTTTAACTAATGTATTATTCTCGTTGTTTAGATTTAATTGTTTTCTGTTCTACGTAGAAATACTAAAACTTAATCAGTTCAATGACAAACATTTTGACTAGAAGTCTTTCTCAAAGTCTTCACTAAACATATTCTTTTAGTATTTCCAAACCTTTGTGGGTGTTTTTTAGTTATGACTTATATGTTCTGTGTCAGTCACCGCAATCCTGTCACTTTTTAAAATCCAGTTTTACCCCTGGTGACAGCTGAGAGACCTCTGGTACACACAGTATATCCATTAACATGTACCCCTGCTTGGTGCAAGCCTTCATTGGTGTTGTTGAGGGCACACAAGTTCATTTTTTTGCCTTTGAATCTAACAAAAGAATACATTTTTGAAGCCTCTTCTCACCAAACCAACAGTGACAACTACACATTTCCCTCTTTAGGGAAGGTCGCATTCCCTCAAATGCGACCTTGACATGTTTTTGCAGAGCAGCAACACTCGAGAGCTATGCTCTCACCCTCTTAGGGACAACTAGGGCTGTTTTAAAAAAAAAAAAAAATGTTTAGCTAGTTTTTCTTTCTTAATCACTGTATACTGACAAATGACCTAAAAGAAGGGTAGGACCATATGGCTTCCAAGCCATTGTGATTTCTGTGGAATTGGCTATTGTAGTGTGCATGTTGTGGGCTCAGTTCGTCATGGGTATAGCTTGATCAAATCAACCTCTAAGTCAAGCAGACAAGTGCCTTCATAAGTGTAAATAATAAAGGCAGTAGGCCAGATGTTTGTATGCTAGACTTAGTTTCTTATAAGTATCGCCTATAAGTCATTTCTCGAATGTTGAGTTTTACAGTATGGTATGGGACAGTGAAACTTATCAAAGATTCCAGAACTTCCAATATCTCTTGCACTTCCTCATAGTGCATTTCCAAAGCTTCCAGTCCCTTCACATGCTTTGCTTTTCAAATGTAGGTTTATTCCAGTAATACTGCATCAATGTAATTCGTGTTATTATAACACTATGTTTGTACAATGTAACTTACTGTCCAATCCGTATTGTAATCAGAAACGGCAATAACTGTTTAGTATTTTTAGTGCAACGTCACTGATGGATCAAGGAATGCTACACAGCTTCAAAATCTTACAAACAACACACACCGCTTTATTCTGTTAGTGAATTCCTTTTGCTTTACTGAGTACATGTCGTTTGCCATGTAATACAAATGCTTTGCCTTATCTGACAGAGCTTTGTTAGAAGACATTACTGGGTTTTAAATATTCTATAAGCAAGACAGGGTAGGCACAGACAATCACCCTTCACTCATATTCTGCTAGTTAGTGGCTACAGTGAGCTATGATGGGAATAGGAAAATTGAATCCTGACCTTGACACAACCTTGCATGGCACGAAGGCGGTTTGAGATATACAATGTTTTCCTCTCCAGTACTCTCAGCTGCATTTCCAGCTCTGTGCTGCCCTACATTGAGTTTCCACTGGCTTTTAATACAGCTACACCTTTCCCTCCTGTTATAAAGCAAGGTTAGCTGCAGTGTTTTCACACACGCAATACAATTCTATTCTATTCTTTTCAGGTTATCGATTCTTTTATTATTATTAGTTTATTTAGCAGACGCCTTTATCCAAGGCGACTTACAGAGACTAGGGTGTGTGAACTATGCATCAGCTGCAGAGTCACTTACAACTACGTCTCACCCGAAAGACGGAGCACAAGGAGGTTAAGTGACTTGCTCAGGGTCACACAATGAGTCAGTGGCTGAGGTGGGATTTGAACCCGGGACCTCCTGGTTACAAGCCCTTTTCTTTAACCACTGGACCACACAGCCGATTCTTCATTGTATGTGAAAAAGAATGAAAGCTAACAAAATAATTCTATAAATCGTACCGGTTTTGCACGTCCATTTGTTATTTATGTCTCATACGAAACACACGTTATTGTATGTATTTTGATTTCAAATCATGATTTCTGGTACTGCACTTGGTTAAAGAAACCTCTGTTTGATATCAGTGCTATCTGACAGTGTTGCACTTGCTTGGTCGTCTGGTGGGGGATGTTGTCCTGACCCCCTTTGCTGGCTTCCTTCCTGTCAGTAACCAATCAGCTGCTTGGTTACTGACTAACCCTAACCCTAACCCTAACCCTAACCCTAACCCGGATCTCAATACAATTGAGCATGTTTGGGATGAAGTTAAACAATGATGCGTTAAATATCAATGAATGACTGGATTCTCTCGCGATACCTTCCAGCACCTTGTGGAGTCCATGCCACATTGTTTCAAAGCAGTCATTAGAGGGCAACCACATATTAAGTCCTAAAGTGGTCAGGCAGTCAATTACTATGAAAGCTTTTACGTTTTTAATTATACAAAATTAAAGAATATTCTTAATTAAATAACTAATTAAAGAAACATGGTAATAACTTGCTTTTTTGCAAAACATTTTGGTAAACAGTTTAGTAGCTTTTAATTGCATTTTAAATTGTATTAAGGTTTAATTTTACTTAGTCAACTAGCTTGGGTCATTATCAGTTATGACACTGATGAAAGCATTTCAAAATGTGTCCACTTGCTTTAATGGTACAGCTCTAAAATATCACAAATTGTCTTAATCTTGTTGCTTAGATTCACTTTGCACATCATTATCTGCCTGACCGATCACAGCTGACTTAAAATAAAGCCATACCACTACTGTGAATTATAAGAATACTTAATAACCTGCATTTGTAATATCTGTTTATTATGAAACACGTTTCTAATCACCATGTGTACTGTTTTTGCATTCATGGATGTTAATAAAGTCACCAGCATATTGGACTTACAAAACAAACGTATTTTCATTTTGAAACATGATATCTGCACTAGGTTAAAGAAAAGTACTGTCAACGAAATGTGTTACGATTATACTTCTTAGGTCATTGCTGTTTGCTTGAAGATGTTTTTCCATTGAAACAGCACATTTTGAGACCAATATAGCGAATGGAGTGCACGGTTTATGGAATTATTTTGTCAGCTACAACCACTTTAATATCACTGCATTTTAATATATGAATTTAATAAGTGCAAAATCTGAGAGGATTAAGACTAATTTGTTCTGCGAATAGTTCTAGTAAATCCTAAATGGATCAAAGCAATCTAATTGTCATGAAACACTTTTTACATAACAAGCAAATAACCCACTTAGTCTTTTCAGGGTTTGTAAAAATGCCATCGTTCATACCGCACACATTACAATCCATGTTTCAAAAAGCAACTCAGTATATCAGAGTTATCCTAACTAATGTGTTCTTCTTGTTGTTAGATTCACTTTGTCATTTTCTGTTTCAGTTATTACAGCCTGGGGACTTTAAAACTGAGAAGTTTAAAGCACACCTGTGGCTTCAACAGAGCTCTCAGAGTCCTGGCTTACGCCAGAGTGTAACCATTAACCTGTGCCCCTGCAACACTGCCCCTAGTGGATGTAAGACATACTGTGTTTGTTCTATTTCTTAAGGATGTGTTTGTTGCGTCCACTGAGGGCAGAGTGTTGCAATCTGGCATACCAGCTGATGTTTGAGAGCTGTTTTGAGGCCACAGGGGTGCATTAAGTCAAAAGTCATCAGGATCTGAAACCAAAAAGGACATACAAATTGAATCTGGACTACTAGGAGAATACATTTATGAGTTTAAAGATTATAGCCTGGACCATTGTTAAGAAATCTATCTAACGTCTAATTGGGCTTATATTCACAGCAAACCCACTGATTTATACTACATCTACATTCTATACAACATTAGAAACCCTTTTTTTTTGCTTTATAAAGAGAAAACGTCATTATTAAAAAGCACGATTTTTTCAAAACAAATGCAAGCGGAAAAGCTGTAATCTAGCAATGCACAGAGCATGTGTTACTGCGTAGCTAGCTATGTGTAGCTGAATTTTTAATTGAGACACACAAAAGTTACAAATGTTGACGAAAAGGATCCACTGAAAGCCACAGGTCTAGCTGCCTAGCAGTAATTTAAGATTGTTACCAGCTTGTTGGCTCTGTCTAGCCCCTTATCCTCATGTGTTCAATTCCCAACGCTTAGTCTTTCACTTGGATTGTTTCCCCTTCAGACGGCGCAGACAAACACCACTTAGCCTTTTGAAGCCAACAGATTTGACTTCGCCTCACGAAACAGAGCGTTGTTCCTCGGTAGATAAAAAAAAAAAACAGCAAATGGATCAAGAATAAAACCTCCCCCATATACCCTGCTGAAAACGCCAGCTACACTTTAAAGATACCACTTAACTTAAGAACAATAGAAGGCCATTCAGACCACCAGTGCCTGTCCGGTTCCTAATAGCTGACTGATGTTAAAGATCTTAAAACTTCTTATAGGATCCTGATTTTTCAGCAACATGGCTAGGTAACCCATTCCATACCCTCAAACTCTGTGTAAAAAGTGTCTCCTACCCTCTCTCCCAAGTTTCCACTGCACTTTCCAGCTGTGTCCCTGGCTTCTGTGCTGCACTTAAAGTATTGGTTAACTTTGTCAAAGATTTTAAAGACTTTTGCTCTAGGTTGAATAAGTTCAGTTCCTTCAACCAATCTTCATAGCTCGTTCCTTTCAGCCCTGGGATTAGTCTGGTTGCTCTTCATTGGACTCTCTGTAAGGCCACAAGTGGGGAGCAGAAGTGACAACAGTATCCTATGTCCATTATACAGTACATGCTCATTATAACCTCTTTTGACACTTTTTTTTTATAGCCAAGCATTGCAGGGTATTAGGAACATATGACAAACTAAATATTCCTAAAGTGATTGTAGCTAACACAATAATTCCATGCACTTATCGGTCATACACATGGTCATTACTATGTGTAAAGTCTTATTGAGGGCTTTATAAGCCTTCTTTAGCTATGCATCATTTGCCACATGGGGGTCGGCTTTGAAAGTTTCGTTGCCCCTGCTGTAGGCAAAGCTATTGTCCTTCAAGTTAATGCGTTAAATTCAAGATTTTAATAAAGCTTTCTCCCTTTTCATCTCAAAATGTAATACATTACGAAAAACAAAACAAAAAAAGCTCATTTTTATTGAAGGGTTATCTTCAGGGAAATGTACTAGACTTAGGTTTAAAGAGGGGTTTTGTTTAGTAAAAGTATTTGACTTTCACAGATCCAGTCAGGCTTATGCGGTAGAGACTTAGGGCTTTGTGCAGCTCAAAAGGATTATTGTGTGCTCTTAATAAGTGGTTTGATATTAGGTTGTAAACTTCCAAAAAACTCCCTCTCCCTTTAAAATGTCAATATTTATGAATGCGCTATGACGTCGGTCTGTAAGGGGAAAAAACGTGTATTCCATGTTTTAATAAACTCAAGCACAAGAAGGACGTTAATAGATAAACCCCAGTTTCATGCAACAGTTATGACGGTGGCCAGACGTGTTGTGTAAAAATGTAGTATGTAATATCGTACATACAGAACCAACTCACTGCAATTTAAACTTGTTTTACTGAACAATAAACGGTAACATGTACTCATAAGAGCTGTTTGTGTCACATGCTGTAAGACTGCAGTAACACCGAGCATGGGAGCTGCAGCATGCTTACACTGTACACAATCAGAGGTGCAGTCACCAATTTCAGACACAACGCTTGCAAAATATTTAAAATATAAACATGCTGATTTCATTGCAGTCATCAGCTGCATAGATGAACCATTCAGCAGAATGTGGCAACACACCAGTGAGTACAGACATTAAGTTACTGTTTTAGTATCACTTTAGTGTCTTAGCAAGTTGTTGTATTTTAAGCAGTTGAATATAATAGCAATCTACTTGGTCCTGAAGTGGCACACAACAATTGGATTTGGTGACCTTTTTTTTCTTTCTTTTTTTTGGCCTGTGGCAGGAATGGCTGGGCGGTGACGTCAGACAGAAGCAGGAACTAAAAACACCAGTACTGCAGATTTCAAAATAATAAAGACGAGGCGTGCCGTTTTATTTTTACATAACAAAAATAAATAAAATGTTTGAACACAAAACACTTGCTCACAGAGCAAAATAAAAGGTTTAAACAGAAACAAAATCACAAACACAAAATACACGATCAAGCTGGGCAATAGCCTTCACTGATCCTTTACGATTTAGTTTTGTTTTGTCTTTCTCTCACTCCTCTCGCTCACTCTCTCCTATCTAACACCCACCTAGAGCGTAGAGAGCTGCAAGCTTATATGCAGGTGACCATCTCCCGATTTAGCAACAAATTAATCACTTTATTAATTTGGGAGATGGCCACCTTCTGCACAAGGTTTTTAATTTAATTATTCCTGGCAGAGTACCCACGCTCGCCTCTGCCAGAACACATTTTAAATAAATAAAACATATGGCGCACGGCTCTCGCTGTCATTTAAAATACATAACTAAACATAATAACAGAAATAATAACAGAAATATAAATACAATAATAAATCATAAAACAAAACAACTATCTGCATAGGGGCGGAGGGGGAAACCACATTCTAAAAATAAACAAATAAATAATACGTACAGGGCTGCTTGCCCTGTTACATGGCCTATGAGCTATTTGCTCCTAAGTCAAAAACTTTGGAGCCCTGATTTGTAATTTTGTTTTAAATACATTTATTTTAAACAATAAACAGTCCGTGAAGCTTATTTGACCAAAAGTGCTTTACCAGTGTTATTGCAAAAGCAAATGAGACAATTGTGTGATTTTTATGTTTCGTGCTTCATTTACTGTATCGTGGTGCGTATCGTGTCGTGACCCTCGTATCGTGATACGTATCGTGACCCTCGTATCGTGATACGTATCGTGACTCTCGTATCGTGATACGTATCATATCGTGGCCCTCGTATCATGATCCGTATCGTGACCCTCACATCGTGATACGTATCGTATCGTGATACGTATCGTATCGTGACCCTCGTATCGTGATACGTATCGTATCGTGACCCTCGTATCGTGACCCTCGTATCGTGATACGTATCGTGACTCTCGTATCGTGATACGTATCGTACCGTGACCCTCATATCGTGATACGTGTCGTATCGTGACTCTCGTATCGTGATACGTATCGTGACCCTCGTATCGTGATACGTATCGTGACTCTCGTATCATGATACGTATCATGACTCTCGTATCATGACTCTCGTATCGTGATACGTATCGTATCGTGACCCTCGTATCGTGATACGTATCGTGACTCTCGTATCATGATATGTATTGTGACTCTCGTATCGTGATACGTATCGTATCGTGACTCTCGTATCGTGATATGCATCGTATCGTGACCCTCGTATCGTGATACGTAACGTACCGTGATACGTATCGTGACCCTCGTATCGTGATACGTATCATATCGTGACCCTTGTATCGTGACCCTCGTATCGTGATGCGTATTGTATCGTGACCCTCATATCGCTGATCGTGATCGTGACCCTTGTATCATACCATGACCCTCGTATAGTGATGTGTATTGTATCGTGACCCTCGTATCGTGATACGTATCGTATCGTGACCCTCGTATCGTGATACGTATTGTATTGTGACCCTCGTATCGTGACCCTTGTATCATGATACGTATCATATCATGGCCCTCCTATCGTGATGTGTATCGTATCGTGACCCTCGTATCGTGATACGTATGGTGACCCTTGTATCGTATCATGACGATCGTATAGTGATGCGTACCGTATCGTGACCCTTGTATCGTGATGCATATCGTATCGTGACCCTCGTATCGTGATTCGTATCTTGAAGACACTGCCGATACCCAGCCCTAATTCAGCAGGGCATATTCTTTATTCTGTATTTAGCACACAGTACTAGAATGTTAACTTTTATTGCTGCTTGGTCTAACATTAGCAGGGTTTATTGCATTGTTCTTTATAAATGGTGTTCAGGACAAGATTTATCTTAATCCTGCAATTTCAAATCTTATCTGGATGCAGAATGTTAAGTGGTTTGTTGAAGTATTAATCCCACTGATGTTTGTTCGTTCCTGGAAGGTAAACATGGCTTTATCATTTAAATACTTAAAAAACACACATTTCATACATCAAGCATTGTATATTGGTGTATAAATCTATTGTACTGTTTATTTTTAAGAACAGCATTCCTTATTTCTTTCAAGTCATGTGACAATGTTTCAACTTTCCATTTATCAACTTTATATACCATCAACAGGAAAGACACGATTGGTCCACAATTCTGTCATCAGCTGGATCCAAACAACACCCTCCCTCAAAACCAGCCAGTCAAACTGCCAACCTGTTTCAGTTCTTTCCACACCAGCCAATCCACTCCCTTGTACATGTCCAGATAAATTATAATCAGAAAGAGTTAGACCCCAATAAATATATATGTTAGCCAAATAATAATAATTTAAATAATAATAATGTTTTCTCTACGTGTGTCGTTTTTCTATTCTAATTATGTTAGGGACTATTCCTCAGCAGAAGTTTACCCGGCGAAATATCAGAAGTTCAAGGTAAATATAGGTTTTAAAGTTTTTTTTAAAGAGAAAATAAAGAAATAAATAATTTCCTAATAGCAGTAGAGCACTCTCGATGCAGGCTCTACCGTGTGGTAGATGACCTTGACTTTCTTTAGCGCCCACGCCTATGGCTCGGGACGCATAACTCCAGTTGCGGTCATCTACCACACGGGAGAGCCCGCATCCAGTGGCAGAGGAAGAGGAAAATGGGCCCTGGTGCAGGACCTTATTGTGGGCCCCCCTCCCCAAACGTTAATTTAACCCTTATTTATAAACATCAAACATACCAGATCAAGTGTTCAATATTGAACTATGTTTAATTGTCAGAATGTTAGCATATATGAAACAGTATGTAATAAGAACGTTTTCTACTCACCTACTTTAATTTTTATTTTGCGTAGATCTTAACATCCAACACTACACTATTTTTTAATCATAAACAAACAGGTTTAATCACCAATTCTACCAGGATTTCCCAATTCTGTGATCACAGAAATGATTACAGAATTCACAATTCTGCACTTGCATTTGCAGAAATTGTCTCGCATAGGAAACTGTTTTTTTATTATTATTATTTTTAAATCACAACCCCTCCGTGACCCTCTGAATGCGTGGGCCCAAGCGCAGTTGCACCTGCTGCACCTGCTATTGCTCTGCCAATAGCAGGTGCAGCATATATTTTCGAGAGAGTGGGGCTGGCAGAGTTGAAAGGTCACACTGTCATATGACATGAATGGAATGAGGAAGGCTGTTCAGTCTCGGCACTTGTGTGTCAGTGCTCTTTATTTGCCTGTACTGTGCAACAGAAAAATACACAGTGATGATGGAGATGTTAAGCTGGTAAAAATAACTTGGAAATAATTGAGTGAAAATATTCTTGAAAAACGGTGTTTTGGAAACGGAGACATGAATTCTGGGATGACAGACTGCTTGACCTTACTTCATGGGGGCCTGAGTACACAATGGCTTGTGCAGTCTGTGGTTTTATTATGAGATTGAATGTACTATTCCAATACAGTCTGGTGCCAACAAGCACAGCAGTAAATCCCTTTCTTCTAGTAGAATCAGCATCTTGCAGAACACAAACTCCCCGGTCTCCTCCTCAAACCCCCAAACACACAGCATGCACATACAGTACACCCTGGCCTTGTACATGCAGGCCTTTTAAAGCACGTTTGTATTACCTGTAATTGACAATGCTTTCGGATGTCCATATAGTTCATAGCATTTGCTGTTTGTTTTGGAGTCCAGAGAGCTTAGGCAGGGAAATTGTGCAATGAATGTAATATTAAATCAATGTGAAGTTGGTATGATATTGCATTGGTAATGGTAACAAATAACGTTTCTGCTGCAAACAGATGGTGACTCCGTCTTTTTAATGAAAAATGTGACTTTTATAGAACCAATCCAATCTACATTTTATTGAAGTTCCGGATCTCAATTCATAGTACCACGTTTCAGGCTGTTTTGTGAAAATGTGAATATTTTATGATGCACTTCTACATTAATGTGGACAAGACGTCATATGTATAACACACATTAGATTCTATAAATAATCTACAGCTCATCTCTATAACTGACAAACTGTTTTAAAAAACAGAAAAAAAAACTATTAAAATATTTTAATTCCTACTGTGGCTTCTCATTGGTTCTAAATGATTAAGTAATCAAATTTCCCCCCCAGTGCAAACACTGTTCTTGTATAGTGCTCAAATAGGCCAGGCTGCTGAGATTGCAGGGTCGCCGTGCAGCCAGCTGTGGGGGAGGCACAGCTCACAGACCCTGGGATTGAGGGCCTGGCAAGATGGAGTCTGTCGACCTGTCCCTTTCAGACCACACAGGTTCCCTGGGGAACGAGGCTGGCATTACCCCAGATTTACTCATTTTACCAGATTCAGATTTCAGGGGGATTAGTAGCAGGACCTTTAAAAGAACACAAGTGCACTACTTTCATTCTGTTATGTTATTTTCTTCTTCAATGGGGGATTATTTTTATAACGTAATGAGTTATATTTCTTAAGCAGCTGCTTACGCTGTGAAAAGCTAATCCCTTGTCAGTCACATCCTCTGGGGAAAAGAAAATATATATATATATTTTTTTTGTATATAAAGCTCTCTAAGGATCGGATTAAACCTTTCTTACTGCTTATCTCAGCACTCGTAACACACACATAACTGGCCACCAGTCTACCTGGACACTTTTAGTTCCAGTTTTTGAAATGCCGATGTTACAGGGCTGAGGCTGGGTGTGAATTGGCGACCACGCAGACCACAAGAGAAGTTCTGAACAACTTTGCAAAAGCTTGTCTGCATGTGTGGTTCTAGAGCTTTTAACCTGGGCAATAGGCCTATGAGTTTGCCTGGCTTGTCATTATATGTGACTATAGCGATGTTAAGCTTTTCCTAAACTGCAGGATTATACAAGTTTTAACATTTTTTTTGTAACCAACCACAATCCATCATAAGACACCCTCAATTAAAATGCTGTTATTGTTTTGTGATGCACTAAAGCATTCATGTGGATGAGATTACTGTGATTACCGTACATGTGTACAACTTGTACAAGTGGATATGTAAAAGACTTTGAATGAATAACCTAACATTGTGCACACCCAACAGTATAAACACTTCTGCTGTATGTCTGATGTGTGTCTTTGACAACGGTTAACCATTCAAAAAACACTTAACATGAGCATTTGTAATTCACTGATTTAGTGTATGTCTCAATGAAGAAGGTTTTAGGTGAGCAGGTTTTGTATAAAGCAGCATCATTTTTAAAATGATGAAATCCTTTTTTGGATCCTTCTTCAGCATGGCTTGTGAATGCAGTTTCCTTATGGCTGATCACACGTGCGTCCGTATCGCCTCTCCAGTCAGCTGACTGTGCACTCAGGTCTAGCTTGTCTTAAGCCAGTGTGTATTTATCAATAAGTACTGTAAACGTTGAATTTAAAGCAGACATTCATTCAGCTCAGAGCCCTGCTGGAGATGTATCTCCAGCTTCGAACACAATGTATTTTCTCCCGTCCCCACAGCTCTCTTTGTTATTGAATGGACCCAGAGTGCATCACTCTTGTATTGATTTGTATTCTTTATCATTTTTTCAAGGTCAGATTTAATTAAAATGACAGACTTTTATTATAATGGCTAGAAGTCAATACATTCTAGTTTCCATAGACTACTGCTGGAAAAAATAAACAGTTTGTGGTGCAGAGAGTGGGGCGTGTATTTACTAAATATTTAGGTGCAGATAATTATACTGTCTTTAAATATAACCAACTGATTATAATGACGTCCGGTAAACCAGATATATATTTAATCCCAATCAAAGGAGAATGACTTGCTAGGATATCTGTTTTGTAACTCTTCTTTGAGAAATCTGATACAAACTATCTTATACATAGCAATTTCAGATAGCTGTATCACATCAAGATCAGAGTCTGCAAGTAAAGACATTTCGGACGGCTGTATCACATCAATATCACTGCCTGCTATATATTCTAAAGAAATTTCAGACAGCCATATGACATCAAAATCAGGCTCTATTATATATTATAAAGAAATTCCAGAAGGCTGAATCACATCAATATCAAATTGAATAGTCCTGACTAATGGGATTTGATTACTAGACCCAGATCTGTTCAGTTGTGTAGGACGATCACTCCTAGAAATGAACAGTAATGCGTTCACATTGTGCCTCGTTTCACCAATAAAGCAGCATTAGGTTGATCAGTGAAGTGTCGGATCTCAGAAACATGTCAGAGAATTCCTGCAGACCGAAGCTTGCTTCTGTATGTGTTTTTATCATACTGTAGTTGTGTCACTGCTTGGGAACATAGAAGTTTCATATTTAATTTCATATCAGTTTAATATCTTAGGTGTGTTAGGCTTACAAGCTAGGAGTGCAAGTCGATTATGGTCGGTTTGGTTTTATAATCATCTCTTTTAGCTGTTTTTGTAAAACCGAAATCAAAGGTTAAAACCGCAAAAAAAATGAACTGCATTTGTGCAGCCAAGGGAACGGGACTTACCAGAATTACACACATGTCGTTTATTTAACTGACACATAAGTTCAGTACACCATTTCTGCATCACTCATACCAATATATTATACAATTAGACAACATGTAGAAATAATACAATAATGTATTAATAGATATTAAACTTGATTTATTATTTTCCTGGTACCCCCATTGTCGCCACGGTCAGTGGTAAGTGGCAAGTCGCGTCTGAGTAGCTCTGCAGCGCATGTCATATATAATATATATATAGCAGCTGTATGACACGACAGGCATGGCTCTTACACTTGAATCCAATCAATATGCAGATAGACAGCAGCAATAAAGTAATCAGACAGACTAAACTCATTTCACAATCACAACATGCATTTTCTTTCTTTTTAACTTCCAGCTTCAGCTTTTTACTTGTTTAACAGAAGGTTTAAGTGCGGGTGCGCAGGCTGAGTGTGTGTGTGTATGACTGCAGTGCCAGCAGCACCAGCACTTTCATCAATGAACCACACTGAGGACTGGCATGATCAATCAGGCAGGTCTGTCTTTTGATTTATGTTATCATTATTAAAGGGATATTAATATGAACCGTCTACATGCAGCTAAAGTGTGCAACGAGCTCCTGAAAATGCCTGCCGGCATGGTGCTGAAACTGATAACGCTTTTTCATGTACAAAAAAAATCAGTTTAGTTTTTGGTTCAGTTTTATCTTTTGTCAGCATGGTTCAGTTTAGAATGTCAGCAATGTCGGTTTCGGGTTGGGAAAATCATAACCATTGCATCGCTATTACAAACACATTTTCCAGCCTAAAAGGATGGCTCTGAAAAATGATTTTTTTTTTTTTAAATGACAACTAAGGTTGTGCAATTGTGGCAATTAAGTAATCTCTGTACAAAATCCTAGTTGTGTCCAAACATGTGTTTTGTTTAAAACATTCTCTAGTACTACTTTAGGCTCTTAGTTTCTATGCCATATTCTCAGGTCATCTGTTACACTTGCACTTCCTGGGTCATTTCACCAGTGTCTGTGTCATGGACTGAAAGCATGTCAGTCAATAGGGGAAGCAGCTGGTTTGTTAATGTCAGGAAGGAAGCTGTTGAATGGGTGGGGACCATTTCATCCTCCAGCACAAGTGCAACACTAACTGAATGCATGGCGTGCAAAGATGTAGAATGTAATAAACGAGAACCAAAATGGTGAGTTTTTCCTCTTCATTTTACAACACCATTTCCACGTTTGTTTTATTTGAAGTGTTTAAAGTTAAATTTCAGTTTTTGTTTGCTTGTTCGGCTGTACACTGGATTAAATCATCAGCGGCACAGTAATGATATGCTATATTCAGCTTTAATACTGACTTTTAGCATTAGCCATCTTTAAATGACTGGTATTAGCAGAGCTATTTAGCTACTGTTTATTTATTTCTTCTCACAAGAAAGCCGCACATTAATTCTGACTCATTTCAACCCAGCGGTTTACAGCTTTTCATTGAAATGCTTTGCTGGCACACTGTATTTTAATCACAGTTACAGGTATTAAAAAGGCTACCATATTACTTATCTAATTTACACCTACATACTATTACCCTTACAAGACATAACTGAGCTTTTCCAAACTGGATGACTGGAAATTAAAAATATCCATGCTACAGTATTTTAGTATGCTTTACACACTGCCTCGTCACTTTATTAGGACCTGTACCTAAGATCAGGTTGGGCCACCGCTTGCCCTGAGCACAACCAGTCGTATTTTTAGTTTAGACATGATTCTGAGATTACTGAGGGGTGCTCTATACAAGGATGCTTTAAACATAAAAAGTCACAGAAATTCAATGACTGTACTTAGAGATTAGACACGTTGAGACCTGTATACCAGAAATTAATATACAAAGCTGTTTAATTAGAAAAACACATTAGTTAAGATGATGTTTATGAAAGGAACCCTAAGTGTTTCTCTTCACTAGCCTAATCTTAGAGCTGTGTAATATCAGTGCTCTGACTAGCCTACTCTTAGAGCTGTGGAATATCAGCACTCTGACTAGCCTACTCTTAGAGCTGTGGAATATCAGCGCTCTGACTAGCCTAATCTTAGAGTTGTGTAATATCAGCGCTCTGACTAGCCTACTCTCAGAGCTGTGGAATATCAGCACTCTGACTAGCCTAATCTTAGAGTTGTGTAATATCAGCGCTCTGACTAGCCTACTCTCAGAGCTGTGGAATATCAGCCCTTTCACTAGCCTAATCTTAGAGCTGTGTAATATCAGCGCTGTGACTAGCCTACTCTTAGAGCTGTGGAATATCAGCGCTCTGACTAGCCTACTCTTAGAGCTGTGGAATATCAGCGCTCTGATTAGCCTAATCTTAGAGTTGTGTAATATCAGCGCTCTGACTAGCCTACTCTCAGAGCTGTGGAATATCAGCCCTTTCACTAGCCTACTCTTAGAGCTGTGTAATATCAGCGCTGTGACTAGCCTACTCTTAGAGCTGTGGAATATCAGCCCTTTCACTAGCCTGCTCTTAGAGCTGTGGAATATCAGCCCTTTCACTAGCCTGCTCTTAGAGCTGTGGAATATCAGCCCTTTCACTAGCCTGCTCTTAGAGCTGTGGAATATCAGCCCTTTCACTAGCCTACTCTAGCCCTTTGCAGTCCAATTATTAAGTGCGCCTCAGGCGCGTCAGGTCCAATTTATTTTCACACGCGCAGTTAATTTTAGACGCGCTGTTTAAAAGTATTTTTTTCCACAGTCAAACGGGTTTAAAAGGCCCTGCATATCAACAAAGCACTCACTAGGCATCTCCAGCCCCGCCCCACCCTTTCGTTCGCTATCGCTTTCACATATGCTAAGAAATAAATAATAATTATAATAATAGTCGTACATACAGATCAATCATCTCCTGATCACTCGTTTTATCACCAAACTCCTCAATAATGCAATCCAAGTTATTATTTTATTACTATAACATCTCAAAAAAAGCTCTTCAAATGTCCGTGATAGTCTCTTTGCGGTAATGCAGTATCAGCCAGCTTGTTTCCTTATGACCGCCCCTATGTGATGCCAGGGGCAAGTATGACTATTCATGAGATACGCCTTTTTTTAAATTTTTTTATCGGCTTGTCTTGGCTCCTGTCACTCCCACTCAGCCATTGAATGGTTTTCTCGGCTTTTTCCGGAGAAAAAACGACTAGAAACCATTTTTTTGCGTTTTTTTGACGATGTCGGACAGGGTCCGACAATGGACCGGATAGGAATAATTGCAATGTCGGACCAGGTCCGACATAGGACCGCAAAGGGCTAGACCTGTGGAATATCAGCCCTTTCACTAGCCTACTCTTAGAGCTGTGTAATATCAGCGCTCTGACTAGCCTACTCTTAGAACTGTGTAATATCAGCACTCTGACTAGCCTACTCTAGACCTGTGGAATATCAACCCTTTCACTAGCCTACTCTTAGTGCTGTGGAATATCAGCACTCTGACTAGCCTACTCTAGACCTGTGGAATATCAGCGCCCTGACTAGCCTACTCTTAGAGCTGTGGAATATCAGCCCTTTCACTAGCCTACTCTTAGAGCTGTGTAATATCAGCACTCTGACTAGCCTACTCTTAGTGCTGTGGAATATCAGCACTCTGACTAGCCTACTCTTAGAGCTGTGGAATATCAGCGCTCTGACTAGCCTACTCTAGACCTGTGGAATATCAGCGCTCTGACTAGCCTACTCTTAGTGCTGTGGAATATCAGCCCTCTGACTAGCCTACTCTTAGAGCTGTGGAATATCAGCGCTCTGACTAGCCTACTCTAGAGCTGTGGAATATCAGCCCTTTCACTAGCCTACTCTTAGAGCTGTGGAATATCAGTGCTCTGACTAGCCTACTCTAAAGCTGTGGAATATCAGGGCTCTGACTAGCCTACTCTAGAGCTGTGGAATATCAGCGCTCTGACTAGCCTACACTTAGTGCTGTGGAATATCAGCCCTCTGACTAGCCTACTCTTAGACCTGTGGAATATCAGCTCTCTGACTAGCCATACAATAAATGTATTTGGGTTACATAACTATCTATTCCTTGTAAAAATGATTAATTCAGTCATTCATTAAAGACATGAACATCCCACTTCTTTATAGCACTGCAACAGTATAAAAGATGCATTCTAATTGAAAATACAGGTATTATAAATTGTAACAAATTTACACAGACATATTAGTCAGAACCACACAGCATTACTCAAACATGTGACCTCTACAGTTAAGGAAACTAGTGTTTGTTAATTAGCATTTCAAAACTCTCAGTAGCACTAGTAATATAACCAAGTTAATCTTAGCCAATACGCAGCATAGAAACCAAGCCTCTTTTAAAACCTGACTTTTAATGGCAGGGAGCTTGTGAATCCAACTAAACATATCTGTGCAGTGAAAGCAGTGAAAACTGCTATTTTTATTTAACTCCTATTTGTTTCAATGGATCTTTTCACACTCTTTTCTTATCTCTCTCTCTCTCTCTCTTTCTCTCGTGCTATACTTCCAACTCAACTCTCCTCAATTGGCGCGAAACACTCCTTTTGATGGACGCTGATTCCGCCTACTCATCACCCATTGGCCCATCGGTATCCCCTTGCATTCACCCACACACAGACACACATAAACTGACAGGCAGGCAGGCTGCTCAAGGACAGAGGGACAGAGTCATAACAGCACACAAACATCACACTAACACAGCAAATTCCCAACCCCGTCCCCAGTCCGTTATAAATGTTCGCTGGTCGCTTGTATTTAGAAATATGTCGGAACCCTGGAAGTCTCGCTTGCTCCCGTGACAGACACATACAAAAATAATTTTACGTACTTAATAGCAACTGGCAAAATAAATAACACATATTGCTATATGTGCGATCCTCTCTGCATAATCCTATAAAGAAAAGTAAGAAATCGAGTATTACTTCTTTAATTTCAGGTTATTAGTTAGGTTGCAGTTAAAGCTGAATTACATAGTTTAAAATAAATAGTTAATACTCTAAAAGTTTTTATTAAAATGTAGTATTTTTTATTTTATTTTAACTGTATACACATTTCATGTGTAAGCACAACTACAATCAATGATCTATAATTTCTGGACTTTATCCATTCAAGCAAATTTTCATAACCAAGTAATTCAGCCTTATGTATTTATTTCACGTTGGTGAATCAGTGAATCAGACTAACAAATCTGTTGAATTGATTCACTAAACTGAATGAATCAAACAAATCTATTCAGTAAAAAGAATCGAACTGCACATCACTAGTTTTCAGGCCAGAAAAAGAGGTTTAAACAGCGCGCCTATCAGTGGTTAAAGCCTGGTCTCCATACGCACTAATAAAGTATCACTTTAATGCACACACTAAAATTATCACCCTTTAGTAAATACGGTGTGAATGAAGCTCATCTCGTTACTCAGAGCGGGGTGCCTCATTTAAATACATTATCATGCATTACCATACACATCACATATTCATTCTGATTACCATCGTGTGGCACAATAAAATCAGTGTGCACCATAACATGCCCACTAGTTCACGTGATAATGAATAAAATTGCAATTGTAAATACGGAAATCATTAACATGCACAATAATTGCAATTATCACACACCATAAAGTTTAGCACCTTTTCGTAAATGAAGCCCATAGATTTTTTTCAAAGCTACCCGTTTTAGACCTATATAGTGAATGGATGTGCTGGCGTGTGTGGAATTATTTTGTTTGTTACAACCACTTTACCTGCAGAAAAAAAGGACTGCCAGTTTACTTAATATTGAGGTTAAGAATCTAAAAATGAGAATTTCCAGGTAAGGCTGTATTTTTTCTCGCTCATCAGGGATTTCACGATTTCCGTGAAATTTACCCATTGCTGTGTAATATGTAGTTCCCTGTGAAAATTCCCATGTTTGAACAAATGTTCCCAGATATTTAAATGCTGACCTGAAAAACAGTAAATGCTAAATTGTAGAATATTTCATTTTTTATGTCCACTTTTTAAAAATTTGGGAATATGATCAATTTTGAATGTGAAAATGCTATTTTTTTCTGCTTTAATAAACATTATGTTTAATTGTGAAATTTCTTGAAATACCTATTTTTAGACTGTGAAATAAGCCATTTTTGACTCTGAATATAATACAGCCCTATTAGTCTACCAATAATATAGGTGATTATTAACTGATATGTAAGACTGCAAAAAGATTGATACTGGAAGTTTTAATGACTTGGTTCATGGTTAAGATGAAAATGTGGAAAAAGAAGTCAACTGTAAATGCAGCAGAGGGCCATGGAAAGACCACACTAGTTTACAGCAGTCCTTTTATATTGTTTTTATCACATACAATTTCTGAAACAGAAAATAATGGAAAGAGAGATTGCATCGTTTCCAGTCAATTACCTGCTGTTTGTGTAACTAGAAATGCACTGGGTTCTGAACCCAAGTGTACTTGCTGGAGTCATGTAAATTGTGTCTACAAACAAGCGCACGATGCACACCACAAGAGCACCAAGGACAAGCTTACAAGAAGGAAAGGAACTTCATGTGCTGTTCAGATATACACAACTATAAAAGAAGTTTACAAAGTTAACTCTAACCAAAAAGTGCAGCACAGAAACCAGGACCAGAGGACACTGTTGAAACACAGAGACAGACTTTGGACACAGGATAGGAGACACTTCTTTACAGTGGTGAGGGCATGGAATAGGTTACCTAGCAGATAATGCTGACTCACTGGGATCCAGTAAGACCGACTTGAGAGATTGTTTTGAGATCAACCATTGATGGGTCGAATATTTCTTATGTCCTTTGGTAAAATTCAAATTAATATTGAATTCAGTTGAGGGTCCCTATTAAAAAAATGGTGACCCCAAAACAAGATTCACAAGCTGTTCTATAACACTGATAAATGCATTTTCCAAAACGTGATGGCCCCTTGCCATAGTCTTACCTAATCCACAGCTGAGAATGTGAATGCACACAGGATATTTACATTAAAACAGAAAGACACTTTCTTAAATCAGAAAGTGATTGTTTTTCTTTTTACCAGGGAGAATGGGTTGAGTGAAAAGGTCTGGCGATCGAAGTGATCCCAGGACTCATTTCTATGTGAAACATGTCTTGGGCTGAGTTATTGAATTGCAGTGCGGCCTGTAGTCCCTGTGGATTCAGAAATGATATAAGAGTGGGGCTGGGTGGAGGCAACTAATTCACTAAGTGGAAGGTCATGTTTATTTCATTTAATTTAGCTACTCTGTAACTGGCTGAAGCTTACTGTGCAGACAGTCAGCCGTCCGGGAGCAAATACTGGAATATTCTAACGAACACGGCTCGAAACGTATTCTGTGGCAACAATGACTATGTTTGCATTCATTCATTTAACATCATTTATAAATATCAAAAATATACAAATACTAAAATACACTTCAGAAATTCAATAACAAACATTTCTACATTTAACTGTAGTTATGCAGCGTAGTTGTGCAGTGTTTTCCGTTAGGCTGTGTGTCTGAGGAGTATGTTTGCTGCATATTGTGATTGACACAGCCTTATGGGTAGTATATTTACTGTACGTAGCTTAATTAATCAAATCATTCTAAATAAAAGCACTTTTCAAGGTAAGCTTTGTTTATTTTTTCTCGTAGTACCCTAGTTTTACATGTTAACTACGTTAATGTATGTTTGCACCGGTAAAGATGTGCAGTATAAATACTGCAAAATCATATTTCAGGCTTGAAAATGCGTCTTTATAAAAGTTTTTGTTTATAACGCAGGTGTTGGTTTATAGCGACCTCTGAATACCACTCATTTACTAAACCCACCATGAAAGTGCATAATACATGATAGTAGCATAATACATTAAATAGCAGCACCAACACAGCAGCTAATAGCAGATATCCGGCTTAAAGAGCATGGAAAGTAAGAAAGAACAGGTGGATCTTGAGAGTTGATTTAAAGCGAGCGAAGGTGGGAGCATAACGCACCAAAGCTGGGAGAGAGTTCCAAAGAGTCGGAGCCATGAAGCTAAACGAGTGTTCTCCAAGTGTGGAAAAACAAACAGATTTGTGTGATGCATAGAAATCCTGGTTTACAATGATATTAATAAGAAAAATGAAATCGGAATTGGTATCTGACAGTTATTGACATGGAATATCAGGAATCGGAATCGGCCCAAAAAACACCCAATCGGTGCATAGAGTGTATGGATGATCAAAACATTATAATGCCAAGGAAATCAATGCATAAATCATGTCTCAAATAAATAGCACACATTCAACAGCACAGAAGAGTTCATTTCTTTTACTGCTGAGAGATTCTATTAAACATGTTTGCCTGTAATGTGGTACAAATTGTAGTTTTGCTATCCAGCTGATTCAGAACGCATTAACTTTCAGATAGTTGTTACATTTTAAAAGAATATTCTAACGTGAAAAAAAAGTTTGGTTCCAGCCTTGCGTTTCTGTCAATAATGCTCCCATATACCGTGCCAGAATTCTGCATGGATGGTTCGAGGACACCACATACAGTTTAATAGGGGTTTTAATAGCGTTAGCATATTTGGTTTCAGTTTCAAACTAAAGCACTTTTATCTTGTTCAGTAATTGGCTGAAAAAATGTTATGTGTTTTATCCATTTTAATGAAACATTACAGTAGATGTAACAAAGGTATGAAGTTGCCATTTGCTGAAGCCTAATTAAAAGCTACTTTCATTTGAATAGAGTTTGTATAACATAAAGTACAAAACTAACATTTTTTTAACAAGCTTCTACATTATTTTAATTAAGTACATGACCTCTTTAACCTTCATATGTTAGCTGCTTTGATGAAATCCTGTGTCAGACTGTAAAAGATTCTAGCATATTAAAAAGCTGGTGGCAAGCAAAGATATCAACACATGCGTAAGGACTGTCAACCATTTTTAGACGACAACAGTAAACACATCATTAGCGACTGATATTTGATACGCTAATTAAACATTTAGTGGAGATTCTCAACCAACTACAAAAAGCAAAATGATTTTTTTACAATAATTTTGCTTTTTTTTCTTGTAAAACTAAACAAATACTTTTCTGCATAAAAATTCATTTGATGTGAGGGGAGTGAGCTGAGATGAGGGAGATGAGGGGAGTGATCTGAGATGAGGGGGTTAGGGGAGTGAGGTGAGGGGAGTGAGCTGAGTAAAGGGGGTGAGGGGAGTGAGCTGAGGTGAAGGGGGTGAGGGGAGTGAACTGAGATGAGGGAGGTGAGGAGTGAGCTGAGATGAGGGGGTTAGGGAGGTGAGGGAGTGAGCTTAGGGGGTTAGGGGAGTGAGCTGAGATGAGGGGTGAGGGGAGTGAGCTGAGATGAGGGAGGTGATGGGAGTTAGCTGAGAAGAGGGAGGTGAGGGAAGTGAGCTAAGATGAGGGGGTTAGGGAGGTGAGGGGAGTGATCTGAGATGAGGGAGGTGAGGGGAGTGATCTGAGATGCAGGGGGTGAGGGGAGTGAGCTGAGATGAGGGGGGTGAGGGAGGTGATCGGAGTGAGATGAGATGAGAGAATAAATAAACACAATATTGATTAATTACAATAATAACCACTCAGAATGATTGCAAACATCTTAAAATGATAAGTTTTTAAATTTCTGATCTGTAAAGTAAGGAGAGAGGACCTAGAAAACCAACTGGAGTGTCTAAGCTGTCTGCTTCCACTGTAGAAAATAACAGATGCCATCTAGAATGAGCCAGTAAAGAAATGAAGTTATATATTAAGATGCTAGCTCCTTTTGTTATCTCTAATATCAAGGATCTATGAGTGCCATCTGGTTTGAAAAATGTAAGGAAACAAATTTATCACGCTTGTATTCAGTAGTTTCGGCTGGGCAGTGATGAAAATAAAAACCATGTTTGCACACACAAGGACTGGCAATGAACCAGAAGCAAGAAAAGGATTAAATATGATGTCTATTGACTCAGATAGCGAGGCATTGTTCTTTCAGTAATAAAGGGGATTTATTTAGTGTGTCTCCTGTCACCGCAGGTTCCTCGATGCTTTAAAGACCAAATTAAACTGAAAGCTCCTGACTGCACAAATAAGTGTGAAGCCTGCAGGGGTTATTTATAGGAAGCTCCTATATTAAATCACTGGGCCCAACTTTCATTTGACTGCAAGATGCAGCAACATTCCAGCAGTGGTTTCAATTGTGAGACCTTATTAACAATTTAATAAATCAGGCGTTCATTTTCATTACTCTAATCGTTATTTTAAAGGAGAGTGTTTAGATTAGGCTAAACAGTGCAGGGTGAGTCATACAGTTAGGGCAGAGTTGCTGGTAAAGTTGCTGGTCTATGCAGGGGGTTCCACAGGGAGCATTGGCTCTGGTGCTCCCGTGGGTTAGGGAGGGACTTTTACTCCTCACCCTAATGGCCAGACACCCGGTGAGCTCAAGGGGACACCTGCAGAGCTGGCCTAGGCTCACCTCCAGCATCAAACCTGGGTGTAAAGAAACGATTGGCTTGGGGGTCACTCTCCTAAAATAATAAAAGTAAAAAAAGAAAAAGTACTGTGCACCTTGTCACTGGCTAGAAGAATGAAATAGATTTAGGAACCTTCAATAATTCATCTCTAACTATTAAACACTCAATAGTGCTGAATTTAAAAATTCCAAAAGAAACTTAATTAAATGACAAATGTCTGCAGTTATCACATGTTAGCATTTCTACCTTCAGTAATTATTTTACTAAGCTTTACTAGACTTTGTATTTTAAAGGGCACAAACCAATTCACCAAAATGTTAGGACACCCTCAGAATTGACCTCTGCAGTAATATTAACCAATAACCCCACTAGCATTGAACCCAAGGACAGAGCTGGGAGAGCAGTGCCTTAAAAGCAGGCTATTAATGCACCGTGTCACCTCCTTCCAGCTAGTCCTTCCAGCTCTCATTTTGTTTAATTGAAATCTGAGACACATGACATTAAAGAGACAGTGAACTGACAGCTACTGGACTTCCATAATGTTGGAACTGTGACCCTCTCTCCCTTGTCAAGCTGTCATTCTCTGACTGACTGACTGCAGCCCCGCGCTGCCTCAAACCTCCCTCTTGAAGACAGCAATCACAGCGTTCACACAGCACACTACCAGCATTATCCCTCTCCTTTTACCAGAGATTTATTAATCTGCCACAGAGTCGGGCGTGTTCAGAATATACACAGGCAGTCAAAATGATGATGTCACCAGCCTTCAAACAGAATGCTGGCGGTAGGATGCTTATTGCCCCTTTTATCCAATTTCAGACACTTTACTTATGTTGGTATGGGATGCAAATATAGCCTTCATCCATGTATTATATACATATATCAAATTATTTAAGCCGATTTTCCTGTGTATTATGTTTTTTTGTGTGTTAAGTTTGTCTTTAGGTGTGTATCCCTTTAAAAAAGACGGTCCTGTTTCTTAATTTATTGATGCGCGCACTTTTTGATAACAGGATATAGTTTCCGGTAAGGGATTGGCTGATGAGAGGAAACAGGTGAAGAAATGGGAGTAGAGTACATGAGAGAGGGTACACAGGTTGTGGATTTGTTGTTTTTCTTGATTTATAGCTATTGAATGTTTGAAATACATTTGTTAATCGGGCGCTTGAGCGGAAATAGTAGCCAGATATTAATGCACACCCTGTGCTAGCCCATGGCTATGCTGCTGAATACATTTTATTATTGATCCGGTAGCTGTTGTATTCGTCTCTGTGATTTTTGTACATTGAATATACAGCAGGATGAACACTGTTTTTTTTAGAAAAGGGTGATTTCCTGGGGATCTATAAGCTGTTCCCTATTCTAGCACTGCATTGGAAAGTCTATTAAATATAGAGATCCATCATGCTTTGCTGTATAAACCAGTGACCCGGTTTCCAAGGGAAATTGTGTAGCTGCTTGTGACAGGCTGGCTCGCAGTGGTGAGGTGTGATGACGTCACAGACCAGGAAGTAACTGAAACCAAAACAGTGGATGGGCAGGTGAAGCTGAGTGCAACGGCACTCAGCGTATTTATTAATAAACAAAACAAAATGAAAGATTTAAACAAACAACAACACAGAAACAAAAGGGCACGAGGGCCAAACGAATAAACAGATAAACAAGTAAGTGTCGTGCTGGATTTAGCCAGCACGTTTTAGCAATTGTTTTTTTGTATTCTACGCGCTCTCTCTCCGCTCTCCCGTACTCTCTACACTCCAACACTCAACAACCTCACAGCACAGACAGCTGCAGGTTATTATACTCTGGCCGAGGGGTTAACTGGCTGTTAATTATCTTATTACCCCTCGGCCACAGTCTGCACGCGTTTGGTAAGGATGCATGACTGTCAGCTAGTTAAATAATCAGTAGCTGATCAGTCATGCATCCTCACAAGGTTTTTAAATATAAATAATAAAAGACGCGGTGCTTTTATCCGCGCCGCAAACAAAAATACAAATAATAATAAATAGGGGCGGGACACTCCGCCACACTGCTCTTCAGTAAACTGCAGGCAGCAGCTTCCTACAGGCTTCTCTGCAGGGTTTACACTTTGCTCTCTGAAGCTCGCCAGTGCTAAATGGTTACAATCAGTCCTGTTTTCCACGTTGCTGTAAGTTAGTCTGGTCAGAAAAATGGATTTATAATCATCCTTTCTGTAATTTATGCCTGTTTCATATTATAAATTGCTCTTAAATGACAGATCATTACGTATTGAAAAATGTCTGGGCTATTTAGCTTAAACAAAGAAGAGTTTTCAACTTCAGGGAAATATAAGCCTATGGGCAAACTACCCCCTCCATAGTAAATGGACAATTTGTGGACAGTGGAAAAGCCCATGGTCTCATTTGGGCATTCACTATCGCTGTCTGTGTTGGAGCCGTTTAATCATTGTTATATCTAGACTGGATTCCTTGACTAGACTTCATACATCTTACATAATTTCAATGCAGTTGAGCAAACATGGGATGAACTTGTCAAATCCATACTCCTGGAGGAATGCACCACCATCATATTGCAGCACCTTTAGACATATTAAAGTGGTTCTTACCTTACCTGCTGTGCGCACCCATTCCTTATAGAGGTCTAAAATGTGCTGATTTGAAAGTACTTTTATTCAATTTTGTATGTGTTTTTGTTTTAAAACATGATATCTGGTACAAGGTTAAATACATTTGCAAACCATGTTTTCAGAAAGTGTTGCACCTCCTTGGTCACCTCAAACTGGTCCCTTCAACAGCTTCTATCCTGTCATTAACCAACCAGCTGCTTATTGACTGACATGTTGTCAGCCAGGAACAGAAAATGACCCAGGAAGTGAAAGTGTAACAGATTTCCCAAGAGAAACGCATGGAAACAGAAATGACAGGAGCACATTGTTTCTAAATCCAAGCCTTTGAGTTTTATTTAGAGTTAGTAAAGGCAGAGTTCAAGTGAATTGCAAGTTACAGGGAACTCTTTTAGCCAGTGATTTATGGGTATGTTTAGCCATTGCGTCCTCTGCATACTCACAGCCGGCCTATAGTAAAAGATTTTCCCATGGGTGTAGAGGGTGACTACAGAAAAGCAAGCTTTAGTTATCTGGATTTGCAGAGTCCTTCTGTGATTGTAATAGAGAGTGCTCGCTTACATGAAGCTCTCAGGAGTTGACTGTATAAATGTTTCAGTTCAGGTCACAATTCCACCCTCTGAAAAGGGCAGCTGAACTATGGGCCCCCAGAGTAATTAGCTGGCTGTGGTGAGCTGTCCTGATAATTACAGGTTGTTAATGTTTTTTTTTTTTCCTTTAAGTGCTGACAGTGATTTAATCAGGTTAGAATGGGGAGTGTATCACTGTTTTCATTAATTTCACTGTCCTGTTTACATGCAAGAAGATGCCATACACATGGGAGAGCATTAGCATAGTCCTGCTCCTAATGTTTGCAATATGTAGCACATACTTGTGTATATTGGTCTCGCATGGTGAAACTACTAAAATTCCTTTTTGACATTATTGCATTTGAGAAGGTACAGACAAGGGCAACTAGTCTGACCACAAGACTTGCCCTTATACAAGTTTACCATAGTAAAAGCATAGCAAAGTGTAACAAGCACAGTGTTTGCATAGTAAAGCATAGGTAAGCATTGTAAAGCCTAGAGAGGTATGGTAATGTATAATAGAAAACATGGCAAACCGTGTAAACTGTGCATAGTGTAACTACAGGAAAACTGTAAATTTACCCTGAAGATTTACTGCGGTAAACTTGTAGCAAATTAGCTATAAGAACTCATTAAAGAATGAAATCTCTTCAGCTTAGAAAAAGATGAAGTTTAAAAAAGAAGTGGATAAGAACATCTACAAACGCGAGGAGGCCGTTCAGCCCATCAGTGCTCATCCAGTTCCTAGTATCTAAGGACTGCAATTATTTGAATGAGAATTCAACTCTTTTGAGACTCAATATGTTCAAAGCCAGCGTTTCATCAATGATAAAAACAAGAAGCCCACATTGCAGCTGCTCTAACTGTGGCCTGTATAATCCACCAGCCTGCCTGTCCATCTGGCGCAGGCCTGATTGGAGTTTCATAGAGAAGGCTTTATTCACATTAGTAGATTTGAGCTGTACAATCCAATGGGCTGTAGGCAGTAGTCTTACGAATAAGCCCTGGCCTTTGATCTCTAGAGCACAGCTATATATGCCAAAGACACCTGCAGTACTATATGTCTGTTATATACTACTTTATTATTGACATCCAGATTGACAAAATCCAGCATCTTTTCATAACCAATTTTTATTTAGTCCATTGTAATTTTCATTAGTTGATGAAGAGAATACCATTATTATGGAGGCAGTGTGGTCCAGAGGTTAAAGTCCAGGTCTTGTAACCAGAAGGTCAACGGCACAAATCCCACCTCTGCCACTGACTGACTCACTGTGTGACCCTGAGCAAGTCACGTAACCTCCTTGTGCTCCATTCTGTGGATGAGATGTTAAATCAATGTCCAATTGTAAGTGACTCTGCATATAATGCACAGTTCACAGCCTACCTCTGTAAAGCTCTTTGTGATGATGGTCTGCTATGAAAGCACTATATAAAAATAAAGATATTATTATTATTAAGTGGCACAGCAGGTGGTTGATTGTGATGTCATCGTTTTGAATTTAATTTCCAGTTGAGGTGCCTCAGGTATGGTTTTCTAAAGCAGGTAAGGTTGACCGTACCGATATTGACACTAAAGCATAGTGAAATCTCAGTATGGTATGACTGATGTCATGAATTGGGTCTCTTTGCGATATGTCATGGAATACAGCAGACCTGCGCTCTGATTGGCTGAAAGATCCTCAGCATTTTATAATAACCCAATAGGGGGGTGTGATGGGGTGCAGCCTATTTTGTGGTGGTTTTGTGTTTTTGTATTGTTTAGAGTGGATATGAGTGAGTTTGGGGTGTGGTTCAGTGAGTGAGTTTGTGTGAGGAATGTGTGGAATGTGCCTGGGCTAATGAGGTGCGAATTGCCCAATTAGCCCAGGCACCTGTATAAAAGGGAGTGGTTGGGTATGTTAGTTGGTGAGTGTTTGTGAGAGTAAGAAGACCTGTGTGAGAGAGAGAGTGAGTGGTTCTTTGTTGGATAGGTCGAGTTAAAAGCCTGTTTTTGTGTTTGTCTTTTTGGTTGGCCATCGGCCTTTTGTTTTGTGTATTTTGTTTAATTAAAAGTCTTTTTTATTTTCCCTGCACATCCTGACTCTGAGTCTCCTTACCCCGGTCAGCCTGTCACAGGGGGCAACAGAATCCAGAACCGGAAAAAAAAATGCAAACATCAGAACATAAGTAAGGGAACAAAGCAATGGATCTAATTTTGTATTTACAGCCAAGAGGACCCTTATAACAGGTTACCACGGCACATGTTCACAGTAGTTTTCTCATGCTTTTTTGAAGGTTATACTGTGCACTTCCCATTGGTTACCATGTTTGTATTATGCTTTACCATACCTCTCTGAGCTTTACAATGCTTACCTATGCTTTACCATGCTTTCACTATACTTTATAACACATTGCTATGCATTTTATACGGCAAACCTTTATAAGGGGACTATCATTGACATGTTAAATATTAATTCGATTTGTCTGTTTTGGGAGGTCACATGATGCTTTGAGGAGGATGGAGGGCAGGGATAGAGAGCTCTCTGTAGTAAGGGATTAAAAAAAAATATTATGTTTATCAATATCAATACTCAAAAAGCCAAGTGCTTACACCGTTGTAAATGGTTTTCAATACAGTGCGATAACTTGGTTTGGTGCAGGCGCGCTCAGGTTGTACACTATGTATTCAAATCTTCAGTGTAAAAGAAGGATTTTTTAATATATTTCCTTTAAACGCAAAACCCAGAGAGGAAGATATCTATAATTAAGTACACACCACTTCCTAGAGCTTGTGTTGGTAACAATGGATAGAGCACCTGCAATGGCTGGCTCCCCCATGGGTTTTATTGGATGTTAGATTCAAGTTAAAATGACAGTTTGTGGATCTATATACAACTGGGCTTTTAGCTGTAATCCTTTGTATATTACAGTAGTAGTAACAATAGAAAATGGTTTGATACAATTTCAGTGAATTTAGATAATGGACAATAAAACGCACAAAAATGATACTCTATTTAGTTAAAAAACGACCTCACCAGATAGGAATCGTGTTAGCGTATTGTGTGAAGAGATTGCTGAAGAACCCTTCATCCATCTGCAGGGGAAGTTTTTATTCTTGATCTCACCAGTCATATTCAAGAACGGATTATTTTCTCATATCCAAATCTTGTATTAGACTATACCCCCATAACATTAACTATAAAATTAAACACAGATTATAATAATAATACAAAAAACACACACTCTTGGAAGTTTTTAGCACCTACACCTGTAAAATTAACACATTTTGCTTAATAGGTCGAATGAAACCTGCTGAAATAATGTTATGTTAACATACTGCATTACATACCACCAAATGTTAAAAATCTAATGAAATACTGTACTACTATTATGGCTTCCGGTAGACTTTTGCGATATCATTTTGGAATGTCTTTGATTATATGATGTTAAATAAAATATCTAAATTATGTTCCTATAGTTTTGTCTATCCTAAAATTCTAGGTGATGCAAAACTTTGAGCCACAGCTGTGCTTATGAAATGATAACAAATTTACGAAATGTATTAGGTAGCAGATTCATGACTTTTTAAATGTTAATAAAAATACAGAAAGCCCCCTTTAATATTATGGAACACATTAAACACCTTATGAGAAGGATCGTTGCTTTTTTTGCATCAAAAAGAAAAGACAAAATGAAGCAAATATCTGATTTGGAGGTGGAATTAAAAACGATGATGAAAAGATACCCTTGAAATAAAAACTACTGAACTGGTAAAGAAACAAGTGCGAACTAAATAATCTTCTAAATACTAAAGCACAATTTGACATTTTTACTTCTCTGGTGAAATGTCAGGTCAAGTGCCCTCTCATTCTATTAAGCACATAAAAGAAGCATCCTTTATTTCTACAATTAGATCTACAACAAACATGATACAAACAAATCCAGGAAAGACTATTAAGGAATTTGTTAACTTCTAAATCTCATTTTAATACCCAAGACTTTAATAAACGTATTGAGAAGTTCCCAAGCTTGATGAGATGGGTGAATTAATATTAAATGAACCAGTATCCTTGAATGAAGTTAATCTAGCCATAACCTCTAGCTAATAATAACATCTCAGGGGTAGACGGGTATCCAGCCGGATTCCTTAAACACTTTAGAGCAGGATTGGGGTCAATTTCTGGTTTTTAATTCCAATTCCAATTCCATTTCCAATTCCATTTCCAATTCTAATTCCAGTTCCATTTCTAATTCCTCTTTAAGATCAATTCCCAATTCCAATTCCAATTCCGTAGAAGGAGATATTTTAGAGACATAATAATTGCTGTCATTGTTCAACTGCTTTTGTTTGAAGCCAATTTAATTGACTAACAGTGACTTCAATTTAAGTCATGTGTTGCCACCGTGAGAATCTTATTTTAACAGAATACTGCTATTGCAATTGTATTATTAATAGAAACATCACAGGCTTCTTTATAATATAAAAAATGACCAAAATCTATGTACAAATACAAGGAATATCTAGGAAGCTTTAAAACAATATGGTATTAATGGAAGTTTCTTAGAATGGATACAAACATGTCAAACTCCAGTCCTCGAGGGCCGCAGGGTCTTCTGGTTTTCATTCCAACTTAAGCTCTCAATTAACATAATTGATCTAATTATTTGTTCAATTGGACATATTTCTTATTTTTCAAGGTATTTTACAGTTGATGATTCAAAAAATGCACTTGATTCAAGGTACACAACCTATGAAACAGTTTGAGGTCTGAAGAGAAGTGTTACCTTTGTCCAGTTAATCAAATCATTAGACCAATTAAGTAATTGAGAGCCCGGGTGGAACGAAAACCAGAAGACACTGCCGTCCTCCAGGAGTTTGACACCTCTGATCTAGAACCTAGTGCACTGATAGCAACTGGTACAGTTATTTCTAAGCCCATAGTCCTACAAAGGGGAGTCCCTCACGGGTGCCCAGTATCACCAATCCTGTTCATACGAGCTGTGGAACTTCTGTCTAACACAATCAGAGCAGATGAAAATGTCAGAGGAATTGGTCAGGGAGCGACATCTCATAAAGTTCTGCTCTATGCTGATGATTAAATGCTCACAATCAAAAACCCTTCCACAGCCCTTCCAAACGTTATGGAAATCATTAACAGTTATGGTAATACTGGGGCACCGAATCAACTGGGTTAAACAGCTTTCTCATTGACTGCCAATTCTTTTGCTTCAGTTTATAGTAAATATTATTTTATTTGGCATAAAGATCATATTACATATCTGGGTATCACTATCAACAATAACTTTAAGAAAATTATCTCATTACATTTTCAACCAATTTTAGCAAAAATGAACTAGAAAATTGGGCTAGATTAAATTGTTCCCTATGGGGGAAGATAGAAGTTATTAAGATGTGGCAATTTTTTCCTGTAATAGCATATCCTCTTTCTATTGCCCCCTACAAATTTCTACTTAAAACAAATTAATAGAATGTTTTCTCAATTAATTTGGAGAAATAAAAAAGCAAGAATCAGACTTAGGGGCTTATGTAAGGATAGACAAAGTGCAAACAACTGTGGCTGCAAAATCCAAATGCCCTAGCAGCCAGGCAATTATGTTGCACTACAGCCTATGTAAGCTTAAGAGCAATGCAAATTACTCCACACGCACAAATAATGAGCTGCAATCATGATAATGAGGGTTACAATGAGCGCCGCCTGTGCAGCGGGGTATTTAGCGACCGCACTTACAGCCCAGAGGTGAGGGGTGTTAGGAGTGCAGAGAGCAGCAGGCGCTGTAAGAGATTTGTGGAGCGTGAGAATCAAAGCAAACAAAATAATATGTCAGAGGAAGGGCAGCAAAGTTCTCTTGGTGCTGAGAGTCCTTAGGGATGAGGTCACTCAGCATGACACGGAGTTATTTGGAAAAGCCTCAGTCAACATCAGTTATGCTACCATAGTGGAGAAAGTCAGTGATGTCTGTGTTACCAGGAGGACAGTCAACCAGGTGATGAAAAGGTGAAATTCAGCTATTATGTCTAGGATGACCTGTGGAGTGAGACGATAACACCTTACCACCGCATCCTCTGGCATCCCAAACAAAGTGACCCTGGGTTTGAATATGCAGGGTCTTCTGCTTCTTGCCCTTCTACTCGAAGGTTTTCCTGCCTCTCCGCAACAAGATCCAAGCGTCGCCGCATCAGGAAGTGTCCACAGCAGCCATCCTGAGGCCAATGACAGGTCTCTGAAGATGTGTGGTTTTATACAACTCTTAATTACTCGCTTCTACAATGCTTTGCACCTTATAAGAGGAGATGCAAAGTTTTTGGAGGGTCAGCAATTGCCCAAGTGCAAGGCAAAATCCTTACATCTCATTATAATGTTTGCACCCACTTAGTATTACAGATCCCGCCCAAGTCCATGCTCTTTTCTTCATTTGAATACATTTCAATATCATTTAAATGGATTAATGTTGAATGAAATTTCGTGATAAATCTCTCCCGACCTGTGAGGGCGTTGTATAAAGGGAACAGAGTGCCCTGGACTGGATGGTCTGACAATTCATACCAAGGGTTAGATGGAAGTCGGCCATCTAGAAAGGGGGCACAGCTGCGCTACATTAAGTCATCGCTCTAGAGGGAAAGCAATGTGGCAACCGTGGATTGGAGGAGAAACGGCTGAACTCGCTAACCAAGGGGGCGTGACTGAAGGTACAAACAGGGGACGTAGCTAGGTGATCTGTTCCTTTGTTTTGGTTGAGAGAGAAACGCTGAAGACAAGCGAAATATAACTGTGAGTGTTTTGTTTGTTTGTATCGTCTAATTGTACTGCTTGTTATTTATTAGACGGCTAACAGGATCCGGAGCTGTCGCTTAAGGCCAGCACTACACCATTGTTCACGGATTAAAATTGTATTTCACCATGAGCACTATTTGTTTACTACTACAAATATTCAGCAATTTAATTTTCTTTAAAGTAATATCCAGGTTTATTTTGAGATAGAAATACAGTTTATTGATTAGAAGCCTGGTTTTATATTTCATGATGCAGATGTTGAATATTTGCACTAATGTTTTGTATGTGTTATATTTATTGTTAACATCTATTACTTTCAATATGTATTGTTTGTGGAATGTGTGTTCTCTAAGCAGCAATATGTTTGCAATACTATTATTGATACTAATATGTTGGGTTTTGTTTTATGAAAAATTAATACAAATTCTACACTTTTCTGTTTACCACATTGATTATACAGTACATGTACAATGCAGTTGCATAACGGTTTACGGTAACCAATACATTATCACTGTATAAATCAGTAAGACTTTTACTGGTATGATACTATGACCCTAAATAGCCTTGAACCTAATTTACAAAGTAATTCTAAATACACAGGAATAGCATAACAATACATTTAAGGTTTTGAGGGCATTGCTGATGAATTTGAAGTGCTCCAGTTATTCTTTTACTTAATAAACTAATTACAGTGAATTCTCAGCAAAATTTAGCAGTCGCTTATTGTAAATTACTTCTTATAATACGGATTCATTGTTAGTGCAAAATATTTTGGAGTCCTCCCACAGAAGAAAAATGTGAATCAATGTTTCTGATTTGCTCAAGACCCTGATGTTGAGGACACCTTGCTTTAGTGGTTTAGTGATCAGAATGGAACATGCAGGTTTCAAGTGCAGTTCATTTGCAATGTATACTTTTCAAAAGGTCACTTAAAGCCGTATTTTAAATAAAACGCATAATACTTGTCATTGTTCTGTAATTGAAGTTTGATTTCAGTGTTACTGTAACTTCAATAAAAACTGACAGCATGCATTTGGCATTAGATTCCTGATAATACAAATTACTGATAAGACACATTTTTTGCTGGTCCCTTGAAATTGGTATCAAGGGGAATTGACTGTACGACATTTTCTGAACAATAACAGAAGCAATTCCCTCTTTGTTGGATCAGTGCTTGCTTTTTATTAATCTAATTAGATTAGAACAAAGAAGAATAAGTGGGGACTTGATTGAAGTCTTTAAAATCTTAAAGGTAAGTTAACCTTAACCAATACTTCAAGCGCAGCTAGAAACCAGGACCAAGGAACACTTTGAAAATCAAATGAAGACAGACTTGGGACAGAAGGTGTGAGACACGCCTATAGACAGAGAGTGCTGAGGGTATGGATTGGGTTACCTAGGAACCGGGCTAGGTAGGCTCCTCTCGTTTGTAATTTTGTTTGCTGTTGCCTAGAAAAACATTTGAGGAGGAATAAAATATAAAAAATGTAATAAAATGTAATTGCATAAAAGAAATATAACTTTTTTTTTTCTTTTAAACGATTAGCTTCTGTTTTGTTTCCATGGCAGTCTTTCCTGGCAGAATTCTGTCTTTGTACCAAGGAAGATCAAACTCAAGTTACCTTGCAGACTTTAATATTAAGTAAAAAAAAGTGAAACCCAAAAGCATTATGGATTTACAAAAGGGCTGGATTTGGAGAAGATTAGAGAATTCTGTTGGTGAGAGATAGTTCCGAACCTGCTGAAGCTTTACACAGATCTGACAGACCTTTACAGTAATGTCTAAGCTGTGTTTTTGAAGAGGTGGGGGGGAATGAAAGGCTTATTAGAATATATTCAAAGGGTGAACTGGTTATAAGGCTAGTTTAGCTACTAATTGAAGCTGAATTGTTAAGCATGTTTGCTTTCTCCATAGACATATATATAAATATCATTTTTATTTTTAGATACCAGGCATTTTCCCATAGGGGTTTATTTGATGCAGGGCCGGCACCAGGTTTTTGTGGGCCTCGGGCAATGGACCTCCAGTGGGCCCCCCCACCTTTACCCCCAAATCAAAAATGTTTCTATCAAAAAGGTTTTCATAATCAGTAGTCCCTTGCTAATCCAGCCATGTCTGGAGGGATATATATTTGTACGAAAAAGAGTTGTAAAATCAAATGAACACCTGTAGTGCACTTTCTTTTTACTTTAGCCTACCGGTGACACAAAATAAATCATGTTGCTGCATTTTACACATTACTGTACACTAAAAGATAGTAAAAGATTATTTTTAATTAAAACTAAATGATTTTAGCACATTATTTTTTTTTGTTTTACTGTAGCCTACTTTGTACATAAGTAACAGAAAACAGAACACACTTTACAAAGTGCTTATTGCAGTTTTTTATATATTTAATATATCCAGATTTGTGCTTCTTTTTATTTGGAGGTTCCCGAGGTTCAGCAGGTTTCATTTCTGATGGTTTAAAATCGTATTATTATTATTATTATTATTATTATTATTTAAAATGTATTGTTTGTGTGTAAAAACACGCTGTTTTATTGTTATTGTTTGACATCTTGGATGGGGTTAAAATGCCCCGTCCAGATAAAATCATGAGAATGCGTGGTCAAGAGCGAGTGATTATTGACAAACTGGCTGTTGACCACGCATATGAGAAACCCCATGCCGAATGTGGCAGAGGGTTAAACTAGGTAATTAATAGCCAGTGAATCCCTCTGCCACAATATAACCCCCGCCCGCTTCGGCTGAACATGGTTAGTGTGTTCAGAGGTGGAAATTCATTCAAAAAGCTAAATCATTGCAATTCCTATTGGTGCTGGTTTATACCAGTGCCATACTTGTGTGTTCTGTGTCTGTTAGTCTGTCTGTGTTTTGTTTTGTAAAACCTTTTGATTTATAATAAACCGGCGCAACAGCGCATTCACACACATTTATTGTTGTCTGTCTACTTCCTGGCATGATGTCCCCACCAGCCAGCCTGGTCACAAAGTGTTTAGGCGTATTATGATAATAATAGATGTTATGATAATGAGGCTCGAAAAAACGCTTGTCAAATGAAAGTCTTGATTGTTGGTAAGTAAATGTGCCAATTATAGAATGTCTTTAATTGCCACATTTGAATAATTGTATGTCGATATCAGCGAATAGCTTTTGGCTTTATGAAGACCTGGGGAGGACGCAAGCCAATGGGATGTGAGAAGAGGCAGGACTAAGGGAACTGGACGCAAGCATGAAAAGTGAAAAGAAAAAGGGAGATCTGAAAAGTTTCACTGCACTGCACGCATACAGTTTAGTTTAGTTTAGTGAAAACTAAATGTTTCTAGCCCTAAATGCTGCTTGAGTAGGATAGCTGGCACAGAAATAGTACATTTACTCATATTTTCAATTTCATTTCTGTACGTGTGTGGGCCCTCCTCTGGCGTGGGGGCCCCAGGCGCTTGCCTGGTTTTCCCAGGTGTTGACGTCGGCCCTGATTTGATGTGATGTTTTCTCCTCCTCTGCAGTGCATCCATTCCATGTAATATTAGTGCCAGATTTATTAGTCTTTTCCACAGCAGGTATAATACCCAGGTAGTACTACCAGGGATAGCCGAGCGAGCAGGCAATATACATACAGTGTGGGAACAGTATCAGAACATGCCAAACAAAGTACTGTACAAAACACAGCTAAGAAAATAAAAGGTGACCGTGTAATGGTCGTGCGCGATACAGGAGGGTCCCGCACCAGGAACGCCTACACTAGCACACTTTAGCTGATTTGGGATCGTTCAGTGATCCCCTAAACTAACCCTAGCTCTGCACCGTTTAACCAACCCCAGTTGCAACACATGGCCGTTGGTAACTGAACTATCGGTGAAATAGGCTTACTTTATTTTGCTGGTCTGCTCTTCACAGAGAAGAAGAATCCACACTCTGTTCTCGGTATTGTTTACATCCATCCAGCAGTAGCAGGCAGAATGCGGAAGAGGGTGTGCTTGGTTCGTAGTGCCCTTTTATGGTCAGACGCTCTTCAGGAGATGCTCCCCCCCAGCCAATCAGAGAGGTTCAGCCATTCTGGCCCTGACCGCACCTCTGTAAAACTTGGTTGCCTGTCTTCTGCGAAGCGTCTGAGCATATCCTGCATTGGCACGTATGCTCTGAGAAGCCAGCGACAGGTCTTCCCCTGTCACACCTACTAAGAACTTTTTTTTTTTTTGCTAATTTCGCCTTGACCTCCTAGATACAGTTTTCCTTCCCAGTCTAAATGTTGTGGTTAAATCTACTGATAAGTTTCTGTTGAACTCATTTGTAGAATTACTGTACAGTGGAATACTAAAACCCAATAAATACACACACAAGTTAAAGAATAAAATACTAAGAACATAAGAACATGAGAAGTTTGGGAATGAAAAATTCAGCCCATCAAGGCTTGTCCCTCCTAGTACACCATGTGCCCCTGTAAGGGGATCTCATTTAATAGGATAGAATCTAATTGTTCCCAAGGTTCTAGATACTTCACCTGGTAGGTTATTCCATGCATTTATAATCCTCTGTGTAAAAACAGGCTTTCTTCCCTCTTTACCTTTTGTGCTGAAGAGATTTAATTCTTTGAACCTGTCCTCATAGCCCATCGAGTCCTGGGATCAGCCTAGTTGCCTTTCTCAGTATCTTCTCAAGTGAAAGTGTATTTTTCAGGTGACCAAAACAGGACAGTATTCTAGGTGGGGTCTAACTAGAGCATTGTACAATCTTAGCATAACATCTCTCTACAAAACACTCATGAGCAACATGAACTGGAGGCCCTACACACACTAATTATTAAAAAAAAAAAAAACAGTAATAATTTGCAAGTTTAGTTGTTGAACACGCTGCAGAGAAACTGAACAGGGCAAAGTTCATGCTGCAGCAATTTCAAGCCCACTGGAGTTTTATTGCTGTAGCTCTGCCTTAACTTCATTAGCACTCTGCAAATTCAAACTGTCCTCATTATCAAGTACATGTTTCTCTGCTTTCCAGAAGGACCAGTTAGTTGCAGATATCAACTGTACAGAATGTGTTTTCTGTTGCCAGAGCTTTGGTGAGTGTTAACCCCTACGCACCGGACCGCTCTAATTTCGGAGCTCAAGCACCGATGACGTGATCTCTTTTCTGGGATGTATCACAGCAATAATAAGCCATGAGGCAATCACATCAGTCTTTCTGAGCATTGTCATTGAATAAGGCTAGGCACTGGGAACAAAACCAATTGTATCCCTACATGCCAGTTTTGATGAAAAACGCATACACAGGAAACGCGTCTACCAGCGTTTATTTTGAAGTGGAAGAGGACAAGATCGAGAGGAGGCTTGTACTGGACAGTACGAACACCACACCACATCACTTTTATTGATTTCTTTATTTGTTTGTTTGCTTGCTTACAGTGGTGGCCAAATGTATTGCAGAAGCCCAATATAGTTAGGCTTACTGCTTTGGCATCAGTTATAGTAAGTTTTTCTATATACTTTAAAATATATATATATATATATATATATATATATATATATATATATATATATATATATATATATATATATATATATATATATATATGTGTTTTTATATTGAATTCTATAACGCTTGTATATAAATATGATTTTTCTCTTCATAATGCAAAATTATTGAATAATTTAATAAAAACAACTGCATTTTTTACTTGTATTTATTCAGCCATTTCAAGGTTAAAAGGTTTTAAATACAATTTGGCAATGTATTATTATTTGTTTATTTAGTAGACGTCTTTATCCAAGTCGACTTACAGAGACTAGGGTGTGTGAACTATGCATCAGCTGCAGAGTCACTTACAACAACGTCTCACCCAAAAGACAGAGCACAAGGAGGTTAAGTGATTTGCTCAGGGTCACACAATGAGTCAGTGGCTGAGGTGGGATTTGAACCGGGGAGCTCCTGGTTACAAGCCCTTTTCTTTAACCACTGGACCACATAGCCCACACAGTACTTTGTGATATTTTGCTTAGTCTAAACTACTTCCATAAAATAGCTGACTGCCTGTAAATAGGGCTGTTTTGTCATACAGACCATGGCTTGGACAAAATCTTGTAGCTCCTCAATGGTAGACGATATTTGAAATCTGATTTTTTATTTTATTTCATAAAATTAAACAACTGTAAAGTGCTAATATTTTTTCTATATCTTTTAGAAATGGGGTCAAAATTGACAGTTTTAAAAATATTATACATTTTGTTATGATTTTTTGGGGGGCGTGGCTTATTTAATACATTCCACAACAAAATACATTATATCATTGGAAACAGCTACTTAATGCCTTTCTGTGGATACATTGGGTTTTAATTTTTGAGGTTGCCAAACTACAAGCGCTAAAACACAAAGTGGTCACATTCATGCCCGTATATGGTCATTCTATTTAGGCAGGAAAGGGTTAACCAGCCTGCTGGCCAAAAAGGTTATTGGAAGGGGCTCAACAGGCTTTAGCTGGAACCAGGCAATTGGGATTTGAGTTTAAGTCTAAAAAATTGAACAAATTGTGTAAGACATTTCATAGAACATGATTTATTTTTGAAAATATTGTTTGTAACCTTATTAAGCTGAGGTATGTGTTGGAAGAACATTTGTATCTAAAGAAAATGAAAACGACACCCCTTAATGAATTAAGTCATGTTTATCTAACAACACAGTATTACACTTGATATTTACCCAGGAAATCAGAAAAAATAAAGAGTACGACTATTTGAATTGCTTTTCTGTTACGTGAATTTAATGCAATGAAGGAAGCTGTTCAGTCCCAGCTAAAAGCCAAGGTAGACTTAGAGAAAAATGAACTCAAAATGATGGCATATTATTAAGTTAATTTTGCTATTTCTAAAGATATGCATGTTAAATATAGAGGTAAGCTGTAGTGTTTATATAGTAGGATCTTTACAGTGTAAGGTTATGTATTCAAAAAGTCCACATTAATGTTGGCTTTTCCTATAAAAAAAAAAACATCCCAATATGTTACTGAAATGTTTACACATGTTCAAATCGTACAGCTTAAACATTTTGACAATGAAACCGGATATAAGATCCCTGATCTCCAGCAGTAGCAGTCCTGAGTGTAGACAGCTTGTCCCTGAATGTCAGGTCCTGAGTGTCAGGTCTTGAGTGTGGACAGCTTGTCCCTGAATGTCAGGTCCTGAGTGTGGACAGCTTGTCCCTGAATGTCAGCTACTGAGTGTGGACAGCTTATCCCTGAATGTCAGGTCCTGAGTGTGGACAGCTTGTCCCTGAATGTCAGGTCCTTAGTGTGGACAGCTTGTCCCTGAATGTCAGGTCCTTAGTGTGGACAGCTTGGCCCTGAATGTCAGGTCCTGTGTGTGGACAGCTTGTCCTTGAATGTCAGGTCATGTGTGTGGACTGCTTGTCCTTGAATGTCAGGTCCTGAGTGTGGACAACCAGTTACAAAAAGTATTTCCTTCTTAGATGTTTTAAACACAAAATGACCTTTTTCTATACGGGACAGAACAATACCTGACGAATCATTGTCAATAAGGTACCACTGGGCAGCCAGGCCATTTATAAAGGTTTACCACGGTAAATTTGCACAGTATTTTTGCTGTTTTCCATGCTATTCCTATACGTTGCATTTACCTTACTTTACAACTGGAGGGCTGACCTTTGCCCTCCATTGGCTGGTAGCTCTCTTGGTGTAAGCTCCAGGGTGTAAAGAGACCATTGGCTTGGGGATTGGAGGATGCCCACTGACCTTCAGTTCTCCTGAACTGTGGTGAAGGAACATAATTGTGCAAAATTGTGGGTAAAATAATTGGGCACACTAACTAATGTATATAGTCGCTAAGCTGTCTTAAATTTACATGTTAGGAGAAGTGTTCAAAATACTGATGCATCTGAGCTGCGGTGTCACAGCAAGATGGATCACACGTAATCGCATGATCAAATCACTGTGTTGAAAGTGTATGCTTTGTCAAATACTTCATAAGAACAAAACACAGGCTGGGAGTGGAACCTATGTGATTTCATACATTCTTTATTCATACTGTGTTTGACATGTTCAGCGTCTTTGATTCTCTGTAGCCAAAAACAAATATTCAATAAATCCTACCTGTCTTGCACTAGCTACATAGGTCTCAAGTGAGCATTTTTGAAAGAAAAGAAAATCTGTATTTTTCATTTTAAAACATGATATCTGGTACTAAATTAGGTTAAAGAAGGTTATCAGTTTACAAGCCTTATTTTAATGAAATCTGCTCCACTTGCACTTCCTAGGTCATTTCATCTCAGCAGTATCTCCTGGGATCATTCTTGAAGGATTCCAGGGTGTCAGCTTAAACATTACTGAGGAGTTGGTTCCAGACTCCTACAATTCTCTGTGTAAAAAAGTGCCTCCTATTTTCTGTTCTGAATGCCCCTTTATCTAATCTCCATTTGTGACCCCTGGTCCTTGTTTCTTTTTTCAGGTCAAAAAAGTCCCCTAGGTCGACATTGTCAATACCTTTTAGAATTTGGAATGCTTGAATCAGATCGCCGAGTAGTCTTCTTTGTTCAAGATTGAATAGATTCAATTATTTTAGCCTGTTTGCAGATGACATGCCTTTTAAACCCGGGACAATTCTGGTTGCTCTTCTTTGCACACTTTCTAGAGTAGCAATATCCTTTTTGTAGTGAGGTGACCAGAACTGAACACAATATTCTAGATGAGGTCTTACTAATGCATTGTAAAGTTTTATAGCTTCCCCACGTTGTCTAGATGAAGACAATTCTGAGTCAACATAAATGCCTAGATCTTTTTTCATAGATTCCTTCTTCAATTTCAGTATCTCCCATATGGTATTTATAGTGCACATTTGTATTGCCTGTGTGCAGTACCTTACACTTTTCTATATTAAATGTCATTTGCCATGTGTCTGCTCATTTCTGAATGCTGTCTAGATTATTTTGAATGACCTTTGCTGCTGCAGCAGTGTTTGCCACTCCTCCTATTTTTGTGTCATCTGCAAATTTAACAAGTTTACTTACTATACCAGAATCTAAGTCATTAATGTAGATTAGGAAGAGCAGAGGACCTAATACTGATCCCTGTGGTACACCACTGGTTACCTCGCTCCATTCTGAGGTTTCTCCTCTAATCAGTACTTTCTATTTTCTACATGTTAGCCACTCCCTAATCCATGTGCATGCATTTCCTTGAATCCCTACTGCATTCAGTTTGAGAATTAATCTTTTATGCGGGACTTTGTCAAAAGCTTTCTGGAAATCTAAATAAACCATGTCATATGCTTTGCAATTATCCATTGTTGCATCCTCAAAAAAATCAAACTGTATGGTACCATTTGTATTTATTTTTCAGTATTCTGCACTGAAAGTATTAAGGGTAGTTTTTACTTTACGTGCTGTAAGAAAAGAATAAAGAAATGCGGAAAGAATGAAATGGCCCATATTGAACTCATATTGAGGTATTTGGCATGCCATTACCAGAAGCATTTGTTTCTATTACCAACAAAACAACAGCCACAGTAGAGCTAGGGTAACAGTCCTCAAGTGAGCTCTAATCAAGCCACACTGCGTTTCTGCATTCCAGCTCGCACTGATCAATGGCTACCATGGATCCCTGTAAGTGCTGCTTCAGATGGACAAAGCTATCATAGCTCTGAGACCGTGAGCAACATCGATTGAGAAGATATGAATCTAAGAACTTGGTGTGCACCCTATAGAGCAACCAGCAGGCTTTAACAAAGGCTTTAAAACTTCACATGGGAAATGTCCATTTAATATAGGAGAAAGATATTTTAAGGCTTACTTTGGCTTCACAGTCCTGGGGTGAAGACTTTTCTACCTACTGTAGTATGTTAAAAAGAATGTCAGTAACACACATCCATGCCACGGCTGTATATTCAATATTACATCCATCAGTGTGACAAAGAGATGTTAGTATCATGGTAACGTATATTAAAATATTAATATACAGCATGTGGAATAACTTCTTGTGTCTTCAAGACTAAAAGATTGACATACAGATGGACAAATATACAGACAGAGACCCCAATATCCACAGAATCTGATATTCTCAGTAACTTATGAAAAATAATGTTGATGCCAAGTTTATTCACATTTGAATAAGCTGTTTCCCAGATCCAGTATATATCCAGAAACACTTGACTCAAAGTGTTGCCTCCAGTCTCTCCTATTTTTTTATTTATCAAAATGAGAATCAAACAGCTTTTGGAACCTTGAATTATATTACTTGTATAAATCCTTGGTTTTACTTTGTTTGAATTTTTTGTTTATCAAAAAAGCAAAAGATATTCAACACAGCATAATGCTATTGGGCAGCAGTGTGGAGTAGCGGTTAGGGTTCTGGACTCTTGACCGGAGGGTCATGGGTTCAATTCCCGGTGGGGGACACTGCTGCTGTACCCTTGAGCAAGGTACTTTACCTAGATTGCGCCAGTAAAAACCCACCTGTATAAATGGGTAATTGTATGTAAAAAAATAAATAAATAATGTAATTGTATGTGAAAATAATGTGATATCTTGTAACAATTGTAAGTCGCCCTGGATAAGGGTGTCTGCTAAGAAATAAATAATAATATTCTAATAAGACTTTAGACTCTAATGGCCTTTCAAATCTACTCCTGTCGGAATCATTTGTAGTGCTTTGTGTTTGTAAAACAAAGTGTGCTTGTTAGTGTTACACAGGGCTTTGAAATCGAGTCAGTTGGTACAGAGTGCTGAGCTGAAAGGAGGATGCTACTGTGCCAGAGGGAATAGTCTGGGTACACTCACTTCAGTTATTAGTCCTACAAAAAGCAAATACTTTTAGAGACATATTGACCATGTCTCTAAAAGTATTTATCCAGATTAGTCAACTGAGAACAAATTCTCATTTATAATGATGACCTGGCAAGAGGCTCACACCACCACAGCAAATAACATAAAACATAATAAATAAGGAGTAAAAAAAACACATAATCAACCATAAACATAACATTCAGCAGCAACTTAGCAGCCCCAGATGTCAGTCAGCAGTGAGTTGACCCTATGGCTAAAAGCAACCTCAGATATAAACTGTTCCAATTTAACTTTTGTTGAAACTCATTCCAGTCATTGGCTGCTGCAAACTGAAATGAGTGACAACCAAAACCTGTTGCTACCCTGCATGGGAACAAGCAGTTTAATAAAGTTACTGGAAGTTGTACAATGAAGTAGCTCCAGTAAACTACGCAAGGAACCAGGCGTTTTCCCAATGAAGGCATTTCCCAATGTAAAGTAATCCGTTAAAGTTACTTGAACAAAATTGTAACTAGTTACAGTAACTTATTACTATGGCAAAGTAACAAGGTACCGTTACAAATAGGTACTTCTCAGACACAGTTTACATATTACAGAGGTTTTTTTCAGTTCAGTCAGGGTGCAGCTCGAAATATTATTTGAAGATCCAGCCCACCCACTCATTCCCTCATCTGACATCATTTTCTGGCAAGATGATATGAAAAGCGCGTTCATGTACATGTAAGGTTTGACTTGAAAGGTTGAAATTCTTTGATTTCCATGTTATACATTAGTGCTTTTTTTAAATGTAACTAAAAGTCACATTATTCAATAAACACTTACACCTGGAATCATTGGATACAAAAAATGAACTATTAATTAACAGTCATACTTTTTACAATAAAAGTATTTGTTTAACCTGCATGAATATCATTTTTATACGTATTTGTTGAACCTGCATGAATATCATCTTTATACGTATTTGTTTAACCTGCATGAATACCGTCTTTGTTTCCAAACACAACTGTTAAACTATTCCATTGTTTACTCGTTATTATTCTCATTGTCATTATTATGATCAAGTCCCTAACTATTACCAGTAAAGACTGCACATTAGCACCACCCCTTCTCTGGAAGATCACCGAACATACGGCTATAACAAATCCTTGTCCCACATGTATAGCCATGGCAACTCAACAGCAATACATAATAAAACCATCGCTCTATCACCAGTAGAACAACAGTAACAATAATCAACACAATAACATGCATTTGAATAATACAGTTAGGGTTTCACCTTCACACACAGACATTAACACTGTAACACAGTTACGGTACTACTGTAACACAGTCATTAACACTGTAACACATTAACACTGTAACACATTAACACTGTAACACAGGCATGGTACTACTGTAACACAGTCATTAACACTGTAACACATTAACACTGTAACACATTAACACTAACACATTAACACTGTAACACAGGCATGGTACTATTGTAACACAGACATTAACACTGTAACACATTAACACTGTAACACAGACATTAACACTGTAACACGTTAACACTGCAACACATTAACACTGTAACACAGGCACGGTACTACTGTAACACAGATATTAACACTGTAACACAGACATTAACACTGTAACACATTAACACTGTAACAAATTAACACTGTAACACAGGCACGGTACTACTGTAACACAGATATTAACACTGTAACACAGACATTAACACTGTAACACATTAACACTGCAACACATTAACACTGTAACACAGGCACGGTACTATTGTAACACAGACATTAACACTAACACATTAACACTGTAACACATTAACACTGTAACACAGACATTAACACTGTAACACATTAACACTGTAACACAGGCACGGTACTACTGTAACACAGATATTAACACTGTAACACAGACATTAACACTGTAACACATTAACACTGTAACACAGACATTAACACTGTAACACATTAACACTGTAACACATACATTAGCACTGTAACACATTAACACTGCAACACATTAACACTGTAACACATACATTAGCACTGTAACACATTAACACTGCAACACATTAACACTGTAACACATACATTAGCACTGTAACACATTAACACTGTAACACATTAACACTGTAACACATACATTAACACTGTAACACATTAACACTGTAACACATTAACACTGTAACACAGACATTAACACTGTAACACATTAACACTGTAACACATTAACACTGTAACACATACATTAACACTGTAACACAGACATTAACACTAACGCACACAGTACTACTGTAACACAGACGTTAACAGTAACTCTGGAGCAGTGTGTTTCTAAGAAGGCAGGCCTCCTGAATTATTAAAACATCTTAGTACCATGTTCATAAAACATTAACATAGTCTCTACTTCAACAATGTTATTTTCTTTAAAGCCAAAGGCATTTATTCCAGTTTTTTTCATTCTTTGTGTACAGACTATGGGCCGTTTTCCTAAGGAATGCACAACATGTTTTTTTCTTGAAGAGTAGCTTTCAATTTAAGGTTAACTTTTTTAAACTGTCCCTTGACGGCGGTTCTTAACACAATAACTGTTTTATTTTTCATTTTTTGATAAGTTTGTGTAAAGGTCCTAAGATCAGAAGCTGCTCTTCAGTTCTAGATGCATCTTTTGATCTGCCACTCTGAAGTTTCCTTTTGGTTTACTGGCAATACACTGATGAATACTAGAAGGACCTGGCAGTGCTCATATAAAGTATCAAAGGGCTGCTCAACTCCAAAGAACACTTGGAATCTCAGTTCACAACATTCACTCCGGGTGCTTTGGCCAAAGAGAAATATTCCATGTTACAAAGAAGACCAGCACTCACTTTACATCTTTTAAATGATTTTTAAAAAACAGCAGACGGTGAGCACAGACACAATGTGGTCTACATTGCATATGTCTGTAACAGTATTTCAGGGATGTATTCATTACTTTTTAGTATTTATAAATAGCTTACAGTTTAGTGCTTCATTGTTATGGATAGGCTTGCCCATGGTCAACGTGTATTTCAGGGGCTCAGAGGACGTATTAAACTGGGGTTCTTCATTCGAACTCCATGAAATCTGTTAATTGTACAACAGGTTTCACCACTTTCAGTTTGTGAGTCGTTTCTGACCAGCTGACTTGACGACACACTATGATTGAGTGGGGTAGAGATACTCATATCCAAAGTCAATGACAAGTATGACTGACACCTGTTTCATTGGCGGTGATTTTCACCCCCCTGGATACAGTTGGCCTGCTGCTTGAAAATGATTGCATTAAGTAACAAAACCTGTTGCTCAATTAACAGGCTTCATAGTGTTTTACTTACCCGAGTCAGCTAAAAAATAAATACTCTAAAAGGAGAGTGATTTATTATGGTGTTTTGTGAGCCCCTGAAAAGGAGGCAGCATGTACAAAAAGTAAGACCTCAACAATGGGAGTGTATCAGTTAGAGAGCGAGAGGGAGAGGGAAAGAAAGAGCCTGGAATCTGATACCGGTGGCTGGGGACGACAGCAGCAGAATCACAGAACTAAAACACTTAAGTGGATTTCTCTGCTTGTTTTGCAGGGATGAATTACAGATCTCTTTAACCATGGAACTGGAGCACTTGTAAATGAGAGGGGCCTGAGCATCTGCTGAGACGGCCTTCATTGTGGGTTTTTGCTAAATTCAAGTGCTGCCAAATGCCTATTTCCCAGCTAGTTTCTTTGTTTCTTTCCCGAACGTATACCAGACCATAGCACTAGGCAAGGCTTGCGTTCATTAGCTCTTTTCTTCAGCAGGCAAGCTATATAGAGGATAAACCATGAATGTTCATAGAGCACTGTAGTTATTCCACAATGAGGAAGAGTCCAACTAACCCAGACAAATATTTGTAATCTAAATGAGTACATTTTCTTGATTCTTGTTTTTAGATAGCATTATTACATGATTAATAGAAGATTATGGCTGAATGGCATATTTGGTTTTCGTTTTCTTTGGATGTTTGTTTTATGATATTTTTTAGATTTTAAAAAGCGCTATTCTTTGTTTATTTTCGTTAATATAGAACAAATGTACCATTTTATTTGCATGCATCCATATTTATATAAATATATTGACTAGTTGTTTTATGCTTACATTTTTTATTTTTGACCTTTGACCTTCCCAAATTGGTCATGTGATTGCCTGGGCAGGTATATAAGCAGGCAGAGTAGAGCATGCCATCAGTGGTGACCTCACTGTGGCAGAGAGCAGAGCGCTGTATGAGAGAATTTGTTTGTACATGCTGTGACTGCCATGGTGATGGTATAGTTCCCTGTCAGAATTGCAAACTATATGGTGCTTCCCGTAAATTGAGGAAACAATCCCCGACCCCAGATTAAAAAGTTGTCTCTTCAGAAAATCTTCTTTGCAATAACATATCCAAAAACTGCTGCTGCCTCGGTTTCATCCTTACAATGGCATTGTGTACAATTGAACATTGTGGTACAGCTAATATAAACATTGAAAGCAAGCCTTGGCTGTAATAAGGTTACCTGCAAGACTAACCCTTTAAACGATGTGCCCTTTCTACTATAGCACTTTTAATATTGCAGTACCTTTTATTTATCAAATCTCAGCAGACAGCATTTTGATGTATAATGCAGCTGTTGAGACAATTGCAAATACTGGAAACTGCAGCAGCGCACTTACTCCCCTAGCATTTACATTATTGGCCTTTGTCCAGTCAAGTAGCGCCTCTGCATCACAAACAGCAGAGTGCAGGGAGACCAACACTTTCATTTAATATTGTCTTTTGTGCTGCTGTTTTACAGAATCACAACAATATTGACAGGAAAAATACCACAAATTACCACACATACAATAGCTGTTATAATAGATTGAATAAACAAAAAACTGTACTCTTTTTACCCTAAACCAGACTCAATATCTTGGTAATAGATAATCGTTTGCTCTTTAGTTAAATGGTAAGACGTTTGTCTATGAAACGTGAGGTTAGCAGTTTGCTCCCAGCATTTCCATTCAATTCAATGGGCTGAGATGCCAAGCCATTTAACGTTTCTCACCTAGTAAAAACAGGATGAATCCTGCAAGTCTAGTTTGAGTCCCATTTGCCTTCTGTCTTGACTAGAGGCCTACAGGGAGTTCTGCGTTGGCCTTGGTCCCCAAAACAGGATAGAAAAACTGATAGAAAATATGGCAACTGACTATTCCTCAATGACTGCCTAATTCCTTTTACGGAAGACAACAAATCTGCGTGAGGCGGCACAAAATGTGTGCTGAATATTGCAGGTTTTTTTTTGCCAGTTCAGAAAGTGTTAAACCTTCTGCTTGACAAACTAGATTGTATTTCCTTTGCATTTATAATATTGCCATTATGCTACAATTTCAGCACTGCATCATTGCAAATGGCGTTGTAGTGCCATTCCATTAATAACATTGCCATTGTATTGCCACTACAGAGCAGCGCTACATTATTACTAATCCCAGTCTAGTGCTGTTGCATTTATAATATTGTCAATATGCTGCTATATGCAGTCAACAAGGACAAAAGCAATGAGGCAGCTATACAGAACAAAAGCAATGAGACTACCATATAGAACAAGAGCAATGAGGCTGTGTGGCAGGGTGCCCAACCTCTGTGTATTATTATTATTATTATTATTATTATTATTATTATTATTATTATTATTATTATTATTATTATTGTATTATTGTATTATGAGTTGTGTAATATATGACAGCAAAAAAGCCTGCCTGTATTGTTATTGTTTTGTATTGTTTTAGATACCTTGTGAAGATGCATGACTGATCAGCTACTGAGTATTTAATTAGCTGACAGTCACACATCTATATTAAACTCGTGCAGACTATGGTCGAAGGGGAATAAGATAACTACTAGCTAGTTAACCCATTGGCCATAAAAAGACCTGCAGTTGGGCTGCACAAGGTGGAGAGTGTTCAGGGAGTAGTGAACGGGAGTACAGGAGAGGAAAAATAAAAAGTAAAAGAAAACCAACAACTGCTATTTGTGCTGGAAAGGTCAGCACGATATTTGTTGGTATTATTGTTTGTTTGGCCAACATGCCCTTTTGTTTTGTGTTTTTTGTTTAAACTGTTTGTTTCTATTATTTAATAAAACACTGAGCGCTGTAGCGTCTCAGTTTGCCCCACTATTTTTTGTTTTGGTTTAATTTCCCTGGTCTGACGTCACCCCTGCAGCCACCCGGATCCCAGGCTGCTTTAGCAGAACAAAAGCAATGAGGCTGCTATACAGAACACAAGCAATGAGGCTGCTATACAGAACACAAGCAATGAGGCTGCTATACAGAAAACAAGCTATGAGGCTGCTATACAAACAAAAGCAATGAGGCTGCTATACAGAACACAAGCAATGAGGCTGCTATACAGAACACAAGCAATGAGGCTGCTATACAGAACACAAGCAACGAGGCTGCTATACAGAACACAAGCAATGAGGCTGCTATACAGAACACAAGCAACGAGGCTGCTATACAGAACAAAAGCAACAAGGCTGCTATACAGAACAAAAGCAACGAGGCTGCTATACAGAACAAAAGCAACGAGGCTGCTATACAGAACAAAAGCAACGAGGCTGCTATACAGAACAAAAGCAATGAGGCTGCTATACAGAACACAAGCAATGAGGCTGCTATACAGAACAAAAGCAATGAGGCTGCTATACAGAACACAAGCAATGAGGCTGCTATACAGAACACAAGCAATGAGGCTGCTATACAGAACACAAGCAATGAGGCTGCTATACAGAACACAAGCAATGAGGCTGCTATGCAGAACAAAAGCAATGAGGCTGCTATACAGAACACAAGCAATGAGGCTGCTATACAGAACAAAAGCAATGAGGCTGTGTGACAAGTTGGCGTGTGTGACGTCAGACCAGAGCCAGGAAATAAACGACAGAGAGGTGGAGTTTGGTGGAGCTGAGCGCGTGATCGCGCTCAACATTTAATAATTAACCAGAACAGCAAAATAAAGAGGTTGTAACACAAAACACAGGACACGGCACTGGTAGCCAAAATAAACAGACAAACAAAACGGACTACACAGACAAACACGGTGAGCTTCTATTTTCCTTACACTTATCACAATTACCTCCGTCTCCTATCCGTTCTCCACTCACCGAACACACAACCCCGAGTGAGTGAAAACATGCTGCTTTTATGCAGTTGTACCGAGACTCGATTGCTAGTCAATCAATCAATTGGAATCTCGGTACAACTGCACGTGAATAAATTAAAGTGCACTTTCCGTGTTCACATACTAATACTTTAAATGCACGTGATGTGATTTGTGCCATCCTCGTGCCTAAATACAAATCTACATTTTTAAATACACGTGAAACACAGACCCGCTTATATCCCGTGTACCAATGCCTATACACCAACATTTACACACAACACGTAACATACAATATACACAGGGGGCACTTTGCCACATATACCCCCTTGTGCAAAGCACACATGGCCTCAATGGCCACCTCCCCTCAGTCTTAAAGTCCCGGAAGAGGGAGAAGCAAGGTGTTTCTGGGGTTGGCCATGGTGGAATGTCCTCCACTCCCCACTTCTTCGTGGCTATCAGCTCCCTCTTCCGGGCTCCCACCACACACTATCCTGCCGCCAAAGTGCGGCTGGGGAAGCTGGTCTCCTGACCTCCCCCTTCTTCATGGCCGGCATTTCCCCTCCGTGGGGCTCCACCACACGATCTCCGACAGCGAAACTGCTGCGAGGGGAGCGGGTCTCCTGACCTCCCTCCTCCTTCGTGGCCGCTAGCTCCTCCGTGGGGCTCTGGCCACCGTGTTTCCTGCCAGGGAAATGCGGCTGGGGAGCTGGTCTCCTGACCTCCCCTCTTCATGGCCGGCAGCTCCCCTTCATGGGGTTCTGGCCACAGTGTAGCGACGCCAGGCGAAGCAGGACCCTCGACGACCCCAGGCGAAGCAGGATCCCTGGCGACCCCAGGCGACGGCAGCAGCAGCGACCCTCGGGAGGCCACGGCAGCAGCAGCGACCCTCGGGAGGCGACGGCAGCAGCAGCGACCCTCGGGAGGCTAACTCGGGAGGGGAGCCCCTGGCCATAGAGGCGGCAGCGGGAGCTCCACTTCTGCCTCGTACCTTGTACCCTGTGTGGAGCAAAAGGCAACCCCAGGCGATGCGGAGCGACAGGTAGCCCCAGGTGATGCGGAGCGGCTGGCAGCCCCAGGCGATGCGGAGCGGCTGGCAACCCCAGGTGATGCGGAGCGGCTGGCAACCCCAGGCGATGCGGAGCGGCTGGCAACCCCAGGCGATGCGGAGCGGCTGGCAACCCCAGGCGATGCGGAGCAACTGGCAGCCCCAGGCGATGCAAGGCAAGCATCCTTGGGCGAAGCAAAGCAGGCATCCTTGGGCAAAGCGAGGCAGGCATCCTTGGGCGAAGCGAGGCAGGCATCCTTCGGCGAAGCGAGGCAGGCAGTCAGGACAAGCTGGGGTGCGGGTTTTGGCCTCTTCGGCCACTGCGGCGGGCGGTTCTTCCCCATGCTTTCCTCAGCAGCCTATGCAAGGGCTGCTGAGGACCACCAGCATCTAGTCCTGGTTTTTCTGGTGAAGGGAGAGGCAGCTCCTGCTCCTCTCCTCGTGACGGTGGGGGAAGTGATACCAGCAGGCATTCATTCTCTGCTGGTTGGGGAAGTGTTACCAGCAGGCATTCATCCTCTGCTGGTGGGGGAAGTGATACCAGCAGGCATTCCTCCTCTGCTGGTGGGGTTGGCGGAGGCAGAGGCAGCTCCTGCTGCTCTGCTCCTGCCAGTGAAGGTGGCGGAGTCAGAGGCAGCTCCTGCTGCTCTGCTCCTGCCAGTGAAGGTGGCGGAGGCAGAGGCAGCTCCTGCTGCTCTGCTCCTGCCGGTGGAGGTGGGAGCGGCGTGTAGTCTCCAGGCGGCGGAGGTGGGAGCGGCGTGTAGTCTACCCTTGTTTCAGGGGACTGGTGCGGCCCTCCCTCTCTTGCAGGGGACTGGTGCGGCTCTGCCTCGGAAGGGGAGACCAGCAGGCATTCTCCCTCTGCTGGTGGGGGACCCAGCAGGCCTTCACCCTCTGCTGGTGGACAGGGACCCAGCAGGCCTTCACCCTCTGCTGGTGGACAGGGACCCAGCAGGCATTCACCCTCTGCTGGTGGACAGGGACCCAGCAGGCATTCACCCTCTGCTGGTGGACAGGGACCCAGCAGGCATTCACCCTCTGCTGGTGGACAGGGACCCAGCAGGCATTCATCCTCTGCTGGTGGACAGGGACCCAGCAGGCATTCACCCTCTGCTGGTGGACAGGGACCCAGCAGGCATTCACCCTCTGCTGGTGGACAGGGACCCAGCAGGCATTCATCCTCTGCTGGTGGACAGGGACCCAGCAGGCATTCATCCTCTGCTGGTGGACAGGGACCCAGCAGGCATTCACCCTCTGCTGGTGGACAGGGACCCAGCAGGCATTCACCCTCTGCTGGTGAACAGGGACCCAGCAGGCATTCACCCTCTGCTGGTGGAGGAGGCAGAGGCAGCTCCTGCTGCTCTGCTCCTGGCAGTGGAGGTGGCGGAGGCAGAGACAGCTCCTGCTGCTCTGCTCCTGCCGATGGAGGTGGCGAAGGCGGGACCAGCAGGACTTCACCCTCTGCTGGTGGAGGTGGGAGCTGCAAGCAGTCCTCCCATGGCAATGGAGGTGGAACCAGCAGAAATTCACCCTCTGCTGGTGGAGACTGAGGCTGTGGACGCTCTACCTTCCCCTTTTTGGGCCGTGGACGCACCGACTCCTCCCTCTTGGGCTGTGGACGCACCGACTCCTCCCTTTTGGGCTGTGGACGCACCGACTCCTCCCTCTTGGGTTGTGGACGCACCGACTCCTCCCATTCAGGCATGGGACGTTCGGGCTCCTCCCAGTCAGGCGTAGGACGTTCGGGCTCCTCCCATTCAGGCGTAGGACGTTCGGGCTCCTCCCACTCAGGTGTAGGACGTTCGGGCTCCTCCCACTCAGGCGTAGGACGTTCGGGCTCCTCCCACTCAGGCGTAGGACGTTCGGGCTCCTCCCACTCAGGCGTAGGACGTTCGGGCTCCTACCACTTGGGCTGTGGAGGCAAAACCAGCAGGCATTCTTCCTCTGCTGGTGGAGACTTGGGCGGTGGACACTCTGCCTTCCTCTTCCCCTTTCCCCTTCTCTGCCTCCTCCTCACCTTCCTCTCCTGGGCCAGTTCCTCCTCTCCCTCTTGGTAGGGGCAGCGCACCACCGGGTGCCCGAACTCCCCACAGGCAAGGCACCAGCCTTGGTCCTCTAGACCACCGAGGAGGACCTTCAGATCCTGGCAGCCATCTCTCCAGCTCCAGCCTTCCATTTCTTTATTATTATAATTTTTTTTTGTTCTTAAACCAGAAACTGCGGTCGGAAGAGGCAGAGGCAGCTCCTGGCGGTGGACTGGTCTCGTGGCCTTTAAGCGAAGCCACTCCTCCGCATCCTCCACCTTTCCCTGATCGAGGGCCTTCAAAAAGAGAGGGTCTTCATAGGGGCAACCTTCCCGGAGGTGCCCATACTCCATGCAGGAGGCACACCACAGACCCGCTTATATCCCGTGTACCAATGCCTATACACCAACATTTACACACAACACGTAACATACAATATACACAGGGGGGGGGCACTTTGCCACAGGCTGCTATACAGAACACAAGCAATGAGGCTGCTATACAGAACACAAGCAGTGAGGCTGCTATACAGAACACAAGCAATGAGGCTGCTATACAGAACAAAAGCCACCAGTGCTGCAACTGTACAAGCCAGCTTGAGGGGTTGTATCACGTAAGGACCCCCCCACCCCATTTAAAAACAGCAAGCTGTAAAAGATGTCACAGACTGTAAAACCACTCCAGAGATCCCCTAATGGGCATCCGTGGCCCATCTGTTTCAATTAAAATTTCAAAACTAATTCAGCATCTAAATTATTTATAGCAGTCAAAAGCACTAATGGGGTCACTGCTCCTAATACATAAGGGAGAGAGTGTCTGGCCACTAACTCAAACTCACTGAGGTCTTCTGCATATCACTTGTGTTATTTATAAATAACAGTAGAAATAACAAGTTGCACTGCGTTTACTTTTCCTACTACACAGCAGGAGAAGGGCTTTTGTCCAAAACGTCCTGAAATAAAGAATTGTTTAAATCATTGAAACCTTTTTGTGTACATCTAAAATAAAATATGTTTCATTTATGTACACTGCAGTTATACCTCATTTCAAAGTGTGATTACGCATAGTGAAAGAAAGCATGTTAAAGACTATAGTAAATGCATAGTACAACCATGAGCAAAGCATGGGGAAACTGCCAAATTAAAGAGCCAATTTACATTGGTAAGGGTTTTTAATGCTATTACTAGGACCCTCTGTATGTAAACTGTTTAATTTTCAACCTTACATAAACTACAGCAAACCCAATGCAGCACCTCCCCCCTTTGAAAAGCAGTGGAGCTACACAATGTTTCAGAAGTATCGCCCTCTCTTCCTCTCTCTCCCAGAGGTTCCTTGTGTCTAAAGGGCCGCTCTTGCCCTCAGTATTCCTCCTGAGGTTTGACATCGAAGGACAGCTCAGCCATGCGTGTCTCTGCTCTGGAGGAGACACTGGAACCTGGAGTGTGATGTTGCAGTCCGGTGTGGCTCAGTCATGTGATTGTGATGTTGCAGGCCGGTGTGGCTCAGTCATGTGATTGTGATGTTGCAGTCCGGTGTGGCTCAGTCATGTGATTGTGATGCTGCAGTCCGGTGTGGCTCAGTCATGTGATTGTGATGTTGCAGTCCGGTGTGGCTCAGTCATGTGATTGTAATGTTGCAGTTCGGCGTGGCTCAGTCATGTGATTGTGATGTTGCAGTCCGGTGTGGCTCAGTCATGTGATTGTGATGTTGCAGTCCGGTGTGGCTCAGTCATGTGATTGTGATGTTGCAGTCCGGTGTGGCTCAGTCATGTGATTGTGATGTTGCAGTCCGGTGTGGCTCAGTCATGTGATTGTGATGTTGCAGTCCGGTGTGGCTCAGTCATGTGATTGTGATGATGCAGTCCGGTGTGGCTCAGTCATGTGATTGTGATGATGCAGTCCGGTGTGGCTCAGTCATGTGATTGTGATGATGCAGTCTGGTGTGGCTCAGTCATGTGATTGTGATGTTGCAGTCCGGTGTGGCTCAGTCATGTGATTGTGATGATGCAGTCCGGTGTGGCTCAGTCATGTGATTGTAATGGTGCAGTCTGGTGTGGCTCAGTGATGTGATTGTGATGTTGCAGTTTGGTGTGGCTCAGTCATGTGATTGTGATGATGCAGTCCGGTGTGGCTCAGGGTACTCAGATGTATTTTCGTACCAGAGCTGACCTTACGAAGACCTTCTCAAGTCTCTTTCAGCTGTGTCTACATGCTGACTTTCTGACTAGGGGAGGGGTAGCTTAGTTTACCTTGAAGCACATGGACATCTTGTATCAATCAATCAGTCACTCTGCTAAGGTATGTGGACATCCTTATGCTAATACAGAATGCTGTGAGATAGGATTTAACTCAAAGAGCAGTTCAGAGCAGATTTAGTATCAGCCTGATTGCCTAAATTTCTGGTACCTGATCATAATGTAGCTTTGGAAAATAATCAGTTATTATAATATATTATTGTAAATATATCCTTATATTCACTTTCATACGTAGGCAAATGCACAAATATATCTGTGTAATATACACCACAGCTCTTTCCTGGACTGTTAACTAACTCTAAGCTTATATTATGAAAGCAATAACACACAAGAGGGTGTTCCAATGTGGTCCAATATCCACATGCCTAAGGGTGTTGTTCAGCACAAAGCAAAGCCAAGTGCCATTTAACATTATGGGCCAGCGGAGTTTGGACCATATTTGAACACCCTGTGTTTGTGTGTTATTGTACTTATAAAATGGTAGCCACACCCCTCCCAAAGTAAATGTGTTGTCCAGTGAATCAGGCAGAGTGGTTCTGAAAGTTCCAGGCTGTGCTGGTATGGTGACTTGCAGTAACTGCACAGGGTGGAACATTGTTAGCCAATGAGATTACTTCATCTGTTCTTACATCTTACCTACCAAATTCTATGACCTGTTCTCTATCCTTGCTGTTTAGCCCTCAAGTGAAATTATAATTTATACAGTATTGCATTTGATATATTAATGCCTGACTGCCTTGATTTCACACGTTGTCTGTACACAAGCATTGCATTTCATGGACGCTGTTACTTCAAGATTTATTTCATAGAGGATTTATTGGTAATGTGTTTCATGCATAAGTAATATTCGTTCTCCATCTCTGTATGTTCCGGGGTAATATATTGTGTGAGTAAGAATTTCAATTCACCCAGAGCCAAAACTTACTGGCTCTGCCAGATTTCAGTTTTTAAATTACAGATTTCCCACACAGTAATTAGCTCAAGTTGTGCTGTATTATGGCATAATGTTAGATTTATAATGGTATTTGTTTTAGCACTCCCTGAACAATGTGTGCGCCTAAATCAGACCTGAGATCACATGAAGGAATGCAGAATCACTGCGTAGTAGTGGCACCTGAATGTAAACATATTTACATCAAGAAACGTTTATCAAACTGAGACTAAGTCGGAAATTCTGTTGTACAATGTACTGACAAAATCCTTGTATGTCATAATTTTCTATCTCTCTAATTACAGAAAACATTCTTAGGACTGTCGGAGGTCTTAGTAGCACGTTCCAAGGTCATCATTATTTTTTTGTGGTTCACAAATGAATTACAGAAGCCAGGTATATGTTAACCTGCTTCAGAGCAATGGTCATGATGGCTTGTGTCATTCGTATGGGTGTGAACCTTCAGGACTTGACTGTCAGGACCTCATCAGTGTGTTGTCAAGTACATTAAGGGCAGCCCTGATTCATGTCATATAAATTAGGCAGTTCTTATGGCTTTTGACAGGACACTGATGAGAAAAGTCTAATCCCACCATTGAGCTTATAAAATATGGTGAGGTCTGACTCATAGCCTTTGCTTACAGGGACCAGTGTGCTGTATTTCTCAGTGATATATTTGAATTTAAATGCAACTCTATTTAACGGACACATTTTCTGGCCCCATAGATGTTCAATAATCTTAAAAGATAGATTTTGTTGGAGATTCATACCTTGTTTAAAATGGCAATAATTTAAACCTGTTTTAAGGAACTCAGAATGGCATGACTGTTAAATTAGCTGCCATTTTAAACTACAAATTACAAGTCTACTGACTACAATTCTTTATCTACCTCTATCAGAAGTATCATTACATTTCTTCTGTATCGCCCCCTTACCTTTGATGTTTGCATTCTGTGTGTTCTATATCGCAATTGCTCAAATATCGTCTTGTCTAGGAGTTCAGGAGCTGCTCTATAGTTGTATTTGCCTGCCATAGACATACGCAGTATAAGCACCAGCACCATCGAGTGCACAGGAGTGCCAGAAGAACAGAGGAAAACATGATTCAAAGAGGCAGAGCACCAGATGGTGCTGGCTCTTACTTCTAAAAAAAGACACTAGTCTATGAAAGCTATGGCAGCCAACTAAACTGAGGAGCAGCGCCTGCTACTCCATTAATCACACTCTAACCCAAGAAATGTAAACACAGTATTTGAGTAATTGTGATAAGAAGCACATGATTGATTGCAAGCATCCTAACATGGTAAGAGGACTGTAAGAACAAAGACAATGTAAGCTACTCTTTAGAGAAAGGAGCAGGGCTCCGAACAATATACGGCCCCACGTGTTTCTACAATTGTTTAAATCAATCAATCAATCAATCAATCAATATTTATTTTTTATAGCGCCTTTTCATAGTGGACCACCATCACAAAGCGCTTCATATACGCCACCGTATATTACACGGATATTTAAAAGCAATTAAAAGCAAGAGAGAACAAGTGGGTCTTGAGAGTTGATTTGAAGCGAGCGATTGTGGGAGCTGTACGCACTAAAGCTGGGAGAGAGTTCCAGAGAGTCGGGGCCATGAAGCTAAAAGAGCGCTCTCCGAGTGTGGTGCACTTTTGCTTGGGTATAACAAGCAGGCATGAGTCAGAGGACCTCAGCTTACGTGCAGGGACATAGCGGGTCAGCAGGTTGGAGAAATACTCTGGACCTGTGTCATGAAGGGTCTTGTAGGCAAGCAGGAGAATTTTGAAAGTAATCCTGAACTTTACAGGTAGCCAGTGCAGCTGGGCAAGACAGGGGGTAATGTGATCATATTTTTTACATCTGGTAAGGATCCTAGCAGCGGCATTTTGAACCAGCTGCAATCGGTTTATGGCGCGTGACGGAAGACCACCATAGAGAGAGCTGCAGAGAGGGGTTTATGCGTGGTCAACAGCCAGGTTGTCAATAATCACTCACTGTTGACCACACAATTTTATCTGGATAGGGCATTTTAACACCATTCTGCCTGTAAACAGTAATAACAAAACATTGTGTTTTTACATACAAAACAGTACATTTTAAATAATAATTCAACAAATTATATAATACACACAGGGGCGGGGTGTACCCCGTCACACTCTGCTTTTTCACTATGCTTTAACAACTGTAAGGTAGTTCATGCTTTTGAAATACAAACTATACAGTATGCTGTAAAACTTCAAATCTCAGCTCTCATATGCGTGGCTATCAACCATGAAAACATGTAATTGAATTTCCGACATTAAGGGTGTGTAGAAGGGTGGGGGGTATTCACTGACACGGGGGACAGAAGATTGTATTTGCAAACACCGCACAGGTGCCCAGTTTTATTTCTTTTCTTTTTTATTTCTTTTAGCCCGCAGAGGGCGCTGTTGTCTGTGGCCTGTATACCGGCAACGGTAATCAGGACCACAGGTTACCAACACAGGTATAAGCAGGCACACTCACAGGTGCTCAAAAATAATAATGAAAACCAAAGGTGAAATGAAATAAAACACAGTAATAAAACTGCAAAACAAAAGTGCTACTTACGCAGTGCCCCCACTGCCGCTATGCCGGTCAGGTCGGGTCTCCATCTTACGCTTCGCTGTGCACTATACACTGGGGTGGCCAAGGTTCCCCTATCACTACACACGTCCCCTCGGGTACGTAACCGTATATTTTAATAAATGGTGTATTTAAGGCTGGTTGTCTTCCTCAGCCGTGCTTGCCTGATTTTATTCTTCTTGCTTCTACCTCTGGCGTTCCTGCCTGGTGTTTGTGTATGCTCGCCTGTTCAGCTAGCGTCACTGGGCTTCCCCGGTCATGGCCAACCGAATGCACAACCAAGCACAGTTCTTATGGGCCAAGCAATCCCCCAAGGCCTGCCTCTCAGCCACTCAGAGAGAGGGAAAGCCAAGACACCCTCTTCCCCACCTCTCTGTGTCATCGCCATGACTGACAGGTGGATCTTATGAGGCTGCTCTTCCTGCAGAACCACGCAAGTTTTGCTTGAGAGCTTAGTGATTATAGCTAACAAAATAATTCCATTCAATTCACTATATAAGTCTCAAATGTGTAGTTTTAGCAAACATCATTACTTTTAAAACATGGTATATATTACTTCACTAGGTTAAAGAAATCTCTGTTTGCAGGCCTTGTTTTCAGATAGCAATTTCCAGATAATTTCACCTGAAGAGTGAAATTGTCCTCTCCCCTTCAGGGCCAGCCTGTCACCAACCAGCATCTTCCCCTAATGACTGACATGCTTTGAAACCAGAAAGATGCTTTGATGCCGAAGACACTGCTGACGTTAAATATACTTAAAAAATCCAATGCGGAGCCTTTTCTAGACTGTTTACTCAAGTAAGAAGTACAGGAGCACACAGAAGGACTGTCTCCCTGTTAGTCAGATCATAAACATCAACAGATGGTTAATGACGCTTCATGAAGTGGGGGTGTGGCATGGGGTGAGGGAGAGGGGGTGCTGTCTGTGCCCCAGGGGAAGAAGAAGACCATCGTCTGGACAAGAGTGGCATCTGTTCAGCTCCTTATGGGCTCTGTTTAACCTTGCCCATGTTGAAAGCCAAATGTTTATATATCATCTCCATTTTCCTAATATTTAATTTCTTAATATCCTGTTATGTGTGATTCTATTGTCTCTGCTTAGATTAATAGCTATTCCAGCAAAAAGTGTCCTGCATTTGAACTTCTGGGGTGGGGAAGCATATTTCTATTGTGCGCTGAAGCATCTTTAACCAAGTGTAGTCGTAAAAGAGTTCAACTTCGTCTCTCCAAATTAAAGTGACTTAATGAGCATTGATTGAATAAGAACATAAGAAAATTTGTGAGCAAGGGGAGGCCATTTGGCCCATCAATGCTTGTCCAGTTCCGAGTAGCTAATTGATCTCAATTTGGGTCTTTAAGGATCCCAGTGATTCAGCTTCAACATGACTAAAGTAGGTATTCCATACCCTCACTACTCTATGTACAGAAATGTCTACTACTCTCTGTCCTAAATCTCCACTTAGTTTCCAGCTGTGTCCTCTGGTCCTGGATTCTGTGCCATACTTTAATATTGGCTAGGGTTAACTTTGTTATTTTTAAAGACCTTTTTTTTTAAGCCCCCCTAATCCTTGTTTGATAGATTCAGTTCCCTTAACCTATCTTCATAGCTCGATCCTTTAAGCCCTGGGATTAGTCTACTTGCTCTTCACTGGACTCTCTCCAGGGCCAAAATGTCCTTTTGGTTCTGCGGTGACCAGAATTTAACACAGTACGGTCTTACCACAGCATTACGCAGCTTCATTTTAACCTCCTGTGATTTGTACTCTACACATTTGACTATATAACTGAGCATTACCTGTTTGCCTTTTTAATTACTTCCTCGCTGTGTCTGGTTGCTGACAGCGTTGAGTCTATTACAACACCGCAGTCTTTCTCTTGGTGGGCCTGTTCTAGTTCTACACCACTGTGGCAGGATGAAGAGAGATGCAGTGATGAAGTGAATGTCCAAACCGTAATTTGTTTCCAGAACGTACGTATTTATTAAATCAATTCATAAAAACAAATCAAACAAGTCGCCCCTATGCCATCAAGGGAAGCCGATCCCAAGCAAAAACACAATCCTAAACCACAGTCCTCCGTACACGAAAGTGTGCTCCTTCAATCCTGAGGAAGTGGTGCTTGGGTCCATGCTGTGCTGTGCAGTGGGGTAGTGCTCTGGGGTAAGTGCTGGCTCAATGGCGGCAGCTCCTGAACTCCTCAATCCTCCTCTGCAACATGACAAACATAAACAAAACTCGCACACACTCCATCTGGGAATTATGTCTCAGCGTAAGGGGCCGTACTCATGTAACTGTGTTCCCTTTCTACTGCCAAACTCCTCCCATGATCAGCCTGGTGCCAGGGCTTATCCAATCACAGCCTGTCCCGCAGCTGACCACAATGGAGTTGTTCAGCAATTTCACGACTACACACTTGCCCTAGAATGGCCGACCTCCGGTTAACACCTAGCGTCGAGTCAGCCCATCTAGAGGAAAGCGTACTACCCCCCTTACACAGCGCCCTTCCTGATCGGGAGGGAGATTTACTGTGCAGATTCCTTCTCTTCCCGTCACAACCACCTACAGGATTTGGATCCTATATTTTAGGATCCAAATGCACTTTAATGTACATAGAGCTAACAATGTAATTCCAGTAAATCTTTTTGCAGGTCTCACATTTTCCTGTATAAAAGATGCACAGTTTATGGTTAACGTTGATTTTTAAATAGTATATATTCTTTTTAATTATTAATGAATACAATTTACTGATCACTCCTTAAATATATTCATAGTATTAACCTTTAATCAAGGACATTGATAACAATAACCAAAATATATATTTAAAAAAACTCTTGTGTGCGTATCAATGTGATATCTGTGCTGTATGTTTTTTTTTTCTCTGTACCTTCTCTTATTAAAATTGATCAACAGAAAACAGCCCTGCGAAGTGTATTAAAGCATAGTGATAGCATGCTAAAGCATAGGCAGGTATTGTAAAGCCCAGAGAGGTATGGTAAATCACATAAAAAAACATGGAAAACTATAATAAATGCATAGTATAACCATGGGACAAGCATGGGAAATCTTAATGTGTTGTCAAATGTTATATGCTTTATTTAATAGTGTGAATTAAAGCAAATATGTGGTAATATGAAAGTTTCATATGGGAGAATGTGAAACTTTAAGTAACATTAACACATAATTGGTAATATTTACAGACATCTTCATGAGGCTCCTTTTAGCAAACAGTAATCTATTTTTCATTATGCGAGTAGTTTGGCAGTTGAAGAGAGGAGATGTTTGATTTGTAGGTGAGAGGCTTGCGAAGATTGGGAATGTGAATGCTTATAAATATACATGGACTGTGCATTATGTAGAACTGATTTGAAGTATCCCCCCTTCGTTGATCGTGCAGTAGGACAGTTTCTACTGAGTCAAGAGGAAAGATTTTTGTTTTAAAGTCTATTCTGAACAGTTTCAAGGACAAACACTCAGAACGTACAGTACTGTGCAAAAGTTTTAGGCAGGTGTGAAAAAATGCTGTAAAGTAAGAATGCTTTCAAAAATAGACAAATTAATAGATTATATTTATCAATTAACTAAATGCAAAGTGAGTGAACAGAAGAAAAATCTAAATCAAATCCATATTTGGTGTGACCACCCTTTGCCTTCAAAACAGCATCAATTCTTCTAGGTACACTTGCACAAAGTCAGGGATTTTGTAGGCATATAGTCAGGTGTATGATTAAACAATTATACCAAACAGGTGCTAATGATCATCAGTTCAATATGTAGGTTGAAACACAATCATTAACTGAAACAGAAACAGCTGTGTAGGAGGAATAAAACTGGGTGAGGAACAGCCAAACTCAGCTAACAAGGTGAGGTTGCTGAAGACAGTTTACTGTCAAAAGTCATACACCATGGCAAGACTGAGCACAGCAACAAGACACAAGGTAGTTATACTGCATCAGCAAGGTCTCTCCCAGGCAGAAATGTCAAGGCAGACAGGGGTTTCCAGATGTGCTGTCCAAGCTCTTTTGAAGAAGCACAAAGAAACGGGCAACGTTGAGGACCGTAGACGCAGTGGTCGGCCAAGGAAACTTACTGCAGCAGATGAAAGACACATCATGCTTACTTCTCTTCACAATCGGAAGATGTCCAGCAGTGCCATCAGCTCAGAATTGGCAGAAAACAGTGGGACCCTGGTACACCCATCTACTGTCCGGAGAAGTCTGGTCAGAAGTGGCCTTCATGGAAGACTTGCGCCAAAAGCCATACCTCCGGCGTGGAAACAAGGCCAGCGACTCAACTATGCACGAAAACACAGGAACTGGGGTGCAGAAAAGTGGCAGCAGGTGCTCTGGACTGATGAGTCAAAATGTGAAATATTTGGCTGTAGCAGACGGCAGTTTGTTCGCCAAGGGCTGGAGAGCGGTACACGAATGAGTGTCTGCAGGCAACAGTGAAGCATGGTGGAGGTTCCTTGCAAGTTTGGGGCTGCATTTCTGCAAATGGAGTTGGGGATTTGGTCAGAATTAATGGTCTCCTCAATGCTGAGAAGTACAGGCAGATACTTATCCATCATGCAATACCATCAGGGAGGCATCTGATTGGCTCCAAATTTATTCTGCAGCATGACAACGACCCCAAACATACAGCGAAAGTCATTAAGAACTATCTTCAGCGTGAAGAAGAACAAGGAGTCCTGGAAGTGATGGTATGGCCCCCATAGAGCCCTGATCTCAACATTATCGAGTCTGTCTGGGATTACATGAAGAGAGAGAAGCAACTGTGGTTAGTTCTCCAAGATGTTTGGGCCAACCTACCTGCCGAGTTCCTTCAAAAACTGTGTGCAAGTGTACCTAGAAGAATTGATGCTGTTTTGAAGGCAAAGGGTGGTCACACCAAATATGGATTTGATTTAGATTTTTCTTCTGTTCACTCACTTTGCATTTAGTTAATTGATAAATATAATCTATTAACATGTCTATTTTTGAAAGCATTCTTACTTTACAGCATTTTTTCACACCTGCCTAAAACTTTTGCACAGTACTGTATGTGTCCTTGAATCACACTTGTGTCTCTTCTTCAATCTAGAAGAGCTAACCTAGAGCACAATTTCATGTTTTAATCTTTACACGGTATGGTGTTTTATCTGCGTTTTCCAAAAAAAAAAAAAAAAGGCTTAAAATCTATTTCCTTACCTCTTCTGATCACACTGTTTAAATGGGCTTTTTTAGTTGATTATCTAGTACAACACAACTGGAAACTGCTCTCCCATGGCTTTCTGTAGTCAGCTGTTCTGTTATTACTAAATAAGAGTAGATGACACCCTTGTCTCAAACCACTGCTTACTGATGAAATGCTTCCCAAGGATGCTTGAGCTAAGCTCTCAAAAAGTTGATTATTTTCCTGGACTACAATGATTATTTCAGACAAGGTAAATAAATCACTTAACGTTGTTGTATATTAGTGGCAATGATGTGGTGTGTTCCACAGTAACAATGCAATTCCCTGGTTTAACTCATTCTTACTAACATTAGCACATGTTGTTCATGTAAGGGATAATGACAGTGCTGTGGCGTGTTACAAAAGTTACAAATGGAGCTCTCGAGTTCATAAGAGCTGAGACAGTTTTTATGAGAGCAGGTCTCAGGTGTCCATGTGAAGCGTTTCATCAGTAGGCAGTGGAGTCAGTATTACTATCATCTGAGCTGTGCTTTATTTTCAGTAATAACAGAACGGCTGACCTCAATAGATTAATAGTTAGGATACTAGTATCACCGCCCCACTCAGTTGTGGCATGTGCTCAGCTCAGGTGGTCAGAAACAACATAAACTGGAAGTGGTAAAAGCTGTATCATAATTAACAAGTTTCAATGAAGAGTGGTGAGTGGTTTATTACAGTATTTTGTGAGCACCTGAAAAATAAAAAATGAGCAACTTATAAAAGATGTCTAAACCTTCAAACTCTACAGCTCTACAGTAAGTAGTTTTTGAAACAGAGGTGCGTAAATTAATCCCACTCATAAACTTCTGACGTGGCTGGAGCTTCATTTCACGGCTCTAGCTGGTGTGGCAGTTTAATATGCTTTGTCAAATTAGAAAATATGTAACATGAATAACAACGAAAAGCTAATTTGTCTGATGAAAGCTTGCTCTGTAATTGAAATGTCAAGGATTATGAAAAAGAAAAAAATAAGATGTAGGAAGCAGGGGGGGAAAAAGAATACCCGGTGTTTTTAATTAAGTTATAACCTCCTACTTTGTCTCTAAGGCTTTGCTTGTATCACTGGCCTTCATACACTATTGGGACCCTGTTGATTAGAGTATTGTACAATGCTTCCATCGTTATCTGAGATCATCTTTTATTTAATTTAGAAATACTAAAATACTAAATAATGTCAATGATTGGTGATCTTTTTCAGTGTCTTCAGGTGGTGGTTTTGTTTTCGCTGAGTCACATTAATAGTCACATTAAGAGCAGTGCTAATTATCCACAAATGGTAAATTAAGCTTACCGAGTTGTGAGTAGCTAATTAGTCCCGTGAGAAAAGTTAGTACAAGAGGGAAATACAGATAAAAAGGATGAGAAGACGGGGAAGAATCGTAGGTAGTATGAGGTGTTAAGAGGGAAATATTTTCTGGTACAGTGGTGTTATTTTGGTATTTCCAAATGGGCTGTCTGTTGTTAGTTGGGCTATTGCTTGTTGCTATCTTGTCTTGCTTTCTTGGAGTGTTACGATAGCATATAATGCCTCCTTTCCACTGCCTGGCACAACAGGCTTCGGCTGCCCACTGCCAGCTGGCAAAATCAAAAGAACGTTTCAGTGCTTTTTAACAAACCTGGACAACCTTGGAAATACGTGCAGTGTGTCAAAGGGCACTGGGGGATTGTGGGATTGTATTGCGTTTTGTTTTAAATAAACCGGCGATAACAAATGAATGTAACCATAGTCTCATTTCAAATAAAAAGGAATCTGTGTAAGGAGGAGAGCACAGCCAAAGCAACAGCCAAGCTTTGACGTTGTGTTTATCATGAACAAAAAAGCAATACGACTACAGACTTGTGTCTTGTGTGCCGAAGCAGGATAAACATTGTTCAAGTTAACAAAGTGCTCTGCTTTCAGGGAATACAATCAAACAAGAAAGAAAGAAAATCAGCCACAATGGGAGTGATTTCCCTGTTGGTTTCTTCTCTGCATGCTCTTCCTGGCTATGTGACGACGCACTTGGCTACATAGAGTATGAGATACAAATCCTGAGCAGATAGCTGCGCTCAGCCGCTCGGGCGAGCCGTGGGAACAGCCTGCGCCAGGCAGTGGAAACGGGGGATAAGACTGATGCGTGCAGTTTGAAATGGTGCGCGGGTTAAAGTGCAATGCGCGTGGGTAATGATTTGATTTAACACACTGGATTTTGTATTATTCAGTAGAGGACACAAGTGTCATTAATGACACATCTATTATGTGCAGTTTATTTGTTTTAACCCCGACGCGCCGGACTGCTCTGATTTCTGTGCTATGATGACATCTTCTCTCTTCTGGGATGTTTTTTTTTTTTCGTTATTGTTGATTTGCTGGTCGTTGTTATATTGAATCTATATATCTATAACTTTGGTATATAAATATGATTTTTTTAAAATCCTCAAACATTTCACAATTGTAGCATCCTAATATATACATATATATATATATTTTATATCTAACTTAAAAAGGGCTCAATTGGCACCCATCCCACATTGTTGTTTTTTTTTGTTTGTTTGTTTTTATATTAAAATGATGACCCTGGTATGCCCTGATAACGAACTGTTAGTTTAACATGTTATTTTAACCATATTGTAGAAATGGCCTTCTGTAGTGATGTATTTTTATTATGTAAATATATGATAATAAAGCTATGGAATTAAAAAAGGAAATAATATTTTATATGTTTCATTAAAATAAAAGAATATGTATACTGACAACATGAATAAAGTGGAGTAAATGTACAGTACTTAAAATGATGCTGTTAATTCCTGTCTACAGGAACCAGGGACTGAGGCAGATAGTTTAGTTGGTTCTTTTGCCACGCAGTTGTTTATATATATTAGGCAGCCTATTTCCGCGCCAGCAAGAAGCGCCAGCAAACCGAAGAGCCGGGAGTCTAGCTGTGGGAGTCTACAGGTAACCAGCGTCTGAGGCAAGGTAGGTAATTGGTCCTGCTCCTACTAATTTTTGAATTAACTATATAAGTATCATTATTAGTTGGTGTTTCAATTTAGGGAGGAGTGTGTGTATGTGATTTTATACCAGGTAGTGTGGATATTTGAATAATAGGTTGATTTGCAATTTGTAATTGTATCAGGGAGGGTGGTTTATTAACTTGAAGAGAGTTGTTTGCATTTGGATTGGTCTCCACCCAGCCTCCTGTAGTGGAGTGATCCCTTTTGAAGTGTGTGAAAGTATTGTCCCTAGAGCAGTTAGCAGTTGTGCCAGTCCCCTTGCAAAGTGAGGTGGAACCTATTTAAGGGTGGGCATATAATAGTGGTCAGTCTACAGGAACCAGGGACTGAGGCAGATAGGTAAGTTCCTGCTTCAAGTAATTTTTAAATTAACTACATTTGGTAACTTTGTAAGGTGGTGTTTGAATTAGCTGAGTTAGTGTGTGATTAGTACCAGGTGAGTGGTTTAATTGAATAGAAGTTGATTCGCTATTTGATTGTTTTCCACGCAGTTTAGTTGGTTCTTTTGCCACACAGTTGTCTATATATATTAGGCAGCCTATTTCCGCGCCAGCAAGAAGCGCCAGCAAGCCGAAGAGCCTCAACAAAAGAGCCAGGAGTCTAGCTGTGGGAGTCCAGCGAGGGGAGGCCTGCGCCGAGACGCTGTTCGAAAAGATCCGAACCTAACGGTGCTCTGGAAGAAGCCATCTACTAGTCAGCACATCTCCACTCTGGCACGCATTTGCCGATTCTTCCTGAGCAACATCCGAAGAATCCAACCCTTCCTCACCAACTACGCCACCCAGCTCCTGGTCCAGGCCTTGGTACTCTCCCGCCTAGACTACTGCAACTCCCTCCTGGCTGGCCTCCCTGCGTCTGCCACCCGTCCGCTCCAGCTCATCCAGAACTCCGCTGCCCGCCTGGTGTTCTCTCTGCCTCGCTTCTCCCACGCAACTCCACTACTCCGCTCACTCCACTAGCTCCCGATCACCGCTCGCATCCAGTTCAAGACTCTTGTACTCGCCTACAGATGCCTTGACCAGACTGCACCCAGCTACCTCCAGACCTTCATCTCTCCCTACACCCCCACTCGACCTCTCCGCTCCGCCTGCACTAGAAGACTGGCTCTACCTCCTCTACGCTCCCCTGCCTGCAGAGCCCGCTCCTTCTCCACCCTCGCCCCGCAGTGGTGGAATGACCTTCCTACAGATGTCAGGATTGCCCAGTCGCTGACCATATTCCGGCCCCTCCTCAAGACTCACCTCTTCAGAAAGCACCTGTAGAACTCCTTTCTTCTTCCCCTGGGACACTTATCACCCTTCCTTAAATGCGCTTTACTTGCTCTTATCTGCCCCCTATTTTACTGCATTTAATCCTGTACTTCAGAGTACTGTAATCTGCCAATTGTTTAATCTGTAGTATTTTGTATTTAATCATATCCTGATGTAACTATCACTGACACTGTTATCTGCTGTATTATTGAATCGTATTTTGTCACACTTGTACTTGCTTGAACCAAAGTCATTGTATTTATCTTGCTCTTAATTGTATTATTACTTGTACTGTGATATATGAAATGTATTTGCTTACGATTGTAAGTCGCCCTGGATAAGGGCATCTGCTAAGAAATAAATAAATAATAATAATATGCAATATGGTAAAACCAATTACTAGGCTACCAAGAATGCTAAAATAGTTACCTGTTACATTAAATGTATTGTTATAACTTTCTTCCTTCCCATATAATTTTGTCTGCGGATATTTCCAGACATAAACAAAATGCTTTCATGAGCAGGCTGGAGAAAAGCTTTGCTGTAATACTGTGTATTTATTAAAGCATGACATTGAACCCGACAGGAGTGTGTAATGAAGCTCAGAAGCCATTACAGCCCTGCGTTTCAGTGCAGAGAGGGGAGGGGGTACCGCTGCTGCTTTTCTGCTTCAACTTGGATTCTTCTGCCTCTCTTTCCACAAAACCACAGATATACAGTAATGTTGGATTGTTAGGGGGAAGTAATGGTGGTCTGCAATTTTGAAGAAATATTAAAATACCAGTCTTCTCTCCATATGCTAGACACCGATGCATTTAATATCCGACAATGCCTGTGTCGTATTACACAGCTACATTATTGAACTGTAATGGATCACATAGGATGGTTGTCTGATACAGGGTCATTTCAGCATATGCTTTGGAAAGGTAAGGGCCCTTTCAGACATGTGTTCCTTGAAGTACTGCACTCCAGTACAGCACTGTACGTTGCCATTCAGAACAGAATAATTCCAGTGAATCTCATCTGATATGTATTACTTCACAGATCTTACTTTTGCACACGTGTTAAATGTGCATTTGATTTTTCGTGGTATTTTTTCATGGCATTTGGAAGCAGTAAAGCTGCTGAACGTCTCTTGCGCTCTTTTCCATGCTTCCCACTGAAGGAACGCAGTCGACACACGTGAGGTGCTTCTGGGAATTTGAGCTGTGTAGGAAAAACAATTCAGGAAGTTTAGTTTTTTAAACTATGACTTTTTTTTTTTCTCCAGAAAAATTCGGAATGAATTTCTTTAAAATAACTCAGAACCTCAGAATCTAGACGCACTGGCTTGTATTTATTGTACCAATCACTGTTTTCAATGTCGACTTCCTTCATGCGACTTTACTAAGACAGAAAATACATCATTAAAGTGTCTGCAGGGAGCAACATACATTTTCTTCACCAACAGCTTCAAATAAATTATCATTAAAAAATCAAATTAACCTTCACCATAGTGTATGTGTTTTTCATTTAGGGAAATCTGAGACCTACGAAATGATGGCAATATATCTGTGCTGTGAAATCAATCAATCAATCAAAATTTATTTTTTTGTGGTGCCTTTCACAGTGGACCACCATCACAAAGCGCTTTACAAGATAGTGAGGAACAATGCATAATACATTAAATAAAGTGAAATACAGGGCATAGTACATTAAATACAAACAGTAAAAAATAATGCAAATACATTAAATATGAGCAGAATACATTAAATAAAAGGCTAGGATGTGAATTTAAAACATTTTGGATGTCAAGCAGAATCATATGAATAAGATGGCGTGAAAAACCTGAAACAGCAATTTAGACGACAGCTAATAACAGATACCAGGCTTAGAGAGCATTAAAAGCAAGAGAGAACAAATGGGTCTTAAGAGTTGATTTGAAGCGAGCGATTGTGGGAGCTGCACGCACTAAAGCTTGGAGAGAGTTCCAGAGAGTCGGGGCCATGAAACTAAAAGAGCACTCTCTGAGTGTGGCGCGCTTTTGCTTGAGTATAACAAGCAGGCCTACCAGAGGACCTCAGCTTGCGGGCAGGGACATAGTGGGTGAGCAGGTTGGACAGATACTCTGGACCTGTGTGATGAATTGCCTTGTAGGTAAGCAGGAGAATTTTGAAAGTAATCCTGAACTTAAAAGGTAGCCATTGCAGCTGGGCAAGACAGGGGGTAAAGTGATCATGTTTTTTACATATGGTAAGGATCCTAGAGCGGCATTTTGAAGCAGCTGCAATCGGTTTATGGCGCGTGATGGAAGACCACCACCATAGACCACCAGAGTTGCAGTAGTCGAGTCGAGAGGAGATGAATGTATGACAGAGTATCTTTGCATCTAGGAGGGAAAGGTAGGGACGGACCTTTGAGATGTTTCGGAGGTGGTAGAAGGAGGATTTGACTGCAGAGATGTGGGCATCAAAGGAGAGGTTACTATCCAGACATACACCAAGGCTTCGTACAGTTTCCGAGGTTCAAGGCAGCAATATTGAGATTCTTGAGTTGATTTTTCGATCCTAGTTCAGATTTGTTGGTGTTGAGTTGAAGAAAATTGCCAGACATCCAGGCCTCAATGTCTTGGATGCAAGCTGAGAGCCGGATCATGGCAGAGGGACATCCAGGGTCTAGTTTTAGGTAGAGCTGGGTGTCATCAGCATAGGAGTGAAACATGAGGGTATGTTGGCGGAAAGGTCTCAGCTCTAATGCACATGTGCTGTGAAAGGTCTCAGCACTAATGCACATGTGCTGTGAAAGGTCTCAGCACTAATGCACATGTGCTGTGAAAGGTCTCAGTTCTAATGTACATGTGCTGTGAAAGGTCTCAGGACTAATGCACATGTGCTGTGAAAGATCTCAGGACAAATGCATATGTGCTGTGAAAGATCTCAGGACTAATGCATATGTGCTGTGAAAGATCTCAGGACTAATGCATATGTGCTGTGAAAGATCTCAGGACTAATGCATATGTGCTGTGAAAGATCTCAGGACTAATGCATATGTGCTGTGAAAGGTCTCAGGACTAATGCACATGTGCTGTGAAAGATCTCAGGACTAATGCACATGTGCTGTGAAAGATCTCAGGACTAATGCATATGTGCTGTGAAAGGTCTCAGCACTAATGCACATGTGCTGTGAAAGATCTCAGGACTAATGCACATGTGCTGTGAAAGATCTCAGGACTAATGCATATGTGCTGTGAAAGGTCTCAGGACTAATGCACATGTGCTGTGAAAGGTCTCAGCACTAATGCACATGTGCTGTGAAAGGTCTCAGCACTAATGCACATGTGCTGTGAAATGTCTCAGTTCTAATGCACATGTGCTGTGAAAGGTCTCAGCACTAATGCACATGTGCTGTGAAAGGTCTCAGTACTAATGCACATGTGCTGTGAAAGGTCTCAGTACTAATGCACATGTGCTGTGTGAAAGGGAGCTCTTTTCAGTACGTACCTACGGTGACAGAACACTATGCAAAGTGAACCCGTCTTTCTGTAGTGGTTGGCTTCTCTTTAAGATTTTACTGAAGACAAAGGCATACTAACCAATGCTTTAAAACCAAACCTTTATTAACATTATTACCAATTTTATTGTGCTTTATTTGTTCTTCACTCTCCACATCAATTCAACCAATCAAACACTGTAAACCGCTCATCTCTGTACTCTTGCTGCTCATCACATGCTCTGATTGCAGCTATTGGAGTGAGTTTGAGCTGCAACACATGATTAGGTACCAGGAAGCAGAAGCAGCTTTTCATCTATAGTGTGTTGTCTTTTTGTATTCCAAACAGAAGTAAAATAAGAGACAGAGGGTCTTCATAGTCGTGTAATAATCGCACATGTACACTAGGACAGTCTGGGACAGTTCAGGCTTTTCAACTCACACTCCAATGCATTCTGGTAAGTGTAGTCCTGCTGACAGGTAAAATGTAACAGAATGCATTTTAATGTGAATTAAAAAGCCTGAACTGTCCCAAACTGTCCTAGTGTACATGGAATCATATGGTAACCCTAGCTGCACGGTACCTGAAAGGTTATAAATGCAAAATCAACTTCAGATTCTAGCCAAATGCAATTGAAACTGTCTATAGGAGTCTAGAAGTGTATAATACAAGTGAAGAGTGGTGTAAAATCAAGGCCAAATACACCATTGTTTTACCCTAAAAAGGAATCAGTGTGAATCAGATGGTGAGTGAGCACAGAGCTCTGCCATGAAACCAGCACACGGCAGCCAAAAGCATTGTAATTCTATCCTAGCTTGAGTTATTCGGAATGATTTTCAATATTATGCTTTACTAAACCCAAGGGATAGGAGATTGTGTTGGGATGAATGTCCATCTTATCACTACTAGATCCTTAAATCTAATAAGCATCACTTACAACCTGCATTATAGAACAGCGCTGGGACTCAGTGGAATACCCTACAGTAATCTCTTTGGGACGGCACCTTTCTAAATGGAGAAGTCTTCAGATAGAATAACAGATCTTGTTGGAAGCTAAGCCATTGTTTTTGTCACTGTGTGTAATCATTTTCCTCTTGCACTTCATTATTACCATCAGTGTTGTTCTGCAGGCCTGCCTCATTCACATACAGGGTGTATGTCTCCCTGGACACCTGAAGAATCACAATGATATACACTATTACTAGGGTTGAATGAATTAGGATGGCAGTGAAAGTCAGAATTCACAATGACTGGGAGGTATTTCTTTTCCATTTTGCCCCTTGTTTACTAAATATCTTGGTACTCCTTATTAGGTAACGGTCCTTTCATTGATAACATTGTAATGGCAAATACTATTGAAGTATTATACAACTCGCTTAATATAACTCCTGCTAATGCCACCCTCTGCTTATTATCGCCACACTGGAATGTCCCGACCACAATATAATGAGAGTCAAAAGGGACAAGCTTCTAATAGTATCACTATGGCCCTAATAAAAGTGTCCCATAGCAAACGCACAGCAAAGTGTAATAAAGTTCAGTGAAACAATGGTAAAGCACAGGTAAGCATTGTGAAGCACAGAAAGGTAAGATAACGCATAACAACATGACAAACCATGGCAAATGCATAGTATACTGAAATCATGGGAAAAATTACAATGCAAATGTACCTTAGTGAACTTCTATAATATCTGCTTTATCTAATTAATATCACTTAGCTAAAACAAATGAGATGAGAAGGGTTACATGAAATTGAAATGCTTCTGCATGTAACGTACGGTTGCACATTATAGCATACAGAACACTTCAATGTGACTAAAATTGTATTAAACATGTTATCTACAGTAGGGGAAGAAATCTCTGTTTGCAAGCCATGCACTTCGTCAGTTACCTGCAGGGTGAAATTGCCCAAACCAATCCCCTTACTATTTCATGGTGTTTGCAATCGTTCAAACTGGTTCTGGGTCCTGTTTATCTAATATTTTGTTTTTTTTTTGCAAAATCTGTCTTTACCTGGCTTTGCACTTGTCTGGGAGATCTTGAAATTCTGAGAGTGATTTTGTAACCCCACCTTCTCCGCACGCATGCACGCACGCACACACGCACAGACAGGGAGAGTGATATTAGAAGCTATTTTCTCTTTAATAAAGTGTATGTAAGTGTAGTCCTATCTGTAAAATATGAACAAAGTCTGAAATATGAATATGTTGATGATATAAATGTTCAGGCTTGCTCGCTTCCTTCTTTACAGGTTTTGTTTTCTGAGTTCTGTTACTCCCGTACTGAGGGGTAGGTTTACTAAAGTGTTGCGGCTGTCGCCATAGTCGCAAACCAGTTGCAAACGAGTCGGAAGTCTAGGGTGAAATGTACTAAACATGTGCAATGCTTTTTAGGGAATGCTTTGCGGCTCAAGCATAGATGAATATGTAATTATGGGTGTTCCTGCATAAATTCGCAAATAGGGGGTCGTTCTCAAATATTATAATGAGATGTACGAAAGCTGCAGACAATTGCAACACTTACAATCGCATCAATTTTTTAAGAACTTTTGAAATCATGTTATAAACAGTCGCAATTGTTGTTTTCTCGTGCATTGCCAGTTGTGCTCAATGCATTTTTGAGGCGAACAGCTAAATACCTACTTTCCCTTAAAAGCAGGGTGTACTTACAAGCCTTGAAAACAAATTTCTATGACATTTCTGGTTTCCCCAACGTGTTGGAAGCAATATATGCTGCTATCCCCTCCAGCTCATTCTGAGCATCTTTTAGCACTTCACGAATTAGTGGTATTATGCAACATTAGTTGTTGGTCCCTTGAAATTCGTATTAACAGGAAATGACGGTCCTTCTTGTTAATTTTGTGTTATTGTCTAGGTTGTCAAGTTAATAATAATAATAATAATAAAAAAATATATAAAAACCCACTAAAATCATTGTTTCAGTTTAAACACCAATGTGTACAATGCAGCAGCATGATTTATTTTGTGTTACCATGCCAGTAGTGGTGTTGTTGATTTGATTTTACTTCTGTACTGTATAGCCTAATGTGTAATGTGTAGCCTACCCAAAACACATTAGTGTTATGGCAGTGCAATGATTTATATTTAAAATACACTGAGCACTATAAATGTATGTGTGTGTGATTTTATTGTATATATTTTTAACCTGATACCTCTTAATGTCAGACAAACATATCCGGTTTAGCGAGGGGCAACTGCATGGTTATGAAATGTTTTTTGATAGAAACATATTTTTTATTTGGGGGTGAAGGTGCGGGCCCCACTATAGATTCAGATAAGATTATTTGATTATTACCCAGTCGATCATATGCTTAAAATCGGTTCAAATTGTTACTGTAGTTGCAAATTAAAGCAGGCAAATTAAATTATGTTTAGCAAATTAAATCAGGTTTTTATTAACCCTAACCCTAAGCATAACACTAACCCTAACCCTAATTTTAACCCTTAGCTAAAAATTAACAATGTTTGTTAACAGTTAATACACTCAAAAACGGCCCTTAAAATAAAGCGTGAGCCATTTTATATATATATATATATATATATATATATATATATATATATATATATATATATATATATATATATATATATATATATATATATATATATATATATATATATACAGTACTGTGCAAAAGTTTTAGGCAGGTGTGAAAAATGCTGTAAAAGTAAGAATGCTTTCAAAAATAGACATGTTAATAGATTATATTTATCAATTAACTAAATGCAAAGTGAGTGAACAGAAGAAAAATCTAAATCAAATCCATATTTGGTGTGACCACCCTTTGCCTTCAAAACAGCATCAATTCTTCTAGGTACACTTGCACAAAGTCAGGGATTTTGTAGGCATATAGTCAGGTGTATGATTAAACAATTATACCAAACAGGTGCTAATGATCATCAATTCAATATGTAGGTTGAAACACAATCATTATCTGAAACAGAAACAGCTGTGTAGGAGGAATAAAACTGGGTGAGGAACAGCCAAACTCAGCTAACAAGGTGAGGTTGCTGAAGACAGTTTACTGTCAAAAGTCATACACCATGGCAAGACTGAGCACAGCAACAAGACACAAGGTAGTTATACTGCATCAGCAAGGTCTCTCCCAGGCAGAAATTTCAAGGCAGACAGGGGTTTCCAGATGTGCTGTCCAAGCTCTTTTGAAGAAGCACAAAGAAACGGGCAACGTTGAGGACGGTAGACGCAGTGGTCGGCCAAGGAAACTTACTGCAGCAGATGAAAGACACATCATGCTTACTTCCCTTTGCAATCGGAAGATGTCCAGCAGTGGCATCAGCTCAGAATTGTCAGAAAACAGTGGGACCCTGGTACACCCATCTACTGTCCGGAGAAGTCTGGTCAGAAGTGGCCTTCATGGAAGACTTGCGGCCAAAAAGCCATACCTCCGACGTGGAAACAAGGCCAAGCGACTCAACTATGCACGAAAACACAGGAACTGGGGTGCAGAAAAATGGCAGCAGGTGCTCTGGACTGATGAGTCAAAATCTGAAATATTTGGCTGTAGCAGAAGGCAGTTTGTTCGCCGAAGGGCTGGAGAGCGGTACACGAATGAGTGTCTGCAGGCAACAGTGATGGAGGTTCCTTGCAAGTTTGGGGCTGCATTTCTGCAAATGGAGTTGGGGATTTGGTCAGAATTAATGGTCTCCTCAATGCTGAGAAGTGCAGGCAGATACTTATCCATCATGCAATACCATCAGGGAGGCATCTGATTGGCCCCAAATTTATTCTGCAGCATGACAACGACCCCAAACATACAGTGAAAGTCATTAAGAACTATCTTCAGCGTAAAGAAGAACAAGGAGTCCTGGAAGTGATGGTATGGCCCCACAGAGCCCTGATCTCAACATCATCGAGTCTGTCTGGGATTACATGAAGAGAGAGAAGCAACTGAGGCTGCCTAAATCCACAGAAGAACTGTGGTTAGTTCTCCAAGATGTTTGGGCCAACCTACCTGCCGAGTTCCTTCAAAAACTGTGTGCAAGTGTACCTAGAAGAATTGATGCTGTTTTGAAGGCAAAGGGTGGTCACACCAAATATTGATTTGATGTAGATTTTTCTTCTGTTCACTCACTTTGCATTTTGTTAATTGATAAATATAAACTATTAACATGTCTATTTTTGAAAGCATTCTTACTTTACAGCATTTTTTCACACCTGCCTAAAACTTTTGCACAGTACTGTATATAACAGTATTAAAATAGGTAAAATAAAGATGGAACAGAATGCATTGTACAGATGGTGTTTTGCTGCAGCAAACCACAACTCAGCTCCTGGTATGTAGCACGACTCTCGCAGTGTATCATGCTAGAGATCTCACTAAGAAGACGCAACAAATATTTAAATTAGTATATTGCGACTGTCTTCATTAACATATTTTCTCTTAGTACATACGACAAAATGTTTACTTTAAGTGTCGAAACGAAAATGCTAATTGTGGTATGTTTGCGCTGCGACTGGCCCATCTTAGTAAACCTACCCCATAGTCATTATTTGTCTGTGTTTTTTTTTTTTTTTAATTTAGTCATTGCCAATTATTTTTATTATTTTCTCCCAATTTGGAATGGCCAATTATTTTTAGGCTCAGCTCACTGCTACCACCCCTGCGCTGACTCGGGAGGGCAAAGACGAACACACGCTGTCCTCCGAAGCGTGTGCCGTCAGCCAACCGCTTTTTTTCACACTGCGGCCACCCAAGAGCTACAGTGTCGGAGGAAAGCGCAGCTCTCGGGCATCTTACAGGTAAGCCCGCAGGCGCCCGGCCAGACTACAGGGGTCGCTGGTGCGCGGTGAGCCGAGAACACCCTGGCCGACTTAACCCTCCCTCCCCCCGGGCGACGGACGCTCGGCCAATTGAGCGCCGCCCACTGGGAGCTCCCGTCCTCGGTCGGCAATGGAATAGCCTGGATTCGAACTCGCGACGTCCAGACTACAGGACACATCCTCCACTCCACACGGAGTGCCTTTACTGGATGCGCCACTTGGGAGCCTGTCTATTTGTGTTTTTACCTGGATTTTGAGCTTGGCTGGAGAATCATAAGTACCAGGCACTGAACAGTCTTTTCTTATTCAAATAATGTGACAATATGACCTTTGAACTCTGCAGCACCACCTACTGTAATCGACATTTATAGACCTGAGAATAAGTAGTGCTGGCAGAACGTTAACATGGATTTATATCCTCTTAAAAGAAAAAGCTACTTTGATTTCAATAGTTGCTATAATCTGAAGGTAAAGCTTGCATGCAACTTGTTCTTAATACGTTATATCCATTAGTCCTACACCTGAGAACTACTTCCAGGGTTGTATCTACAATGTTTGTACTCCGATCCAGTGAAGCTTCAACCATCCATTATACATTTTTTCAGCTTTAGTGAATATCTCATCATTAGTTTCCTCTGGAGTTCTTTCTGTTCAAGTACCTGGTGTTTCTGAGAATGTTACCGTTGTTGAGTCACCTTCATATTACTTTACTCTCACCAGTTTGCTGTAGTGTCTACCATACAGCAAATGCAATGTATTTGTTTGTTTTTTATCTGCATCATAAAGGTCCATTCTTTCACATGGAAGAAATGTGTTGAAGCATTTTGGACAATATTAATGCAAGCAAGATAGCTTTCATTATGCTGTGCTTTTACAGTATAAACAAATTCCATGCATCTTATCTGTTGTGCACTTCTATTCGATATATAGATCTGCAGTTTAGAAAGCAGGTGTTTTTCATTTTACACCTGACTAAAGAAATCTCTCTTTGCAAGCCTTGCTTTCAGCTAGTATCGCACTTCCTTGGTCACCGGGAGAGTGAAATGAGCTCCAGTCCTTCAACTACATTAATCAAACAGCTGCTTCCCCTATTGGCTGACTTGCTTTCAGTCAGTAATATGACCCAGAAGACACTGGGAAGGGACCTAGGAAGTGAAAATGTAACAGACTTTATTGAAAATAAGACAAGTAAATTGATAACTTTCTTTAAGCAAGTGCAGCACAGAAATTGGATTCTGTACCAAGCTATGCTCTGAAATCCAACATGCAGACTGTGATAGAGATGACCAGCCTAACTTCTTTAGTGTAGAGTGTGCTGGGAGTACGGAATCGTTTAATGGCCAGTCATTTCCCAAAAGGTTTTCAAAAACACAAATGTAGCCACTGGCCATCGTTTCTGCTCGGGATGGAGTGGGTGAATGATGAAAGCAACAGGACTGAGTCCTATGGAAACTGCATGGTAGCTGCCATATAGCCTGGAGGCACTGTGTCAAATCCTTCCTTTGCTGTCATTACAAAATAACTTTCAACAATACATTAAGGACAAGAACTCAAAAGGCACACTTCAAAAACTTATCCTGGCTACTCCTAGTTGCATGTGTGTCCTGTAGTGCCCTATCAGCCTTTCCACCCTTAGAAACATTTCCCATCGTAAAAGCATGAGAAAGTGTAATAAAACACAGTGAAAGCATTGTAAAGCTCAGAGAGGTATGGGAAAGCATATTAAAACACATGGCAAACCAAGGTAAAATATGGTAACCATGGGAAAAGCAGGAGAAAACTGTGTGAAATGATGTCTCTCATAAGAGACTCCCTGAACACAAACTTATTTTAAATCACAGAAACAAAAGTAAAGTGCAAATAGTATTAATATTAAACATAAAAAGGCATTGAAGAGATGGGGGCATGTACTGTTATTTTAACAATATTGGAATTACTTTCTCCCAAGTCTGTTCTTTCCACTGGGGATCAAGTAATTCTTGCTCCCCAGTGGCAGAAACAATGCACTCTAAAACCCTGGTTAGCACTCTTTTTATAACACGCACCTCTCTTCTGAGCCCTAAGCAATGGCGCTGCTCCTACATGCACAGTATTGGCTTTATTATGGTTAAACCAGAACCCAGTGAACCAGTTTATTATGATTTGTGTATGAGGGACAGCTAATCCATCAGGATTAATGCTTTGAAAAGTTTATTTGTTATCCTGCCCCTGGATATCTATACAAATGTTATTAACCAGTTTTGGTTAATAACATGGTTAGAGACTTGGCTGATTACCTCCTAAATTGATTGTACAAAGTGACAGGGAATTGATTGCCTGGGAAACTAGCTCCAATAGGTAACATTTGTCATTTCACGGGGCGTGAGCTGGGGTGACGGATAAGGCAGAAGAAGCAGCAAGGAGCAGTTAGTAGGACGGAAAGTGGTCACTGACTGAGGGCGACGATGCCGACACATCCCAGGGGCAGAGGACCCAGCAACCGAAATGGGATAGAAAAGATGGTCGCTGACTGAGGGCGACGATGCTGACACATCTCAGGGGCGAAGGACCCAGCAACCGAAGACAGGATAGAAAAGAGGTCGCTGACTGAGGGCGACGATGCCGAAACATCCCAGGGGCAGAGGACCCAGCAACCGAAAACACATATGAGGGTTATGACTCGGAGAGCCACCCCTCGAGAGGAGATGAGAGAGAGAGAGGTACCCAACATCTGAGACTTCTGTAAGGGGTGCTCGTAAAACCCCTGATTGGCCGAGACGTCACGCTGCCTGGGACCTGAAAATAAGGACAAAGCATAGAGGTTAGTATAGGACTCAGCACAAGTGACCACGTCCTGAAAGAGAGGCAGAATAGAACAGAGCCTCAAGTGAGGTAAGATAAGCGCATGAGCTGCGACAGGACAGAATATGGCCAGGTGTCCGCTCTGACTCACATGGTGAGAACCCCCCTGAAGGTAAGGGAGGCGGATGCCTAGCCCTGAGGTCGGGGAAGTGAGACTCACTTGCCCTCCAGAGACGACCGATGCGAAGGCATGTAAGAAGGTGGATGAGGGGAGGAGGAGGAAAACGAAACACTAGACAGAAAAGGTGCAGGTGATCATGGCTTAAATAGAAAATAGATTCTAATTAACAGAAAATTAGAAAATTAGAAGATTAGAAGCCCCCAGCTCCACGCCCCCTTAACCACGCGGGCTAACATTTAATTGATCAAGTTTCTTGTAGTATTTCTACTGCTCTCTGCTATACCCAAGCAATTCTGCTGTGGCAAGTTTTCGACGTAGCTGTGTCTTCTTCAAAAATAGGCAACATATTTTAATAAGCAAGACTTATACAGTAAGAATCGCTTATCCAGGAGTCCTTACTGTATGTACGTAAACATTTCACACCTACATTTTACATATATCCAGAGAAACACTTTTCCAGTTATGATAAAACTTGGTTAGGACATACACTACCGTTCAAAAGTTTGGGGTCACTTAGAAATTTCCTTGTTTTCGAAAGAAAAGCAAATTTTTTGTCCATTAAAATAACATCAAATTGATCAGAAATACAGTGTAGACATTGTTAATGTTGTAAATGACTATTGTAGCTGCAAACGGCTGATTTGTAATGGAATATCTACATAGGCGTACAGAGGCCCATTATCAGCAACCATCAGCCCTGTGTTCCAATGGCACATTGTGTTTGCTAATCCAAGTTTATCATTTTAAAAGGCTAATTGATCATTAGAAAACCCTTTTGCAATTATGTTAGCACAGCTGAAAACTGTTGTGCTGATTAAAGAAGCAATAAAACTGGCCTTCTTTAGACTAGTTGAGTATCTGGAGCATCAGCAATTGTGGGTTCGATTACAGGCTCAAAATGGCCAGAAACAAAGAACTTTCTTCTGAAACTCATCAGTCTATTCTTGTTCTGAGAAATGAAGGCAATTCCATGCGAGAAATTGCCAAGAAACTGAAGATCTCGTACAAGGCTGTGTATTACTCCCTTCACAGAACAGCGCAAACTGGCTCTAACCAGAATAGAAAGAGGAGTGGGAGGCCCCGGTGCACAACTGAGCAAGAGGACAAATACATTAGAGTGTCTAGTTTGAGAAACAGACGCCTCACAGGTCCTCAACTGGCAGCTTCATTAAATAGTACCCGCAAAACACCAGTCTCAACGTCAACAGTGAAGAGGCGACTCCAGGATGCTGGCCTTCTAGGCAGAGTTGCAAAGAAAAAGCCATATCTCAGACTGGCCAATAAAAAGAAAAAATTAAGATGGGCAAAAGAACACAGACACTGGACAGAGGAAGAGAAAAAGTGTTATGGACAGACAAATCTAAGTTTGAGGTGTTCGGATCACAAAGAAGAACATTCGTGAGACGCAGACCAAATGAAAAGATGCTGGAGGAGTGCTTGACGCCATCTGTCAAGCATGGTGGAGGCAATGTGATGGTCTGGGGGTGCTTTGGTGGTGGTAAAGTGGGAGATTTGTACAGGGTAAAAGGGATCTTGAAGAAGGAAGGCTATCACTCCATTTTGCAACGCCATGCCATACCCTGTGGACGGCGCTGATTGGAGCCAATTTCCTCCTACAACAGGACAATGACCCAAAGCACAGCTCCAAACTATGCAAGAACTATTTAGGGAAGAAGCAGTCAGCTGGTATTCTGTCTATAATGTAGTGGCCAGCACAGTCACCGGATCTCAACCCTATTGAGCTGTTGTGGGAGCAGCTCGACCGTATGGTACGTAAGAAGTGCCCATCAAGCCAATCCAACTTGTGGGAGGTGCTTCAGGAAGCATGGGGTGAAATCTTTTTAGATTACCTCAACAAATTGACAACTAGAATGCCAAAGGTCTGCAAGGCTGTAATTGCTGCAAATGGAGGATTCTTTGACGAAAGCAAAGTTTGAAGGACACAATTATTATTTCAATTAAAAATCATTATTTCTAACCTTGTCAATGACTATATTTCCTATTCATTTTGCTATATTTCCTATTCAAACTCATTTCATGTATGTTTTCATGGAAAACAAGGAAATTTCTAAGTGACCCCAAACTTTTGAACGGTAGTGTATATATAAATTCTGGCATGTGATTGGTTAAAACCCTGACATGACCTAAAATAGATCCAACTATTGCCCCTGTGAGGCTGCTTACGGTCAGTAGTTTTTTTTTTTTTCAAACTCCCTCAAATTACTTTATCACGCTGAGCATTCTTCCTCTCTTCACACAACAAAGCAAAATCTCGCTGGACAATGGAAAATTAATTACAAAATATACTTCAAAACAAAGATGCTGCAAACACTAAAATTGTCATAAAAACTTCCTAAAATTCCTAAAACAAATCCAACTCGACGATATAAATAAATACGACGTTCGCAAACTCAACGGACTCCTCCGAGAATGTCGTGTGAGAAAGTTATTTATTTGTTTATTGGTTCTGTAACAGCTATATTACAGAACCAATAAACCTCACTATCGTATCGTATACACACAGTATTTGACAGGCTGCACAAAACGTGACAATAACCAGGTTTGTGAGATGATATTAAGAGAGGTAACTTCTCAAACAACCTATGGTGCATGGCGAGTGGTTTTTGAAAAATTATGATAATAAGCAGGGTATGATATTAAGCAAGGTGATGTAAAATCGGTATAAAATGGGTTCATCTGTATATATCAAATCTTGGGTTTTTGATAAGGCATTGCATTTCTAAGCCCTGAAACATGAGGAGGGCTTTGCAGGGGAAGCAGCTGGTAATTTTGGATGGTTAGCAACAAAATCACATTTGCAATTTAACAAGGTGGGCGACATTCATATTCCACTTGACAATCTGGCACCTCTCAAAATTAGTTTTGTGGGAAACATTCAACACTAATTAGTCTTGTTTCAAATCACAGTATTAAGGACATAAGAACACAATAAATTCTCGAATGAGAAAAGGCCATTCGGCCCACCTATGCTCGCTCGCTTAATGCAAGCGTGGTCCGTTAACACTCAGGAGAGGAAAAAAAAAACCCTAACCATTTAGTTAGTAGGGGAAATGAAACCTCTGGGAATCAGTGGCTAAACGGACCGCCCTTTCTCCAGGTGGCTAGCTAAAGGTCCTATTATGGTCACAGAGAGAGTTATACAGTGTTGTTCATGACAGCATCCAGTCTATTCTTGAAGGATCCGATAGTCTCTGCTCAACAATTGTCCAGCAGCCTGTTCCAATGGTTCAGCACCCTTTCTGTGAAAAAGCTCCTTCTCCCCTCAGTTCTTCTTCAGCGTCAATGCAAGGAACAAGTAACACACATTATGCTGTTCAGACTCTCCTTGTTTTAATAGGTGGTGTGATACCGCTGTTATTTCACTCCTGAGATGTATCTTATTGTAATATGGTATGGATTATGATTTAAAGTGAAAGAATATTCCAATATTTGTTTTAATTTTGAAATAATATTAAAGCCATGTTTGCCACTGCACTCATCGCTTGATCAAAGCCTTTCTTGTAAGTTTCAGGATAAAAAAAAAAGTATCAATGTTTAAGTCTGGTTTTATTGGACAGGAAGGACATGATCAAGCTATTAAAATAAATCTAGGAAGTTATTACCTCATATAATTAGAGGTCAAATCCTAGAACAGCCCTTTCGTTTGACCTGTAGTATAGTATGACATAAAAACCCAATTATATGAACTACACACCTTGCCGTGGGTACAGTAGTAATGAATAATTAGACTATGCACCAGTCACACTTCTAGGAATGCATTTTTAATGGGTGTTTTTTTTTCAGTTTATTTGGAAAGAACAATAGTACATTATGAAAGCCCCCAGAACTGAGATTTTAAAAATCAATTCTGGCAGCTCTTTATTAAGGTGTTTTTTTCGTCTCCTGTTGCATATACTTAAACAAGTTGTAATGGCTCTGCATCTCAGCCCATTGAATTGAACAGAGAAGCAAGGATTGGACGCGAACCGCTAGCCATTAGGTTCCAAGTCGAACGTATTAACATTCAACTGGAGAACTAGATCTGTAGTCATTACAAAATGAAAAAACTAAATATCCTCTGCACACTTAAACAGGGATCAGTAATGATGTTAATATAGCTCATTAAAAGTGATATTTTGTAATGGTTTGGGGAATAAATAAAGAATAATACACCAGCTGTGCTGGTCTATGAGATCTAGCCTCAGATATCCTTTTCATATTTGATGGTGCGTGATTTTGTTTTTTTACCGGATATCATTTTGCAATCATTCATTGAAATGACAGAATGACCAGGCGAATCACACTATTCCAAACTACACCCAATTGCTAAGCAAATGTGGAGCTTGATCTAAGGAAAGTCATTCTCTGAATGCAGCTGTTAAATGTGCTTTATCATACATTATCATACATTATACTTGTTATATATAAGAGATATATAAATATATCTTTTTTTCTGTGTTTTTTTGTTTTCTAAAACGCGTCTCTCTTTTTCTGTGGTTAGGAGCCTTTAAGCTAAGCTCACTTCTTGTTATCTGTATTGAACAGTGTGAGTTTAAGACTATTTCACTTTTTTTTATTTATAAAAGCCTAGTGTATGCACATTAATTTAATGTATGACATGTACCTGTAACCTTTTATAGTTAAGAGTTGTAGCCACAAATCTAACAAAAGTAAAAAATAAAAATAAAAAAAACAAAAAAAAAACAGGCGAACATAGCTTGGACTTATTAATTTTGAAAGAAAACCTTTAAGCTTATGAAATAAAAAATGCTCCCAGCTGCAAAATGTTTAATTCTGATATATCCAGGCTGCACACGTTTGCACCTTTTGAAAGGGTGATATGTTCTGTTTTTTATTTATTTTTGTTTTGTTTTGTTTTGTTTCAATGAAGTAGGAAAAATGTAGATTGGCATTAAAAAAGGTCCTGCTCAATAGCACCCACAATCCTAACGGGTTAATGAATGAATTTAGTGACCCTGAAGTGTTAGTGAATTCAACTAGAATAAATAAGCCTGTTTTACAAGGCTTACTGCTTGACTGGCTTCTTGTGAAAGATGGAAGTGACAGAGATGTCAAGTCACTTCTGTTCCTTTGTCAGCTGATGGGTAACGTGCAAGCCATCGCAATTAGTGTATCTGGTAAAAAGGTAGTCAGCTTTAAATCTCCTGCACAAGATATGAGTAGGTGGCTAATTCCAGCAATAAAAAAGTAACACCCCCATTTACAGCTATTAAAAAAAAAAAGTTTTATAAGAACATAAGAAAATGTACGTTCCTAGTAGCTGGTTGATCTCAAAACGTTGTCAAGTTAGGTCTTAAAAGATCCCAATGATTCAGCATCAACAACATTGCTTCTGGTATCTCTGCTTAAATAATTGGTTATGTGACTATAGCTAACTATAGTTCAAGATTATTCTCCGCCATGCACATCCATGGAGGGTGAAATTATCCCACCCCATTATTGGCTTCTTTCCTGTGAATAACTAATAGGCTGCTTCCGAGAATAAATCAGAGAAACCGAGAGCTTCCTTTAACCTTCCAAATATCATGTTTTAAAAAGAAAAGACATGTGTGCTATAACATGTGTTTCTTTCAAAACTGCACATTTGAGACCTATGTAGCTACTGGAAGGGCAAATTTGATCAGATTTAGAGAATTATTTTAGCATGATATACATCCACCCAGTTGTTAAAACACACAATTGTGCAACCTGCATTTATTATAACATGTTGAATATTTAAATAATCTAATCCTGTTTAGTGAATGAATTTAAATAGCTTTTGTACGCAGGGTTTGAGTCGTGGTTGGATTGCCATATAAAAGATCAATGGTACCGCTTTTCCCCCACTGAGTTTATACGGATTGTGTAAGATATAGGGCTGCAATGGAGTGAGTATCTTCCAAGGACACCATTAACATGCATGGAGTGCTGTGCTACATGGCTGCTAGAGCTCTCCACTGTGTCAGTCTGATAATGAAAGTGGAGTCTATCATAATACAAGGCTGCTCCACCACTGCTTCCAAGGACTATGCAATAATGAGGGGCAGGGAGGGGTTTTGAGAGATTGCACCATCTTATTGAGTGACACGCCTGTAATGAAGGTGGACTTATATCTTTGACAAGAGTCAGTCGTCTTTAAATTGGTTCTTAGAAAAGAAAAGGACTGCTGTATTTCAAATTTTCAGGATCTCCTTTCTTTCTTGTCAGTTTATCTAAAGATGTATTATTGCTTCAGGTCCAATTTACAGGACTGTTTTAGGAATGGTTTTATAAGGACTGTTTAAAAAAAAATCAAAAGCCCATTTTGATTAATTAAATCATTTAATTTAATTACAAAGAGGTATTAGTTTGATCTCATTTTTCAAAGTGCTGTTTCACTTAAGATAATGTTTATTATAAGCAGTCTTTATAAAAAAGAAGTCTTCAAAGTTTTGTAAAAAGTCTATATGCATAGTTTATTAAGGTGTTATTGTTGACCTTTGGTTGAAATTCCATTCCACACTTAGTGCACAGTGCCACTGGTTGCTGGATATTTGAACTGCACTTAGTATTTTTTAAGAGAATTTCCAGAGAAACTGTTTTCTGGAAAAAATCTTTTTTTTTTGGCCAAAATCATTTACTGAACTGGTTGGTGTTCAGGCACTACAGTTATCAAATATATATTAAAGGAGTGCTAAGTTTTAAAATGTATTTGCTTTCCTCTTAGTAGAACTAGCAAAATGGTCTCCACTGTCCCCCTTTTTCTGATGCTTGTATTTTATACAACAATTTGAAATATGCACATATAAAATATTGGTTTGCTTCAAGATTACCAAGATACTGTAAATTTACGCAGTCATTTTTCTGTGCTTTCCCATGGTTATACTATACATTACCATAGTTTACCCATGATTTGTTTAATAAGCGTTATCATACCTCTCTAGGCTTTACAGTGCTTAACTTTGCTTTCACTGTGCTTTATTAACTCTGCTTTTACTATGGGAGACTTTTATAAGGATTTGGGAAACTTTAGACAAAGTGTTATTGAATGAGTGGCTTCCAACCCTCTGAAAGGTGTGAATGCCTGGTAATCAACTTCATAAAACATTGGCAGGAAGTAGGGAGCAATACCAAGATTACCAGGAGACTGCTGAACCAAACTAAGAAGGCTGTCAGCAATCCACTGGAAACTTCAGAAGCCCATCAATACAGAATGTGCGAGTAATTCTTCCAGATCTTTGACTTCACAGCTTAGGGACTCTCTTGGTGAGCTAACCTAGCTGTTGTGGATGAAAAGCGATATCACAGTGACAACAAGGCTAGCTAGACTCAAGGGGGTTAAACCGTCTGTTCAAGTTTCCAATCAAAAAGCCGCGGTCTAGGGCTGATCTGTGATTTACACTAGACATGAGAAAAGTTTGGGAAAGATTTGCATTGTTTAAGATGTTTCAAATCAAGTACGCTTATTTTTGTATAATAAAAAGACAAGACACGACAGTCATTCATTCGCAGTTTCATTTTACTTTAGACACATACCTGACATCGTAAGGTAATTCAAATCTTTTTTGCTTACAAATAACCTCAAAGTAAACCAATGCTTCTGACATGGCGAGTATTTTGAACTGCATTTATACTTACATACCTTAAAGAATATTTACCTTTAAGAACAGTAATTGCTCTTTTTTGTGTTTGTTTAGCACGTCCCTTTTATAAGCTGCATGTGGAAATTCTCAGTGTAGGATTGTGTAGAGATACCATTTGCACTGGTTGTGCCATTTAGTACTATTTTCATTTCTATGTAATTAATACATGCTCAGTAAGTACATATTGAACATATTGAAATGTGGGTTAGAATTACTAAAACAGTAACTTGATAAACAGCAAGGTTTGCTTGGTTTCTCACAGCTACTTAATCATTATAAAAAAATAAATACTGTGCTACGCTCGCCAGTAAGTCTTTTCTTTTGCCCCTCCACCCACTTTCCAGCAAAGTTCTTCACATGTGACTCATGCCATGAACTACTTCCATCAGACACCCATGTAACCGTGATTATTACCAGCATTGAAGGTGCTTTTTTCATGACTGATTATTCATTAAATATTACAATCCCCGGTCCATTGGCCTGTCTAATGGGGTTATGAGTGGGCTACAGCTTGGTCAGGACTCTGCTGCTCGTATTTGAAATAAGACATGGGCTGGATTGGCTTCCAGTGCGTTACAGAGATGCTCATTCCAAACTACATAGTCTTGCTCTTGTTTGTATTGCAGAGATGCTCATTCTACATGTCCTTAGCTGTACCTTGCCTTCTCAAGGTCTGGGTTTATCGGTGGAGCACAGAGTTAGACTCTCTACCCAGGGAGCGTGTGCCCAATTTCTTCTCAAACTGGTGCAGATTTGTATACAGTAAAAGCGAATACAGGCCTAAGTTTGTTGTTGTTGTTAAGATGACTCCATTTGTTGAAATTGTATTGGATATTCTCTAAAAAGGAAAAGTAGCTTAGATAATATGACAGTTGATTTTACATGCTGGAAACAGCAATCTGATGACCTGCCTGGCTTTTGACTTCGGACAGTAGTTTGCCTGGAACTGATTATATAGTAACAATGAAGCTACATAACCCTGATTTGAGGGCATTGCCTTCTGGTAGTTGACTGTGCCTGGTAAGTAAAAGCTGCTGTAGCATACAGACAAGGCAGCTACCAGAAATGTAATAAAGCAGGTAAGATTTTTAATTACGAGTATTATTATTTTGTGTGGTGTTTGTTTCGCTGCTCAGATTTATTTCTCTTTACCAGTTTCTGAAGTCCGTCTTGTTTGAAAGATGTCTTATTTGTTTTTCTTCTTTGTTTGTGGTTTAGGAGAAACATTTAAACATATATCAGAGTCAAGTGAGAATTAAACAAGATTCTCAAACATTTCCCGGATTGAAAGATCCATGTTTCACTTTGGGTTATAGCTCGTGCTGGATCCAGAAGGCAGCCCTTGAATTCATATGACACATTTCATAGTTTCTTCTCTTACTGACACATAAAGTTCAATTGTTAAACATCAATTCTATTTTATTTGCGTTTTCTAAAGTGGAAATTGTGCTTTTTGCTGTCATACGTCAGATGTTTTTTTTATTTGTATTTTTTATGTTTGATATGCGCACTTATTTTTTATTTGTGAAACAGTTTCTATCTAGAAATGCCTATCGAACAACATGACTGTAAAGCGTAACCCTGTGGTTTATAATGCCATCTGAAGAGTCTTGAAGTAGATTATTCTCTTAAAGTAAACTCCAAGAATAGTTATAATTAGCTTATACAGTAACTAAAATCATTAGAAAACATCACAGGATAAATCAGTAACATATCGGGATACTTTAGGACAGGCTAGGTGATGCAACTCATCTCTCTAAACTTCAGATGTATTGATTTTATTCAACATGCAAAGTAAGTTTGAATTGCATGAATTGTCGCTAAATTAATTACATTGTTTTACTTACTAATTATAATATAACCTGTCCTGAGGTTATGGAGGCAGGTGGCAACCCCATACACCCCTGTCATGGCTGTAAAATGAGAGTTCTCAGTGTGATGAAAAAGTTGATGACTATGATGTAGATCAACAGCATAGTATACCATATGAAATAGCCATAAAATGTTGACTTAAATTTGGTTTATGCAAAAATCTAAGTGTGACTGTATTTCTTACATCCAGTGGGGCTAGAGTGTTGCAGGGGGGGACAGGCCAGTGGCTACACTTTGCTGTACCAGCTGTACTTGGAGATGCTTGATAGCTTGTTGATTTATAAGCTTCTCTGACGCGTCGACTCTCACTAACATCAACCCCGTAACCCTGCAGCAGCTTGATAAACCAGAACAGCAGTGTAACCACTCATCTAGGACATCAATAAGAAAAGAACAAAACAGTAACACCATTACAGGATGTGTCCTTTCAAATCAGATTACACAGCTAATCATATTATCTTTGCTGGCAAAATCCTGTTTCTTTTGTCATCCTTTTAAACATTAAACTTCAGGATCTGCAACACAGCTGTCGGGCTCACATCTTATCCCATTTCGGACCTCGTCGTGATCATAATGAAATGAGACGGCCCAGTTGGCGCCGGCTTTGTCCTGCTTGAAGAGGACCGGAGATTTAGCCACTCTGGTCCCTCGAGTGACGTTACAAGCGTGCTGATAACCATCCACAGTGGAGGATTAGTGCAGTCGACACAATGAGCACCTGCCTCACACAGTGAGCTCAGGGACTGGGAGAGATAAGAACCCCAGGGGGACTGTATACAACAGAGGAACAAAATGTCTGGAACTTTTCATTTTAGACAGTATACCTTCCATAAAAAAATAAAAAATACATTGAATGATTCATAATCCCCTTTGTTCTGTAGTGACGGTTACAAGTAGCTAACAAAATAATTCCATGAATCTTACTCATTTTCCATTAGCTGCATAGGTTTCAAACATGCATTTTATTAAGAAATACATATTATAAAAAATATATAATTTTAAAAACGGACATCTGGTACGAGGTTAAAGAGCATTCCTAGTGTGCTTGCCTTGATTTACATGATGTCTGCAACACTATCTGAAAGCTTTGATCTCAAACACAGATCCCTTTAACCAAGTGTAGAACCAGATATCATGTCTTAAAATTTAAAAAGTATACAATAACATGAGCTTCTTTTAAAACTGGACATTTCAGACAATATATAACAGTGCACATCAGGTAATATATAACAGTGCATAACAGGTCAGATTGATGGATCTATTTTGTTAGCTTAGCACTGGCATGCACTATTCTATAACCATGTTGTATACTCCTTCACAACTCGCAGGAAACCTTTATATAGTATACCAATGCAAAACAGTATTTGATATTTATGTCAAGTTGTTGAGGCAGTTGTTTTGAATTGACTTGGAAGATGAACACTGTTTTGAAATCAATAGAAAGGCCAATGTGGCAGCCATGTGCGTTATACTCTCTGTATCTCCCTGCCGTGTACAGTCCCAGTGTCTGGAATCTGAATGTATTTTGGAGCTGATACTAAATACAGGACGTGAACTGTTACTGTACTATCCATATGTTTGTCTTGCGTAACCGATTATGAGGACGGGGTAACGAAATGTATTAAATAGTTCTGAAATGTTTTGAAAGAAACGCATGTTATAGTAGACTTATAGTAACATGATATGTGGTCCTACGCTTGGTTAATCTCTGTTTGCTAGCCATCATTTCAGTTAGTGTTGCACTTGCTTGGTCATATCCAAAGTCAATAAGAAAGCATCAGATATCATTGACACCCATTTCATTTGTAGTGGTTTTCCTTAGCCTGGATATCTCCACCCCCCTGACACATTTTGCCAGGTGCTGATTTAGAAGAATACATTGAAAATGGTCACATTAAGTAGCAAAGCCCTTGAAACCCTTCAAAAATAATTCTAAAAGGTGATTTATTAGTATTTTGTGAACATTGAAAAGAAGCAAGCCTATTTATGAGAGTCGGGGTGTGCAGTAGCATTGTTCCTGTGGGATTCTCTAGCCCTTTTGTTTCAGTATTTATAAATGAAACATACGAGAAATATCTGGATCCTGCATATTCTTGTGTTCATAATTTAGAGCGCAGACACGCAGAGAAAAAAACCCACTGAGATTGGCAGGAAAGACGTGCCTCTACGGACACCAGCAGGCTCATTAGCCTGTATCTTTCATGCTGGAGTGAGATTATGAAAAGCAAGGGGGGCATTCGGACAGCTGTCAGTTGCTCTAATGAAGAAGGGCTAATATGTGTAAGATCAGCACAGTGGTGGTGTTAACAAGCTTTTTAATTAGTGTGACTTCGAAATGAGTCCCAGCAAGACAAAATGCTTTTTTTTCTACAAATTGCATTGATTGTTAGCCAGATCAAATGGTGAGGGTTGAAGTTCAATGCATCATATTGGCTTCTGTATGGCGCCATCGTATTGCCATTGCCACAGAACAGGAAGGGATGAATCACTCAATATCTTTCAATTTAAGATTAATACATTCATCTGAAATATCTATCACCAGCGGGGCTGCTACTTGACCTTTTGACTGCCATGCAAATTTAACATTGGTGCCCTATCATTCTGTTCAAATCTTAAAGCATTTTCCAAGCACACAACAGCACATTATAATGTATAGATTTCAGACAAATTCAAAGAACTATATTGCATATGGCAGAGTAGTCCTAGTTAACCACAGAACAGGGACAGGGAAATGTAAGTGTGACTAATAAGATTATTAAAAAGAAAATTACAAACGAGAGGAGGCTGTTCAGCCCAACAATGCCCGTGCAGTTCCTAGTACAGCAGCTCAGTTATCTCAAAGCTCTGTCAAGTCGGGTCTTAAGGGACCCAAGTGATTCAGCATCATCTACATGGCTAGGTAACACATTTCATATCCTCACCACTATTTATTATTCAGGGGCTCATAAAATACTGTAATAAACAAATTACTCACTTGTTTAACTTTATTTAACTGGGGTTCTTCATTAAAACATGATTAAACCTGTTAACTGTTAATTCTCCACTTTCAGTTTATGAGTTGATTCTGACCAGCTGGCTGGCACAACAATTGAGTGGGGCTGTGTGGCAAAGTGCCCCCCCTGTGTATATTGTATGTTACGTGTTGTGTGTAAATGTTGGTGTATAGGTATTGGTACACGGGATATAAGCGGGTCTGTGTTTCACGTGTGTTTAAAAATGTATAATTGTAGTTAGGCACGAGGATTGCACATCACTTCACGTGCAGATTGCACTTAGTTAATTGCACTTAGTTAATTCACGTGCAGTTGTACCGAGACTCCGATTGAATGATTGATTAGCAATCGAGTCTTGGTACAACTGCATAAAAACAGCATGTTTTCACTCACTCGGGGTTGGGTGTTCGGTGAGTGGAGAACGGGTTTGGAGACGGAGGTGATCATTGTAAAAGTATTAGTGAAAGTATCTGCTCACCGTGTTTGTCTGTATAGTTTGTTTTGTTTGTCTCTTTATTTTGGCTCAAGTGCCGTGTCCTGTTTTGTGTTCTGTTTAAATCTTTTATTTTATTATTAAATGCTGAGCGCGATCACGCGCTCAGCTTCATCAAAACCCCAAGTCTCTCGTTTATTTCCTGGCTCTGGTCTGACGCCACCCACTCCGGCCGTCTTTGTCACAGGCTGAGATATCCAAAGTCAATAGAAAAGAGTCAGGTATGAGTGACACCCGTTTCATTTGCTGTGATTTTCCTCAGCTTGGATATCCCTAACTGCATTTGGTCTGCTGCTGGTCAGAAGCAGAATGCATTGAAAATGCAACCTTTATATTAACAATTTTCATGATGTTTCACAGAAGCTCAAATATAAAGGTGTTATTCTAAAAGGGGATTTATTTGAGTATGTTGTGAGCCCCTGAGAATGTTAAAAGGCAGCAAGCCTATTGAGTCTGTGGTCTGCAGGTCACTACAAGAGTATTGTTCCTCAGGCATGTTCCAGCCTTCTTGTTTCAGTATGCTGGAAGCTGGCTTTTGCCACACTAATCCCCAGTCCTCTAACTAGCATGGGCTTGCCCATCACCACTGGAAGCTCAGTTGTGGTTCACTGCACACAGTATATCTGCCAGTTTGACAGCTCAGCTGCTGAAACACAGGCTCCAGTGGCGTCCTGCTCTCTAAAGATGTAAGTGGCATGGTCTTGCTGTCACCATCAAGTTTACACCTCTAAATAAGAGGCCGCCTGCTAAGTTGGCCTTTAGAATGGAATAACATTGGTATATATTTTCATTATTTTCAATTTTTTTATTTGTCTTATGTCTGTGAGTGTTCAATGCTCTTACTAACTAAAATGACAAGCAATTGTCTAAAAGTATTTTAACTCCCACAAATTGGAACTTTCTTCCATAATTAATAAATTGTCCCCAACCCATCTAAGTCCTCTGTCCTGTCATTAACCAACCAGCTGCTTCCCCTATTGACTCATCCATAACCATTAAACACTTTTAATTTAGAAATATTAAAATAAACTTAAGAACTATTTTTCAATTGAAGACTGTAACAGGGCGAGGTGCCCTGTACATTGTTTTGCTTATTTATTTTTAGATCGGGGTCTCCCCCTCCGCCCCTGTGCAGTGTATTTTGTATTTGTTTTGTATTATGATTTATTTATTGTAAATGACGGCGAAACGCAACGGGTTTGTTATTGTTTTATTTAAAATGTTTTCTGGCAGAGGCGAGAGTGGGTACTCGTCCTCTGCCAGGAATAATTAGGAAAGCTCGTGCAGAAGGTGGCCATCTCCCTAATTAATTAAGTGATTAATTTTGTTGCTAATCGGGAGATGGTCACCTGTATAAAAAGCCTGCAGCTCTCCAGCTCGGGGGTGGGGTGTGTTAGGAGCGAGAGGAACGAGACAGAGTGAAGACTAAACTTAATAATATTCCAGGAACAGTGAAGGCAATTGCTCAGCCTGACCTGGGTTTTATTTAGTATTTTGTGTTCGAGACTTGTTTTGTTTACATATTTATTTTCGCTCTGTGAGCAAGTTTCTTTTTGTTTAAACCTTTGATTTATTTTTGTTTTGCTTAATAAAAACGACGGCCAGCCGCGTCTTTCTTACTTTAACTGCAGTCCCTGGTGTTAGTATTTTTCCCTTCCTGCTTCTGCCTGACGCCACTGCCCAGTCATTCCTGTCACAAAGACATTGAAAAAAATCTCTGTTGACTGATATGCTTTGTATCCAGTAACAAGTATCCAGGAACCTAGTACCTGATATCATGATTTAAAATGAAAATACATGATTGCTACACGTGCTCCTTTCAAAACTGCACAAACTATATCACAAATGGTGCACAAATGCATTTTGTAAGCTATAATGACGTTATGCTAACAGCTAGTCTAACAGCTCTTTGTCATTGAAGTGTGTACAATGAGTATTAAATACATTGAAGCCTCATGTGCGCGAGTGCTGTAACTCATAAGAATTGTATTGTTGCTTTACACAACATATACAATGAAAACACATCACAGAAATGAACGGGGTCCCCGAGTGGCTCATCTGGTAAAGGCACGGCCGCATGGTGTGTGGGTTCGACGGTCTTTGCTGGGGATCCCAGAGGTAACCTCAGCTCTGGCGTTTCTGGGTTAGTTGTCCTTTTATTTTGGCTCATTAAGGACCGAGAAAAAAAAATTGTGACAAGATCACAAGATAAAAAATGTAATTTCAAACCGTTATGTCAAAATCACCTGATAAATTATCTTAACATTCGACTTTGACATTTTACTGTTGAATTAAAAAAAAAAGACATAACTCATTTGCTAATATTCTGAGCAATATAGATCACTGAATTCTGCCAGAGCACTTAGTTCAAAAGTATGTCTAATAAGTGTACCCAAGCCAGCACTCCCAGTGCTAACCGGTAATTAGAGTGTGCCAGATAGACAGTCAACTCCCAGTTGCAGTCTGTTCAGTTTCATCTCCTTTTGTTTCCCTTGTGACAAGCTGTGAGGTGTGTGAGTAAAATAATCAGGAGTTAGGAGTTAGTTGTTCCCCCATTGGGATTTCAGTCACTGACAATGGTTCAAAACGACGCTCCAAAGTCCTCCCCCTCCTGTGCAGGAGATTTCAAATGGACTTCCCGTTCTTTCCACGGTTTGAGGAGATTAACGTGCTAAATTTGATTTTCTTTCCGACGCCCAGGCTGTCGGATCTCATAATTCACTTTTCCAACAGCTCGAATAACATCAAAGGGACCCTGCCATTTAATACATGTTTTAGATTCCGATGAGGGAAGCAACAACACCGCTTTGTCTCCAGTTCGAAAGTTCGTAATTCTTGCATTTGTGTTGTACCTTTGTTGCTGTTTCTTCTGTGCCGTTTTGAGATTGTTATGCACCAATCGACAGACTAATTCCAAGTCATCACGTAACTGCAACACACATTTTACTATATTTTTTAGGTTCTTCCCAACCTTCTCTTATCAGATCTAAGATACCCCGCGGCTGTCGACTGCACAAGAGCTCAAATGGGGAGAACCCAGTTGAAGATTCTGGTACCTCACGAACTGCAAAGAGCAAGTAGGGAAGCAGTTTAGCCCAAATTTGTTTTTCTTAGTCTACAAAGAGACGCAGCATACTTTTCAAAGTGTAATTAAATCGTTCAACAAGCCCATCCGGCTGAGGATGAAAAACTGAGGTCCGGATTGAACGGATTTTCAACATAAAATTAGTGCCCTGATCAGTGAGAATTTTTTTCGGGATTCCCACCCTAGAGAACAGTTTCACCAATTAATTTGCTACAGTTTCTACATCCATAGAACATAAGGGAACAGCTTTTGGATATCATGTTGCAAAATCCACTATTACCAAAATATACCGATAACCCGAATCTGCTCCCTCCAGAGGGCCCACCAAATCTACACCAATTCTCTCAAACAGTACCCCAATAATAGGCAGTGGGACCAAAGGTGCGGGGCGAACTGACTTAGGGGCAACCAATTGACATTCAGGACACTCAGATACATACTTCCACACAAGACCATACATCCCTAGCCAATAAAACCGGGCCAGCATTAATTCCAGGGTCTTTTCAGCTCCTAAATGACCTGAAAAGGGAGATCATGATCTAATCTCATGACTTCTGACTGAACCAGTAATTGTGTTAGGGGCTGTCTCATCCCGGCAGCCCGGGCTATGCCATATAATAAGTGCCCAGACACCGAAAAATGCGGAAATATCACTGGTGACCTTCCTGCATATCCCTCCCTTCAATACATCTAACCTGTTTCCAAGCATACTGTAACATGTGATCGTTCTGCTGTTCATATCCCAAGTCGATATCTTGGTCCCAATGGTTAGGTACACTGAGGGAAGTGTCCTTTATTATCTGACCTTCCACATCAGTAATCTCGCACCCCCGGTCATACTGAACTCCCACTCCCTTACCTGGTCGTTCATGAGGTTGGTTTACCTTTGAGTCAGACCCCTCCCCTTGTCTTCTTACAGTTCCCTCACATTTTTCCACCCAGCGCTCTCTTTTCATTTTTCTTGGGTGGATTCTAGGGTTAAACAGGTTGGATTGCAACAGGAAAATTTTGCCAATTGTTTTCTCCTGTTGTTTAGATTGTCCCCTGGTTGAAACTAAGACCATTTCCTGACCTAAAATAAGGTTGTAAAATCTCTTCCCAGGAGAACAGTGTATGGTAAAGGTTCAGCTACAGCTACTTTAACATATGATGTATACCCATGGTGAGTCTAGTTTTGGTGGTGATAGATAGCTACTTCACCCTGTGGCTCCCAGGATACCCCTTCCAAGAGAGCTTGTTAAATTAACGTTTGTGCACACCCTCCATAAATGCTTAAGTACACCTTTCTCCAACCTGCACTCTTGGTTGAAGGTCCCTCATGACATTCCCCAGTTTTGTTACATGTGACTGCCAACCAGGATCTGATGTCCACCTCTATTACCGGACAGTTCCGGACAATATGTCCTGGCTCATGGCATCTAAAACACACTGGGGTAGGAGGCAACAACGGGGCTTGTTTGTCCTGTGATTCCATGATCGGCAGGTTAGGGGGGGTTTCTTTCACCCAGGATGGTGCTAACCTCAGCCTCCATGGTCGGAAGGTTTGTTTACCCTCTATGGGCTTTATCATTATGTTGGTCCTGGTTGGTTTAGGGGCAGGAGTGGGTTCTGAGGCGGCGCCGTCATTCGCGTCTTCGTATGCTTCCACCAGGGCGATGGCACTCTCGAGAGTGACAGGTTGGTGTTGTTTAATCCACTCTCGATTCCCCGGTGGTAGGATAGACGCACTGTTCTATTACTATTTTCTGCACCAGTTCTTGGGTGTGTGTTCTTCAGGCTGCAGCCACCGGGTACACTGATCCCTGCAACCCAGGGCTGCGTCCCCTTGGACACCTGCTAATCCCGAAAGCGGCGCAGTATGTTTCGTCCATGATCCCGAGGCGTGAGAGATTGGCTTTCTTCACCTTATCATAATCCAGGGCTTCCGTGGCTATCATTGATTGATAAGCAGCCTGTGCCTCCCCTGTCAGGCATGGCGCTAATTTCGTGGCCCACAGCGCTGCTTCAGTCACTTTCTCGAAGGTGATCAGGAAAGCCTCAGGATCGTCGTCTGGAGTCATCTTTTGCAGCTTAGGTTGTGCTGAAAACACCCGGGCGAGTGCTGTCTCCAAGGTCGATGGAGCTAAACTCATCTTCTCCACCAGCTGTCCGAAGAACTGGACGAGCTGTTCTTGGCGCTATCCCCCTCTCTCCTCTCGCTATTCCTCCTGCTCCCTAAACATTGCCAAGACTGTAGCTGGATCCATATCCCACTCTAACATCATATGTGAGGCGTGTGAGTAAAATAATGGAATTTCCAGACAAAAATACATGAACCATTTTTATTTTTTTGTTACACGGAAAACAAAAATTAACTGGCGTGAGGGAGGGAGTGCTGGATCAAACAAAAATAATATTCTTCCGTGTGCCTTCTCAGTCCTCTGTGGATCAGCCATCGTACATAAAAAAGAAAGATAAAAAGTTGAACAAAACAGTTCCACACCTCCCCACTGTGGTATACGCACTCCTTGCTTTCTGCCTCCAGCCTTGTAACCCCGCCTATATTTCAAAGACCAACCTGGAACACAGTAGCGCATACTCTTTAGTATGCAAAGCCCTGCCCCTGTAGTCAGTGGAACACCAATCCCAAAGTGACTAGTGTTGCTACAATTCACTTGACTAGAGTGACCGGGATCTACATACTGGCATTTCTGCCCCTCATAAAGGTGACTTCTATCATGGTCACGTGATCTTGGTAAGGGAAGTCCTGAGTTAGCTTGGTGCCTTCTACTGTCAGGAGGCTGAACTACAGACCAAAACCCCTTTGACTCATCACACAATCCCATTCAGCTATAGTAGTATACAGTACACTTTCAACCCCAGATATTTTCAGAATCAATAAAACATAGAACACAACTAATAAAATGGCTAGGTCATAAATATTTCACTTTCACTTTCATTGTCTTTGCACTTTGCCAGATCTCGCTTGTAATAAAATCTCTCTTCGCCATTAATGATGAATTGTTTGTCTTTTTCCACCTTGTTTGACAAAGGTACAACTGGGAATGGCTGGAGCAGAGCTGCTATATATTTCTTAATAACTGCAGTCTGTCCTTCAGGTAATACCATTTTAATACAAGTGTATTACATGAAAAAACAGTAGTGGGACAAGTATAAACAGATTAGCATGCAAAGGTGATATAGTGGATGCAGTCCTACGTACGTACAGTACTGTACAAAATTTTTAGGCAGGTGTGAAAAAATGCTGTAAAGTAAGAATGCTTTCAAAAATAGACATGTTAATAGTTTATATTTATCAATTAACAAAATGCAAAGTGAGTGAACAGAAGAAAAATCTACATCAAATCAATATTTGGTGTGACCACCCTTTGCCTTCAAAACAGCATCAATTCTTCTAGGTACACTTGCACACAGTTTTTGAAGGAACTCGGCAGGTAGGTTGGCCCAACCACAGTTCTTCTGTGGATTTAGGCAGCCTCAGTTGCTTCTCTCTTTTCATGTAATCCCAGACAGACTCGATGATGTTGAGATCAGGGCTCTGTGGGGGCCATACCATCACTTCCAGGACTCCTTGTTCTTCTTCACGCTGAAGATAGTTCTTAATGACTTTCGCTGTATGTTTGGGGTCGTTGTCATGCTGCAGAATAAATTTGGGGCCAATCAGATGCCTCCCTGATGGTATTGCATGATGGATAAGTATCTGCCTGTACTTATCAGCATTGAGGAGACCATTAATTCTGACCAAATCCCCAACTCCATTTGCAGAAATGCAGCCCCAAGCTTGCAAGGAACCTCCACCATGCTTCACTGTTGCCTGCAGACACTCATTCGTGTACCGCTCTCCAGCCCTTGGCGAACAAACTGCCTTCTGCTACAGCCAAATATTTCAAATTTTGACTCATCAGTCCAGAGCACCTGCTGCCATTTTTCTGCACCCCAGTTCCTGTGTTTTCGTGCATAGTTGAGTCGCTTGGCCTTGTTTCCACGCCGGAGGTATGGCTTTTTGGCCGCAAGTCTTCCATGAAGGCCACTTCTGACCAGACTTCTCCGGACAGTAGATGGGTGTACCAGGGTCCCACTGTTTTCTGCCAATTCTGAGCTGATGGCACTGCTGGACATCTTCCGATTGCGAAGGGAAGTAAGCATGATGTGTCTTTCATCTGCTGCAGTAAGTTTCCTTGGCCGACCACTGCGTCTACGGTCCTCAACGTTGCCCGTTTCTTTGTGCTTCTTCAAAAGAGCTTGGACAGCACATCTGGAAACCCCTGTCTGCCTTGAAATTTCTGCCTGGGAGAGACCTTGCTGATGCAGTATAACTACCTTGTGTCTTGTTGCTGTGCTCAGTCTTGCCACCTTGTTAGCTGAGTTTGGCTGTTCCTCACCCAGTTTTATTCCTCCTACACAGCTGTTTTTGTTTCAGTTAATGATTGTGTTTCAACCTACATATTGAATTGATGATCATTAGCACCTGTTTGGTATAATTGTTTAATCATACACCTGACTATATGCCTACAAAATCCCTGACTTTGTGCAAGTGTACCTAAAAGAATTGATGCTGTTTTGAAGGCAAAGGGTGGTCACACCAAATATGGATTTGATTTAGATTTTTCTTCTGTTCACTCACTTTGTGTTTAGTTAATTGATAAATATAATCTATTAACATGTCTATTTTTGAAAGCATTCTTACTTTACAGCATTTTTTCACACCTGCCTAAAACTTTTGCACAGTACTGTACCTCTCACACTTTACATGTTTTTTATATCTGGAGAAACACATTTCCATTTGTCATGAAACTTGGTTTTAACAGTATGTAACTATTGACAATATCAGATGCTGGAAATATGTGGGGGTGCCTGTCTGTCCAGACATCTGTCAATCTGTATTGCACAATTACAGTTTTTGCATATATATGGAGACTCACGTATCCTATTGTTATGAAACTTGGCATTAACATTATTTACCTATATCAGATTGGGTGACTATTGTGCGGGGACTGCTAAGGATTAGGGGTATAAGGCTACATGAATGTCACAATACAATACTTACACTATAGAGAGGTCATGATACAATGTGATGGCCCTGATGGGCTACTTGTGTGGTGTAGACCAAATGATCATTAAATGACTTGTTATAATTTGTATACCTCTGCTGCTGCTCAAACCCCATTGACCTCCAGTTTATGTTCCTGGCACATCCTTGAACCAGTCAGGTTAGCTCCTCTGTTTTTGTGTAAACCCTGACAGGTCAACAGGTGTCTTCAGAAAGACAGTAGCATTAACAGCATGTGTGTTGACCTTGCTGTTTAAATGCTGTGTGACCTTTAGGCTGATCACTCAACCGCAACCACAGGTGCACCCGCCCCAGGGCAAGTCAACAAGACCCGCACTGTAACAAACAGTATCTGTCTCTCAGTAGGGGGCAATGAACTGAGATAAATGAAGTTCAAACTCCATAAAATACTACAACTGTCTTCAGACATTACTAAAACATTAGGACACAGTTTGCAATGAAGTGGAGGCAGACTCAAGACAATGGGAATCAGGCACTTCTTCACACAGAGAGCTCCGACTTGAAAAAGTTCTAAGATCAATCAGCTACTAGGAACCGAATGAGCATAGATGGCTCGAATGGCCTCCTCTCGTTTGTAAATTTTATTATGTACATAATTGGCAATTCTTCAGTGCATCAGACGTGTACTGCCAGATATCTTCTTGTTTTTCTACAAATCAGCAGATTACATTTTTTTGCAGCTGATGCACAATACAATTCCCCTTTGTACTGTGTGTTAATGAATTATTTCTGTTCTTCCTACGGCTGGTTTCACAGACCCTGATAAGCACTAATTTTGGACTACCTAATATTACTCCCCTGTATGCATCTTAAACTCCACTAGACCCTAGCTAACCTCAAGCAGATGCACCAATCAATTTCTCCAGTCTATTGTTAAGGATGAGCTGCTTCTAGCTGAACCCAGACAGTTACATTGGGCACAGTCAAAAAAAAGGTACAGCAACTGTTTCAGAGCAGCTTTAGACAGCCCCACGGTCAAAGAGAGGGATTGCAAATGGAATTATGAATTATTAAAAAAGGGACAAGAGGTTATACTTGCAATATCACAAGTGGTCTGAATATGAAAATGTTGGCATGCTCGAAAAACTGATCTAGCCTCAAAGTATAGTTTTCTGATTAGATGTTTGACTCTGGAACAAAGTATTTCTGTATGACAGAAAGAACTATTGTCATTATTGTCACACTGTAGCCATTATGAAAACTGGAAGCGCTTGTTTTGTGTTTCCAAGCAGATTTGTGTAGCCTGGGGGCTAGAGAATTATGCTTTTAAGTGACAGACAAAAATAAACTAGCACCTTTTAATGGATATATTTGCAGGAATTACTTTTTTATGAATTAATTGCATTCTCTTGAAGAACCTCAGTCCTCAGTATGTTGTTTGGCACTATGAGATACAATGAATGTTAAAGATCATATTATTATTAGTTGATTTAGCAGACGCCTTTATCCAAGGCGACTTACAGAGACTAGGGTGTGTGAACTATGCGTTAGCTGCAGAGTCTTACAACTACGTCTCACCCGAAAGACGGAGCACAAGGAGGTTATGTGACTTGCTCAGGGACACACACAATGAGTCAGTGGCTGAGGTGGGATTTGAACCGGGGACCTTCTGGTTACTAGATCGTTGCTTTAACCACTGGACCACACAGCCTCCTATATTATTGCTTAAAGATGGTGCTCATGTGAAAACAATTGATGAAAAGTAGAAAAAAATGACCTTAAAATGAGCACAATTGGGGGCCTAATGTACATATGACTCACATAAAGAATAAAATGTGGCAGTCGACAAGTTCACCTCTGCAGATATATCCTGGCTGGCAAAATCCCCATCTTCTAGAACCTTGTCATTCCACAGCAGATTCAAACTTAGTGAATATGACGACTACATCAATTAACCCTCTTGTAGCACTGGGCTTTGAGCACATGGAAGACTTCAGTCCCCATTCGTTCATGTTGCAAATGAGCTACCACTGTCTGAGCTGTCTGCAGCTCCTTTGGCCAATTGGCCATTTGTTGGCAAAAATTAGGGAGCTGCAAGAGTGAGTAATGACAAGTGGTTTAAACCCATTTATATAATGGTAGGATTACAACTGCACTGGGTCTGTGAGGTCAAGGTCCCATTAGTGACTATGTCCATCACTGTGTGTAGGAAGCAGAAAGAGGAGCCAAACTGGCTGCTACAAGCTGTGGGGGCAGTCTGTCTGGAGAGAGTTAGTGTTCTGGACTCGCTTTAAGTTTAGTGCCACCTAGTGGTAATTCTCATTATTCTCCAGTAAAGCAACTACTTCCTGTGTTATGTTAGGTTACAGGAAGTTAGAACCTAGAAGTTTGGACACTTACAGTTTATACATGAGGCTAGTGTTGTGCAATGCTTGGCAACAATCCTGTGTCATCCTCACTGCATAGTTCTTAAGCGGGCAATATCTGTAAGTACGTTTATTATTTACACAGATATCATTGACATTAACATTTTATTACTGAATTAAGTCATTATTTTTGACATGTTTTTAAGATGTTTTTCAATGTTTTAATGTTTTAATGTTATTTAGCATATAAGCTGCATCGGATAAGCAGCTCGTTAGCAAGCTAGCTATTTAGTACCAGTTATTCGTAGGTACTGCAATACTTACCTCAGGGACGTCACTAGAGATTCATGGATAGGGGGGCTAAGCCTCTTTTAGGGGGGTCTGGGCATACTCCCCCAGGATTTTTTTTAAAGCCCCCAAAACGTCTTTTCATCATGTATTTTTAGAGTAACAACGGGTGTAAAATCTATCAAAATAAGGTTATTTTTGGTCAAGGTTGGCTAAAAGTATACCTGTCTCATAGTTTGTGTTAGACACTGATCTAATATGACTTACTTAAATTCTATCCAAATAAAGAAATTAAAGTCCACTCTGTCCCCATCCATCCAACACCAACAAAAGGCACAAAAATGGCTGTACTATGTAGCCAAAATACTTTTTGGATTTTGAGAGAGAGAGAGAGAGAGAGAGAGAGAGAGAGAGAGAGAGAGAGAGAGATGCAGGTCATATTATACCATTAGAAAAAAATCTTTATTTAAGTTTCACCCTTTTGTTAATTGTTGCTCAAAATTAACCCAATAATTCAGACACATGGAACATCTTAAACAGTATCATCCACAATGGGGCAAAACTAAATTCAACTAATGAGCTAAATAAAATAAAAAAAAACTGAAAAATAATTAGGAATAAAATCTGATAAAAAAGTAAGATCCCAAACAAATATTACAACCTATATTACAGAACTGCTCCTCCTCTCTTTTGCATGAATCCGTCCTGTCAGAGCCTTTTCCTGTCCGTTTACTGTTAGCTAGCAGTCTCAAGCCACAGAAGTAGCTAACGTTAACCAAAATGTTAGCTACAAGTAGGCCTAACATTCACCAGCGCGTGCAGCAGCCTCTGCAGCAGCAGCCTCCCCCAGGTCCTAGTGCCCGCCCGGCACGAAGTTTAAGATGCGATGGAACGGTTGACGAAAAAAAGAAATCACAGAGAAAATATATTGACTGATATATTGATTTATTTAGGGGGGGCTAATGAATATTTTAGGGGGGCTAAAGCCCCCCTAAAATAGGCCTAGCGACGTCCCTGACTTACCTTATACTCATCTGTTTTATGTGTAGTTCATGCTGTTATTTTTCTGCACTTAGGCAGCGTCATGTGAATATTACTTACATTGTTGTGAGAATGTATACTTACATGAGTACGCATTTGTGATTTGTATTTGCAGTTTCACACCTTTATTCAAGTAAAGCCTCTAAAGATACACCCTGTCTCTTGGAGAATCATTTGGATGAGTGTTTAGCTGACTGGATAGTTGGATAGGAGTTACATTCAGAGAGGCCAGTGCAGTGAAAAGATATCTTCTGAGCAAGAGCTATCAAAACAGACGCTGGATTCTGACTGCAACGTCATTTATGACACCAAGGCTAATAACGTCATCCTCAGACAAGCACGTCAGACAGACAATACTACACGCTCCTCCGGTCAAGTTTAGCCATTAAGATGGAAGGCGTTAACGAAGCAGCCGAAACGGAAGCACAACAGGGGATGGAAACTCGGTCTGTTTCCTCCAAGTCATCCCTGTTATCAGCTGCGTCAAGGACCAGCACAGAAGAAATTAAGACGCGCGCTAGGGCTGCAGCAGCTCGAGCAAGAGCCGCTTATTCTAGAAGAGAGATTGAAATGAAAGTAGAGAAGGCTCGTCTCGAAGCAACTCTAGAAGCATTGCAGCAAGAGAAAGAAGCTGAAGCCACAGAAGTCGAAGCAACGGTGATGGAGGCAGCAGCCGCAGAATTCGAAATGGCAGAAGAGGAAAATAAAGTCATCTTCAAACTTCCATCACAGAGCCCACAACAGCGCAGTATGTGAGGCGTCACCCTGACGTCAGTGCCAGCAATCAGGCACCTCAGGAGAGAGACGGGGATCCAAGCAACACCTCACAGGTAAACACATTCCCCCATGTACCAGACAGTCTAGAAAAGGCCACGTCATCACCACCGCGTCCAGCAAACGATGCCACGCGGCACAGTTGGAGAGTGAAGTCAGAATTGCAGCGTAGCTCTCCCTACCCTAACGACCAATCGCCATACAGAGCCACCGATCAGGCTCATTTAAGGGACAATTCAGCCACATCTGAGCTCACCAAATATCTAGCTCGGAGCCAGCTCGTGTCTTCAGGGCTTACCAAATTTGACGATCAGCCAGAGAACTACCAAGCTTGGAAGTCATCCTTTCTCAACGCCATTGAAGATTTGGAGCTCACCGCGGGAGCTCGACTTGCTCATCAAGTAGCTTGGAAAGGAGTCGGCAGAACATGCACGAAGGATTAAGTCAGTCAACGTAAGATATCCACCTACTGGATTGAAGATGATTTGGGAGAGGTTAGAGGAGTCTTACGGTTCACCAGAAGCTATCGAGAAAGCCCTGTTCACAAAGATAGAAAACTTCCCTAAGATATCCAATAAAGACCACCAGAGGCTTCGCGAGCTTGGAGACATGTTGCTGGAACTAGAGACGGCGAAGCAGGATGGGTACCTACCCGGCCTAACGTATCTGGACACAGCCAGAGGAGTGAATCCCATTGTGGAGAAGTTGCCTTATAGCCTACAGGAAAAGTGGAGGACACAAGGGTCAAGGTATAAGCAGGAACACCTTGTCGCCTTTCCACCCTTCTCCTTCTTCTCAAGTTTTGTGCGCAGCGAGGCTAAAGCACGAAATGACCCCAGCTTTGACTTTTCCTCATCCCCTACTCCCCCTGGTAAGAGACAGCAGTTACCCAGAAGTCACAGCAATGTGCACGCACCTGTGTCTGTCCACAAAACCGATGTGTCTTCTCCACGTACAACTCCGAACACAGACAATGGAGAAAAAACAAAAGGAGATTCTGATAGACAGTGTCCAATCCACGGAAAACCTCACCCCATGAAGAAATGCAGGGGCTTCAGAAGTATGTCGTTAGAAGATCGCAAGCAATTCCTGAAAGGGAGATCTATCTGCTACAGCTGCTGTGGTTCAACCAAACACCAAGCAAGAAACTGCGAAGTAACTGTCACGTGCTCTGAGTGCAACAGTGACAGGCACCTTGCAGCTCTACATCCTGGACCAGCTCCATGGGTTTCAAAACCTCCTCTTCCTCCCTCAGAGCATGGCGGAGAGGAAGAAGATCCATTCCCTCCAGCTGTTACATTCAAATGCACAGAGGTATGTGGAGAAGGCTTTAGTGCAAGGTCATGCGCCAAGATATGTCTGGTCAATTTCTATCCTAATGGCTGCCACCAGGAAACCAGGAAGATGTATGCTATCCTGGACGATCAGAGTAAGTCTTTAGCACGGTCAGAGTTTTTCAACATGTTCGACATCAAGGGAACCACCGTACCATACACCCTGAAAACGTGTGCTGGGGTAGCCGAAATAGCTGGCAGAAGAGCTATTGGTTACACAGTAGAGTCTGCCGATAGGAAGATCAGCCTCTCACTCCCTACCCTAATAGAGTGCAATCAAGTCCCAAACAACAGAGCAGAGATTCCCACTCCTGAGGCTGCCTATCACCATCATCATTTGAAAGCCATAGCTGATGAGATACCACCTTTGGACCCAGATGCAGACATTCTTCTGCTCCTAGGAAGAGACATTCAGAGGGTGCACAAAGTCAGAAGGCAGTTCAATGGCCCTCATAATGCCCCATATGCCCAGAAACTGGACTTAGGGTGGGTGATCATAGGCAATGTATGCCTTGGCAGTGCCCACAGACCTATGGAGGTAAGCGCTATGAAAACCTGCGTCTTGGAGAACGGATGCCCAAGTCTTTTTAGCCCGTGTGAGAACCACATCAAAGTGAAAGAGAATTTCAGTCTCTATGGTCAGCACCAAAGCTTCTCACAAACTCCTATGCGAAGCTCATCTGCGACCACGAGTGACAAAAACCTGGGACAATCAGTCTATTGTCAAACCAAAGATGACAACAAGATGGCACCATCTATGGAAGATTTGACGTTTCTCCAGGTAATGGAAGAAGAATTCTTCAAAAATGAAACAGCTGGGTTGCTCCACTGCCATTTCGCAAACCAAGGAGATTGCTTCCTAACAACAGAGAGTATGCTGTAAGTCGATTTAAATCACTCCGTCGCACACTGGAGAAGCGACCAGAAATGAAAGATCATTTTATTGAGTTCATGCAGAAGATACTCGATAACCAGCACGCAGAGCTTGCGCCTACACTTCAGGAAGGCAAAGAATGTTGGTATCTCCCTACCTTCGGAGTGTATCACCCACGGAAGCCTGGGCAAATCCGTGTGGTGTTCGATTCCAGTGCACAGTTTGACGACGTCTCCCTCAACGATGTACTGCTTACGGGGCCAGATCTTAACAACAGTCTCCTGTGAGTACTCATGAGATTTAGACAAGACCCAGTCGCCATCACTGCTGACATTCAGCAAATGTTTCACTGTTTTGTGGTGCGAGAAGACCACAGATGTTTTGCGCTTCCTCTGGTATCGCAACAATGACCTCAGCAACGACGTCATAGACTACCGTATGAGGGTTCACGTTTTTGGAAACAGTCCGTCACTAGCAGTGGCCATCTATGGTCTAAGAAGGGCAGCCAGAGATGAAGAAAAAGAATATGGCTCTGACGCGCAACGTTTCGTAGAAAGAGATTTCTACGTGGACGAGGCACTGAAATCCTTCCCTTCTGAGGCAGAGGCCATCGACGTTCTAAGACGAACACAAGAGATGCTGGCAGTTTCTAATCTCCGGCTCCACAAGATAGCTTCGAACAAAACAGAAGTCATGGACGCATTTCCTGCAGAGGACCGGGCCAAAGACATCCAAGACCTGGATCTCTCTGTGGACGACCTGCCTGCTCAGCGGAGCCTTGGAGTGAAGTGGAACATTATGCTTGACACATTTACATTCGAAGTCCCAGACGGCCAAAAGCCTTTCACACGCCGAGGTGTGCTTTCAACGGTGAATAGCTTGTTCGACCCTCTCTGGTTTCTAGCCCCAGTAACCATACGAGGAAGATTGCTTCTCCGAGAACTCTCTTCAGAAGCAAGTGAATGGGACACTCCACTCTCTGAGAACAGACGCGAAAATTGGAAGAGGTGGCATGATTCCCTGCAGGATTTAAGGCACCTGCACATCCCACGCACTTACACCACTACCTCCCCTTCCAAGGCCCACCAGGTAGAACTCTGTGTCTTCTCAGATGCTTCCGTGGAAGCTATTGCTGCGGTAGCTTACCTTAAAGTCACAGATCGAAATGGAAAGCTTGAAGTTGGTTTCATCCTTGGAAAGGCTAAACTAGCTTCACAGCCTGAGCTGACTGTACCCAGATTGGAGCTCTGTGCTGCGGTGTTAGCAGTTGAGATTGCCGAACTAATTGTTGAAGAAATAGATCTGAAACCAGACGCCATCAGATTTTACACTGACAGCAAGGTAGTGCTTGGCTATATGTACAATCAAACTAGAAGATTTTACGTATATGTGAGTAATAGGATCCAACGCATCAGACAGTCCACCCAGCCGGGACAATGGAGCTACGTTCCTACAGAACTTAATCCTGCTGACCACGGCTCACGGTCTGTTCCTGCAGACCAGCTCGCCAGCACCACATGGCTAACAGGACCAGGATTCCTGTACGATTCATCAAGACAGGTCTGTGAAGTAGCTTAATTTGACCTCATCGACCCTGAGTCTGACACTGAGATCCGCTCTCAGGTGACAGCCCTTGTCACTGAAGTTTATGAGAATCAGCTAAGGTCAAAACGCTTTGAGCGTTTCTCCAACTGGAAATCTCTCATGCAAGCAATTGCCAGACTTCATCATATTGCTCACTGCTTTACTCATCCATCACCTGACAGCAACTGTGTTGGTTGGCATATCTGCAAGAAAGGCCTGTCAGAGGTCGAGCTTTCGAAGGCTAAGAACATTATTATTCAGAACGTCCAGCGTGAAGTCTACCTTAAAGAATTCAAATGTATCGCCGCTCAGCGCGATCTTCCCACAAAGAGTCCACTCCTGAAGCTTCATCCCATCATCGACAGCGATGGCCTGCTATGTGTAGGAGGACGCATAGTACAGTCAGGTCTGGGAAAGACTGAAACAAACCCTCTCATTATCCCAAGCCACAATCACGTTGCTACCTTGCTTGTACGCTATCACCACGAAGAAGTGAAACACCAGGGCAGGCATTTTACAGAAGGTGCTATCCGAGCTAGCAGATTATGGATAATCGGAGCCAAGAGGTGCATCAGCAGCGTTATCCATAGATGTGTATCTTGCCGGAAACTGCGAGGAAGAAGAGAAGAGCAACAAATGGCTGACCTACCTGTCGAACGTCTGCATATGGAACCTCCCTTCTCCTATGTGGGGCTTGATGTTTTCGGGCCATGGGAAGTCACCTCAAGACGTACTAGGGGTGGCCAAGCTAATAGCAAAAGGTGGGCAGTACTTTTCACCTGCATGTGCACCACGGCTATCCACATTGAAGTAGTGGAATCAATGAGCTCTTCGAGTTTCATAAATGCATTACGAAGATTCTTCTCCATCAGAGGTCCCGCCAAACAGCTACGATCAGACTGTGGTACCAATTTCGTCGGTGCTTGTAAGGAAATTAAGCTGGATTCTCCAAGCCCGGACCAGACAAGAGGGGAGACGTTTCTCCGCGATCGGAGATGTACCTGGGTGTTCAATCCCCCACACTCATATGGGTTGCACATGGGAACGGATGATTGGGATTGCACGGCGCATCCTGGATTCCATGCTCCTTCAGGTCGGACGTCCTCAGCTAACGCACGAGGTACTAATCACACTTATGGCAGAGGTCACTGCCATAATAAACGCAAGACTTTTAATTCCCGTGTCGTCGGACCCTGAATCGCCTCTCATCTTGACCCCATCTATGCTTCTGAAACAGAAGATTGGTGCACCACCTTCCCCACAGGTTGACTTTGTCAAAGGAGAGCTGTTCAAGAATCAGTGGAAACAGGTGCAATACCTGGCCAATACCTTCTGGGATAGATGGCGGAGTGAGTACCTCAGTACTCTGCAAGGCCGCAGGAAATGGCAGTTTAAAAGGCCCAACCTTAACCCTTTGCGGTCCATTGTCGGACTGGGTCCGACATTGCAATTATTCCCACCAGGTCCTTTGTCGGACCCTGTCCGACATCATTTTAAAAACGCAAAAACGCAAAAAGTCGGTTTTTCAACGGAAAAAGCCGAGAAAGCCATTCAATGGCCGAGTGGGAACGAAAGGAGCCGAGAAAAGCCGAAAAAAAAAAAAAAAAAGGCGTATCTCATGAATAGTCATAGTACCCCATTGGCATCAGATGGGGCGGTCGTATGGAAACAAGCTGGAAGTACACTATCAGCGCACAGAGACTATCACGGACATTTGCAGAGCTTTTTTGAGATGTTATAGCAATAAAATAATGACTTGGATTGCATTATTGAGGAGTTTGGTGATAAAACAAGTCATCAGGAGACGATTGATCGGTATGTACGACTATTATTATTATTATTTTTTATTTGGTAGCATATGTGAAAGCGATAGCAAACGAAAGGGTGGGGCGGGGCTGGAGATCCCTAGTGAGTGCTTTGTTGATGTGCAGGGCCATTTAAACCCATTTGACTGTGGAAAAAAATACTTTTAAACAGCGCGTCTAAAATTAAATGCGCGTGTAAAAATTAATTAGACCTGGCGAGCCTGACGCAGAATTAATAAATGGACCGCAAAGGGTTAAGGAAGGCGACATTGTCTTGATGAAAGAAAGTCAGACGAGGAGGAACGAATGGCCAATGGGAATCATTGTGAAGACTTTCCCCAGCAAGGACGGAATGGTCAGGAAAGTGGAGGTGAAGGTTGTCAGGCAAGGGACAACAAAGACCTTCTCAAGACCCATCTCTTGTCTCCAGAAGATAACTGAGATATGTATGTTTTAGTTAATAGTGGAATTTTAGCAATTCCAGACGGGGAGTGTTCTGGACTCGCTTTAAGTTTAGTGCCACCTAGTGGTAATTCTCATTATTCTCCAGTAAAGCAACTACTTCCTGTGTTATGTTAGGTTATAGGAAGTGAGAACCTAGAAGTTTGGACACTTACAGTTTATACATGAGGCTAGTGTTGTGCAATGCTTGGCAACAATCCTGTGTCATCCTCACTGCATAGTTCTTAAGAGGGCAATATCTTATAGGAGGCTGTGTGGTCCAGTGGTTAAAGAAAAGGGCTTGTAAGCAGGAGATCCCTGGTTCAAATCCCATCTCAGCCACTGACTCATTGTGTGACCCTGCACAAGTCACTTATCCTCCTTGTGCTCCGTCTTTCGGGTGAGATGTAATGTGAGTGACTCTGCAGCTGATGCATAGTTCACACACCCTAGTCTCTGTAAGTTGCCTTGGATAAAGGTGTCTGCTAAATAAACAAATAATAATAATAAAGTATGTTTATTATTTACACAGATATCATTGATATTAACATATTATTACTGAATTAAGTCATTATTTTTGACATGTTTTTAAGATGTTTTTCGTTGATGTTATTTATCATGTAAGCTGCATCGGATAAGCAGCTAGTTAGCTAGCTAACTATTTAGTACCAGTTATTCGTAGCTACTGCAATACTTACCTTATACTCATCTGTTTTATGTGTAGTTCATGCTGTTATTTTTCTGCACTTAGGCAGCGTCATGTGAATATTACTTACATTGTTGTGAGAATGTATACTTACATGAGTACGCATTTGTGATTTGTATTTGCAGTTTCACACTTTTATTCAAGTAAAGCCTCTAAAGGTACACCCTGTCTCTTGGAGAATCATTTGGATGAGTGTTTATGACTGGTTAACACAGCAGGTTGTATGAGACAGCAGGGAGGGGGTTAAAACTCCCTGAAGGAAAAAAAAAAAAAATGCACCTTTTGTTTTGTTTAATTGTTTTGCTTTTTAGTTAATTATTTCTGTTAATTGTTTTATTTGTTTAATTATCACCCGCACCTGGTAGTTATTATCAATTAGTACCAGGTGCAGGGGTATTTAAGGAAAGCAGTCAATCTGCTCGGGGCTGCTGAGTAGAAGGAGGCAGGAGAGGTGCTCTGTCTCCGAGTAGCCAGAGAAAAGTAAGTGCTTTGTAAACCTGTGTGGTTTTTGTGTGGTGCCAGGTAAACGGCTTAGCCGTCCTGCAAGTTAGTCAGGAATAACCTGTGTAGTAAGTACTCCAAAACGGAGTTAGGTTTTTGTTTTGTATTGTTTATTTTTGTGTTTATTAAAAATATAGCGCGTCAGCGCAGAAAAATCCATTCCTGTGTGTGTTGGGTCAGTTTTTAAAGGGGCAACGAACCCGAGTGGGTGAGCTTTGTTACACTGGATAGTTGGATAGGATTTACATTCAGCGAGGCCAGTACAGTTAGTGTACAAGCTGCTGTACCGCTGTTTATATTCCTATCCACGCAGCAGTACACCAGACTACAGTGTACTAATGAGTCTAAAGTATGCTGGAAATTAAATAGACCTATTCATATTAAATGTCATTACGGAGAAAACAGTTATAATTAAAAAAAGGTTATCTCAGTCACTTAGCATGAGGCCTTACTAACTCCCAGTTCCTTAGCTCTAAATACAAGCACTCACTACCTCCTGACCCTTAGCTCTAATCACCAAGCCTCACTGCCTCCCTGTCCCTTAGCTCTAACCACTAGGCCTCACTGCCTCCTTGTCCCTTAACTCTAACCACTAGGCCTCACTGCCTCCCTATCTTCAGGTGTAGCTCTAACCACTACACCTTTTGGTTATTCAGCTCTAAGCACAGGCCTGCACTGCTCTACTACCCCCAACATTGAGTTTCAGCCCACCCAGCCTCCCAGTCTGATTAGCAGCAGGGGACGTGCCCCTAGACCGGCCAGCTGCGCCTGTGAGTGCCCTTCAGACTCCCAGGAGGAGCTGCTACGACGGCCGCAGCATGGGAATGAGACTCAATGAAATGAACAGTCTCTCAGCAAACAATAGGCTTTCAGACAGGGGGGATAACAGGCCTTGGTAACAGATAAACTGGGGGGGGGGGGTATATGTTTTTTGTTTCCCTTAACGAGAGACCTCTAATCTCATTAGGCTCCTTTTTTTTTAAGATAACTCTGGAGCAGATGTGACAGGAATTGTAACAGGTCTAATTTAATTACCAGGGATTGGACTGTCCTGAAGCACAGCTGTACTAGTGTGTGCTCTGAAGAAATACATCCTCAAACTGTTGGATGAAGAACTGTGCTTTGTATGGTGATGGTGATGACTAAGAATAGCAGTAACATGTTTTGGTTTTCTTTCTTATTATCTTTAAATTTAGTGCATCTTAAGGCTATGCAATTCTATAAATTTAATAGTTTTATTTTGTTTAATGAAAAATATTTAAATGAGGTTCCGCTTATAACAGTTTCTAAAGTAAAAGCATAGCAAAGCATAGGTAAGCATTGTAAAGCCCAGAGGTATGGTAAAGTATATTAATAAACCAAGCAAACCATGGTAATTTAAAGTAAATGGATTATAAGTAAAGAAGAAAGGTAAAGAATGATTTCACATTACATTTTTGTATCGGTCTTGGTAGTCACCATTGCAGAACCATGTTAAAGGGAAGAATAATTGTCCCACATAGCATTGCATAGCATGCATTGGTAGTGCATTGATATTTAGGTTACCACTGCACCTGTGGGATGTATTTTCAGGGATACTAAGATATTTAGTAAGCAGGGGAGCTAAATGGGAAAAACTGGGCAATACAAGCCTCACCCCTAGCCTCAAATTCCTTAAAAAATGGTTTTGGAAGTACCACTGCACTTGTAAGATCCTCATTAAAATCGGTTGTATATTTTTGAAGAGGAGATGATTAGCTATTCAGGGATAGCAAGATATTTAGTGAGCAAGGGGGAGTGGGATAAAAGGGGCAGTAAATGTCCCACCCCTAGTCATTCTGTATCAAGGACGTCGTCATTTTAACTGTCAGTGTACATTACATCACTCTTACAGTGCATTTATCTGATATAGAGAGAACTGCTTATCCAATTGAGGTGATCCTTGGTGAGGACATTTTCCAGCATGAGAATGAGTGAACTTTTTCATGGTGCTGATAGCTCTAGTTTTTTTAGTTTGAAGGGGGCTGCTGTTTAGATTCTACACTGTGTTTCAGGGTTGTATCAGAGGCAGTATTGAGCCACATTGCAGAGTGCTGTACACTATTATACGGTGACCTTGTATCCCACACTGAAGCAGGTGCATTGCACCAGGAAACAAATGACAGCAATTCTCTTTTCCTATTACCCCATTACTGTTCCGACACGATGTAACCGGCCTGCAGTCAAGCACCATTGAATGCACATTGTTTTCATTTTCCTCTCCAAACCTCTTTGTCATCACTTCTTGCAGCTTTCCCAGCTCAGAAAAAAAACTCACTGTTTTGAAAGAGCAGTTGAATGTTCCATCGGCAGGTCGGAGTTCAGGAGAAATGTTTGTGTCACAGAGAAATAATGCAGGACAATGCTCTTCAGAAACTTGCGGGCCACTCGAATCCCTTATTCTGATCACCAGCTGACATCCCGATAGGGATATACAGAACCCATACTTACAGTAATTGTAGCTAACAATTAGGTCTTAAATGTGGTTTTGAAAGAAGCACATGTTCTAGCACACATGACTTTTCATTTTAAAACACCATATCTGGTATGACTTTAGTTTAGGGGAAACTCTCTGTTTATATACCTTATTCTGGGGTTGCAGGAAGTGCAAGACAATCTAAAAGCATGACTTTTAAACAGAGATTGTAACCTAGTGTAAAACCAGATATCATGTTTTAAAATACATGTGTGCTGTAACATGTGCTTCTTTCAAAATTACACATATATCCCCTTCAATTACTGCATGTATAATTGTAACATGTTAAGTTTCCTAACTATATATCTTTTTTTATAATGCATAATGTTGTTTTTTTCAAAGTTTTGGCAGAGCAACTTCTCAAACAGTTCACACAAACTGTTTTAAAATATCTAAAAATCTAGTTAAACGATTATGACCGGAGAGGATATATTGAAATTATACCCATAGTGCTTCATAGTAGACCAAATCTGCTTTTAGAAAAATGTTGTACCGTCATTAAAAACAGAAAGCAGCACAGTAGTTTTAAGGTGTACCTTGATCCCATCTGATGCAAACCAATCATAAGAAATAATCAGAAGTAACGCAGATAACTGCAGCCTTTAGTCAATTACAAAACACATCTTAAATATTGTGTAGTAAATTGGTGTAAATAATTGTTCTTGATAACTGTAACGGGGGTTCCTCAATGAGCAATACTGGGGCATACACAGAACATTGGATTTTGACATGCCGCACAGGGGCGCAGATTTAACATCAACACAAGTGCTGACACTAGGGTGCCAGCAATGGTAGCCCAAGTGTCACATTTAATAAAGAAAACAAAACAAATGAAAGTGAAAAATAAAAGTTTGCCACACAAATGGCGAGCATTAGTCCCACTAAAAGGAACATCCCGCTCCAGGAACCCTACTACTCTACACAAACCCTCTGTACACTGTTTGGGATCAACATCCCCTAAACTGACCTACTTCTGGTCTCCCAGAGTCCCAGCATTCTCACGGCTCTTCAATGGCTTTTTCACACAGCCTCAGCTGGGCAATGCCTTCACGAGCACCGTCTTGGAGGGGAAGGGTTTCGTGTAGTAGTTCCTGCAGAGCGGACGCTTACCTCCTCAGTGTAAACAAACACAAGCTTTCGCTCAGCGTCCGTCTGTGTAGCAATGACTGTTCAGTAGCCTCTTGCTGTGGCTCAGATGCTTTCTGAACTCCACACAGCCTCCCTGGGCACGACCCCCAGCCAATCAGGACCTCCCGATCAACTCTGCACTGAGTGAGCCTACCTGCTCAATTAGTTCCTTAGCAACTCCTGTTGCGCATCCCAGCTACTTCCATAAAGGCACACATGCACTCCAAAACCAGTGACAGTGTCTCCTTTGGACGACAGTCTTTAAATAATACATTTAGGGAAGGAAGAGTTCAAATTGGCAGGTATTGCTTCACCCCACCGTGCTACAGCGCCCCCTGAGCCTCAGCAGGGTGGCCTTTGTCCTCCAGGGAGCAGTAGCTCGCCGACATCTGCTGTGGAGCTCCTGAGTGTAAAGAGGTGACCGGCTTGGGACTGGAGGACATTTACAGACCTTCAGTTCTGAGCTGTTGTGGGGAGTTGCTGCAGCGAAATAATTGGGCAATCTAAATTAGGGAGAAAAGAAATAAGAAGGTATTTTATTCTCATCAGATCACATTAAATACAAAAGAGAAAAAAGACTTCTAGCAGAATACTTTCTTTTTAATTCTACTTGTTATCTGCATGTCTCCCGCTGCTGCATGCTTCTCTGCACTGTAGATAAAACACCCTGTCAGTCAGCTCTATTGATAATAAAGGGAGAGAAAACAACAGTGTGGCTATCTCTTTCTATTTTTATGTTTTGATATCTTGATACAGTTGTTTGATTTGTATTTAAGAAAACTAGAAACTGTTTCTTTTCTTTCTGTATTTGAGTGCACCATTCATTATTTCAGCTCACTAGCAGCACATTTTAATTGAATCCTTCAGGGCAGAATATGTGAACTCGATTTTGCCTCAGCAATGGAGAAATAAAAAGGTTTTGCCTGAGTATGTAATATAGAGTATACTCTGATATAGATGTGATACAGCACTCTGAAATTTCATCAGATCAGAAGGCTTGTATCAGATGGAAATTACATTAAAATGATCTATACCGTTTAATAATTCCTATGTAACTATACTGTATTATAAAAGGGTGTTGTGAAAGCTGGCTTTCACCCACTAAAGTGCAGAGTGACCTGGAAGCCCATGTGTCAAAGCCACTCATGAGGAGCTGCTCTGACCACTCATGGGAGTGAATACCTGCTTGCATTGTACAGCACCCCATACAGTATTCTATATGGTCAGTCATGTATCAGATACGTGGTTTTCCAGATATATACAAAAATGTAAGCATGACATATAAACAGGTGGTTGTTCGGACAGACAGACAGCAGTCTTTCCTTTCAGAATCTGATATTTTCTATGGTTTTATGACAATTGGAATTCTCTAGATCTGTTAAAAAGTGTAAGTGTGACTGTGGCAAAGTGGTTAGTAGTGTGCAGGTGTAGAGGTGATGCAGTTTTCAAACAACGACAATAACACAGTGTTCACGGTCCAAACAGATCTTTTAACTGTTGTCACGGTTTGGCACCATCGAATAATAATGCTGGCAACTACACAGCAATGTGTAAGAGTGCACAGCTAAGCAAAACAGGGTTTCAGTCCCGAAATAATAATACTATAGTACAAGCATGGCTTTAAGCTTCTGTTTGGTATTTAATTAGTTATACATGTTAAACTCACAGAAAGTGGATTTGATATCACGTTAGTGTCTATTGCAGTACATCTGTATCTTGACTGTAGCTAACAAAATCATTTCCGAAATCTTACCTGTCCATTTCCCGTACCTTCTACTGCTGCAAGATTTTTTTTAAAAAAGGGAGGAAGCTTGTGCCCCTACAGCTACCAAATAAAACGTTTGCTTTCTGGTGAAGCTGCAAAGGAAGACTGTGGATAAATGATACTTTTCAGTGTTTTCAATGGTTTGATTCAGGTATGTGATTTTAATCGTAGCTCCTTCTTAGCCCCTGCTGTTGATGAACTCCATGCCGGGGTGGGTATAGTGGAGGCGGTCGTACATTTGTCACACTTTACACCTTTGCACTGGTAACATTATTTAGCATAAACTATTGGGACTATTAGATTGTGGGGATACATGGAGGTGTCTCTCAGTCTGTACATCCGTCTGTATGTCACACTTTACATATCTTGAGAAACGTATTCCTCACACTGTAAATCAGTCATTTTAATATACCATGATACTAACACCTCATTTGCTTACCTAGAGATATCTAGTTCTTATCCATCCACTAAGGGGTTGTACCAACAGACTGGAGCATTGCAAACGTAATACCGATCCACAAAAAGGGAGACAAAACCGAACCAGGTAATTACAGACCAATAAGCCTGACTTCTATTATATGTAAATTTCTGGAAACTGTAATAAGCTCCAAAATAGAGAATTACCTATATGGTAACAGTATCCTGGGAGACAGTCAGCATGGTTTAGGAAAGGGAGATCGTGTCTAATTAATCTGCTTGATTTTTTTGAGGATGCGACATTGGCAATGGATAATTGCAAAGCATATGACATGGTTTATTTAGATTTCCAGAAAGCTTTTGACAAAGTCCTGTATATCCTCTGCTCTTCCTAATCTATAGTAATGACTTAGATTCTGGTATAGTAAGCAAACTTGTTAAATTTGCAGACGACACAAAAATAGGGGGAGTGGCAAACACTGTTGCAGCAGCAAAGGTCATTCAAAATGATCTAGAAAGAATTCAGAACTGGGCAGACACATGGCAAATGCCATTTGATACAGAAAAGTGTAAGGTACAGCACACAGGCAATAAAAATGTCCCTTATAAATACCATATGGGAGATACTGAAATTGAAGAAGGAATCTATGAAAAAGATCTAGGAGTTTATATTGACTCAGAAATGTCTTCATCTAGACAATGTGGGGAAGCTATAAAAAAGGCCAACAAAATGCTTGGATATAAAGTGGAAAGTGTTGAATTTAATTCAAGGGAAGTAATGTGAAAACTTTACAATGTATTAGTAAGACCTCATCTAGAATATTGTGCTCAGTTCTGGTCATCTCGCTACAAAAAGGATATTGCTGCTCTAGAAAGAGTGCAAAGAAGAGCGACCAGAATTATTCCTGGTTTAAAAGGCATGTCGTGTGCAGACAGGCTCAAAGAATGACATACTTGATCTAGACATTTGTCTAGTTACAATATCTGGAGGTTTGTAAAGTATACATTTCTGAACTAAAGAAGGTTAAATCAAAGCCTTCCGCTTGTGTGGATATAACACTGTGCTATTTAAATACTTCTTGTGAGCTCATTCCCTCTGTTACGGAGGACTACAGGTTGTTATGGTGATTGCAGTTTTAAATACGTTTAACACTTGTTGTCATGGGGACAGCAATAACTGATTAAGATACCAGGTCGCAAACACTTTCATTTTTTTTTTTTAATAGACGTAACAATTCATCTAACTGCCATAGCCTTTTATTTCAATTTGTTATGTGGATTTTTTATGGAGGCGTTTGTAATGACTAATCATGCTACACAGACGGGAAAATTAACATTTAAAATTGTAGTACTGTATGTAGTTATGCCTATGTGGTAATAACACATTTTTAAGCTTAAATAGTTTCATCATTTTTCTCCTCCATGCAAATCCAGTCTCAAATGCATACTTTTGAAAGAAACACATGTTTTAGCAAATGCATTTTCATTTTAAAACTATGTGGTACCACGCTAGGTTAAAGAAATCTGTTTGCAAGCCATGCATTTAGTCTTGCACTTACCGACTTGTTTCAACAGCCTCTTTCCTGTCATTACCCAGCCAGTTGCTTCACCTGAGGCAAACATACTCAAATACATCTAAGTATTAATAAATCATGCGTTTGGTAATATCTTGTGCGCTATTTGTGAACATACTGTTTTGTAACACTTTTTTAATGTATTTTAAAACTGCTCAGATTTTTTTTTAAACTACATAGTAATATTCAAAACTGTCATTTCTATGTTAATGGATTGCAACCACCACTGCATTTCCATCCATTGAAAGTGCAGCTTCACAATCACTTCCCTTACACGTGACGTGCAATTAGTCGAGGACCAGTTTCTGAGGTTGACTACCGGTATTCGGTGCCAGCAACAGTTAGGATATATGGAATTATTTAATTAGCTATACTTTAAAATTAATTATTTCATTGGCTAGGACTACTTCAATCAGAGAAAGGCATTTAAAGTAATCTGAGATCCATGCTACAGCCAAGTAGCTCATTAAACTGTCTCTGCATTGAGATGGTAAGGACAACGTGTTGATGGCACTGCAGACCAATTAGCACTCCCGGTGAGTGAAATCAATATGCGTCTTGGAGAGCAGAAGGGCTAAGTCTGTTGTACAGCAGCAATGCATCAAGTGTTGCAGCCGACTAGGGAAAGAGAAAGGCTTTACTGAGACCTGCTTGAAATTCCAGCAGCGGCTGGGGAGAGAGACTTTAACAAGGCCTTGGGTTAGAGGCTTGGGTTACTTGGCAGAAAATAAAAACACTAAAGAACCGGGTATCTGTCATTGGAACTGGGTATTTTGATTCCAATTCCGGTTCCCAAACTATTTAGATGAACATGTCTGTATGTCAGTGTATGAGCAGAAGGGGGTGGGGGTGGGGTGGCATCTTACAGATTTCCAAAAATATTGAACCCAAACAATGAAGAAAAAATAATAAGTAAAATAAATATAGTTGGAGCACAGCCTCATCCTTCGGGGCAACAGTGTGGAGTGGTGGTTAGGGTTCTGGACTCTTGACCGGAAGGTCGTGGGTTCAGTCCCAGGTGGGGGACACTGCTGCTGTACCCTTGAGCAAGGTACTTTACATAGATTGTTCCAGTAAAAACCCAATTGTACAAATGGGTAATTGTATGTAAAATAATGTGTAAAAAAAATAATGTAATTGTATTTAAAAATAATGTGATATCTTGTAACAATTGTAAGTCACCCTGGATAAGGGCATCTGCTAAGAAATAAATAATAATAATCCTGGTGCCGCCTGCTAATAGGTTGATGGGAGCTTGCCAGTACTTGGCTTGTAAACTGAACAATGAATAAATGTGTTGTACTAGGAACTGCATTAATGATACTTTAGATTTCCTGCCAGAAATCCTCACAAGCTTTATATATATTAGGCTTGCCACAGTCACTTTAGCAATAACAATTTCATTTTCCTTTAATGAAAACTGATGCAAATAGTTTTTTTTTTTTGAGATAGAGGAGATACCTTGAGATGTTGGGTAGGTGTACTGTATTTCTGAGTTACATCACTTCATTTACATCCCTTCATCTGCCTGCAGTCCTTTAGAAAAAAGGCTGGAAAAACATACTGATTATAGAGCAGTAAGGCCATGCATCTCAGGCTGTCTGAGGTGTAAGTAAGTACTATGGCATTTCATTGAAAACCCTTGTTAGTTTTAAAAGCTAAATATGAGCGTTATGAGAGTGCTAATTAAAGAATTCTAAGGCATTTCTGGGTAGTTTCTGAAATAAACAAATAAGGTTATTCCAACGTTAGTTTATGCCAAGTAACAAAAAAGTGTGCAGCGTCTATAGTTTCATTTTTCTTTGTCACGTATTACTTTGATGTGAGTGAAATCCACTTAACCAGCTACCTCACTGTCGATTCACAGTATCACAAATCTAAAACATAACACTCCCTTTGCTAACAAAATGACTCCATACACCTTTTTCTCTTGCACACCTCTTTACTATATTCCTCTCAGATGTGCAGTTTTTAAAGTAACCTATGTTTTTGCGAATATGTATTTTCACTTTGAAACGTTTGTGGAACCACTACCTGGTTAAAGAAATCTCTTCACTTTCATATTGTCATGACTTAGAGAGTGAAATTGGCTCCCATCCATTTTGGGCCTTCTTTCCTGCCAGTAACTAACCTGCTGCTTTCCCCAATGACTGACAAGCTTTTCAGGCAGTAAGTTGACTCCAAAGTCTGAGATAAAATAGGAAGTGGAGCAGCAACATATACTCTATCCCAGAAGGCAAGTCATGAAAACTGAAACCATTCTATTACCTAGAGCAGATACCATGTTTTAAATATGAAAATAGATGCTGGCTATGTGTTTCTGTTGAAACCGCACATTTGAGACCTACATAGTGATTGGAAGTGCACAGCAGGTAAGATTTATGAAATTATTTTGTTAGCTACAGCCATGTTAATGTTGCATTTACATAGTCACTTACTGGGGTGGAAGCATGTTACTGGATGGATGCAAAGCATGTCAATAGAGGAAGCAGCTGCTTAAAGAACACATTGAAATATTGCAAAGAAGTCATTATGGAATGCATTGTTGTTCCATGATTATTAATGCTTTGTGAGCTTTTTTCTTTCTTCTTTGTATCCTCTCTTCTGCTCAAATGCAGAATGCTGTTAAGTCTAATCACTAGAATTGCAAAAAAAAGTACAATTGTAAATGCCATAACCTGTACAGGCTGTTTCAGTCCAGAATTATCCATAGGATCTTCTTTATGAGGCGCAAAGTGTAAAAAACTTTTAAGAATGCGTTTGTTACATTAACATTTATGTATTTAGCTAAACCTGGACTTTTTGTGGTAAATCTAGGAAAAAAATATGCGATTTCCATTAAACCTGGGAAAAAAACACCTGTCCCTCCTAACAACTATAACTGCCTCCCAGTCCTCCTAACAACTGTCACACTCTAACATCCCTCCTAACAACTAATACACTGCCTCCCAGTGGGGAACAACTGGGGCGCACTGCCGAACAGGCGCGGGACAGGGGTCCTTGCCTCACAGTCCCTCCTAACAACTGTCACACTGCCTAAGTCCCTCCTAAAAGGGGATGGCATACCTCCTAACAACTAGTTTGCCTGCCAGTCCCACCTGCAACGAGGCCAACTGCCTCCCAGTCCCGCCTAACAACTAGATCACATGCCTCCCAGTCCCTCCTAACAACTAGATCACACTGCCTCCCAGTCCCTCCTAACAACTAGATCACACTGCCTCCCAGTCCCTCCTAACAACTAGATCACACTGCCTCCCAGTCCCTCCTAACAACTAGATCACACTGCCTCCCAGTCCCTCCTAACAACTAGGCTACACTGCCTCCCAGTCCCTCCTAAAAAGTAAGCTACACACCTCCTCATCCTAACCACTCAGCAAACCTCCTGGTTTTTACTGTTCTTAATATTTTGCCTCCTTGTATCTTTGATCTAGGACTGTTCATCTAGAGCAGTCCAATGCAAACAAAATATTTTTTTAATCTGACAGCTGAGGCGTCCAAAAGGGAAACAACTTCATGAAGTCGTTCTAAGTTTGCTTTGGTATAATAAACAAGCGAACAAACAAACAAGCGCAGTGTTGGCTGTGATTCATCACACAGGCAGCTTTTGATCAACATGCTGTCTGCCAATTAAACCGAGAAGCCAGACATTGGCAACCGTCCTCGTCTTAAAAGTGCTTTTCGAGAAATGCTTTTACATAAAAAAAAGGTTTACTAAGTTATTGAGCTGTTAAAAACCTGCTGGGTCTCTTCTAAAACATTACAAACACCATAAATCATTGTAATTATCTATTTGAGATTTTAATCTTCAGAAGACGAATTCACTTCTGCACCAAATAGAAAGGATTGCCTGTGCAGCCGACGGCTGAGATCTTTTAGTTATCCTGTTGATTTTCTGGTAGTCTTGTTGTGGAAATTGAACTAAATCCAACCAGGTACTAACGGAATTAACAATGCAAGAGATTAGCTCTTGTTAGCATGAAAATGGCAAGAAATTAGCATTTGAAGTGTCTACTTGTGTTCAGAGCCGTACCGATCCTTGATGGCGCTCTGTGCGAGATATAAATCCAGCGCCCCCCACCACCGGAACTTGCAGTCAGCGAATAAAAAAAAATATCTAAAAAAAGGGTTCAAAAACTTTGTAAATGTCCAATGGAATGCACCAATAGAAATGAAACATAGAGCATACAAATGTACTTTTCTTGTCTTCAGTGATGCAAATAGTTCAGAGAGTTAGCCAATGCAAATTCAGTGAATATAGTGGCTAGATTGGACAAGCGTGCTTGGCCCATGGAGGTTCGAGGGATCATTTTTAATTAATTTCAGCTTACTGAAACTACGTTGGATTGTAGGAAACTTGCAAATAAATTACCTACCTGCTTGAAAAATCTTACTGTTAGTTGGATGGGAAAATGTTTATTTGCATGTAAAGAATTATATTATGTGAAGATTGGAACTAAGTTTTAGGTTACCAATAATCAGTATAATAATTAGAATTAATGGTAGAAGATGCTGAGATGGCCCAGTCCAGAATAAAGAAAAGGAGACTCCCACTCTCTAAACTAGGTGGACTATCCTTGCCTGCTCTTGAGAAATATTATTTGGCTGCAAGGCTATATTCGGTGCAATACTGGATTTTCAATAATGTTAATGCCGGATGTTCCCATACTAAACCATTTGGAAATTTGGCTGCAAGGCTATATTCGGTGCAATACTGAATTTTCAATAATGTTAATGCCGGATGTTCCCATACTAAACCATTTGGAAAACAATCTGACTATTCACTCCTAACTCGTCCCCCAAAAAATGTTTAAGCATTTCAAATAAAAAAAAATACTACTTTACATACACTACATGTCTGGTATGATGTTTAAAAATGTTTAGGATTAGACAATGATTATTTAAAACTGGAGGATATTCCGTCCACAAAATAGAAAAAGCTTGGTGTCAACACTGCAGGACATCTCTCAAAATGACACAGCACAGTACCTTTGACAGCACAGTGAGTCACTGTACAATATAGCAAAGGAACTCTTTCAATTCTTTCAAATAAGACAAGTCCTCAAAATGACCACAATATAGTCTGCACACTAATAGCATACGTCAAATTGAATAAATATGATTGCTGCATCCTGAGCCGTAAAAAAAAGACCATGAAACTGCAGGGCGCAAATAAAAACGAAAGCATAAAAAACAGACAATACTAGCCTAACACTTGTGCTCTTTTTACATACACTATAGTATCCCAAAGCTCTTTTACAATAAAACATATGAAGACCATACAGACATCACAGAATTAAGAAACAAACAATAAAATGCATACAATTAAAAAAGAAAGAAAAAATACATTAAAATGAAACAAAATAGCAGGTCACAAATAAAAAATGAACACAACAACATGTGTGCAATAAAATAAAGAACAGAAGGCTTTATAGCCTAGTAAAAACAGGCGTGTGGTTTATTTGTAAACACTGATATGATATTAAACAACTTTCACTTTGTATTATAAGCTTTCACAATTGTTTTCAGCAAATCGATTGATCTTGCTAGGAACGCAGGATTGATGAGGGAGGCAGGGTCTGTTGGGTGCTGTTTTTCATCAAGTTGTGGGATAGTGTTTAGTTTGTCAGTTTTGGAAGGAAAAAAACAAGGTCAGCTGTTGTACTAATTTTTATTTACCAGTAGTTTATTTTAGAAAAGTCATAACTGAGTCAACACATGTTATGTGATATCATTCTTTTAAAAAAACAGTTGCCATGTGAATTTCAGTAGGCTACTGTTTAGCCAGACAGCACACAGACACAGTACAAGAAAAAAATGCGTTGGGAACATTAAACATTAAAAGTATTGGTGAGAAATAAAATAAGCTACTATTGAAAATAAATAACAATGAAGATGGAGTGTGAAAAATGGCGTTTCACAACCCGAGTCTGGCACTGGTTCTAATTCTTTTTTTCTGGTATGTGGTCGCATTTTTCAAACAATAGTGCAAAACAACTACTTGTCGATACGCCGCAGCTGTGTTGCTCAGACAACAACATTTCATATTAACTTAAGATCTTGTTTGATATGCGGCTGCTGGAAAATCGCATGAGTGGTCAGTTTTTCAGAATGATGATGAAAAGTTTAGCCTGTTATCAGCAAAAAAATGTCGGGTCGGTGGGGTAAGCAGAACCACACCGATTTTTTTGTTTGGCCTTATTATTCATCAGCCAATCGGCGCCCCCCTCAAGTCACCTGCTGAATTGTGGGGGGCGCTGATTGGCTGATGAATAATAAAAGCTTTCATTTCTTCGTCATGTTATTTTTGTTTTGAATTGTTATTGCACAAATTTGTTTTACTTATTATTCGTCAGCCAATCGGCACCCCCCTCAGGTCAGCGCCCTGTGCGGCAGCACTGCTCGTACCCCCCTTGGTACGGCCCTGCTCATGTTATGGGAACAAAAGCTATAGACAGTCTAGTTTGGATAAAAAAGGTTGTGTTTTTTTTTGTTCACTAGATGGCGCTCTTACGTCTATAACAACACTTTGGCTGATCTAGCTTTACATTATGTCTATGGCAGGCAAATAGAACAGAAGGGCAGCTCCTGAATTCAAAGCAATCAAAAGGTTTTGAGCAATTTGAGTACTTGCAAAAAGAACTTCTCAACGTGACGGCAAATGTCATAAAAAGGTACATTTATAGTGCTGTCTCCTGATGATATAAATGAAAGTATTACAGAACACCAAGAAGCGCATCATGTTACCTTAGCTGTGTCCCATGGTTTACTTATCGCTGCATTATATTTTTAAACATATTGCCAACTCTTTTGAAAATTGTAATCACACAGCATGGGTCATAAATCAACCGGGAAATACATTTTTCAACATTAACAGAAGTATTCGTCAGAGAAAAAAATCTCTTCTAAGGATTGCAGTGTATCCAGATCATGCTCCCTCCTGCAACAATGCTAGTTTTCTGTTCCCACAATGCGGCACCGATTTCAATCAGCATAGGTGTAGAAGGGAGTGTGAACTGGATACATCACAGCGTGTTTAAGAAAAACTCTTTCTCCTGTCGAACGTCCCAGAGTAAAAGTTGAAAAAAAGGAATTCCCGAGTTTATTTGTGTGAATAAAAAAAAAATTAACACAATCAGGGATATATTTTTTTTTAAATTGCTGTGATATGGACAACTCTGGATACAGCAAAGATAAAGTGATGTGTTTCTTGTAAACACTGCAGGGGGTTCTGGAACACACCGAAAAGCTTAGAGATTAGTATTAGATTATGGTAATAAGACTTTTATTTTACTCCTTTTGAGATTAAAAAAGACTTGCAAGAATTAGACAAGATCTAAAAGATGGGTTCTTCAATCCCTTAAACTCTTGACCGGAGGGTCGTGGTTTCAATCCCAGCTGGGGGACACTACTGCTGTACCCTTGAGCAAGGTACTTTACCTAGATTGCTCCAGTAAAAACTCAACTGTATAAATGGGTAATTGTATGTAAAAATAATGTGATATCTTGTAAAAATTGTAAGTTGCCCTGGATAAGGGAGTCTGCTAAGAAATAAATAATTAATAATTAGAGATTGCTTTTCATGAGGGAACGTATATCCCCAAGCAGATGTATGTCATGTAACTTTTACAGAAAGCAATGAGAAGGAAGGTGGTCAATCATTGCCTGAGGATTTCGCAGGAATAACAGTATCAAGTTTTTTTTTGCCATCTGTGCATAGTGAGGACCATTGCAGGCTGGCTGTAAATGAGTAACATGATGCCTGAGGCAGTACTGACATGGGTTAAGTGCTAAGACATCATCAATTTTTTTGGTAAAAAAAAAACCTAAAAAAAATACTCACCCAGTTGTTCATTTTTTCGTTGGTACATTAGTTTGGGGTGCCTACATTCCTGTATTTTACAGTGTTTGCAATCATTCCAAATGGTTCTGATGCAAGAATATTACGTTATTACCATTTTCTCTAAATGTGCCTTTAAATGTAGCCAATGTGGGCTTTGCGCTTGTCTGGAGAATCCCAAGTGGTTTTTACTGGCTCCACCTGTTCCCCCTGTCTATATGTACAGTATGGAGGCTGTGTGGTCCAGTGGTTAAAGAAAAGGGCTAGTAACCGGGAGGTCCTCGGTTCAAATCCCACCTCAGCCACTGACTCATTGTGTGACCCTGAGCAAGTCACTTAACCTCCTTGTGCTCCGTCTTTCGGGTGAGACGTAATTGTAAGTGACTCTGCAGCTGATGCATAGTTCACACACCCTAGTCTCTGTAAGTCGCCTTGGGTAAAGGCGTCTGCTAAATAAACAAATAATAATAATAATAATACAGTATGCAGAGTGGGTGGGGCTGGCAGAAGTCACATGATTTGAATGGAATGAGAAAGGCTCTTCAGTCCCGGCACTTTTGGGGCTTCTTTCATGTCAGCAGCCAACCAGATGCTCCGCTGTTGACTGACATGATTTGCAACCAGTGACTTTGACCCCCAAAGACACTGCTGAGCTGAAATTACCCAGGAAATGAGAGTAACAGATTTCCTGGAAGGCAAGGCACCTGATACCTTTCTTTTCCCTAGTGAGGTTCCATCATGTTTTAAAATGAACAGACATGTTTCCTAAAACACATGCTACTGAAAGTGAGTCTCAAGCTGCAAGCACATGACATGAAAAGTCGTAATACGGGTGTATTTTTATAATGGAATAGCTTACTTGCAAGATATTTTAATGAACAGTCTCTCTCACAGGTGCTGTGGTCCCCAAGTATGATCCACGTACTACCAATGAGGAATGACTGGGTGTGACATTCTCTCTTCATCTTACTCTCATAAATAAGTTTCTTCTAAGACTGCTGAGGACAACCCTACATTGAATACTGTACCAGTCCTGGCAGTCAGCAAATGCTCTCTGTTATGTTATGTGGATGTTAGTAAATGCATCATATTCAGGGAGCCACTGGACTTGTGATATATTTTTAAAGAGGAGGCAATGATCTATTGGGGGATACCGAGTAAGTAACGAGTGAGGAAAACCTGGGCAATACAGTCTGCACCGCTAGTCTTGCTGTAAATCATTTGTTGATTTATGAGAGTTGACTGTGTGTATGTGTGTGTGTGTGTGTGTGTGTGTGTGTGTATATATATATATATATATATATATAATCTAAACCCACAGTCCATTGTATAAGAGATAATTATTACATAACAGAAATGCTATGTATATACAGTAATACAGTAATTAAAATACATTCTATAAAAGCCAATTTAGTAATCCAGCAAAACCAGCAAAACAATACATACCGATTACATATTTAATATTATAACATGTCTGGTTGAGCCCCTCCAGCTGTAATATGCAGAGCATTAATTGGTTGGTCAACTAACTTTTGTAGTGTCAAAGAAGTCTGTCTGCAACAGATGCCTTACACACTCCATATTAGAATCGGTCAGTGACCTCCTGTCTGTATGTGTGTGTGTGTGTGTATTTATACTGTGTGATTCCATCTCATTCCTGCCCCAGAGAAGCTAAATGATGTTACGTAACAGATGGGGCTTGCTGACATTACCCATTGACCACACCTGCAGTAGGAAATGTGATACCCTTCCCCTCCCCTTCACCCTCCAGGGGCTTGAAACAGAGAAGCAGCCCCATTTATCACAGAACTTTACCTCATCCTTCTCTGGGGACGGCCAGGCTCATCATCCCAGGGTTTAGCAGAGTTCTCAGCCACACAAAGCATAAAGAGACCCTGCCTCTTGGAGAAAGACAAATTGCAAGGCTGTTACTGTCCTATCCACGGCACTAATATCCCAAGGAGGATGGTCTTGTGTGGTTCAGTAGTTAGAACACTTGCAGCTTACAGAACAGTGTGCTGGAGGCAAGAGCTTGGAGAGACAGTGTGGTTTATTGGAGAGAGTAGAACACTGCAGCTGACAGAACAGTGTGCTGGAGGCAAAAACTGAGAGATGGTGTGGTTCATTGGAGAGAGCTTGGAGTTGTGTGTAAGGCAAGCAAAGAGCTGTGGATGCTGGCTTTGTGGTTATAGGGCTGAGCACTGGGAGGCAGTGTAGACTGATGGTTACAACAGAGGAGAGGAAGAGGAGGAGATTGATGGCTAGAGCTAAACACTGATGTGGCGTGGCTAGGTTGTTTTAGTTGAGGGCTGTTGGGCAGAGTGGTCTAGTGCTTACAGTTGACTCAGAGGCAGTATGGTTAAGTGATTAGAGCTGAGGGACTGTGAGAGGGGCAGTGTGGTCTAGTGGTTAAAGCTGGGAGAGGGTGTGATTTAGTGGTTTGAGTTGAGGAACTGGGAAGCAGTGCAGCCTGGTGGCCAACAGTTTAGTGTAACCAATGCTTTTTAAATCTGTGAGATTAAATGACATGGCTATGCTAGGCACCATATCTTGTTCCTCCACCACCAGAACTTTGTCCTTCTACCTCCAGGATATATTCATCTTGGCATGTATGTCCAGTGGTTGCATGACATTAGTACCCATTGTTTCATTTATTTTTTTTATTTTCAATAGCAGACCAGTGTGTTGGCATGGTAAAACGTGTATGTGTGTGTGTGTGTGTGTGTGTGTGTGTGTGTGTGTGTGTGTGTAGTGGGGGGTTGTTTGCACATTGACTTTGAAGGAGATGACAGTCATGAACTATTCCAAAAGTTATTTTATATTTAGCGTTTTAAAGCATGGGTGATACCAATAGTATTATTGAGGAACTTCAATTAAGTATTTCTCAATGTCTTCCCAATGCCTTCTTGAAATTGAGAAAGACCTCTAGTTGAAATGTTTGCCATTTAACTTCTTAAGTTTCTTTTAGTATTTCTAAGCTTATTAGTTAACCACCTGTGTTCTCTCAAGTCTTAAATACTCTTGGTTTCTAACCAGAACTTGTTTTCTGTTTCTTATTTACAGTTGCAAGCCAGGTGCTACCCACCAGCTCTGAGTCCCTTTTGGGTTCCACCACCTCCACCACCACTTATGGCCAACCTTCTGTGTACCTGCCAGCCAGCTTCAAGCTCTCCAATGCTCAACAAGCCTTCTTCCTTCAGGAAACCAAACAGCAGTCCCACAGTAACCAGAGTGGACATCCCCTACAGCGCACTGAATGCTTTGTGGTTTTCCAGACCAAAGAGCTTCCCGCTGTCAATGTCTCCTTTGGTCCTTACAACCAAGACCAAACCCTACCCAAGGACCTCCTTCAGCCCTCAAGCCCGCTGGATATCCCTGGTCGTCTGACTGTCAACTGGAAGGTCCGCGCCTTCATCGTGCAGCTTAGAGTGTTTTCCAGCACCCCTCTGGTCCAGGTTTTCTTCTACATTGCAGGCCGAGACTGGGATGACTTTGAGGTGGTGGAGAAACTACCTTGCGTCCGTCTGCATGCTTTCAGGGATGTCCGGGAAATCAAGACCTCTTGTAGGCTAACAGGCAGTCTGGCCCAGTGTCTAGCCCAGCTGGAACTCCCTCCAAACTGGTTCAACACCAATGTGGCCCCTCTGGGTCGTAGGAAAGGCACGGAGGGCTTGGAGATGAGTGGAGAGACTCTTCAGGCAGAACTCTACTACACCGTCCACGAGCCTGATGGCAATGGCGAATGTGGAGAGAACTCACCCAGACGAGGAGGGAGCGCCAGGGGGGAACTTCCGACACAGCATCCATTGCTACGCATCGGAAGTATAAGCCTATACCAGCCCAATCAGGAGCAGATGATGGTGGAGAAGCAGCTGGACAATAACATCTTTGTGAGGCTGCCCGAGAAGCCTCTAAAGCCGGGGGAGATCCTCAGCATTTACCTGTTCCTGGTACCTAACTCTACCGTGGAGGAGTTCACGCTCAAGTAAGTGACCTCAGTTTACTGCCTCATTAGAAATGATGAAACCTCTACCTGCCTTTTTTGATTGGGTCACAGATAATAGCCTTAGAAATGTACGATGACAAAGCTGTATGTTTTTTATGCATCTACAATCTACAGCACATTTTCAAAAGCTTTACTATACTTTGCTAGAGTTTTAGGGTGGCCAATATACATTTTTTTCCCTCCAGGGTTATACAATACAGTATCTCTCTCTCTCTCTCTCTCTCTCTCTCTCTCTCTCTCTCTCTCTCTCTCTCTCTCTCTCTCATACAAATTAGTAACTTCAATATACGTTTTCCTAGTTTTTACTTCCCCTTTTTATGATGTTCTGTGTGGTTACTGCAATCACTCAAATGTTGTGTTTCTTTATTTTTTATGAAGTCCATGTTCAAAGTTAGTTCAGTCATTGCTATTCAGTTCTAGTTGCCTGCCAGACATGTGTAACACAGGCTAGAGCAGCCGTCTTTATGTTAGCACTCACCACCTGTTCTGTATTACCAGATATACAAAAGGAAACTTGATCCGAAACTGGTGTCTATGACTGGCAACTAGAACTGAAGAACAGCTTCTAACGGCTTCTAACAGACATAAATTTCTTGGCTATTACAATGACCTACCGGAAGCGGCTGTGTGGTCCAGTGGTTTACAAAAAGGGCTTGTAACCAGGAGGTCCCCGGTTCAAATCTCACCTCAGCCACTGACTCATTGTGCGACCCTGAGCAAGTCACTTAACCTCCTTGTGCTCCGTCTTTCGGGTGAGACGTAATTGTAAGTGACTCTGCAGCTGATGCACAGTTCACACACCCTAGTCTCTGTAAGTCTACTTGGATAAAGTCGTCTGCTAAATAAACAAATAATAATAATAATGAAGCCTTCCTTAATATCTGGACAGATCAATAACTGATGAGTTTACACAGTTTAGGTATATCATCTAAACGGTGAGAATCATTTTAGTTCAAATTACTTTTAGTTAGTTTTCTATGTTATTTATCTTTCCTAGTCACAATGCAATGCAGAAGTTCCCAATGCATGTCACATATGATTTTATTTGAGAGGAATATGACAATTATTCCAAATTGTTTAACTTTCAAACCCAGTACTTCTCTCGCACATCTCCTCACTCTCGCGTGATTTTCAGACTCACACACGCAGCAGTTTTAATCTGTTATCACTTAAACCGGGCAAGTGGCAATACTGCAGCAGTGATCTTAATGTTCAGCTTTCATATGTTGTTGTGTACTCATTTAATCAAAACAAGTAGTGTAAGAAGACATTTTTCAAGTCAAGTGAGCTTATTTGTGAATAAAAAATGATAACAGAGTCCACAGTTGCAGTCCACAGTGTGATTAAAGACACTCACTCAGTATCTTTTTAGAGCGGACGCAAGAACTGTGTTGAGAATTTTAAGAAAATGATTTTTAACTTTCATAAGTTGAATAAGTTTCTGGCAAGCCCCGGCACAAATTAAGCACTGGATTTACCTGATTTTCACTGGACTTGGAGGGCTCTGAAGGGGTTTCCTTATCAGCTACACACTAGAGAATTGTGGAGATGTGTTGCTGTTTGAATTGTGGAGATGTGTTGCTGTTTGAATTGTGGAGATGTGTTGCTGTTTGAATTGTGGAGATGTGTTGCTGTTTGAACTGTGGAGATGTGTTGCTGTTTGAATTGTGGAGATGTGTTGCTGTTTGAATTGTGGAGATGTCTTGCAGTTTGAATTGTGGAGATGTGTTGCTGTTTGAATTGTGGAGATGTGTTGCTGTTTGAATTGTGGAGATGTGTTGCTGTTTGAAGTGTAGATATGTGTTGCAGTTTGAAGTGTGGAGCTGTGTTGCTGTTTGAATTGTGGAGATGTGTTGCTGTTTGACAGTTTGACAGATCGCGCTGTTGCTGTATTAATGAGCTCTTGTTTCCCATATCACATGGGAAATATCAACTAGATGAGCCCACTGAAGTAATTGCTCACCAGTTAATATAAGAACATCCAGTCTGTATTGTTTTAAAATTAAAGCTCATATGTCTTTCAATGTACAACAGCAGCTGATGGAGCTGAGCAACATTGCTCTGCAAATTGGTCTCTAAACCTTGAGGTCCGATCTTCAGTAGCTAACTCGGTATTGTATTAAACTGTATTTTCCAGCAAATCCCAACACTTTGACGTGACTTTCTAAGTTCTGCGATTCTGTGATCTGGAAAAAAGGTACATAAAAGTGAGACAATTTTTAATTCTCTTTGAAACCCGACAATGAAAATTCTCAAAGCTGCCTAATTTACTGTGATACAAGTTCACTCAAAACGCCCTCAGCGTGCCCTCGCTTTCAGGTGAAGACATCTTTCGACTGCTGGCAGTTATTTGTCTGTGATCCACATATAGTTTCCTGTTACAGTCACGTATTGCCAGATCATTAAACTAAACTGCATCAATTCACCTTTACCTCTGGGTGGATAACCATAAGAATCCATTCCAACTGCAGATCTACAGGACGGTCAACCGCTTCTCATCCCAGGGTGCAAAATAACCGACTGCACCACCGGCAACTGCCGCCGTGCCCAAGCCACAATGCCTCTCAAATTTAAAAAGTTGCCTATATGCCCGCCCCTCATTGCCGTCGGTGTCCGTCAACACCAGCACATCAGATCTACAACCCGTTCACAAACTTGCTCAGCGTCAGCTGGCCCGTTTTGTCAAAATTCAATTGAATTCTGTCTAATCTCGTATTGCGAGAAATGTGTTATTGTTGTCATTCTTTTTACTGTGCACCTCCCAGCACTAAGCCACGAGAAAGACGTACTGTATCATTGGTTAAAGAAGGGCAAACAGAGGGAGGGATGCTGTTAGACTGAGCTCAATATGACCGCGCTTCCAGGAATTTTCAATCACACGTGTTCACTGGCAGTGTCACTGTGTGATTCTTACGTCTGTGAGCTCTATGCTAACTCAAAAACGTTTAAAAAGAAAGAAGGAAAAAGAGCTGTCTAAAGCAGCAACAAAGTGTTCTAGGATTTGCTAAATGTTCAGGTAAGAAATGAGTGCACAACAATTCGCCCCCGAAATTTGTTTTCGATGTTTCGCTGTCCGCTATTTCACGTACACGTGAATATATACTTCAAATAATGTAGACCTATATTTAAATTTCTTTTTTTTTTTTTTAATTCACAGCTTAGTAAAAAAAAAAAAAACACACACACACATATAACATATGCCACATCACACATAATCACACATTCTATGATCATATATGGTATAAGGAGATCTGATTCTATGCTTAAAATTGCAGTACGCAATCAGACTCCTTCCATGTCTTCAGTGTATATACTGTACATTGCTAATTTATATAGACATTTCAATGTCCGTTGCTGTTTTGTAATTCAGTGTTATACCCCCAAAGCATCAACAGTAAAAATGAACACACAAATAGGTAGCTGTTCAGCTGTTCATCACTGTGATGCGGAGCAAGTTTTTTTTCTTTTCAAAGCCGCGTGGTTTGTACAGGTTGTACAAGTTACAGTGGTTCGCAGCCTACAGTTTCGCAGACACACTGCAGACTGAACAACTCATTTGACCACTATTGTTATTACACTCCAGCCATGAGTAAATCGTCAGCCAGTTTGCATGAAAATCTATCTTTAATTTTCCCTTCACTGGCATGGCTTATTTGTGCTGTTGTATCACTAAGGCTGTATTTTTTCATAGTGAGCATGGATTTCACAACTTCCATGACTCAGAACCAGAACCATAATAATATCCAATTCTTCCTGAAAATCTCAATTTTGAAAGAATACTATTTTTAGCATTTAAAAATGCACTGATTCGTTCGCTTCACCAGCGGACAGCATGTTATATGAAATCCAGTTGAACCTGCTTACCCTAAATTATGAAACACATGGCATAGAGGGTTTTTAAAAAGCTTTAATTACAGGACACAGACAAGCGCTATATTTAGCTCTTGTTAACAGGGTGACAGACTTTAGTAAAAATACCCTGAATATTTTTTTTTTTTTGCCAAATTACCCTTTTGTATTTTTTCATTATGAAAGTTTGTTTTTAAATTGGATATTTTTTACCATTTTATTTTTACAATGGAAAAGTGACCTATATTTTATTTCTGCAACAATTACTGTGTGACTCACCAGGAAAACATTGATTTTTGTTTGAATTAACATTTCATCAACATAATAGGCTCACTGTATCTATTTTTTGTTGTTTTATGAATGAGTATGAAATTGCCTTGGTGCCCTTGGATTGGATTTATATTTTGCCTTTTTGCCCCCAAGAACTGCCTTGGTGCTCCTGAATCTGCACACCCAACGAAGGCAACATTGCATTGGCCTTCATGACCTTAACGTCATGCCCTGTCATCCTTTGTATGATTTTAACTTCTTCCTATTATGTGTGTGATTTTAACCTCTTCCTATCCTGTGTATGATTTTGACCTCTTCCAATCCTGTGTATGATTTTGACCTCTTCCTATCCTGTGAATGATTTTAACCTCTTCCTATCCTGTGTGTGATTTTAACCTCTTCCTATCCTGTGTGTGATTTTAACCTCTTCCTGTCCCGTGTGTGATTTTAACCTCTTCCAATCCTGTGTGTGATTTTAACCTCTTCCTATCCTGTGTGTGATTTTAACCTCTTCCTATCCTGTGTATGATTTTAACCTCTTCCTATCCTTTGCTGTACTACTGTAGAATGCACGACTAACATATTATTATTATCTATTATTTATTTCTTAGCAGACACTCTCATCCAGGGTGACTTACAATTGTTACAAGATATCACATTATTTTTTACATACAATTACATTATTTTTTACACATTATTTTTACAAACAATTACCCATTTATACAGTTGGGTTTTTACTTGAGCAATCTAGGTAAAGTACCTTGCTCAAGAGTACAGCAGCAGTGTCCCCCACCTGGGATTGAACCCACAACCCTCCGGTCAAGAGTCCAGAGCCCTAATCACTACTCTACACTGCTGAATTTTACTAGACTTAAAGTTTTCACCACTGGTTCATAATTTTTGAAAATTGCATAGGGCACTGTAATAAAACACAAAGGGCATGAAGAAAAAAAAATGTTGTCCACAATTTCTTATTATTTATTTCTTAAAAGGGTTTTGCTGTATTTAAAGTCCACAACCTATATAGGGCAGCAGTGTGGAGTAGTAGTTAGTGCTCTGAACTCTTGACCGGAGGGTTGTGGGTTCAATCCCAGGTGGGGGACACTGCTGTTGTACCCTTGAGCAAGGTACTTTACCTAGATTGCTCCAGTAAAAACTCAACTGTATAAATGGGTAATTGTATGTAAAAATAATCTGATATCTTGTAACAATTGTAAGTCACCCTGGATAAGGGCATCTGCTAAGAAATAAATAATAATAATAAAATCCTTTGGACTTTACATCAATTGAGAAAATGCATCACAGATATACCATCCTTAAAGTGCAGCTAACACAACAGTTCCAGACATTTTCCTGTCATGCACTTCCATTCATTATATGGGTATGTGGAAATTAAGTGGAGATAGTCTTAGGCAGGAGGGAAGAAGACAGAGTGGTGAGGGGATGAAATGGGTTACCTAACCATGTTTTTAATGCTGAAACACTTGTATCAAGACCCAACTTGACAAGAGATCAGTCAGCTACGAGGAACCGGACAAGCTTAGATTTCGTACAATTTCTTATGTTCTTAAAATGAACATGTGAGGGTGGAGCACCATTTGCTACATATCTGGAGAAATGTAACGTCAACATTTTAAAATTGAAGCACAGCAGATTGTACATACTGTAAGTAATTCAAAAACTGACAGCATCTTCTGCAGAGAGCTCCAAACTGGCCCATCTTGTTTCTTCCACACGTTCGCTGCAACGCTTAAGGCACTATGAACATATGGGTGACCATGTTGAGAAGGTCAAAAGAGTCTCATTTGGAAACTCATTTACATAATGTACTGTAACAGCCAAATTAAAGGAAACATAATGTGATACAGTATAACATGTTTTTCAAATTAGAACATAAAGATTTTGCCAAACTTGATTAATATACTGTTAGTCAACATTACAAAAAACAATGTTGGGTTTTAAAATGTCCCACCCAGTCATTCCTCAGTTATTGGATAATATTTGGGGTATCCGATTGATTTGACATTGCCTTGGTGTGTTCACCTGGTATACCCTGGGAACCTTGATTGCTCTAGAAGGCTGAACGAACGCTGTATTTAAACGTCGTTGTGGATCAAGTTCACCCAACAATGCTGCACTTGTACCCTGATGGCGATGATAACTTTTGATAATGCATCCATCCACCCCTTTTTAAGTTTCACAGTAAATATACACAGTCAGTTGCAATTTCCCGTTGGTTATATTATCAATTTCCAATAGATTACCATAGTTTGCTATGTTTTTTAAAAAAATATGTTTTACCATACCTCTCTGTGCTTTACAATATTTACCTATGTTTTTACCATACTTTCACTGTGTTTATTACACTTTGCTATGTTTTACTATGGAAAACTTGTATAAGGGCTATAGCAGAATTGTGCATGAATGGTTTGAGGAGCATGACAGACACTTTTTCCATGGCCACCACTATCCACGGATCTCAATCCAGTTGAGCATGATTGGCAGGATGTTAAATTCCTCATTCGTCATCTCGATCCTCTGCCTAGCCATGTCAATAGTGTGGTCAGGGCAAACGGCAGCCTAATAAAGTGTCCAGACAGTTTTCAAAGCCTTCACAGTCTTTAATTAACCCTTATATTTGGAAAAGTAAAAATAGCTGTTAGTTTGGCAAAACTGAAACTTAGTAATAACAAAAATAAAATAATTGGTATCTTAATCACTCCACAATTTGTAACATTAACTTGACATTTTCTCTTTTAAAATAAATAGTTACAAGTAAAATATACTCCTTTTGTGTCTTATACTGTAGTTTAATTTCCAAGTCATATGCAACATGGGTGGGTGACGGTGGTAGGAGTCCCTTGTTATTTTCAGGTATGATATTTTTAGTTTTTTATAATTCTGTTTATTCATTTTAAGGTTTTCACATGTATACAAATACAAAACACATGCATATACATGGATCTATGCAGCAAAAAAAATAAACCAAAATATATAAATCAGAACTGAGCTCTTCAAAGTGGAATAGGAAAGGACAACTGGAGAATCTGCATGAGATCCCAAATCCAGTGGACATACAGAGGAGGGGCAACTTGCTTCCAACAGTATCTTGGCATCTAGCTATTAAAGTTGTAGGTCAGAGTGTCAGACGGCATCCTAGACAGACCAGTTACTTTGGGTACAACTCCAAAGAGTTCAACATTTGGTGTGGGATCAATGGGTGTGTCTAACACTTGAGAAAAAGTTTCAGAAATGGAAGACCAGAAAGGTGTCAGCTCGGGACAAGACCAAAACATATGAAATAGAGAAGCAGGTGATTGTTTGCATCTGTCACAAGTAGGGTCCAATCCAGGGTAGATTCTGGCTAATTTAGTTTTAGAGAAGTGAAGACATTGTAAAATTTTTAATTGGATTAGCCCTTGACAAGCATAGAATGAAGAAGAATGCACTCTGGACAGAACAGATTACCAGATGCTGTCTGAGATCTCAGACCCAATATCCTGTTCCCATGAAGTGTTTAATATATTTAGTGAAGGACAACTTGGTGTTAAAATATGGTTGTAGATGGTTGACATAATACCTTTAGATGAAGGATTTAGTGCTAAAATAGAATCAATGGGGGACGTAATTATATTACATACAAAGTTACAAATTTGCAAGTATTGAAAGAAATGTGTTCGGGGCAATCCAAATTTTTGTAACAGCTGTTCAAATGAGGCAAAATTGTCATCAATATACAGTCAAACCTGCTCATGTGACCACCTTTATTTAGCGACCACCTGGTCTAAGTGACCACTTTAAATTCCTCCCAATGATATTTATGCTTTTATTTAACTGTATTAAGCGACCACCTCTCTAACACGACCAGCGACCACAATTCTCTTACCCAACAACTGACTCAAACCTTTACACAGGGCTATTGTTATATAGCCCTGCCGGCATGAGTGGTAGTATATCCTAAATTCAAAGGAATACAGTAACCATTTTATCTTTCTTTTATCCGTAATCAATAAAACAATAGCGCTCTATTGTAAAGGAAGAGAGAAAATGTGGAGAAACAGAAGGTCCTCACCCTAGATGACAGAATTAAAGTTATTAAACTTGTAAAGACAGTAAATGCCAGAAAAATTGCTGAAATATTCGACACTAGAAATATGCAGATACAGTATTTTGAAACAGAAAGAACCAGAGCCTGAAGTTTTAGGTTTTTATTTTTGTTCACATGACCGTGTTTTGAGCCGATTCAATATCTTAATTAAACTCGGAAAAAGCTGTTAATTACTAAACAAAGTCGCTTCTTTTTACCTTGATGTCCTGATTGACTTGCTTATTCTGTTTCACCTTCTTCATTATTCGAACACAAAAGCAAGCAATGACATTAATCACTCCCTCCAGATGCTACTTTAACTTGCATTTCGCACCTGCCTGGGAACTAGGTAGGTTTTGGATGAACTGGAGTGGATGGATGGCAGAAGCAGGGAGGTCGGCCAGGAGGGAGTTGCAATAGTCAAGGTGGGACAGTACCAGGGCCTGAACTGGAGTATAACCTGGTAGGCACAGGTCCGAACAGAGGGTAATAATTTGTGATCTATAAAAAAGTAGGAGCAATCTAAATTTGAATTTAGGGCACAGTTCAAATATCCCCCTAGAAGGAGAAAATGGGTTCTTCTATTATGGAAAAGAGAGAAAATCTTCTTTAGAAAGTCATTATCATCCCAGTTCGGTGTGTGCACATTAGCCAGGATCAATGGGGTGTTATAAAGTTTACCACTTACAATAATGTAACGACAGTTTGGGTCTGCAATAGTTTGGGATGGGACAAATGGAATGGATTTGTTGATCAGGATCGCAGCACCCCTGACCCTGCCATGAAAATTTGAATGGAACAGCTGCCCCACCCAGTCCCTGCAAATGTGGAAGTGGTCAGAGGTTTGTAAATGGGTCACCTGCAGGAACGCAATCCCCACTCCCAGCTGCCTGTTTATGCAGCCCGTTTCCTGCTTAACTGGGATAAAATCAGGGAATATGTAGATACGTGCTCCCTGGAACGGAAGAGTTCCCCGCTCCCAGGACAAGCAAAGGATCTTTTCTTTCACTTGGTAATGGTGCATTTTCAGAATAATTGGCCGAGGGCGAGCTCCCTCTGTATCCTGGGGCCAGCAGAGCGATGTGCGCGGTCAGTGACTGGAGGGAATCAAATTTATCCTGGCCGAGCACTTCCAGAAGAAGTCAGACAGGAACATATCTGGTCGGGAACACCCTTTGCCCTCCGGAATCCCAGTGACTCGAAAGTTCTGCCGGCATGAGTGGTTTCCAGGTCCTCTACCTTTGCCCAAAGCTTCTTGTTCACAGCAGACCGCTCCACGCTTGTGGATTCTAAGGATGTAACTCTGTTATCCACATCGATGAGAGAGGTCTCCACATTGACCACTCTTTTTACCAAGGACTCAACGGTGGTTTGCAATGCGGCGATCGCTCCTCTGGTCTCTGCAAAATCCTCCCGCAACTTTCCTATCGCCAACAGCTCAGACCGAGGAGGTGAGGCTGTGCCTGCAGGCCCAGCAGAAGGAATAGGGACGTCATTCCTGGTCTGTTAGTCTTCATAGCATGGCCGCCAACTGGAAGTCTCCTACAGGTGTATTATTTTAACCTATATCTATCATCTATGTGCAATAAGAAGGGCATTTATTTTGATATGCTGCAGTGAGTTAGACCCCTATGGTAAAACACTATGCCAGCCAGACAACCATTTACAGCTACCTGCTTTATATGAGTCTACGATGCATCATTAAAGCAGCTATGCTTATGACTATAATACTCACATCCTTAGACTTGGCAATCTTTACATTACCATTAGCGTTTACAACCCAACAAGGACTCTATCCATTCTAAACTGTGTGAGGTTCTATTCCTGGTTTGCTTGTGCTGTGAACTGGCAGACAGTGTTGCAGGCAACTTGAAATTCACTCACGACTACCCCCAAGATTTTTATAGCTGCCCTCACAACATCATTACTGTTCAGCAGCAACATTCGACCAGCAGCTCTTTTCTTCATGGTATTTATTCCTTTGGCACTAAATATGACATGTTTGTGAGATGATAAATTAGTTTAATAAACATTGAAATCAAGGGAACCAGTATCTTTTTTTATTAAAGTGCTATCAGTCAAAATAAAATAAATACATTATTTGAACTTCTTCAAATATGTATGTAGGACTCAATTCAGTATAATCCAATAATATAGTGTTCTTCTGTTGAGGGAACTGTAAAAAGATTTAGGAGTCTTCAAAATCTTAAAAGGAGTTGACAAAGTAACATATACTTTAAGTGCAGCACAGAAACCAGGACCAGGGAACACAATTGGAAATTAAGTGGAGATAGACTTAGGACAGAGGGCAGGAGACACTTCTTCACACAGAGTGGTGAGGGGATGGAATGGGTTACCGAGTCATGTCGTTGAGGCAGAATCACTGGGATTCTTTAAGTCCCGACTTGACAATGTTTTAAGATCAGCCTGCTTCTAGGACCTGGATAAGCATCGCTGGACTGAATGGCTTCCCCTCATCTGTACATTTTCTCTTATGTTCTTATGTAGTCTCAGGAAAATGTCAAGTATTTTATTAGGATATCCCTTATAAAACTTTGTCATAGTATAAGCATATCAAAGTGTACTTTATCTTGAAACACACCACATTACTTTCCCTTGCATCCTTCTTTGTTGTACGTATATCTGCAATATCTTTTTCAACATCTCCAGGACATCCCAACTGAAGACCCCCCATAGAAATGTGAAAATGTGTTCCTATGTTTGACAGAATCCATCAAAGAACCTACTTACAGCTAATCCAACCTGTGCTTAAGTCACGATTAGCACAAGCAGACAGGATGACAGGAACGACTAGCGTTATGGCATTGCTGCCCAATTTGACCAGGTTTTACCTTGTCTGATTAAGGATATGAGACCCCGTGTTTCTGGACGACGCAGGCTGTATTAGGGCAATATACAGTTGTAAGTCCGTTAGCAGTTAGTTGGTGAGATATGCATAAAAAATGTGGATACTATTTCATGTACAGCATCTGTTTCTGCTACAAATACATGTAGCACAGCTAGAACACAAACCTGTGCTCTCCTGGTTATACTGAAGAATATTTTTCCACCATTTAAATGTTAACTTCTGAAATAAGACATTAATTAGTCTAAAAGATGATCTTCCTAGTAAAGGTTAAAAGTAAAAAAAGAAAAAGAAATTGCTGTTTCTAGGTTACAAATAACCTGAAACTAGGTTTGACTGGAACAATCCCAGAACATTGTTGCCACAGGAACACGTTAACCAAACCATATAGAAGTTAAATCAATCCCTGTGAGATGTGTTAGACCTTGCTTTTATTTTCCAATCTTCCTGGTTCACTTGAAATGCATTTCAGTACATTTTTGAAAATTATAAACAGAATTGTGTGACTTTTTTTCACATAATAGATAATTTGCACTTATATATTACTCACTGACTCAAGGTATCGACAAAGAATCATCATTTAACGGATTGAAACAATGCTATCCAGTCCCAGAGCATTTGTTACTGGACAAACCGGCAGGCTGCTTTGTAGTTGAGAGGACAAGACGCTTAAAATAAACCAAATTAAATTAAGTTAAATACTGAAATTTCATCCATGATATCATTCGTGACATACACTTTCATAGCATATTTGCAGTGGCATCATTTGATAAATCAATGCTGTATAAAACAGCATGGAATCAGCTGTGTTTTGCATGGTCATGCAGCTTCTGTTAGCATTTTCAAAGTCATACTTGTAGTTTTGGCAACAATTTTTTGTCTAGCTCTCTCTCTTTGGGCAATTTGCTTTCTAGGAACGCAATGCACAATATGCTGGACCATTTACAAGCTGCCCTTGTTTTCCTGCATCTATGACAGTAAATGTCAATACATTCAATGTCAATTAAAGTGATTTGAGGTGGTTATATGATAAGGTTATATGGGGGCATGGAGAAGTTTGATTCAAATAGTCAAGTGTATTTGATTAGGTCACGTCAGCTTTTAATACACGCTTTCTGCTCGACATCAAACAGAGTCATTAGCAAGCTTTTTTATTGCTTCTTCATTGAAGAACTCCCTAGCCTGACCTCCTATTGTCCTTAACACTTTAGTACTTTTGTAACCAAAAGTTTAGTATATTGTGGCGGAGTGTCCCGCCCCTATTATTATTATTTGTATTTTTGTTTGCGGCGCAGAAAACAGCGCCGCGTCTTTTGTTATTGTTTTTTTATATTTATAATTTAAAAACCCCGTGAGGATGCATGACTGATCAGCTACTGATTATTTAACTAGCTGACGTCATGCATCCTTAAACTGCGTGCAGACTGTGGCCGAGGGGTAATAAGGTAATTAACAACTAGTTAACCCCTCGGCCAGAGTATAAGAACCAGCAGCTGTCCGGGTTGGGGGTGGAGTGTTGGATGCAGAGAGGAAGTACGGGGAGATAGAGAGGTACAAGAAAACAATAACAAAAGACGCGGCGCTGTTTTCTGCGCCGCAAACAAAAATACAAATAATAATAATAGGGGACACTCCACATATATGAAAAGGCTACAGGGTCAAAACTTGAGAGATACTACCACAAAAACAATACAGAATCAAAGAGTTTATATTTCTTTATTTTATTTTACTTTCCCTTAACTTTTTGTGATATTTGCAATCGTTGTGAGTAATTACTTTAGCAGATGCGACTGATTCATCATGTCCATGTGTACTTTTCTTCGACCTAATTTAAGAGCTATGTATTTCTGTGCTGAGTTGATTATGTCTTACGCAGGACTACAATCCCACAATTCACTGCAGAGATAAATCATTGCTATGGAAGCAAGCAAAGTGAAATCAAAAGGATTTTATATCAGAAGGTAAGATAAATAATCAAAGATAAAATGAGTTTTAGTTTGATCACGACAGGTTCTAATCACAGTCAGATTGTTATTGATTGGTACAGTACTTAATAATTGTGTAACAAGGGCAACCGAGACACGTTTTATTTCATTGAATTAATACCTAACAACTTAAAACTTCATAAAGGGAATTACTTTGAAAATACGAGTATCAGCACGGCCCGAACAAAGCGTATTGATAACGTGACTCAAGTAAACCATACACTTGCAGACTCCATTTCCCAAAATCTGTGAGGGGTCAAACTGATGAGAACACTGCTTGACATGGAAACAGCATGATATGAGTGAGGAAGAGAAATTAGAAGACAGAAGACTTAGAAGAGTAACAGCACAGAATTATGCCAAATATCATAAGGTAATAAACAATGATGTAAGTGTTATGGGAGTCCCTGAATGGCAGGTGAGTAGTGTAGGTACTAGTGTATTTGTTTACGACTGTAAGTCGCCCTGGATAAGGGTGTCTGCTAAGAAATAAATAATAATAATAATAATAGCCACACACTGTACACTGGGGCACGATGTGGTCACACTGCAGTGTTTTATACCGGAAGAGAAAGTGTCCTGGTGAAGTCTTTTTCAGTGTCTTCAAAATGAAAAGGTTTGTCATTGAATTGAAGTTTCTTTTATTATTTCTGCAGGGCACCACTGTCACTGTTTCTGCACGTTAGATAATTCTGTCACCTGCACATGGATCTTTCCAAGCCATTACTCTTACATTGGGTTTTGCAGATTAACTCAGGTTCAATACGTTCCGATGTGATGAGGTTAGTGCAGTCTAGGGGACAGGGAGAATTGAAAGGGAGTCTCAGTGGAATACAGCCACAAAGCTAGGCCTTAAACACTTGCTGCTTTTGGAACTTGTGCTGCCTGATTTAACAACTGGATTTTATTCTGCAGCATGCAAACAAGCCACACAGGTTAGTGCATTACAGTGGAAGCAATCGGACAGCTTGTAAGCTTCAAAACACACTTTTTTGTAAATAGACTTTTAATCATGAGTATGTCATCTTCGAAGAGAGGGCACAAATGGTTTATTTTATCATGCCACAGTGGTTTAACCAAGTCAGAAAAGTAAAGTTTATTTTTTTCCGGACGAAAGGAGGCTATTTGGCCCATCAATGTTCATCCGGTTCCTAGTAGCTGATATCAGTTAGCATCACAGTAAAGCTACAGTCCGGTATTCACATTCAATGTAACACTATAATAGATGAGTTTCCATGTTTGCACTCTTCTGTATGTACTTTAGCACCTTGTTGGCTGTCTGGTTTGTTTACATTCTGTAAAGGTAGTGTCATTCTTATTGAAGTTTACCGGGGTAAATTTGCACGGTTTATTTGCAGTTATGCTTTCCCCTATGCATTTCCTATAGTTTACCATGGTGTGCCATGTTTTTAAATGTGTTTTACCTTACAGTGCTTCTCTAGGCTTTACAATGCTTACCTATTTCACCTTAGCAGTGTCTTCTGGGTGAAGCATCTTACTGGCTGCAAAGCATGTCAGTCATTACAGGAAGCAGCTGGTTGGTTACTGACAGGAAAGAAGTCCCTGTCAGGTGCAATTTCACTCTCCAGGGGAAATGACCATGGAAGTATTTCTTTAACATAGTGTAGTTCCAGATATTTTAAAATGAAGGTACATCTTTGCTAAAATACAGATTTCTTTCTACACATTTGAGACCTATATAGTGAATGTGCATGGTCTGGAATGTGCATGGTTCTAAATGTATGCTTTTAACCTACACCACTATGAAGGGCCAAACCCCTTTAGACATTGTGACCTGTTTGTACCACAGCAGCATTCTCTGCAGTCCTGCGAATCTGGCTTTGCCCAGTACATACCTTTTGAATCTGTCTGGTAAGCTGGAAAATCAAATACAGTCATGGGCTGTATTAAAGCACTGAAGAGTGCCTCTGCAGTTATTGTTAGATCATTCAAATCATTCACTTTCTGCTAGTTTACAAAATGGTTTAAGCAGGATGGAAGCTTGCTTAGTGCATATGCCAGCATGCCTACTAATGCCAGAGTGACTGGTGCCAAGCAGAAATTGAGATTGGCGTTGGTTATGGGTAATTATGCAACCGGAAATGAGTATAAAGTCCAGATGGCTTAAGAGTCCACTGCAGACATGGTCTGTGCTCGCTGCACTAGATTATGTACTTGGAGCTGGTGTTTTGTAATCAAGCTAATTCCGGATTTTCAAATGTAGTCACAATTTCAGATGGCACATACTTTTCAGCATAATCTCCACTCAGATTTTCCCATCATACTTTTTTACAGTGATTGTAGCTGACTAAATAATTTCAGTTAAAGTGCTCTAGCAGGTAAGATCTATTAAATGATTCTGTTAGATACAGATACTTTAACACAACTTTAAAGCACCTTCAGCATCTACCATTGTCACCACAAGCTTTGCGTCTCAAGCCACTTGAGCATGTTTCAGATCATCTTTCTGGTCACTTGTTCTCATCTTGTTGGGTGCTGTGGTAGGCAATGTGGCGCAGCAGTTAATTGAGTTAAGCATACATTTTTAAATACACGCAGGGACTGCAATGAGTGTTTTACTTCAGATCACATTGATAACTTGTATAGACGTATGATTTGATCTGTTTTTTATTTGAACAGATTTCACAGTTCTATAACAGAAGCTTTTTTTAAAAAGCTATATTTCTTCACTGTAACAAAGTGTAAACGATTTTATCAATAATTTTATTTGGCTGTTACATACATTTGAATAGATTTGTGAAGTTGCCAACAGGCAACCTGCTTACTGTGCCAGCTTTGAGGTGGGGGCAGCCAGAGTTTAATCACAGTTTGAGGACAGACGGGGGGCTCAGTGCAGTCATATAAGCCTTTTCATCTAACATTTCTATCCAAGATACTGACTGTATATGGTGAGATTTTGATGAAACTGGGAAATGTCCATTCATGTGACTGTCAGATACCTAAACTTTTGCAGTTGTTTTTTTAATTACAATTTATTTATTTTTTTATAGTGCCCAATTTGTAGCACCCAAATTTATGTCCAGTTACATTCCCTCACCACAGCAATTCCCCACAACAGCTCAGGAGAACTGAAGGTCAGTGGATGTCCTCCAATCCACCTCTTTATACCTAGGAGCTTGAGAGCAGATATCCGTGAGCTATCGGCCTCTGGAAGACAAAGGCCAGCCCTGCAGGTGTCCACTTGAGCTCACCGGACATATGGCCAGTAAGGTCTGCTTTAGCACAGTAAAGAGAAACACACCCAGTTGATAGTAAAATGATGTTGAGTTTGAGCTTGAGTTTAGCTGCTCTGGCTAATGATCTTGCTTTTTCAATAAGACAGTGTCCAAAACCACCCACTCCCAGTGTAAGCTGCCTGAAGCATGTTGATAAGGACCTTTGCAGTCATGCCCACATCGGTAAACATCACTGCTTGACTTCAAAAGGCACAATAGATGCAGATTGCTGAAGCCCCAGCTCTGCTGGGACGTAGCTTGGAAACACATGTCAGAGGATCGGGTGTCTGTAGCATTGAGCTTGGAAACACACGTAACTCTCAACACTCAGAGAGGATCGGGTGTCTGGAGCATTGAGCTTGGAAACACACGTATCTCTCAACACAGGGGGTTTCAGAGTCTGGAGCACTGAGTTTGGAAACACACGTATCTTTCGACACTCAGAGGTAGGTTTTCATTTCTGTTGCGACACTTAGCAAAGTATACATTTTGTTTTAAAATGATACTTTTGGGATATTGCCTGCCTTTGGTAGGTATTTCTGAGCATTTTATATCAAAGCTGCCGATAGGCAGAATGATCGTCCTCATTTTGCCTCGAAGCCGCGTAAGTGACCTCGCTGGTTGGTGGTCGTCTTCTCTTTCAGGGAACCAGGGTTACATCTGTAACCCAACGTTCCCTTTCAATTTGAAGACAACCATCAAACAATACTTTTGGGAAAATATACCAAAGTCGTTGCGAGGGAGTGTGAGTGGACAGCTACTGAGGGATATCTCAACCATACATAACCGATAAGGTCAGTGGTGGGAGCTTGCCACCTCAAGGACCCTTGTGCCCACTGAAGGCACTGAGGGATTGTGACAGGCTGACCAAGGCAAGGAGACTCAGAGTCAGGATGTGCAGGGAAAATAAAAAGACTTTTAATTAAACAAAATACACAAAACAAAAGGCACGATGTCCAACCAAAAACAGGCTTTAAACAAACTATACCAAAAAGAACCACTCTCTCTCTCTCTCTCTCTCTCTCTCTCTCTCTCTCTCTCTCTCTCTCTCTCTCTCTCTCTCTCTCTCTCTCTCTCATACAGGTCTTCTCACTCTCACAAACACTCACCAACTAACATACCCAACCACTCCCTTTTATACAGGTGCCTGGGCTAATTGGGCAATTCACACCTCATTAGCCCAGGCACATTCCACACATTCCTCACACAAACTCACTCACTCACTGAACCACACCCCAAACTCACTCATATCCACTCTAAACAATACAAAAAACACAAAACCACCACAAAATAGGTTGCACCCCATCACACACCTCCCCTCCTTGTGCGCAGCACAACATGGCCTAAATGGCCACCTCCCCCCTTAAAGTCCCAAAATCGTCTCTTCTGGTGCTGGGGAGAGGGCAGAGGCTTCCCCTGGCCCACAAGCAGTCCGGTGGTCCCAAGCAAAGATAGTCCGGCAGCCCCAGGCCATAACAGCGGACCCTCAGGAGGCAACGGCGGCAGCGGACCCTCGGGAGGCAACAGCGGACCCTTGGGAGGCGACGGCGGCAGCGGACCCTTGGGAGGGAAACTCGGGAGGGGAGCCCCTGGCCATGAAGGTGGCAGCGGGAGCTCCACTTCTCCCTCGTACTTTGTAACTCCCCAGGCCATGCGAAGCACCAGGCAACCCCAGGCGAAGCAGGACCCTTGGTGACCCCAGGCGAAGCAGGACCCTCGGCAACCCTAGGAGAAACAAAAACGGAGCAACAGGCAACCCCAGGCGATGCGGAGCAGCAGGCAACCCCAGGCGATGCGGAGCAGCAGGCAACCCCAGGCGATCCAGACGTGGTATCCCTGAGCGGAGTGGCTGTGGCATCCTTGGGCGGTGCGAGGCAGGCATCCTTGGGCGGTGTGAGGCAGGCATCCTTGGGCCTGGCCAACAGTGCAGGAACCTCCGGCCAGGGTGGCAGCGGCCAGAGTTCCTCTTCGCTGTTGGCAACAGGAGGTAGAGCCCGCTCCAGCTCCTCTAATGGCGGGAGCAGGAACAGCAGCTCGTCTCCCTCTGGTGGCAGAGGCGGGAACAGCAGTTCGTCTCCCTCTGGTGGCGGTGGTGGGAACAGCAGCACGTCTCCCTCTGGTGGCGCTGCTGGCTCCTCCGACAGCGGGGTTAGAGCTGTTGGCACTGCTGGCTCCTCCGACAGCGGGGTTAGAGCTGTTGGCACTGCCGGCTCCTCCGACAGCGGGGGTAGGGCTAGTGGCGCTGCCGGCTCCTCCGACAGCGGGGGTAGGGCTGGTGGCACTGCCGGCTCCTCCGACAGCGAGGGTAGGGCTGGTGGCCCTGCCGGCTCCTCCGACAGCGGGGGTAGGGCTGGTGGCGCTGCCGGCTCCTCCGACAGCGGGGGTAGGGCTGGTGGCGCTGCCGGCTCCTCCGACAGCGGGGGTAGGGCTGGTGTGCGCCGTGCTCCCTTCAGCAGCATAAATAAAGGCTGCTGGGGACACCAGCATCCTGCCCTTCTCCCCAGAAAAATTCAGGGGTTGAGCCTGTAACTTCTCCCCTTCTGTCCCTGGAGACGGCAGTAATGGCTCCTCCCCTTCTGGCTCTTGGGACGGCAGCGATGGCTCCTCCCCCTCTAGCTCTCGGGACGGCAGCAGCAGGTGAACCAGCAGACATGCTCCCTCTGCTTGTGGCGGCAATGGAGGAAGAGACAGCAGGTAATCTTCCCCTGCTGGTGGAGGTGGCACCAGCAGGTATTCTCCCTCTGCTGGTGGCGGTGGGAGCGACGGGTAGTCCTCCCACAACGATGGAGGCGGGAGCCACAGGCAGTCCTCCCACTCCGGTGGAGGTGGGAACAGCAGATAATCTTCCCCTGCTGGTTGGAGGTGGCATCGACTCCTCCCTCTCGGGCCGTGGACGCACCGACTCCTCCCTCTCGGGCCGTGGACGCACCGACTCCTCCCTCTCGGGCCGTGGACGCACCGACTCCTCCCACTCGGGCTGTGGACGTTCGGGCTCCTCCCACTCGGGCTGTGGACGTTCAGGCTCCTCCCACTCGGGCTGTGGACGTTCGGGCTCCTCCCACTCGGGCTGTGGACGTTCGGGCTCCTCATAGTACCCGGAAGGGACAGGCGGCAAACTGATGTTGCTGGTTACAGAGGGGCACAACAGTGGTGACCTACAGCTCCTCGGGTGCCTTGCCCTGATGTACTCCTCCTCCTCCCTGTCCCTCGCTTCCCGGTCCTTCTTCCACCTCATCCTCTCTTCCTTTTTTCCCTTTTTTTTTTTTTTTTTTTTTAAAACAAAACAAACAAAAAATCCTGCACTCCTGCTGCAAGTCTCCAGAGGCACTCTCCCTCTTCTGACACCACCTGTGACAGGCTGACCAAGGCAAGGAGACTCAGAGTCAGGATGTGCAGGGAAAATAAAAAGACTTTTAATTAAACAAAATACACAAAGCAAAAGGCACGATGGCCAACCAAAAAGACAAACAAAAGCAGGCTTAAAACAAACTATACCAAAAATAACCACTCACTCTCTCTCATACAGGTCTTCTCACTCTCACAAACACTCACCAACTAACATACCCAACCACTCCCTTTTATACAGGTGCCTGGGCTAATTGGGCAATTCGCACTAGCCCAGGCACATTCCTCACACAAACTCACTCACTCACTGAACCACACCCCAAGCTCACTCATATCCACTCTAAACAATACAAAAAACACAAAACCACCACAAAATAGGTTGCACCCCATCACAGGGATCTACCACATTAACGCGGTAGAACCTGGTAAAGGTATTCGGCGTAGTCCAGCTAGCCGCAGTACAAATCTTGGACAGTGAGGCTCCTCTAAGGGGGGCCTAAGATGTGGCCATCCCTCTGGTAGAGTGCAGCTACCCGCCCAGGCGGGGGGGTAAGCCGGCATTATTATACCAGACTGTGTCCGCAATTCAGTGCGACAGTGTCTGCTTGGAGAGTCCTGTCCCAGGGTCCATATACCATGACAGACCAAGAGCTGCTCAGAGTGACACAGCGCTCTCGTCCTATCCCCATAATCTCTCAATGTCATAACAGGCAGAGGGAATTCAATCTCGGGTCTGTCTCCTCCATAAAAGGAGAGAGAAGGAAAGCCTCTAGTTCCACTGATTAATTCAAGTGAAAAGCTGGAATCACAATAGGGAGAAAAACACAGTTTGTGCGCAACAATACCCTGTTTCCATTGTCCCAAATACGCATACAGGCACTGTGCACTGACAGAGCCTGTAGCTCACTAACCCGCTTAGCAGAGGTGATGACTAATAGAAAGGCTGTCTTCATAGAGAGATATTTCAACTCTATGGAATGTATAGGCTCAAACATGGGGCCTTAGTAAGAGCCTCCAATACCACATCTAGACTCCATTCGGGGAGGACGTAACTGCCGAGCACCCTTCAGAAAATGGGTCACTAGTATATGAGCGCCCGGGGCACTGAGTCAATGGGGACATGGCATGCAGATATGGCTGCTAGGTACACTTTCATCATAGAGGGGGATCGACCCGCCTCTAACAGATCTTGCAAAAACAGCACAATAGTTGCTATAGTGCAATAAATTGGGTCATGACCTCTGGTACACTACATGTGTTGGTGCTGAACGTGCTGTTTGTTCAGTTACTTGTTCACAGTGTGTTCATAAAGTTCATTCAAAGCCTCCTGTCTTTGTTAGAGACGAGAGCGCCATGCCTGTGTTGTTATTATGATATGCTGAAATAAAGTTGCTGAAAGTAATCAGTCTGCATCCAGTTGTTTGATTTCTTCAACTCGTCATTCAAACCAGAGCCTAGTTGCTATTGCTGTTACTGTATTACCACTGACAACACACACTATTCTCGGTAGTTTCTTTATTTTTATAACTTTATTTCCTGTACTAGATTGAGCATATAGGACAGCATTCAGAGGATACGTTAATGCTGTTAACTTGTTTTAGTAACCTGTTACATGCAATACATATTACAGACAGACATACCAGTACATTGTTCTGCCTGATCAGATTACTAATACACTGTATAGCGGTTCTGCCATAGACACGTAATATCAATTTTTTGTCTGTAGTAATATGCAGCTAAACGGGGTATGCAATACGTTAACATTATAACATTACTGAGCACACTTTATGGAGCAAAATGTGTTAATTCTACAGGGTAATGCAAAACTTTTGGCTGTAGCTGTAATACTTTTGCACAGGACAAGAGGACACAGTTGGAAATTAGGACAGAGGGTAGTTGACACGTCTTTCTCCAGAGAGTGGTGAGGGGATGGAATAGGTTACCTAGTTGTTGATGCTGAATCAATGGGATCCTTTAAGACCCGACCTTGTTTTAGGATCAATCAGCTACTAGGAACCAGGCATTTGTGGGCCAAATGGCCTCTCGGTTATATTTTTTCTCATTAACTGGATGAATAAAGAAAGTTCTTAAACTGCAGCAACAACAAGCTCCCTTTCACTCTGCTGATTCTGGTCAGTGGAAGCAAACCTAACAGCGATTCAACAGTAATTTAGCAAATGCTGGCTCCAGTCATTAAAAGCTTAATGCATAATTCACTGAATAAGCTTGCACCAAGTGTTTTGCTATACATTCTGGCAGACACAGAGACAGCATACTGTGCCTGTAGACCTGTCTCCCAGTTTTACCTCAGTTTATCATAATTCATGGCCTTATTAATAAATCAAATCAAGAGTAACTGACTGGCTTCTGGCGGCAGACTGATATTCAAAACCATAAAAAAGAATGATCATTTAAAATCAATGTATATATTCATCAAATATATGTAGATTCTGCAGAAAACAAAAAAGAACTGGCAAAAAAAACATATTTTGCTAAAATTGTTAGTTATTTTTAAAATCCAAACTACTGCTTACGAATCCAAACTTATGTACACGCTTATAAACTAAAAAAAATAATAAAACAATAATAATAACAATAATAGTTTTGCACACGAAATTTAACATAATAATGCACTGTGAACTCACAAAACCTTCGGGAGCTTTAATAATTGTATTTCTTTTTTTACATTTCCTTAGCCTTCTACAACCACTGCCATGGCAGCACACGGTACAGATGATCAATGAAGCTGATCTACGGTCATCTTTGTTTTCAAGAATTCCCAAATTTAGTTAATTAGCTCTAGACACGTTTGATTAATTTAGTACATCAGGATTTGCATGCTGGATAAATGTTTTAGTTTGGTTAAAAATGTTTTGATTTTTTAAAGACTAAATTCATAAAAATGAAAATGGCCAGACCAGACCACAGCAGCATGATTTTGGGAAATAGCGCAATCAACAGCAGTGTTTACATGCACAAGTCATGACAGTTTTACTCACTACCTGTTTGCCGTACTTTTCAGGAAGTGCGTTGCTATGCAGTTCTGATTTAGGAAAAAAAAATTGGCCGTAACAATGCAGATTACTCAATTCATAGTCATTTAGGGGAGGGGATATTTAAATGTCTGTGTCTGCTTCCTAAGTAGGAAAAAAAGACTGTGAATGATCATACAAATGTGATGATCGCATAGCACTTATATAGCGTTTATAGTCTGCTAATTCTGTATTGAGGTTTGCAGGTTGCTTGGGATTTTCCAAATATTTCCTTCTCACAGCACTGGTGTAACTTTTTAGCCCCATAAACGCAGTTCTTAATTAAATCGTCTTGCAAGGTAACACTGCTGATGGCCTTACTCATTTGCTACCCTGCAGAAATCTCTGGTAATTATTCCTGCTAGGTTTGATGACATGCTGGGGAGGCAGCTGGAGGAGAGTGTTTTGAAACAAGTGATTTAAATGGACTCTTAGGAAGAGATTAGGAAGTGTGAGCAGGAGCAGGGCGAGTTTATTAAACAGCTGCCTGTGAGTGTACTGGGTCAGAAAGAGGCCAGATCAGAGTAATAGGAACTTGCATTCAGGCTGACAGAGGGTAATCAGCTTCTCCAGCTCACCTTCCAAGCCCAGGGTTATTTCCATACAGTGCACATTCATTCTTTCTGGTAAAGCTGGACTGCTTTTTATATTCCAGATACATAACTTTCTCAAAGTTATGAACGTTTTTAACTTGCAGAAGACATATGCTATTTAGTTGTACAAAAGTCTAACTAGTTGCAGTAACTTATTACTTTGAAAAAAAAAAGTTACAATTACACTTACAAATTTACATTTTACAGAGATGTTTTTGTTCTTTTTTTGGTTTGGTTATGCTGCAGCTCAAAATATTTGTGTAGAAACATATTTATAAACTGCAATAAAAGCCTCTCCAAAAATTACTTTTGGGGGCACCTTGCACTAATAGCTTGATCATTAAAATATGTCGCATATATTTAAAGTGGTTTAGCTATTCAGGGATAGCAAGATATTTAGTGAGCAAGGGGTCTGAGTGGGATAAAAGGGGCAGTAAATGTCCCGCCCCCATTTATTCTGTTTCAAGGCTGGTGACATCAGAATATTGCATATTCTACCTCATCACTACCAAAAACACCCAATGCCATGTGAAATATTTCACAGCGTGACTTTTCTTCCAGACTACTGGCTCTGTTGTGACAGCTGGGAACACTAAATAAGTCTCAACAGGAACAACACTCATTCCTAATATATTATAACCATTTCCAACTTGAGGCAGTGTAGTATGTGTATAAGATGGGAATTCTGCCTGCAAGTGACATCCACAAATACTATATTTACTATGGAAGTCACATTTAATGGAACTACCATCGAGTATATGTGAACTGAACTCTTCATAATGCCAACAACATACTGAAGATAAGGTTGTTTAAAGACGGTACTCACATCAAAAATAACAATTACCTTAAAATGAGCAAAATTTAACATTAAAAAAAATAAGAATGTGGCAATAGACTAGATCATTTCTACAAATATACCCCAAAGTAGTTCCATTAACCCTTTTGCTACGGCGCCACTAGAAATCGTTCACATATAACAATGATATAATGGTGATGTTAGACACCCATTTTAAGCCTTTTCAAACAACCATTGGTTGCTTACCAAATGACTGACATCTCCAAAGGCTTCAACCACCAACCAGGGATGGTTTAATATACTTTCAAAATGAAAGTTAGACAATTTTTTGTTTTATGTCGGGAGATTCGGCGATCACAAGTACAAGCTTACCAGAAATCATACTAAATCATCCAAAAAGTTCAAACTAAATTTTAACTGTAGTGAAATATTCATAGGATATACTTCAGAGATGACTCTCCAATCAAAATGCATTTCGGTATCTTAGGTTTCAGTTTTGATTACCGTATATCATGATTTTAAAGCACAGCATTACTGGAGAGCATACTAAATTGAATTACATAACCAAGAATGCTTACCAACCCAAAAGAAAAAAAAGTTTTGAAGATGTTGAAGAATTGACAGATCCATCTGATGGCGAACCCATCAAACAATTCTTTCTGATCCTAGTTCCTGAGGGTTGTGGCTGCCACTGATAATTTTACAGTTTTTAGGTAGGAGATCACTAAATTACACATATGAGGACATTTCTAAAGAAACATAAAAATTGAGTACATTTTAAAAGTTATTTTTTTACATTTAAAATAGGTAATCGTAGGGTATATTTCAGCAGAGAGAGAAAATGTAATTCTCTTAATAATCTCCAGACTCTCAGCTGTTTAGGTATAATACGGTATACTCAGTGGAGATGTGCCCTGAAGCAACAAGCCAAGGGTCAGGTTGTTTCAGTCTGACCTCAAACAAGTAGTATATAGCCATGACTTGTCAGAATTCAATCAGCTTCAGCTTTTCTTATGCTCTAATATTTAGTGTCTGCCTTTCCCCAAGCAAGAGCAGTGCTTGCAGACATTATTAATAACCTCCTGTTGCTGCAAGTAAACACAAGAGCGTGCCCATTTAGTTCACAGAGTGACAGGCATTCAATAGGGAGCAAGCTTGTGTGCCTACGGCTGAAAAATGTAAACAAACTGGATAGCCAACAAGGTGTTAAAGTGTATACAGAAAGAAAGGTGACCCCCGCCCCCGCCCGCCCAGGCACCACATCCCCAGACATCAGGGCAGTCTCTGAATTGGCTTACCTAGTCATGTTGTTGAGGCAGAATCACTTGGATCCTTTAAGACCCAACTTGAAGAAGTTTTGAGATCAATCATCTACCTATATGGGCCGACCCTTGTTTGTAAATTCTCTTATGGTCTTATGTTCTAAACATAAGAAGCGTTCACAGGTGTCTTTTTAGATGTAAACACAGAAATAGAATCTCTACTACCTTTAGGTGGTGAATTGCAAAGTGTCAGTGCCACACAGACAAAAGAACAGCCTCCAGAAGTTAAAATCCTGGCACAACCAAGGGACCTGCCATATAAGCTGGCACCCAGTGACTTAATGAGTTAAAAGCTGAGTGAGGAAAGAAGCTGTGTACATGATAAGTAAGCAGCAAAATCATGTAATTTCTGAACAGTTTCACTAATGAGCTTCAGGAAAGAAGTTCTCAGGACCACAGCCCACTCCAGTAGGCACGGTCAAGCAGAAGCTTACTAGCAAGCATCATATCAGCTCTTGGTGACACTCCGGCATGTTTGTTACCATGGAAACAAGCTCCTTCCACCCCACTTGTCTTACCTTTCACCCCAGATCTAAATTTAGAACATAATTAGTAGGGAAGAGCAGCCTTGATTAAGCAGACAAGCCCTCAGCAGTATCTAGTAAAAAATGTATTGAACAGATGTGCGTTTGAAATGATTTATTTAAAAGCAGAGGCAATTAAGAGAAGGGAGGGGGAGGCAGAATAAAACATGCTGATGCACGTGTAAAGCAGATGAAAAGATAATTTCCCACTCACAATAGCACAGGGTCTAATTGTTCAAATTGTTACCGTCAGCACCAGAAAACATGTGCCGTAACTCCATGCATTTATTGTTGTCAACATGTTTGTGTTTTATCTGAATGTATAATTGGCAGACTGGATCTTTTCATGAAGGAAAATTGATTTGAAAGCCCAGAGAAGTGTTAGAAGACATACCATACTTCATTTCATGTTTTTTTTAATTGCTATAGATAACTCACCCCATGTCATTACACATTCAGATTTTATTTTTACAGTTTGGAAAGGGTGTTTATTCTCTTAACAACCAGAATGGCACAGTGTAAATTAAAATGACTGTGTAGATCAGATATCTCAAGTTGCCACCCGTATTTTGAGAATCACGCAACAACAACGCTCACCTCTCACGTAACGTATGATGTATTGTGATCATGTGGTTTGCAGTGCTCAGGTGTACAGGTGATGCAGGTGCTCCAACAACGACAGACACAAAGTTCATGGTTCAAAACAGTTATTTATTGTTCTTTCTTTTCTGTTTGAGACTGTTAAATAATAATGCTGGCTGTACGTAACGTATATTGCCAGCGAATAAACCACAGGGTTCAGTCCCGAAATAATAATCTAAAGAACAACACACAACACAGACACGATCACGTCGCCTGACAGTGAGTGCTCTGAGTGCAGGTGCTGTGCAAGGTAATTACAGGGACAGTTGTGCAGTGTAGTCCGGGCTTGATGCTGGCCTGTAGCGACAGCTCCCGGTTCGTGTTAGCAGTCTAACAGTGACAAACACAGACAGTTAGTTTCCACAAACAAACAAAACACTTAACACTCAGGATTTGCTTATCACAGTCTGTTTCCTTTCTCGGTCATTCTCATAACCACATCAAAAGGACCAGATTACATCATCACATCCCCAATTATTATTATTATTATTATTATTATTATTATTATTATTATTATTATTATTATTATTATTTATTTCTTAGCAGACGCCCTTATCCAGGGCGACATACAGTCGTAAACAAAAATACATTTCAAGAATCACAGTACAAGTATTAATACAATTAAGAGCAAGATAAAATACAATCACTTTGGTTCTAGCAAGTGCAAGTATATGACAAAATACGATTCAATAACGGAGCAGATAACAGTGTCAGTGATAGTTACATCAGGATATAATTAAATACAAAATACTACAGATTAAATGACACTTGACAGATTACAGTACTCTAATGTACAGGGTTAAGTGCTGTAAAATTATGCTGTTAGTCACTAGCTGGTTCAGTCACGTCTCCTCCAGACCATGACTGACACATCACGTACCGCTTTAGGGTGATGACTTCAGGACTCCGCCCCCTTCCTGGATGGCTGGCTTCTGACTGACCCTGGAATGAACTGCCAGACCATCCAGTATGAGGCATTCTGTTCCTGTTATACAGCACCCTCACAGGTCGGGAGGGAGATTGTTGACTCGGATTCATTCGCTCTCTGTCACATGTATCCATAAAACCTGGAACCTGGAATTCAAATTTTCCAGAAGCACACTTTTATTCCTCAGGGGCTCACAAAATACCGTAACAAATCACATTTAAGTATCGCCACTTTCAGTTTATGAGTCGTTTTTTGACCAGCTGATTTGACTGAGTGGGGCTGAGATATCCAAAGTCAATAGGAAAGTGTCAGGTATGATTGACACCTTTTTCATTTGCTGTGATTTTCCCGAGCTTGGATATCTTCACCCGGCCGCATTTGGTCAGCTGCTGGTCAGAAGCAAAGAATACATTGAAAATGATCACATTAAGTAGCAGGTTTCATGATGAAAAGAACCCATCTCAAAAATAAATATGTTACTCTAAACGGTGGGGGATTTATTATTGTATTTTGTGAGCCTGTGGAAAATGAACGCAGAAAAGGTGCAAGCTTACATATGACATATTAAGTAACAAAAAAAGAGTAGAAAACCACTGGAAGCCCACTGTGATATGTGACTATCCAACCCTTCACAAGAAGGCTATGTACATCAGTTGATCTAAAAGATACAGGGCTTAGGGCTGCACATTACCTCATTATGGAGAGGGAAGAGGTGTGTGGCATTACTGTAGGGGACAGAGTTCATATGCAGCTTGTAATAGGAGTCTTATTAAGGTCTCAAAGCAGCTTGTCAGGGTTCCAATCATCAACTAAATCGGAGGCCTTCCTTTTAGACGGAGTTGACAGGGTCCTGAAGGGGTGCATGTACCCAGGGCCATCTCACAATAGTCCGATAGCTCATAATCATATGTGTTCAAAGCAATTAGGGCCTGTGTGCGCCGTAACAGAATGATCTGCATTGCCTAGTACTATATATTTTTTTCTCACCAATTTAGAATGACCTTCAACTGATGGTCATAGGTTCTTTACACCCAAGAGCTCCACAGCAGATGTCAGCGAGCTACCAGCCCCACATTTTCAAATACCGATTATTGGCTAAAAATGATCATCCCAATTATTTTAAATTATTAACTAAGCAAATGGATAATATCATCATTATTGTAAAAAGCAGAGTACAATAAACACAAGCATAGACCAGCGCAGGCAATGCAATGTTGACTAAGCAAATGTATAGAATTAGCAATGGTAACCCATGGTAACTAGAATTACCATTGTACACTTTTTCAAGACCTTTCAAAAGGACTTTACTTTGGGCCTGTTACTGCCGGTGCTTAAGCCAGTCATGTATCTATGAAATGCTCCTCATATTGTACATTATTTCTTAAATAATATATTTGAACAGACAGAAATATGCTTGCGCTACAAAATGACAGATAGCTTTGTTCATGCAGGGTAGTTTTAGAGCAACTAATGGAGTCGGTTCTGCTTCATGCATGTGGAAAAGCCTGGCTCCTTACTAATTGATGCACACTGTGGGGAATGAGGAATCCCCCAAGAGCATCTTCTTTACAGTTTGTATTGACTTGCATGACAAATGTGCAGCCACATCTATTCTGCCTACATGCTCAGCACAGTCCCTTCAGAACAATTACTGGGGCAGGTGAATGCAGTGAAATCTGAATTGACCGTAATCGGTAATCTGATTACATTTTTCAGACAGGTAACAAAATATGGTAGCGGATTACATTTTTTGTGAAAAAATAACAGTTACTTTTAGTTAAAAAAAAAACGGGACTGCGGCTAATGCTTAATATGAAATCAGAAAGCACTTCAGCAGTGCAAGTCATACCTTCACATCATCTTGCTAGCAAATGACATCAGGGGAGGGAATAAGTGGGTTCAAAGCTGGATCTTCAAAGAATATTTCACAGCGTGACCAAACTGAATGAAATATCTCTGAAAAATGTGAACTGTGCCTGAGAAAAACTAGTTGGAACTGTAACTAGGTCATTTTTTTCAAAGTAATAAGTTACTGTAACTAGTTACAATGTTGTTTAGGTAACTTATAACAGTAACAGATTACTTTTACAAGTAATTTACTCAACACTGTATAACAGTACGTAGCTAAACAAAAATGAAAACACGCTACTGCAGGTCTCTCCCTGTTTCCTAATCTGTGTCACACGAATACAGCCCAGACAGACAGTGGCCACAGTCAAGTGAACATGAAGAAACATCGACTCCTACACAGACATGATGACTGTTAGGAAGAGGGTCACAGCTTTCACCCCAGTGATATTTAACATTAAGATTGTGTTGTGTCCCATCATCAGTCACAGCTGTTGATCTAAGGGTGCTGTATGGAGAAAAGGTCCTTATAAGGGAGAAAGGCTGCCTTAAGCTGGATTTTTCAAGATTGAGTTTCATGACATTGCATGACTGAATCTGGAGTCTAGAGGTTACCCAATTACAATTACCATGTTAACTTAACCCTTGTCTTTCCATTCAATTCAATGGGGTGAGATGCCAAGTAGCTGATTGATCCCTGAACTGCTTTATGGTTTTGAGTTCAATAGGTGCAGAGCTTTGAGGTGACACACAAGAAATATTTAAAAGTTGGATTTGTTGTTGATATTAAACTGGTAAAAAGCTGTAGATGTTAGTTTGCCTTTAATTCAGTTTCAGAATACTGCAGGCAATATATCACCTCCGTCTGTGAAGGAAATACTGCCCAAACTGTAATGAAGTGAGTATTTAATTGAAGCTAATGACAGTCCGGGTTAAAAACAATGCACAGCTTGTGATCTCTTCGAGAGACTGCATCAACCTTCTTGTAAGAGAAGTCTGTGTTCACTGTGTTTTCTTGTAAGAGAAGTCTGTGTTCACTGTGTTTTCTTGTAAGAGAAGTCTGTGTTCACTGTGTTTTCTTGTAAGAGAAGTCTGTGTTCACTGTGTTTTCTTGTAAGAGAAGTCTGTGTTCACTGTGTTTTCTTGTAAGAGAAGTCTGTGTTCACTGTGTTTTCTTGTAAGAGAAGTCTGTGTTCACTGTGTTTTCTTGTAAGAGAAGTCTGTGTTCACTGTGTTTTCTTGTAAGAGAAGTCTGTGTTCACTGTGTTTTCTTGTAAGAGAAGTCTGTGTTCACTGTGTTTTCTTGTAAGAGAAGTCTGTGTTCACTGTGTTTTCTTGTAAGAGAAGTCTGTGTTGACTGTGTTTTCTTGTAAGAGAAGTCTGTGTTCACTGTGTTTTCTTGTAAGAGAAGTCTGTGTTCACTGTGTTTTCTTGTAAGAGAAGTCTGTGTTCACTGTGTTTTCTTGTAAGAGAAGTCTGTGTTCACTGTGTTTTCTTGTAAGAGAAGTCTGTGTTGACTGTGTTTTCTTGTAAGAGAATCCTGTGTTCACTGTGTTTTCTTGTAAGAAAAGTCTGTTAGGTGCTCTTGCCTGAGTTCTGGAGCTTCTCTTCAGTTCTAGATGTCTGCCATAGACATACATGGAGCAGATCAGCCCAAATGTCTTTGCAGAAGCCTGCTCTACATAAACAATGTGAATAGCCGTGCTGGCCCTCATACGAGAGGTATGAGCAAGGTGACTGTTAGGAAAACATTATGAACACTAGATAGTATCTTCATCAGGTGAGATATATAAGACAAAGAAAATTCCTCACAAGAAATGTAAATCAACTCCTAATGTTCATTAACGGTAAGTTTAGAAATACTGAAAGAAATGATGTAAATTCAATGACAATCTTATTTATTTTTGTTATTTTTACTGGATATATAAATGGAATAAAGTGGATAGTCAGTGTTTGAGAAATCCATGTTCTGCTCATTCACCCTGTATCTGATGTGTTTCCTTTTCAGAGTGAAAGCCAAGAAGGGTGTAAATCTCCTGTACATCAGATCCAAGAGCCATCAGTGGTCTGTAAACTCTGAGGTTATGACAGGAGGAAAGCACTCCACTGCAACAGTGGTGGTGACCAAGAACAAAGGAGGCCAGCTGAGGTACAGTGCTGTTTGCAGGCCGAGAACTGCATTCACAAGCAGGCCACCACACATCTCTTAGCATGCTGGTTTGTTAGGTCTTGTTACCATGAATCTACGGACCATATCTTCAAAGCGTTTCCACCATTTATTTAATTAACTCCTCTTTTTTGAAAGGTGAAAAATTCATGTTTGTGTTACAGAATGAGACACAAACTCTTTCATACAGCTCAAGAGAACTTGGATTAAATAACTTGTTTGGATCTAGTTTTGTTCAAATTAACATTTGACCTTTTTCAGAAAAATAGCAGTTAATTTAAAGACGGTTTGAAAATATGGCCCTGTATATTTTAGTATGACTATGAATAATGCCTTAACACTTGTATTCACTGCCAATATGAAGCAGCAACAAAGAATGTCTAATGCACAGTAACTACCATGCTCAGTATAAACAGACTGAGCTGCTCTCAGAAGCCATGGATTAAGTAAATGAAAGCAGCGTACAGATATTTGCACTGCGATGTTCTTTTGAATCCAGCTGCTTTTTTACTTACTCAAGTGCTACATTGTGGAACCAGGTAGTACGCACAGTCTTCCTCAAATTACTATCAAGTTGTTTTCTATCAAGTTATTGTCTGTTGCATTACTTTCTTTGAGGCATAGCTTCAAACAGGACAGTGACAGTCGACCTAATCTGGTAGTCAACTAATCATACGTCACATAATGGTGAAGTACTTGTGAAGTGGATTCAGAGGGCTTGAAGAGCAGTTGTGGTTGCAATCCATTAACATGACATTTTAGAAAATGAATAAATATTTAAAAAAATGCAAAGCAGTTTGAAAATATAGTGCACGAACAGCAAAGAGTTACAAATTCACAAACAGAGCAGAGACATGCTCAAATACAGAATGTATTAGTCGACCTATTCAGCTATTCTTACCTCTTCTACCCAGATTAACTAGCCTTTTATTACCTTCAGATACTTTTTAACCAGTTTAATATCATTAGTTTAATTTTATCTATTGCCGTAAGAACCACTCAGAATGATTGCAAACATAAAAAGCCTCTTATTTCCAACTGTCCTTTGTCAAACCCTTTTAAAGACTTCAATCAAGTCCCTCGTATTTGTTCTAGGCTACATAGGTTATGTGGTGACCAGCATGGTACACAGTGTTGTGTGTGGATGAGTGTGTTATACAACCTCATTGTAGCCTCCTTTGATTTGTACTCTACATGTTTGGGCAACCAAGTATTCAGTTAATTTGATAATTAACAGAAATTATAGGGAGTGTGCCTTTAATAGCATACTCTTAATTAAGATGCTAGTATGGAGACTGGGACCAGTATTAGCCGACACAGCTAACCAGAAGCTGGGCAGGAACAGAGAGTGGAGAGTTGAGTCAGTAAACAGTGCAGCCTCTGGTGCTTTTCTGAACAGCTGGCTAACTTAGAAGTCTGAAATGCTGCCTGCATTTGCAGCTCAGGTTACTGACAGTGAAACATCAAAGGGAATTAAAGGAAGTCCCTTTTTACTAATTTCACATTGAAACAGCCATCTGTAAAGCAAGCCTCTCTCTCTCTATCTCACATGTTGGAATGCTGGAAGGCTGTCAATTTCCCCCCAGTCAGTCCCACTTCAGAATATTACATTTCGTCTCTCATATCCCGGTACTGCCTTAGGCTTGGAGCCAGGTCACGTCACATAAAGTCTTTCCTTCAGGACTGACATCTTGCATTATGGTACACGGAGCGCTAGGATGAAGCTTTTTTCTTCCCTGGTTTTTCAATAAAGTAGTTGTATGCTTCGTGTAAAAGCTCCCTGTTGAAATTGGAGGTGAAAGTACCACAGGCTTGTCTGAAGAAACTGAATAAAACATCTCCATCACTCTCTCTGACTGCCTGTGTACAGGAAGCACACACAGTACCCATTGTTGAAGGGGTTGGTCATCACTTTGCTGGTATTCTGTAATATATAAAAGGTGCATCTCCCTGTCAGTTTCAGTAACCAGACTTAACTGTAGGTCAAATGAGTCCAGTGCCCTATCCTTCATGTTATACTTGGTATGCGTTTTAAAGATCACAGTTATCTTTACTGAAGATGTGAGGAGTGAAACAAAAAATGATACAGTACAAAGTTAAACAAATACATAAAAAACCCGATACCAAGTTTATCCCTGTATATCTTTGCCTTGTGATTGTTTGGAGAAGACTGACACAAGGTAAATAGGCAATTAAGTGGTAGAAATTAAAATAAAGGCAGCACTCATTTACAATCTGTACAAAGACAGAAAACAAGCTCAGCAATTAGGCATCACAGGCAGGTGGTGAAATTGCTAGCATTGATTCTTTCAAAAATGAACACATTTGTCTCTCCTTCTATTCTCCGGTCAATAATTGTGGAGTTTATAGACTCTAACACAGCACACAGTACGCCTACTGAAGCAGTCATTACAACAGCTTTCATCCAAGTGTTTGTAGCACCTGAACTAGGGCTACTATTTGTAAACATGTAACTTAGAACCAATATCTTAAAGTAGATCTAGCTAACAAAATAATAGTTAATAGTTAGTTAATAAAACTAGCGACCGTCTCTTGCACTCTTTTCCATGCTGTAGGAACACAACCGACACATGTGAGTTGCTTCTGGGAGTTTGAGTCCTTGTAGGAAAAACTAATTCTGGACGTTATTTTAGACAATGACTCTTCCTGAGTGCATTTTCTTTTAAAATATATATATTTCTCCAGAAATGTTTGCCATTTATTTTCTTTAAATGAACTTCCCAGGAGCGAGACGCATTGGCTTCCATTTGAGTACCAATCATTGCTCCTCCTTTGACTGACGTGTTTTCAATGGCAACTTCATGCCTTCATGCGTCTTTAGAAAGCGCACCACTGAAGTACCTGCAAGGAGCGCTCAATTCTTCAAATAAATGACCAAGTCAAATTCGCTTTTACCATAATGTGTGTGTTTTTCATTTTGAAATGATTTTATTTTCATTATTCATTCTAAACTTTTCATTGAGAGCAACCTGTTTTGTGGGCTCATGATTAACCACAACAGCAAAATGGAGCGAACCACTTCAATGAAAACGTCTGTAAATAAACTGTAGCAACAAGGCAACATAGTTTAAGCTCGTCACTGTTGCTGTCTAGGAAGGTAGTGTCTTTGTATTGACAGCATCTTGATGAATTAGCGAATTATCAGGGCTGGAAATTACACAGAGGAACGATCAATAGCTCTGGATTAATCTGTCTGCTGAACTCAGCTATTGACAGCAGTGTTTGCTACTCACACCCTCACTCTTGATTAACACTGTTTGTTTTCTCCTTGCTCTGTAAGTTGTGTGTGTCCAGGCGGGTTGTATAATTAATCGCGATACTAAACCCTGGGCTGCGTTCTTGCTCTTCCTGCCACAGAGTAACACAGTCAGTACGTCAGTATCATACATCCCCTGCCTACATATATAGGTAAAATGTATAGGATAGTATAGAATTAGCAATGAAATGTTGTGATGGGGTGCAGCCTATTTTGTGGTGGTTTTGTGTTTTTGTATTGTTTAGAGTGGATATGAGCAAGTTTGGGGTGTGGTTCAGTGAGTGAGTTTGTGTGAGGAATGTGTGGAATGTGCCTGGGCTAATGAGGTGCGAATTGCCCAATTAGCCCAGACACCTGTATAAAAGGGAGTGGTTGGGTATGTTAGTTGGTGAGAGTTGGTGAGAGTTGGTGAGAGTTGGTGAGAGTGAGAAGACATGTGTGAGAGAGTGAGTGGTTCTTTTTGTATAGTTCGGGTTTAAAGCCTGTTTTTGTGTTTGTCTTTTGGTTGGCCATTGTGCCTTTTGTTTTGTGTATTTTGTTTCATTAAAAGTCTTTTATTTTCCCTGCACATTCTGACTCTGGTGACATCTTTCCCTGGTCAGCCTGTCACAAATGTGTATTCACAATTTGATAAGCAACTAGATATATGCAAAACTGTGACATGCAGATGGATTTAGAATATGATTTCCTCAATACCAGGATAAATAATATTAATACCAAGTTGTACCTGCTCTCATGACAGTTGGTTAAGCGGGTCTCCATATACATGCAAAAATGTGACACACAGATGGACAGATATACGGACAGAAAGACACCCCCTATATCCCCAGGATCTGATGCATGACAATTGGATAAGCGATTCTCCAGATTTATTGAAAGTGTGACATTGGTACACACTCTCACCTCCACAATCCCATTCACAGGTGATTTCATCCCCACTCTACCAGCTCTCCAAATTATTTGATTTATTTCAAGTTCAGGAATAACTGGGGGCTCCCGAGTGGCGCATCCACTAAAGGCACTCTACGCGGAGTGCAGGATGTGGCCTATAGCCTGGAGATCGCAGGTTTGAATACAGGCTATGTCACAGCCGACCGTGACCTGGAGTTCCTAGGGGGCGGCGCACAATTGGCTGAGCGCTGCCCGGGTAGGGAGGGCTTAGGTCGGCAGGGGAATCCCCAGCTCACTGCGCATCAGCGACCCCTGTGGCTGATAGGGCGCCTGTGGTTCTGCAGTGGAGCCGCCAGATCTGTGTTGTCCTCCGGCACTATAGGTCTGGTGGCATTGCTGTGGATCTGCAGTGCGAAAAATGACGGCTTGGCAGGAGCACTTTTCGGAGGACGCGTGTTCCAGCCTCCGTTTCCCGAGTCGGCGGGGGGGTTGCGAGCTGTGAGCCGAGGATACAGATAATAATTGGGCATGCTAAATTGGGGAGAAAACCGGGGTAAAAAAAATTGGCGACGGCTAAATTAAAAAAAAAGTTCAGGAATAACTCAATGCTGCTATATTACATCACAAGTCTTTTCAATAAATAACTTTAAACAACTGCATGTCAAATGAAGTATAAACAAGCGATTGCCATTCAGATCTGATTTTCAGATATCATTAACACCTTCAGTTACAAAACAGAATTATATACAAAATGAAATATCTGTGTTAAAAGCATTTTTAATATGGGAATATATCTTAACAGAAACACATTTCAGACTTTTATACAATTTATTTTTATTTCCTAGCCAGACATTGATACATTAAACAGTTCGAACGATCATATTAATGACTACAAATTCACAGATTTGTTACCAATATTTTGAAATTCTAAAAAGATTTAAAACTATAAACCACATTCATTCCATGTTCTGTTTTTAAATTATATATCCAATACACTTCTCTTAAATAGCAAAGACTTGAGATTTCCATGGTACATTTTTCTTTTTGATTCCTAGGTTCCAGTAGGTTATTGCAAACAGCAGACATTCTCCATTATAATTAATTTTGCATTTCAATATCAAAAAATGATGTTCTCACATTTTCCATTCTTTCTTTTAAATGCAAATTCTTGTCTTTAATTCCCTATTTCACCCACTCAGCTGCTATTATATCAGTTATTCCTTTTTGTATTTTCTCCCACCTAATGATGTTTGCATTCGTTGTGTTGATACAGTATTGAGTTATTATAATTTCACTCTGCCCTTTCCTGGCTGCTAGCTTGTCTGGGGAATCCCAAGTGCCAGGGCTCATGGGACAGTACCAGCCCCACCTCCTCAGACAGAGAGAGGGCTGACAGGTGAAAAATTAGTGTCACACGATTTAAATGGAATGAGGAAGATTAGTCAGTCCCCAGCTCAAAAAATCAACAACTTTTGCTGGAATAGTTGATGGGTCTGTTTGTTGAAAGCAAGCAATTCTATTTAAAACACATAAGATTGTAGATAAAAACATGTAAACTTTTGATGCTGCTTCAGTATACTGAGCCTTACAGTAGGTGCAACTTACAAAGTCATTTAGTAAACCTGTTTTGCACTTCAGGTGAATACATCGCAGTTTCTATGACTTATTCTCAGATTATCTGTTTGCACTTCCTAAGTCTTCTCAGCAGTGTCTCTGGGCCATGTTATTGGCTGAAAGCATGTCAGTCAATAGGGGAAGCAGCTGGTTGGTTAATGTCAGAATAGAAGCTGTTGAAGGGGACAAATGTAGCACCAGATAGCATGTTTCAAAATAAAAAAAAGACATGTTGACTGTAACACGTGTTTCTTTCAAAGCAAGACATTTGAGACTTATATAACACATGGAAGTGCATATTTTATGTTACTTAAACACTTTGTAAATTCTACATTAAATTGTGGATCCCTTTGAAAATTGGTTGTAACTAACAAAATAATTTCATCCTAGCAGTTGTGCAGGTCTCAGATGTGCAGTCTCCAAAGAAATGCATGTAATAGTAAACATATTTTAAATCATGATATCTGGTACTGCACTAAAGAAAACTCAGCTTCTTTCCTGTCATTAACCAACAAGCTTCTATAACACGCTTTCAGCCAATAACATGCTTTGACCCACAAGACACTGCTGCGGTGAAATGCCCAGGAAGTGTAACTGGCTTCCTGAGCTACAAAGAACTGGATTTATTCTTATTCAAAGAAGAAACAGGAGGATTGGATTACATGCCAGGGTCAGTGCTTTAAGTTTCTGGCTTAATTTGAGATCCCCCCCCCTTTTTTTTTACAGTGATGTCACCTCCAGCCTTGAGCTCATGCAGCTAGACTTTGAGATGGAGAATTTCACCAGCCAATCAGTGACGAGACGCATCAACTGGAACATCGACTACCACGGCCGCAGCCCCCCGCCGGACTCAGAGAAGGTGGTCACTGAACTGACCGTCATTCAGAGAGATGTCAGAACCATCATCCCACTCTCCATGGTAAGAAACCAGCAGTTTCTCAGTAACGTGTAATACATTGTCATCTCAGCCCATTGAATTGAATGGAAAGGCAAGGGCTGGACGTGAACCACAAACCATGTTGTTCAAAGACGAACGTCTTACCATTCAACTGAAGAGCAAACTCTGTAGTCAAGAGGCAAATAGGAGGAGATCCATTATTTATTTTACTAAAAGAGTCTAGCACATCAGTAGGGAAGCTTGCAAAAGTGTGGAAGAGTAACAATCAAATTAGTCTCGCTCTCTTACCTTGATGACGCAGAAAGCCCCTGTGGGATTCTAAAACTAGCTGAAATGGTCTTCAGCAGCTGGGCTTGTGGCTACAAACCCTGCTGAGAAACTAGAACATAAATATCAAGTGGGTAAGAGAACAATGGCCCATGAAATTACAGATAAAGGATGATACTGTATGCCCTAAAGAACTGGAATGTTTCAACAACAAAAAAATAGTTTGGAAATTTTTAGCTCAGGGATGGGCAACCTTGAGGTTGGAGATGGACACAAAATCCACTAAAAACCTTTGACGGGCCAAGCATTTATTTTAGTAGGCTACATATTTGCAACAGTACAGCATGCTAACATACAGTACAGTGAACCACGTATTGACAAGTGCCCCTTATCACAAATAACATTGTAAACATCTTTTTTTCCAGTGCGAAGATTCAAAAAATGAAATAACAAAAAATCTAAACATCTTTCTTCATGTTTCTTTTCTCTGCTGCTTCTTATCACTACAGTATGTGATGTATTCATGCTGTCATTGTGAATAGAAGACCAGCTTTCAATTACTTGTGATATAAAGGCAGAAGAATCGCCCACTGGTTTATCATTGCAGCGCTTCCCATGGCTGAGGTTTCAACAGATTGCATTCCCTTGTGTTCAGCACACATGCAACACCAACAAGCACACGCTCTGCCACATTGAAACAAGCACACACACACGCAGCCCAAACAAGGACACGCGCTGCCACATTGAAACAAGCACACGCTTTGCCACTGAAACAAGCACTTCAGATATAAATATCACAACAGAATAAATAATGTGTTAACTGTTGGCTCGAGGGCCAAATGCAGCCCCGATGGCCACCAGTTGCCCATCCCTGATGTAGCTCATATTTAATGAACTCCTGATGGGTAGAAATGAAAGGTTATAAACACAGTTTGCTGTAATTACAGGAATGATTTAGATAGCAGTTGGGACTTCTGAAGCAGATTGAAAAGATTCAGGCGACTCCTGGCACTAAGACAGAACCCTGGGGCCGAGCGTGACGATGCCTCTGGGTTTACACCCGCAGGCTGGAGGAAGCTGTGTGAATGACAGGGCTGGGTTAAAGTCTTTGAAGCAAACTTTTAAAAGACTGATACAGAGGATTGAGTTGGCCTCTATATTAATATTAGGTCCCTTGTTGTTTCTTCTGAAGAAGGCTAGTGAATGTAGAATGGATATCAGCATTCTAGAAATATGCTTTTATTAAAATGATATGATGCACTCAATACTGTCAGTTGATTCAAGCCTGGGGATTTAAGTCATACCCAGTGTTGATCTAGAGTTGAATTACTTTTTCGTAATCATTTTGCTCCTGAGTTAATATTTACAGGATCTCATTTTGAAATCTAAATGTCAGATTTACTGTTTTGCACAGTTCCTAATTACACTTTGTTGTTAAGCAGATGTAGACACTAATGTAAGGAAAGTAATTCTCTGTTTAATTTAGGTTTTACATGCGTCACACTTTACAATGTTTTATTTATGTATTTATCCAGTTGTGATGTAACTTGGTACAGTATCAGCATACCCCAGGGCTCTACAGTTGGTTTGAGTGTGACCATCCGTTTTGTTTTAGGTGCATGTGTGTGACCCCAATGCTTTCACTTACCAAGTGGAATCCAGGTCCTAAATACCACTTATACCTTTTGCATTAAACTAGTCCTTGCCATTTTGTATTTGATCCTATTCTGTACATTGTGTTATATATGTCATGGTCAACTCTGTGTCCTGACAGCTCTAATTTAGAATTTACTGCACAGCAGTGGCAGGGATTACTGACATACCTGTTTCATTTGGTAAACCTGATGCTATATTCACACTTTCTGTAATTACATCTGCTTTGTATTTTTACGTTATTTTCAGAATATCTAGGCCTATATATATATTGAAGTAGACCACTTATTAATAACTGTGGTTGAAACAGGTAATATCGGTGTTCTTTGCATTATAAGCTACAGCATGTATACTGGCTTGAGAAACACGTGATTCTCTATAAAGTCGCTCTGGATCCTGGGGCACAGCGAGTGGTCACGGTGACGAGCCCGACGTTGAACCTCCCTGAGCCTCGGTGGACTTGTGTTTACACTCGAGGACAAGCTTTGATTAAGAGGGGGAGAATGGAATGGATCTCCTCCCAGCAGCTGATGAGCTGATAATACTGACCTACTGTATATACTGATAAGCCATTGTAATGGATCTCCTCCCAGCGACTGATGAGTTAATAATACTGACCTACTGTATATACTGATAAGCCATTGTAATGGATCTCCTCCCAGCGGCCGATGAGTTGATAATACTGACATCATAAGGCACTTACGCCTCGACTACAGAGCTTGCTCTTTAGTTTGCCTTTGGACATTTTATACATTTGGGAGTGCAGATATTGGCCTTAATACTGAATACAGGGGTCACTAATATCAAAGGTAGATTTACATTCTATAGAAGCTAATTGGGACTGTGAAATAGTGCCTTTAATTGTGAAGTGGCCTTTTTACTGTGTTAAAGCGAGGCTTTCCTGTATATTGGTATGAGCAATAAAAAGAAAAAAGCCAGGGCAATCCCCTCTAGCCAGCAAGCATGCCCATGCCCCTGTCACCTAGTCTGGGTGCAGTTTGAACCCTCTATCCCAGTGCTCAGAGGGCATCTCCGAGGCAGATTATTAATGGGAAGAAAGCCTGAGTGGGAGAGGGTCTGTATTCCGCTCCACATTCCAGTGCAACACCAATTAATAAATTCTGTAACACATTGCACTCGATGGCAAAGATTCAGAACAGCTCTGCTTCATTTACATGCCATTAGAAATACAATTCCGCCAAGATTTAGGAACAAATCTGGCAACAAAACAATGTGCACATGTTACATTGGTTGTTAGATAATTAGTTCCTTTATGGAAAAGTTTGAGACATGTATTATTTGTATTACTCTGTAGGATAATATAGGGTGTCTGTTATTGTAAAAGAGATGTCTTGATAGTTTCATTCTTTATTAATTACCTTATATGGGACATCCATGAGGTCCGTTCATTTTGATTAAACTGAATAGTAAATTCATGATGTAAGTTGAGTCTTTTGGGTAAATATTTCCATTGTAAATAAATTACAGTACAGGCTACACTAATAAAAGAGTCCTAGGTTTTGTTAGTAAGCTAGGTCATTTCCAGTCAGATAATCTCCCACACTGTTATCCACTGTGAAGGGATATAGTGGAGGCAGTCATATGTACATATGTCACACTTCACACATTTTGTGTCTGTCCGTATATCCATCTATTTGTTTGCATATATGTGGAGAACCATGTGTCCAATTGCAATGACACTTGGTGTTAACAATATTTAGCCTGTTATTGATAAGATTCTTGGGACATGGGGGGGCGGGGTCTGTTCGCTCATCCATCCACCTGTGAATCACACTTACATTTTCGCATTAATCTGGAGAATGTCTTTTCATAGTGGGATTCAACATGTATCAGAAGCTGCTTGATGAGATTCTGGGATCAATAAGTTACTAACAACCAAACGAGCAAGATGTCCGAATGGCCTCCTCTCATTTGTAAACTTTCTTTTGTTCTTATGTCATTGCTAATTCTTATGTTGTGCTATTCTGTTGATATATATGCAGTATGGCTTTTCTGTCATACTGATGGCTCTAATTTTAAATGTACAGCCGTAGTGGGGAATGTATTTTACTGATATACTAGCTATTAGTCCTAATAGGTTAACTATGCCCACTTCAGACCCTTTGTTAGATGAACACTCTATTGTCAATAATGCGAAAAAAAATATGCACCCTTATACTTTTATGATGCAATATTTTGCATACAAATTACTGTGTATTAGATGGCACTAAAAAGGAGCAGAGCAGGTGAATAGTCACAGCATATTAACCCTATATTGTCTCCTTACACTCAGAATGATTGCAAATATCCTAAAACGTTAAGGGGCACAGTAACTAATGCAATTTGAAACTACTTACTCAATATTATACCAGCCTTGGCAGTCACAATTGCTGAAAGCCATTATTTGTATAAACCACACCCCAAAAACTCAACTACCCGCTGCATTTAGCACCCCCACTGACAACCACAGTTAATAGAAGTAAACACTTTACTGTCTTGGTTTGCATACAAACATGTAATCACAGGGTCCTAACAGTCACTCTTCTAATGTTAGTTGCTTTTGTCTTTGAACAGTAAGGTTGAGGGAGTGAAAGTGCTGATTTGCTTAAATACCTGATGAACTTTAGCAAAAACAGAAAATTGGTTTAGACACGTAATGGAGTGAAGAGGATTATAAATAGAATAAAAAGGGACAGTCTTAATAAAGCATCTTGTCCTTCAAGTCACTCTGTGAGAGGAGCTGACAGGCAATACAGGGTCTAGAGGAGGAGCTGACACAGGCAATACAGGGTCTAGAGGAGGAGCTGACACAGGCAATACAGGGTCTAGAGGAGGAGCTGACACAGGCAATACAGGGTCTAGAGGAGGAGCTGACACAGGCAATACAGGGTCTAGAGGAGGAGCTGACACAGGCAATACAGGGTCTAGAGGAGGAGCTGACACAGGCAATACAGGGTCTAGAGGAGGAGCTGACACGGGCAATACAGGGTCTAGAGGAGGAGCTGACACAGGCAATACAGGGTCTAGAGGAGGAGCTGACAGGCAATACAGGGTCTAGAGGAGGAGCTGACACAGGCAATACAGGGTCTAGAGGAGGAGCTGACACGGGCAATACAGGGTCTAGAGGAGGAGCTGACACAGGCAATACAGGGTCTAGAGGAGGAGCTGACAGGCAATACAGGGTCTAGAGGAGGAGATCACACAGGCAATACAGGGTCTAGAGGAGGAGCTCACACAAATATCCCAAATGATGCTCTCAAATGCCAGTGGCTTAGTAAATAACTAATTGCAGTCAACCCTTTTTATAGTAATTGCAGCTAACAAAATAATACCATTGTGTCATACCCATTGTGCACTACCATTAGCTACATATGTCTCAAATGTGCAGTTTTTATAGAAACACATGTTATAGCAAACATGTATTTAAAACAGATATCGTGTACTACACAAAGTTCTCAGTTTGCGTGCCTTGCCTTCCAGGAAGTCTGTTTGTGCTTTGCTTCCTTGATTAGAGTATAACATGAGAAAGCTATATGCCTAAGGTGATCACATTTTGAAGTCCTTAAACTAGGACAATATGGAAATATTGTGAATAACTTCCAGCTTCCAAGCTATGGGACAGCTCTAGGGTTTTTGGCAATGTTTAATCTGATATCCTATTGAAAGTGAATGCAGAGACTCATGGAGATATTCAGAGTGGAATTTTAACTTTCAAAAACTTTTTTTTTTTGGTGAATAAATGGTCTTAGCCTTTGTAAATATATTTATTACATACATTACACAGTAGCAATTCAATAATATCAAATTCCAAGATCTCAAGTCAGAAAAAAATCTATTTTTTTTGCTGATTACTGCTGCAAATCTAGTCCCGTTTCTGCCTGTGAAACTGCATCTTCTCTCTCTGATTTACACTTTCCGTATTTTTCTCTCTTTCCATGCTATCCTGCAGTGTCCAACCTGCAAACCAGACCCTTCCTGTTTGAAAACATTACATATCTCAATATTTCTATTTATTAAATGGTTACTTCATAGAATTCATCCTAGTATTTGTTCTGTATATATATATATATAAAATTTATTTATTTATTTATTTATTGCAGTTTCTGCTTGGATCATCAGTGTGCTGTGATTAATAGATAATATGATTTTTTGTCAGCCACTTTCTACTATTCAACTATTACTGTTAAAGGTGATGAAATGTGTTAAATATCCTTTGACAGTGTGCAATAAACGAAGCCCACTGCATCACTCATAAGCTTCCTCACCTTTTCACAGATAATCGGTTTTGTTTAGAAGCTGCCCTGACTGCAGAAACAGGAATTTCCTTTTCAAGTAGTTATTAAGTCTGGTAAATAGTAATCCAGAAGGGAAAACCCTAGAAGTTTCTCAGAATAGTATTTCCAAATCCCCTCTATAACAGGTTATAAGCTGACAGGTATCACTTAAAACAGAAAGGAACCTGTTAAAAACGTGTTCATTTTTAACATGAAATTCCCTGCCAATTCCATTATCTACACAGTTTTTCGGTACCAATCAATGATCATGAGAAAGTGTCTTCTGACAATCTGAATTAGGTAATTACGCATTTTACGAAGGCTCATCTCTTTGCTGATCTTGGCTGGAATTTATTTTTTGGGTCAACAGTATAGGCTGAGACTTGGATCGAGCTGTAATAAGATTAAATCGTATTCCTTTTCTGATCAAATTAAATGTTGTCACTTCTTTACTTACAAATTGAATGCTATGTAATCTTCCTTAATATAAGAATAAGCACTAGCCTATGTAAAATATGCAGAGAAGTTTTCAGATTGTCAGGAGACACTTTCTTCTCATTACCATTGTTTGGTACTGAAAAACATATTGATCGGTACTGAAGAACAGGCAGGCAATGTCATCATACATTTAACATGTTTTTAACTGGTTTCTTTCTGTTTTAAGTGATACCCACCCCCCAGTAATTCGAGCGCTGACCATTGCATCTTTTGCTGAAGGAAAAACATATGTTTTTAATAAATGTGTTGTTTTTCTTCTATTAAACTAATAGCAGTGATAAAGTAAAATACTAATAAAATACCTTAGATAGCTATCACACTTTTGCAAGAGATAGCATTACTCCAAAATATGAGTACTCCATTGTCTCATTTTTGTTCTTAAACTTTGCATAAAATATACTACTTCTACAATATATTTAACACAGAAATAAAAATAAGGGGTCACCAAATGAAATAGATTTATCCTGCCTCTAAGGCAGCTTATTTAGGTATTGTTAAAGAAGAATGGTAAAATTAAAAGAGGACGTGATTTTTTTTTTTGTAATGGTTTTAAACTATTTGTATATCATATACAGTACTCAACTGTCAATGGTCACATGGAGACCTGAAACTATTGTATTTCATTATTGCTAAAAACAACATAAAATGTATACTTAAAGAATTAAAAATTTAAAAAAAAACAGAAACTAATTGCACAAATGTGAAAATAATTAGTTCACAAATGATTTTGTATTCAGTAGCATAAGTTTATTAGAGGGTGCCTGTGGTGAACTGAAAGTGAATATAGAATTATTCCAATAGAAAATATGTTTCCAAATACTTTTGTCATGTTTTACAGCCCCTGTCCTATTGTTGTGATGGGCTGTTGTGGTGCACAAAGTGATCAAACCACAACAAGGTTCAGTGCACTGCATTGTAAATATGGCACGGTGATGTGACATGACAGCATATCATGGATGAAGAGAATAATTCCAACACAACACAATGGTACCTGCATGAGCTGTTAATGTTATACCCTAGTCTAACCTCTTCAGGCAGCGGGAGTGACGATTCAGACCAGGATAGCCGCCAGTTTGTTTTACAGTCAGTGGATAGACCCACCCGCAGTTCTCTGTGATTGGTTGCAAATATGAACGTTGACTCTTCAGTAATTCTCCAGATTTGCACAGCACTGTACAGCCGCTTGTTAATGCTGCTGGTCGTTTTGTTACCGGTGCAGCGATGCTTTCGGGGTGGAGACAAAAACGGACGAAATGAGCTTCCCAAGAAAAGTTCTGGGGACACTGGGACCAGTGTGGGACTGTACCGTCCAAATGGGATGTCTGGTCACTTTCTATATTCCTTTCTGTACAATATTGTGCTGCCCGCCCCACTCTATTATCCCCTGCTAGGGATGAAATCCCATGTGAAAGGATATAGAGGAGGATTGTCATGAAACCTGCTATTAACATTATTTAGCAAAAGTTATTGATAATGTCAGATTCTGGGGATATAGAGGGGTGTCTGTCTGTCCGTACATCCGTCCATCTGTATGTCACACTTACATTTTTGCATTTATCTGGAGAACCGCTTATCAAATTGTCATGAAACTTGATCATTCATATTCTGTTCCCCGCTGTACATACTGTTGATAGGTCATCACCTTTTTCGTGATACATTTTGTGGCGGGGGTTGTATGTTACTGACCTGCTTGTTTCAGTAGCATGTCAATACTGCATAGCAACTTATTTATATTTAACCCTGTGAACCACTCAGTCCAGCTGTATCCTGGTCTCTGTGCTGCACCTAAAACATGACTAGGGGCAACGTTGTCAACTCCTTTTAGGAAGACCCTCCAAATGGCCTCTGAAAGTTTTTAAAGATCACAGTAAGTTGAATCCAACCAGATTAGGTTCAGTTAACACAGTGTCTATCTGTTTGGCTTAGCCTGTTCAAATGCAGGGGTGTTTCTGGTGGTACAGCTGACTGAGCTAATGTGATTACTTGCCATGTACCAGCCCTGCAGAGTCGATGCCAAGTCCTACAAAAAGGTTTTGTCATCTGTTTAATTGAAGTGCCTCTTTCAGGGCACTGACACAATAGGAAGTTTGTCAGGAGAATTATTCTAGCATTTCATAAGAGCACTAGCATTTCATTAAAGCTGCTGTTACCAAAGGTACTTGACATCACTTCTGCATGATTTAGATTTGAAGTGCCCTGTCCAGGTATATCAGGCCTAATTGTGTGTGGAATTGTGTATGCTATTAAAATACGTACCCGTTCCAGAATATTGTGGGGGCTGTCCATTAAAGTACATCATTCCTGTAAATTTGACCTAATATATATATATGTTACTATAATTGCTTCGGCCTCAGATTTCCCAATATGAAAAATGCACACTTTATGGTGAATTTATGTTTTTTTAATGGTCATTTATTTTAAGCTGTCAGTGAAGAAAATGTATTAATCGCTCCTTCAGTTCTGTCAGGAAAACTCATGTGATAGAGAACAATATAAAAGCTTACACGACAAATACTACATTACACATATTTCCATTACAACTCGCCCTTCGAGGTACCCCTGTCCATAATTTAGTTTGTTCACAGTGGAGAGGCTGACTGTAGGGAAGCCATGGGCAGGGGTGCAGGATAGCTGCCCTCCCCCTTAGATGAAGCCGAAAAACAGGTGGCTGGGGAGAAGGCGAACTCTGATGTACAGCAGGGACGAATGGATTGAGGTCCTATATAAAGCCTGTTCTAGATGATCACGGGACGTGTTGTTTATCAAATGACTAATCAAATACTAGCCATTCAACTGGCAAAGGTTCTGATATTGAGGGTGCCTAATATGCTTGATGTTCATGATTTTAATCTAGCTTAAAAGGTTCCCTGCCTGAACCACCGCTTTGCAAAAGTTTGTAGTCGCATGAAGTCACCATTAAAAACAGTCATAGTATACACAGTGATTGGAGGTTGAGTTCTAAGCAAGAGTCATTGTCTAAAAACACTTTCAGAATTGTTTTTCCTACAGGGACAGAAACTTCCAGAATCAGCTCATGTGTGTCGGATGCTATAAAACAAACTATAAAAGAAATCCCACTAAAAACCATAATATATAGAGTTATAGCGGTTTTGCATCACCCTATAGAATGATCACATTTTGCTTCATAAAGTCGAATGCAACCTGCTGAATAACGTTACATTAACATATTGAATTACATACCACTTTGTAGTTTTCCATAAACTTAATGAAAAACTGACAAAAATTGAAAAATGTGACATTTGAAATCTAACATGTAATACTGTACTACATTTATGGCTTCCAGTAGACTTTTGCGATTTCATTTTGTAGTTTCTTTGATTACATGATGGCAAATAAAATATCTAAATTATGTTTATATAGTGTTTGTTTTTTTAATTATGTCTCAATCCTAAAATTCTAGTTGATACAACACTTTTGGCCATAGCTGTACATCTCATAGAAATCTACGAAGTGATGATAATACACATTAGATAAGAATCACTGAATATATTTTGTTAGCTCTGTGTACTTTAAAATCATCTAATTTTGATGGCATTTGGAAAGGATTTATAACAGATCCCCAGCGTTCTTCCTTATGTGTGTCTTGGGATCCATCACATCCATACTTGAAACATAAGTCACTTTTGTTTCCCATAGTATTACCTCAAAGTGTATCAGGTTGTGGATCAATTTCCTGTTGTAAAGGATATTTATTCAGGATCTCTGTAGCCCTGGGTGGGTTCTTTGATCGGTATGCTAAATTATTATAACAGTGCTTTACAAATGCAGACCTGTGTGTTCTGTAATTGGGGTATCAATCATGCCAAAGTACTCAAACTGCAAATCACACACCAGGTCTCAGGAAATCTGTTTCATTCCTTAACCATGCATGGAGCGCTATGAAAGAGGAAGCTGTGTGCTTGTTTCTGTCAAAGTTTGCATCTCTACATCAATTTATTATCCCTTCTGGAAAATAAATGAATGGATATACAAGACAAGTCAAAAGTTTGGAAGCAAAAATTAGAGGGGATATGACTGAAGTCTTTAAAATTTTAAAAGGAGCTCACAAAGTTAACCCAAACCAATACTTTAAGCACAGTAAATAAATCAGGACCAAAGGGCACAGTGTGGAAATTAAGTGGAGATAGACAGGACACACTGAAGGAGACACTTCTTCACACAGAGGGTGGTGAGGGCGTGGAATGGGCTAGCTAGTCCGAATGGCCTCCTCTTGTTTGTAAATGTTTTTATTTTCTTGTTCTTAAAAAATATTTAAGGAAGGGTAAGGATGGGAGGGATTTTATTGCCCATTTTTCCTCATACAGATTATAAAATAAAATTATGCACAAAAATGAGGTAGACATCTCACATGGTACCCCAAAATGTTGTCCTTTTTCTTGGGATGGGGAACTGTAGTGTAAAGGACCATGAAAGTTCCTAGATTACTGAAGTTATTCCATGATTGACTATGTTCCTTGAATTTGTATGCCTACAAAGGAGTCCCACTGAAATCCACAGTAATACCATTTTCAATATAGGATTCAGTAAGCTATCAAGAACACCTTCAGGCTATAATCCCTTCAGACCCCAGGGAAATCAGGGAGGGAGTCACCTAACACCCATATTCAAGTTTAAGTGGCTTCAAATGCCATTTAAACTGCTTTTTTACACATACTTGACTATTGCAGGGAGTTCGCGGAAAGAGTTCACTCCAATATTGAATTAAGAACCACTCAGAATTACTGCAAGCATCCTAAATAGGGGACACTTTATATTAATAAATAGATACATGTGGCCATTTTGTTTAGCCTTCTATCCGTCTTGACTATCTAACCAAACCCTTTTCTTCCACACCATTGCAGGATACAGAGATCATAAACACTGCTATCCTGACTGGAAGGACTGTGGCTATTCCAGTAAAGGTCGTTGCCATAGAGATGAATGGTGCCGTCACGGACGTCTCTATGTTTGTGGAATGCAAGTCGACCAATGATGACATCATCAAGGTGCAGTACAAGTCATGTGTCTCAAGTGTAAATGTCAGTCAGTGATGACTTTATCGGGGTAGTGTTGTCTATACACAGGGGCTGAAGCTCTAGAGTGGCCAGTGCTGGGTATATACAGATTGTAGGCTTGCTCCTTTTTCACATTTATTTTTCAGAGGCACACCTTTTAGAGTACGTATTTGACTGGGGTTCTTCATTGGAACACCATGAAACCTGTTAATTATTCAACAGGTTTTGCCACTTTCAGTTGATGAGTTTTAACAGCTGAGCTGACACTGCGATTGAGTGGGGCGGAGATAGTGGTATCCAAAGTCAACAAAAGGGAAGTGTCAGGTATGATTGACGCGCTCTGTTTTTTGCAGTTTATTCTGTGTTTTCTGAGGTTTCACATTGTCACATGATTTGAATGGAATAAGGAAGGCTGGTCAGTGCTGATGCGTTGGATTCTCCAGACAAGCTCAAAGTAAACTAGGGAAAGGCAGATTTAGCAAAAAATCATCAGCCGTTACCTGACTTTGAGCTTGACTAGACACTGCAAAATGTAAGCTTGTCTAGAAAATATAATTAAGAATTAATTAAGGAATAAAGATTTTTTTTAAAAATGATAAACTTCATTTATATGCAGCTATGGTGGGGTACACCTCGCACCCTGTGCGTATTGTGTTATATTATTATTATGTAAATGTATTGTTTTGTGGTTTAAATACTGTTTTATTGTTATTGTTTTACAGCATGGATGGGGTTTAAATGCCCCATCCAGATAAAATCGTGAGAATGCGTATGAGAAAGCCTGTGCAGAATGTGGTTAAGAGAGAAACTAGGTAATTGATAGCCAGTTAATCCCTCGAACCACAATATAAAAACCAACAGCTTTTCTTTGTGTGGTTTTGTTTTGTTTAAATCGTTTGTTTTATAATAAAGCCGCGCACCAGCTCTTCCACCCGCAGTATTGTTGTGATTCTCTTCCTGGTCTGACATCACCATCAAGCCTATCCGTGACAGCAGCATGAATCTACACAGACTAATATGAGACCTCTATATCTTCTATGAGACCTCTGTATCTTCTATGAAACCTCTATATCTTCTATGAGACCTCTATATCTTCTATGAGACCTCTATATCTTCTTGTTTTTAATGAATTTGCCTGTGAAAGAAAATAAAGATCACCTTAAAAAAGGGTTTCTGCAGACTGGTAATCCCTTAATTAAAGTTTAATATATTCCACATAGTTGAAATCCTAATCTAAAAGGTATTGGAAAGAGAGGCCTGCGAGCTGTAAGGGGAAGGGCCCTGAGAGTTAAAGCACTTAAGGAAAGGATTCAAACCACTTAATAACTCTCTTGTTACATTTGTCTGTAGGTAGCTAACAAAATCATTCCATAAATCTTACCTGTCAAACACTTTTATACATTATATACATCTCAGATGTGCAGTTTTGAAGGAAACATATGTTATAGCAAACATGTATTTTAATTTTAAATCAGACATCAGGTACTACACTGGGTTAAAGAAAAATCTCAGTTTGCTTGCCTTGATTTCCAGGAGGTCTGTTACTGCTTCACTTTCTAGGTCATTTCACCCCAGCAGTGTCTTTTGGGTTATTTTAAGGAGACAATTAAGGGATTGGGTTTCGTAGTGGACTGGCATAATTGAAAATTAGCAGCTGTTGTAAGTTCTCAGTCAATCAAGAAATCAATCAATCAATCTTTATTTTTGTATAGCGCCTTTAACGAGGGAAAAAAAGACATTTTTGTAACATTTTTAATGTGTACCTGTGGCAATGTGCCCCGCCCCTGTGTGCATTTGTGTGTTATATGTTGTATGTTGCGTGTGTTAATGTTGGTGTATAGGCAATTCTGTGTTGTCTGAATTTAGCATTAGGAAGTTTTTAAACATACAATTTTTCAGGTATTCAAAATATTAGCAGCAGATCCATCACCCTGCTTGAGGGACAGATAAAGCTGAGTATCATCAGAGTAACAGTGAAAATTAACTCCATATCTACGAATAATATTACCCAAGGGTAGCATATGAAGAGAAAACAGAATTGGGCCAAGAATCAAACCCCACATGTAACCTTTGATAAAAAAGAGGTCTCCTCCTCAGTTTTAATAAACTGAAACCTGTTAGAGAGATAGGACCAGAACCAGGACAGTACCTGACAATCCCACCATATTTTCAAGGCAATCAATTAAAACAGAGTGCTCAATGGTGTTAAAAGCTACACTTAAATCCAGTAAAACAAGAACAGAAGGTGAGCCCACGTCAGAGGACCACAACACATCACTTACCACTCGAATTAGTGCCGTCTCAGTGCTGTGATGAGGCCTAAAACCAGACAAATTTCTCAGCAATGTTCTGTGCGGCAAGAAATCTGTTAAGTTGCTCCGTCACCACTCTCTAACATCTTGGATGAAAAAGGAAGACTGGATACGGGTCTGTAGTTATTAAGCATATTGGGATGGAGGGCGGGCTTCTTGAGCAAAGGTTTTATTACTGCTGTCTTGAAAGAATTAGGAACAATACCTGATGAAAGAGAGCTGTTAACAATATTTAAAACGGTGGTATTTATTTTTGGATCTACTTCTTTTAAAAGTGTAGTAGGAATGGGAGCTAATGTACATGTTGTGGGTTTTGTATTTTTAACTAGGACACCCATCGCTTGTCAATATAAAATGCTCTAAGGTTTGATTAGATTCAGACAGTGCAAGGATCTTTGCATCATTGTTTTTGTCAGTTGACGTGTCTCGATTTGGTATACAGTTGCTCATCTGATTTCTGATGCCCTACACTTTTTTATTGAAGTGATTCATAAACTCTTCACAGCTTCCTGGAGGAGGATTCTGTGCAACACACTCCAATTGTGGATTTGTTCATTTTGTTATGGACTGAAAGAGACATATTGGGTTATTCTTATTTTTGTCAAGAAGATCATAATAATAGAACAATCTAGCTAGAGACAAGGCAGCCCTGTATGAGTAGGACCAGTAACATGCTGAATAAAACCCAAGGACTCAAGCAATGCCAGAAAATCTCTACCAAGAGGATCTCTATGGACATCAACATGTACATTAAAATCACCTACAAGTAAGATCCTATCATGTTTAACAATAATTGTTGATAAAAGCTCACTGAATTCAGATAGAAAAGAAGAGTTGGCTCTACGGGGGTGACAGCAGCCAAAATAGGAGCTTGGCCATGAAACATGAAAGATAGGATTTCAAATGATGTATAAACCTCATTACCAAAAATGGTTGCAATACCACCTCCTCGTCCCGTAAGACGTGCTTTCTGATAGAAGGAAAAACCTGAAGGACAAAGGTGTTGTATTAAGTAAGCCAAGACGAAGCATGGTTGGCGCAGGGCACGGTAAGTTGACAGTGTGTGGTGAAATCATAATTTTAACTACATTTTCAGCACAAGAGCCCCGAGGGAAGCTGTTGGTTGATAACGGTGATCTGACACTACTTCAGTTGAGTAGATTAAATGCTTCAAAAGTTCTAATGTGCCATTCAGACCAGCACGTGCCCTGGGTTTGCCTGCCCTTTCACAGCTCTGACAGCCTCTGTTGGGAGCTTCTAGCCATGCGAGCAATGAACTGGAAAATCACAGACGAGTAAAACAATTAAATCAATAAAAACAAACAGTAATGAGAACTGAAGAGGAAAACATGTTCTCAAAGGGACTTGGCTTCCCTGAGCAAATCTAAAACCAGCGTGATGAATGAGGGAGGGACACTGACTGCTTTAATTAACACTATTGAAACTTCAAGTAAGGCAGTATTTTGAAATTGTTAAGTCTGAATTTACTAGTTTATACAAAACACAACATATATTAGTAGTCATAGTCGTAGTGTTATGCAGTGTAACACATTTACAGTTGTTTCACTTTTAATGTGCTCACTGTTGGAGACAGGGTATTGAAATCATTTGTCAATGTGCTGACCAGACTTATCTCTGATTTCACTGTGTCCCAAGTGGACTTATGTCCGATTTCACTTAACACGGTTAAGGACTTAGGAACGGAAACGGATATGAGTATGGAGAGTACTTCACAAAAGACTAGTTCAAGATCTGCAGTTAGCAAAGACATGGAACTCCAGGTTTGTGTCTGCGGCTGGAGCAAGGCAACAACAGTCAGGGGTTTGAAGATTCATCAAGGGAGAATGAAATGCTTGAGGGAGAAGGGACAAGGGCCTCGCATTGATCAGTACTTCTTACGAAGTCAGTCAAGTCAGTCGAATGAAATCCAGTGACAGGAAGCAAACCACAGTTCACAGGATATCAGCACCCCTGTCATAGATGTGAGGAGGACTTGCATGGACACAGTTAGTGATGAACCTAATGATCCTTGTGAACCCGGGCAGACAAACCATCGTAAGAGAGAAAAGAACCTCAACGGGCACAAGCCTGGAGTTAAATGGCCAAGAGCTTGTGAGAAAACTGCATGGGACACAGTAAACACAGATCTCTGCTTTGCATTGGAAAGGTTAAGTGGAACAGTTGAAAAGAAATTGGATAAATTTGGGGACATCATCTACGCATATGGAAGCAAGTGGTTTGGAGTCGAAAAAAGGAAGGAAAAAGTACAAACTATTCCTGGAAAGTCTAGACTGCAGCAGGAGATTGAACGCTTAGTTAGAGAAAGGAGACAGCTGAGGAAGCAATGGAGAAGAGCAGAAGAAAGTCAGAAGGAGGGACTCAATCTCTTACAAAGGGTCATAAAACATAAGCTTGCAAAATTGCGCAGAGCTGAGCACCTACGGAAACGCTACAAAAAGAAGGAGCGTGCGAGAACTAACTTTTATAAAGACCCATTCAAATTTGTAAAGAGGTTATTCACCAGTGAGAAGAATGGCACACTAAAAGCATCTAAGTTTGAGTTGGAGAGATATTTGGAGGAAACGCATACAGATTCAAAAAGGCAGGAACCTATGTCAATTCCTTCAGACATCCCACCTATCAATCCACCAGAATACCAAATGGAGGACTGTGCACCTAAGTGGAAAGAAGTAGAGCAAGCTGTGAAAAAAGCAAGGGCTTCATCATCTCCAGGGCCTAATGGAGTTCCGTACAGAGTGTACAAGAGTGCTTCAGGAGTTCTACGAATCCTGTGGAAACTGATGAAAGTAGCATGTGAAGAACAGGTTGTACCAAGAGCATGGCGCGAAAGCAGGTGGAGTCTTTATACCTAAAGAAAAAGATTCTAGCAGCATCAGTCAGTTTTGCCCTATTTCCCTATTAAACGTAGAAGGCAAGATTTTCTTCAGCATTATTGCTCAGAGATTGTCAACTTACCTATTAAAGAACTGCTTCATTGACACTTCAATACAAAAGCAGGCATTCCAGGTTTCCCAGGATGCTTAGAACACATCAATGTGATCTGGCAACAAATTCAATCGGCTAAAAAGGAGAGGAAGGAGCTCCATGTGACATTCCTGGATTTGGCTAATGCATATGGTTCAGTGCCACATGAACTTCTTTGGGCAGCATTTGATTTTTTCAGTGTACCAATGACAATAACAAATCTAGTGAAAGCCTACTTTGGAGATTTGCAATTTAGTTTTTCAACTTCAGAATTCAGCACTACATGGCAATGCCTAGAAGTTGGAATAATAGCAGGATGCACCATTTCTCCACTGGCTTTTACCATGGCAATGGAAGTAATCATTAGGGCATCAAAATGGGTAGTGGGAGGAGAGCTTGGCTTCTGGAATCGACTACCACCAATTCGAGCATACATGGATGACATGACAACCATGACTACAACAGTAGCCTGCACTAATCGGTTATTGGGCAAATTAACCAATAACATTGAATGGGCACGAATGCAATTCAAGCCCACTAAATCAAGGAGCATCTCTATAATTAAAGGTAAAGTAGTAGATAAAACGTTCTTCATTAATGGTGAGGCAATACCAACAGTGTCTGAGAAGCCAGTGAAGAGCCTTGGGAGATGGTACGACGGGATCTAAAGGACACAGTTCGTGTGGGAGAAGTTAGACAACAAGCTGTGGAAGGGTTGAAGAGCATAGACAGCAGTGCTTTACCAGGCAAACTAAAACTCTGGTGCTTTCAGTTTGGCCTACTGCCAAGGTTGCTGTGGCCACTGACTGTGTACGAGGTTTCTTTGACAACAGTAGAGAAGCTGGAAGCTTTAATCAGTTCACACATCAGGAAATGGTTGGGAGTTCCACGCTGCCTCAGCAGAGTGGGACTTTATGGTAAAGGAATACTGCAGCTACCTGTCTCCGCTCTAACCGAGGAGTTTAAGTGCGCCAAGGTCCGACTGGAAATGACATTAGTAGAGTCACGCGACAAATGCGTAAGGGAGGCAGCACCTGTGTTGAAAACTGGAAGAAAGTGGGTGGCAAAGAAAGCTGTGGAGGATGCAAATGCTGCCCTTCGAATTGGTGATATCATGGGGCAAGTTCAGCATGGAAGAGGGGGTCTTGGTCTCAGTTCAGCTCCTCCTACATGGCACAAGGTAGCCCCAGCGCAACGGAGGAAGCTTGTAGTCAACGAGGTGCAAAAGCAGGAGGAGAGGATGAGGTGTATAAAGGCCATTTCCCAGGGCAAGCAGGGAGAATGGATGAGATGGGAGAGTGTGGAACAACGCAAGATTGGCTGGCAAGACCTATGGTCAATGGAACAGAGCAGGATCAGTTTCCTTATAAGGTCAACATATGATGTTCTCCCATCACCACAGAACCTAAACCTCTGGGTAGGAGAGGATCCCTCATGTCCTTTGTGTTCATCACCTGCAACATTAAGGCACATTTTGACAGGATGTAAGGTGGCTCTTAGCCAAGGACGGTTTACTTGGCGCCATGACCAGGTGCTGCGATGTTTGGCCTTAGCATTGGAAGACAAGCGTAACATGACCAATAAGTTGCCACCTGTTCCATCAAAACATTACACACAAAAGACAACATTCCTCCGCCCAGGAGAGCAACCACCAAGAAAAGGTGTTAAAACCAATCCTCGCCCAGGACAACTGGAAGCTGCTAGAGACTGGAAAATGCTGGCGGATGTTGGTCAACGGCTTATTTTTCCACCTGAGATTGCCACCACAAACCTTCGACCAGATATTGTCTTGTGGTCTGGATCAGCACGCCTTGTTCACCTGGTGGAGTTAACAGTGCCATGGGAGGATGCTGTAGATGAGGCGTATGAGAGGAAGAAACTGCGGTAGGCTCAACTAGCCACTGACGTGGAACAGCGAGGATGGAGAGTCTGGGTTTACCCAGTGGAAGTGGGATGTCGAGGATTTGTGGCACACTCTACAACCCGGTTTCTCAGAGATGTCGGATTCAATGGCCAAGAGTTGCGTCGCACAGTGAAGAACTTATCTGAAGCAGCAGAGAGGAGCAGCAACTGGCTGTGGTTGAGACAGAAAGATTCTGGCTGGGGATCTCAAGCACAATAGAAAGAAAGAAAGGCTGATATACAGGTAAGTAAGCTGGGCTGAGTTGAGTGGGGACGGAGGGGGTGATGCTGGGACGCCAGAATCACCGTCGAGCCCTCTTGAGGTGTCGTGGGCTAGTCGACTAAACACCGAGGATGGAAGGTGCCCACTTGAAGACCCCAGAGATGTACCCTACTTAGCTCAATCCAGACGGTTGTCATGCTGATGCGCTGGGGAGACCGCACTATGGTTGATCCCCGAGCCAGCATCGCAGCCGTTGTGTGTGCTGATGCGCTAGGGAGGCAAAATAAGCTGATCCCTGGAGCCAGCATTACACTTCAGCCATCAACACCAGACAGAAGGATATCTACATCATCATATGGAAGGAAGCGCAAATGGATGGAGACACATATGGATCACATTAGTTTACTGTGAAGCTACATCTTAGTTGGTGCTTATCTTGGCGACAGCCAAGTTCAAATCAGCATGAAGTTTTACATCTACTCTCATGTAATGGAAATCATGATCCACAGGACTTTCATCCGATTTCTCTTACGTCTGACAGTGCAAGAATATGTGGAGCGATAAAAGGCATTTCTCTCAAACTTAGGAGAACACCCCCAAACTAATGTGTTTGTGTTTAAATATGTACGCTGGGGATTCCACAGGGAACATTGGCTCTGGTGCTTCCACAGGTTAGGGAGGCAACACAATTAGTTAATAACATACAGGAGGAAATGGTTTGGAACTATTACTATCGTATAAGCATAATGAAGACATGGTAGAATCACAAATAGTTGCTGTAAGGTAAAGCATTAAAAAACATGGTAATCAAAGCTAATGAAACTATTCCATAAATCTTGTCATCTGTTCAAATTTTACATGTTAGAGGAAATGTGGTACTAGAATAAAGAAGCTTTCAGGTAGTCTTCCATAGCACTTCCTTCAGTGCCTTCTTTCATTAACCAGCCAGCTCCTCCCCAAATCACTGACCTGCACTGCAGCCAGTCACATGACCCCATGGACACTGAGGTGACCGAGGTAAGATTAATGAAATTATTCCACTAAACTTCCTGGAAGGCCTTGAACCTTACTCTCAGCACGACGGCTCAGCAATCAAACCACTAAACTACTACCAACCTATTCAATTAAAAGAAAAAGGTCTTTTTGAAAAAGGCAAATTGTGCTATAGGGGAGCCAAGGGGAAGCTCCTCAGACCATTGTTCGCAGTAATTACCTGCCTTTTATTTACTGTGTGAAGCAAACAGTGCAGCCAAGAATGTGGTACTGTCTCAGGCTGAGGAGATAAATCAAGGCCCAGGCTTCTCCCCGGCACCCCCCTTCCTGTGTAATTGCAGCCAACAGGAGCAAAGGATTTGTTAGCAGCAACCAGCAGGGAAATGACAGCCTTGTTATATTCTGCAAGTGGGTTTTAAAAGCCCCCTCTGCGCATTTGCACTATACTTCAGAGTCCTCACAGGACATGCGAAAGCCGACAAAGAAAGAGTTTACTTGAAAGGAAAAAGCAAGTTACTTCTCTTTAGCATAAAAACATGTTCTTACAGATAGAGATTACACCGTGCACTTTAATTATTATTATTATTATTATTATTATTATTATTATTATTATTATTATTATTATTATTATTATTATTTATTTATTTATTTATTTATTTATTTATTTATTTATTTCTTAGCAGACACCCTTATCCAGAGTGACTTAAAATTGTTACAAAATATCACATTATAAAGTATCACATTTCAGAATATCATATTACAGATAAGAGCAGTTATAAAGTACAATAAAATCAGTAGCAGAAAATACAGTAAATAATTACATGTAAGAGCGGATTCGACTAAGAGCAGTTAACTTATATTAAAAATATTTGTTTGTACGAGTAAAGTCCAGTATGAGAACATATTAAGTACAATGAATGGATGAGAATGATTTCAAATAAGAGCAGTTACAAAAACAAATGGGTGAATTAATTGTCTACAGCTATCGTCATGGTGAATGATCATGTAACAAGTTCAATGTATAGAAAATAATGTTTAAACCTAAATTAAACAGATTCATTCAGAGAATTACTTTTCCTAGATCAAGCTTCGCATAATTTGGAACAGTGAAATTCCGTCATTGGATGTGAATGAATGCAACATAGACTAAACAGTGCTTGAAATGTATTTGGTGTTTGTTCAATTTATCAAAAAGATATATGAAAAGGAAACCGATGCATAAACAAGGTTTGAAATCAATAACCCACATTCTAGTGTGTCCCTCTTTTGTTTACAAGTCAATTTCATGGGTTCTGAGTTTATTTTAATTCTGAGATTTGGTATGTTATACTTTTGTTTTCCAGCTAAGTCAGTATTAAAGTATATTTGAATGCCCATTTACATTTTGAAAGAATATTCAAACATGAAACTCATATTTGTTCAGCACTATGAAAGAATATTCAAACATGAAATCCATGTTCGTTCAGCACTACGATAAAACAGCCCCGTCTGTTTATTATTATTTTTGCTCAGTGCCTTTGAAGTGATATTAGACAGAATGCGTTTTACTTCTGCTTAACCATCTCTTAAATTAAATATCTTAGTTGTTATGGTTGAGATTGTAATGGTGACTTACAATAAAGAGCCTCACGTTAATTGAAAATGTTAATATGACTCCAGTTTGTAGATCTTGAAGTTATTATCAGGTCACATTGACCCTATTCTCCAGCATTCAGGGCAGATCATTCAGGGTCTGCCTTTAGGGTTGCTGTGAATGTGCAAAGGCATATCATCTGGGCAAGCTGCTGTAGTGTATACCACCTCCGCAGACTGTGTTAGTCATTTCAGCCTTCTGAGGACAAGGAACGTACAATTCTCTTTCTTTTAAGTTTGTCTGCCAGTTTTACGAAATGTAGGTGATAGGATAACTAGCATAGCTCTAAAATAAGCCCACGACAGGAGAATTGAAGTCGCCACCGCCAAGCCCATCTTCACACCCCGGGGCTCAACAGAGGCAGGAGGCCGCTTGAGCTCACCGGGCATCTGGCCAGTAGGGGCCGATGTATAGCGGAGAATTAACCATCTATTGAATTATTTTTCTAAAAAAAGAATATTTATAAAGTTAATGTGTACAGTTGATCTATCTCTTATGTGAAATGCTTGTCCTCTCGCCCACTGAAGCCACTCATATATCATACGCATCAGCTGTACAAATGTATAAGTCAAAAATATTTGTATGCTGAAAGTTTTGAAGCAAAATGAAAGACCATATAGTGACAGACTAGCGTTGCCACCTGTCCGGGTCTGAATTGGCATCTGTGTCCGGGTGGCAGGAATGAACAAGCCTGGACACCCTGATGTCCGGTTTTAAGTGAAATGCATAACAAACACCAACCTTCTGTTAATACTTTCTTTGACATATATGCATTAATTGCTTAAAGGATTTCCACTAAAAGTACTGTTTAGTACTGCTTTGTAAATACCAAAATACATACAATATTTTTTAATTACAATATGTAATGGCAATTAAACCATATATATGTGTGTGTGTGTGTGTGTGTGTGTGTGTGTGTGTGTGTCAAAAAAAAAAGCCATAGCTCAGTAACACTGAAAAACCCAAACCACATTTTAGTCCATTTGGACAAAACAGGTACACAGCTTCAGAAATTGCATTGACTTACCACGGTGTTACTCATCACCACAGCTACTTGTCTCAGGTAAGATTAGACTCTAACGTACCATGATATAGCTACTATTTTTCTGGCTTGCAACTTCAATTGCTAAAAATATCAAGAGCACAATACTGTGTATACTGCATGATTATTGATATGTACCGATATCTGGTGGTATTGTATTAAACTGTATTACAGTATACTGCAGTTTTGATAGACCTAGGCTGACTGAGAAATATGTCCACGTTTGGTCTATGGAAAAGATGGCAGCCTTATGACCGACAGACTCATGGAAGGGCAGACGGACACAATCAGCGAATAAGGGTCCCTATTTTTGGAAACAAGCAAAGAACCAAGATATTGAACACAATAAAAAGGTGCTAATCAACGCACAGGGACCTCCCTCTCTCGTTCCCTGCTGGGCTGCCAGCCTCTGAATCCACTCTTTAAGAGCTTTTGACTTCCAATTAGCTCTCTGAATTTATTACCAGCTCCAGCGGCCAGCGTGCTTGAGTGCACCTGGCAGTGTCGAGGGCCCAGAAGGGTTGACTGACAGGCATACTAAAGCCACGGCGCCTCTCGGGTGTCAGGGCTAGTGGTGGGTGGCAGAACCAGATACATGCAGAGAGCGACAGACAAAGGGAGAGAGTGTGCAGGTGATGGTTACACCTTCTTTGCAATCTCTAACCAAATTGTAACTGTAACCAGTTCAGTTGCAGTTCAGTTCTTTGGACCAATAGCTAGAGAAACTTGGCATAAAATGTATTCTTTTCTTGTTCAGATTGTATCATGTTCTGTTTTTTTTGTTTTTGTTTTTGTTTTTTTTAAATCGCTGTTCCTGCATTGACTTAGAGCAGTGGTTCCCAACCCCCGTCCTGGTTCAAGTTACTTATATAACTTGAAATATGCAACTGTTAAGAGCTGAAAAAAGGTCTGATTAAGCAAATTATCAATTCAATTAAGGGTCTTGTTAAGTAATTGAGAGCTCATTTGGAATGAAAACCAGCAGACACAGGGGGTCCCCAGGACCGATTTGGGAACCACTGATTTAAAGGACAGATCTCAAACCCCAGTGTACTATAACAGCCATTTTGAAAAGAGCTTTGAAACATACTTTAAAGTTATAAGTGTAAACAGTTGTCAGAATGTTGAAAAAAAATTACATGTACGTTATTTAAACAGTAGCAACATATAGGGACGTATAACGCTATATTTTTCAGAACCCCGCTACTTACTCTTTAAGTTACCTGTTTAATATAGTATTATGTGTATCATTTTCTGTTGCTGTTTCTGCTTAGTTATTATTCCTCAATGCTAATTTTGGGGACGTGTGGAAGTATATTTAGATCATATTCACAATTTAATGTTGCTCTGTCTTCTGGATCACGTTACTGGCTGAAAGCATTGCCAATCAATAGGGGAAGCAGCTGGTTGGTTAATGACAGGAAAGAAGCCATTGAAGGGGTGAAGACAATTTCACTCTGCAGACCAAGGAAGTGCAAACAGAGATTTCTTTAACCCAGCATAGTACCAGATATCATGTTTAAACTAAAAATGTACAACAACATCTGCTTCTTTCAAAACTGAGAGCTACAGATATGGCTAAAAGTTTTGTATCACCTAGAATTTTAGGATTTATGATTTTTTTTTTAGACTACATGAACATAATTTAGATATTTTACTTCATGTAATCAAATAAACTAAAACATTATATTGCAAGTGTCTACCCAAAGTCATAATAATAGTACAGTATTTCATGTTAGATTTCAAATGTCTTTCAGTTTTTCGTGAAGTATATGGAAAACTACAAAGCGATATGCAATTCACCAGCAGGAAAATAATATAGCTTTCTCAACGGTAAATAAAAAAAGATGTCCATACTGGTGGACAAAACAGTGTGTTACAGGGGTTTGTTTTTATTTGACTGATCTAGCCTCTTCATCTTGATTATGGTGTCAGCACTCTGAAATCTCTAGATAGATCACAGATATTACTCCACCAAATCTGCTATCTATTACTGTAAATAATTTAGTATTAAAGGCTTAGCATTTATGGGAATTTGCTAGCTGGGTGATTGGAACATTATTTTCTTCTCTGGTAGATTAAACAGTCATGAATCATTATTGGTATCTCGCTAATGCTTGACGTTACATATTTTGATTAAAAATGTCATCTACCCAAACCTATATACTGTATATACAAATGTGCTATTGGTACATTAGCTTTATATTTTCATTTGTTTTATGTTTCTGTACAGATATACACATAAATATTGTTTAAATATATTTTTTCTAGGGGGTCCTCGAGTGACTCATCCAGTTAAAGCGCTGCCACTGGGAGTGCAGGATGAGTCACACAGCTTGCACGGTGCCAGTTCGTGTCCAGGCTGTGCAAAGAGGCCGGACTTTGCTGGGGACTCTGAAGGGGCCGCCACAGTGGCTCTGACGCTACCGTGATGGGGGAGGGGAAACCAGCAGGGATTCCTTCTCCTCATCACGCAACAGTGAACCCTACTGGCCAGACACTGAACACATTCAGAGTGGATAAGAGGCAGGGCTGGTCTCTGTTCTCCGGGATCGGTAGCCCGCCTACCTCTGCTCTAGATTGCTCAGCGTAAAAGCGATTCTGGCTTTAGGCTTGTGAGATCGGAGGACACTCACACACCCTCAGAACGTCTGTGCTGTGTGGGGACTCGCTGCGGTGAGGAGAAAAAACATAATTGGACATTCCAAGTTGGGGGGGAAAAATAAATAAAAATAATAATTGGTCACTCTAAATTAAAAATATATGTTATTTTTTCTCATGTATAAAATGGAAGTTATCCATAAAGCTACAAAAGTTTTAAGAATACCAATGCATAGGGGTCTTTGAGGTCTCACCTTGTAAGGTCATGGCTGCTGGGTTAGGGAGGTAATAACAATTGCACTATTGCACTACTATCATGTCATTGCAGATCCAAATTGCTGTAATCATAACTTGTTATATTGTATTATATTGTATTCTAGTAGTATTTGCACTTACTGTAAACTACACTGTATTTAAATATTTTTTGCACTGTAACCTTGTATTGCCCTGTAACCCTGTATGTCACCTTGTATTAAGGTGTCTAACAAATAAACGAATAATAATAATAATAATAATAATAATAATAATAATAATAATAATAATAATAATAATAAGGTAAAATCATCAGGGGCTGTTTCTCTTCATCACGCTTCTGGCCAGGTGCCCTGTGAGCTCAAGCAGACACCTACAGGGCTGGCCTTTGTCCTTCAGGGGCAGGTAGGTCTACTGTGGAGCTCCTGGGTATAAAGAGGCGATTGGCTTGGCCTTACCTTTTTGTCATATTTGTAATCATTCCGAGTGACTTCAATTCTTATTACTCAAATGCTGTTCTGTTTTTTTATGTCTATGTAAAGGTGCTTTCACCTGAGTTCAACAGCTGCTCTTTAGCTAAAGCTGATTGTATGCTAGTTTTGCTGGCAATACACTACTTTGCATTAGTGCACTTAGAAATATCAGATGCAGCCCATCCCAGTTGTTCCAGTGCAGTCTGTCGTGGAAGGTTTTCCAGTTTTGGATGTATCTGAATCCCTCTTGTATGCTCCATTCATTCAGATTTCTGATCTGCCTCTATCTGTGTGGTCCTGCATGTCATACTTCACAGAAGACAGCTGTGGAGGTTCTGCTTGTGATCTTGCCACCTAACTCTATGAATTTATTTTGCAAAACCTTTGGTCTGTCTTTCCTACATGTGACAGGGTAACATCACGGCCCAGGCTGGTTACCAGAAAGAATTTGACTCAGAGACAGAAAGCTGCAGTTTTAAAGCCTTGTTACAAACAACAAATCAAACACAAAATAAGCATGGTACAAGGGCCAAAATAAAAGGTTAAAACAAAACACAACAATACAATACAGGCTGTGCTTTCACCTTCACTATCCAGTTGCACAACAGTACAAAATCACAGCACAAACACTACTCCAACAAACAAAGGATTTCTGTCTCGTTTTATACATGTGGCCACTCCCCAATTAGCACTCAATTACTTAATTGGGGAATTGGCCACACCCCATCCCTGTCAACCTTACATTCCCACACACACACTGCTTTAGGGCTTTCGCCCTGCCACACTACATCAGTGGTTGAAACATGAATGTTGGCTACCTAGTTCCCCTGGCTCTGGCCCGTAGCTTGTTTTTCCGCAATGTGATGTCTTTGACCCTGCCACTTGGGAGGCAGCAGCCCGTGTGAGTCTGCAGATCACGGTTACACACCAGGCTGTCAATATTTCTGATACTACTACCGCTTGCACATGGTGCACATGTATTCTCCTTCTTGAGGGCTCGTTCAGGAGGATCCACACTGTAGCAATGCATTTCACCAGTGTTGGTTCCATGTTGTTTTTTTTTTTAGTGATGTGTATTTCTGTGAGGATTCACTTCAATGGATTCCCCCTGATTGATTGCCTTTAGTCTTGCTGCCTTTCAGTCAAAGCAACCACAAGTCGTAGGTTGTAGTGACCTTGGTTGTTGCTTGCTTTTTTATGTGCTGGTCTGCTCTTTGTGGTTGAATCAATTGATGCTTCTCCGGCATGAATGTCTTGCACCTGGGTTAATGTTAATTGAGTCTCGATGGCTGCATTCAATATTCACACTTGGTACACTTTATTTTTTTAACCCTGAATAAACTACTGGTAAATATACACTTTAATTAAGTTAGTTTGCTATAAATAAACTATATGTTAATACTTTTAATTCTAAATTGTGGTTACGCTATTCTTAATAACTGCAAAATAAGACCCTTATAAAAGTTTCCCATAGTAAACACATAGCAAAGTGTAATAAAGCGTAGGTAAGCATGGTGAAGTCCTGAGAGGTCTGAGAAAGCATATTAAAATGGCAAACCATGATACACTATGGTAAATGCATTGTATAACCATGGGAAGATGAGAAAACTACACAATTACCGTGGTAAACTTCTATAAAGGAAACCATAGCAACATCAAGGTAAGAGTACTGTGAAAAAAGCAAAGATATATGAAGTTCAGTTTCTTAACCGCTGTGTTTTGTCCCCCAGGTTTCTAAGGGTTGCGACTATGTGTTTGTGAATGGGAAGGAGTCACATGGCTCAATGAACGCCCGTGTGGTCTTCAGATATGAGCATCTGAGTGCCCCCCTGGAGCTGACAGTCTGGGTCCCCAAACTGCCCCTGCAGGTGGAGCTGTCTGACTCCCGGCTGAGCCTCATCAAGGGCTGGCGTGTTCCCATCCTCCCGGACCGACGGTAAGCAGCGCTCTCACCATCACAGATAGACTCAGCGTTTCTACACACTTTTGCACGTTTCCCAGTTTGCCCTACAGGGTTTCTAGTTTATAGTAGCTCTGGAGGAACTCCTAATAATCCTGGCATTAGCACAACACAGAGAGTCACCTCTCAGCTAAAGGGCTTTAGTAGAATGGTACGACGTTTGTCTTTGTGGTTTGTTATTCATGTGTCTAGCCCTTGCCTCTGTTTACTTCAGTGGGCTGAGATGTCATTACAGTGGTGACCTATGGGAATAATTCTGCCCCCGTGGTTAACACAGATAATTTAATAACTGTGTTCTTTGCATTATAAGCAGTATGTATACTGAATTAATTTTAATTTTAATTAAGAATTAATTTTAGTTAAGTTCCCAAATGCAGCTAAAAGAAACACAGTACCTCACAATAAAAACACAGGTTTGTTAGTAATATTTGGGATTTGGACCAGAGACAACACCAAGGAGAGACAGACAAAACTGGGTACAGTTAAAACAAGTTTTATTTATAAAATATGTATTTTTAAAAAGTTTGGTAGGAATTTGACAATGGAAAAAAAATGACACAAACACCCACTGAATGGCTAGGGTGCAAAAGTATCAAAATAAAACAGATAAACATCCACTGAATGACTAGGGTGTAAAATAGAAAAAATAATAATACCAATGACCTCTTCTGGGGGAGGAAGAAACGATGGCCAATGATAGAAGCCTGGTCGCACCGCAGGTACAGGACAGGAATTCAAAAGAACAGAAAAAAAACAAAGAAAACAGCAGCAAAAATATGAAATGACTGAGCCTTGTCCTACTCAGAGTAACAGACTAAAACCTCTAAAAAGCACTCTAAATAACTGGGTTGTTCACTCAACATTTAATTGCACCATACCCGCTGCTAGATTCTAAAACTGCAACACGATAAACAATAGGTTTAAAACAAACAAACTTTTCTCAAACAGTTAGCTTCTCACAAGTTTCAAACAAATCTCTATAGTATTGCAATGTATCCTATTTAAAAATGTAATGAAACCCTAAACCTAAGGTCAGTATCCTATACTGCAGCCATTACGCATCTAAAGTAGTTCATGTTTGGCAGTGAATAAACGTTTTTGTTACTTTAAAAAAAAAAAAAGTGACCAGAGGTGCTGACTTCCTCAGTTGTCCTGACAGGAACATGTCACAGTACCTTTGATGGCACTTCTAATAATGTAAAAGAGTCGTAAATGCCGTCGTCGTAAGTCGAAGCGTCGTAAGTCGAGGAACGCCTGTACTTCTTTAGTAAGCTTACTCAGCTGTGGTGAACGCAGACTAGCCTTACTCTGAGAGTAGCTTCTCTTTAGTTACTCTACTTTTATGTAAGCCACCCATTTTGTTTAATGTTTGTACCTAACATCATGTCTATATTTTAATCACATTTACTTTAACCTCAAAAGGGCCTTCAAAACACAGTTTGAACCAGTTTCCATGGTAACCACAGGCCTCACATTACAGTAGAGGCAATACAGGCTTCAAAGGAAGACTGTCATAGGTGTGTTGGCAGATTAAACTCTAAAACTATGTTCCTTGTTCAGTCTTTGCCTATAAATGAGAATTAATCTGCTTTTATGTCACTAACTGTGGAGTGTTTGGCTGTTACTGACAGACAGGCATCACAAGTTACCACAGGAGAAAGTGCAGTACACATTCATTATCTCTCTGATGGGTTTTGTACTGAGAAAAAAACTGCACTGATAGTGTTCACTGAAGTTTGGCAAGTTGTACATCATTTGTCTTTTTTCAAGTGTCTGAGATGTGGACGTGCATAGCTTATTTTGACAGAAAGCATTCTATTACTCAATGACTAAGCTTACATTTTCTTTTACACACAATATCAAAAGTAATAGAGTACTTCCACTTAGCTAACCATAAAATGTGACCTACTTGGGGCCCCGAGGCTCACCGGATAAAGGCATGGCCATGTGGTGTGCGAGGTGAGTCATATAGTGAGGGGAGAGCTGATGAAAGAATAACAATCTCAGCTTGTTTGAAATCGCCGCGCCCATCTGTAACATAAATGCATCTCTCTCTCCTCCGTGCTCCAGGGTTACGCGGGACAGTGAACATGACGATGAAGATGATCGTCGCGTGAGCCGTGGTTGTACTCTGCAGTACCAGCATGCCCTGGTGCGTGTGCTGACGCAGTTTCACACCACCTCCACAGAGGGCACAGACCAGGTGATCACCATGCTGGGGCCTGACTGGCAGGTAGACGTCACAGAGCTGGTGCAGGATTCTCTCAGAGTGGAGGACGGGAGCCTTGCTGTACTGGTGGACAGGACCGTGGTATTGGGCTTGGAACCAGGGACTACCAGTCTTAAGGTAACCAGCAATCTTTTAATGGGCAGGTAGCTTCAACTGACAGCAAGGCTGCCATAAAAGGATTAGCTCAGTGAATGTTGGTAGTGACACAGAATAAGCTATGGGGAACACAATGACGCAGTAGTTATTGAACTGTGCATGTGCACTTAGAGTACTGTGTCCAGTGTTGTTGATGCTGATCCTTAAGACCCAACTTGACAAAGTTGGATAACCTTATGTGGGCCGAATGGCCTCCTTTGGTTCATATATTTTCTTATGTTCAAGTTAGCTTCATGGAATAATTTAATTAGCTAGAACTGTAGCTGTAACCTGTGATGGATTAACCCAGGTTTTACTGTGCCAAGACCATAACGACTGCACACAAGTCTACAAGCCTCTCTCTAAGAGCCAATGGCTTTATTGAAGTAGTGCAAGTAGCTTGTATGCTTGTAAATAGCTTCCAGGGCACGCCTCTTGTGAGTAAAATCTAACATCTACTCTGAAGAGTCCTCTGACAGACTGAGTGGAAGCTGCTAGTATGATGGAGAGCACTGGGTACAAACATTTTAATTGGGCTGGGAGGGATACTCTCGGCTTTTCCCTGCTCTGAGATTTCTTCCCCTCACATTAAAATGCCTTTGATCACAGCAATGGCTCTCAGAGTAATTGCGGGTAGCAGCCAAGGCACACATTTCAGATTTCCATGCATTTACTATGCTAGTCAGGTACTATGTATATCAGTACACATGGGGCCATATTTTTATAGGGTTTACTCCAGTCTTTATATAACCCCTATTTTTTCAAAGTGGTAAAACACCTTTTACTTCTACAAAACTATAACCAAACAACTAAGTTATACATTTCAAATTCTCTTAAGCACTTTAAATGTTTTTCATATAGCAGACTTGAGTCCAAGTCTGAGTCCGAGTCAGAAGTGTCAGGTCCGAGTCCGAGTCATCACTGTAAACTAGTGGTTGTAATAGAACATTTAGAACAGTTTACCTAACCGACGTTGTCTGATATCCCTCAGGAAAAATGCACAAATAATAAAAAATGAAAGAATTTTAATTTATTTTTTCTAGCTAAATTATTCTATTTGCATGCCTTTTTCCAACTTGTCTATCACTATCTTCTTTACTTTTGGAATTGGAATTGGAATACTGTTTGAATGTACCTGAAGTTTATAGATAAGCTTCAAGTTGACGTTTGTGGAGGTTGTTTTTCACTTTGATAGAAGCCGTGATCTGGACTATAGAGCCAGTGTAGTGTTAGAAAGTGGTACGTTGTCAGAATGTGGTAAGCGTACCAAAACTTTTGTACAAAAATATATATCAATCTTATTGAAAAAAAATGGTTTCTATTAAACTGGATTCTAGCGAACAAAGAGCTGTATGTAATGAAGTCACAAGCTTAAAAAAAATAATAAACAGACAGAATGGCAGTCTAGTATCAGATACCCTCCAGAGATAGCTGCACCGAAGCCTAAAAGAAGATATTTCAATCCTGCTGGGAAAATACATGTTTTGTTTTTTGAATGGTCCAGGGATGGAATTAAAATATACCGTGGCCAGAGATCATGCCAAGAAATGGTGTAAAAAGATGACGAAAATATTAAACATGTCTGCAGCAGAAAATCTGTTCGTAAGAGAAGCAAAAGAAAACAGGAGGGTCACGTGTGTGTCGGCGTTTGTAAACTTGGACCAAAAAGACGCACAGAATGATCTCTGTCTCGCCTACAGTTTGGCAAAAGCTGTTACAATTCACAACAGGTAACATCTTTAAAGAAATCACCACAGAAATTGACTCCAATCCCTCTGCCTTCCAAAGACTGCACTGTAGTCCATAAACAATGAGAAATGTATTATTTGTTATCGTTTTTGAACCTGGAGGCTGTAATGCAGAAAATATAAGTGCAGCCACATTCAGTAGTTTGGAAAATTAACAAAATGATGATCCAGTACAGAACATTGTGTGGTTTAAATCAGACAGTGCATCAGTAATGCTATCACAGCATTATGAGGTGTGTTTATTTTATATTATATTTAAATGTATGTAATTCTAAGGGACATGATATATGATCCTAGTGAGGTCAGTATTTTGTAAGGTGTCCCTCATGTAACATGACTGTGCCGACCCCTGCATATGATTATTATTATTATTATTATTATTTATTTCTTAGCAGACGCCCTTATCCAGGGCGACTTACAATCGTAAGCAAATACATTTTAAGTGTTACAGTACAAGTAAAAATACAATAAGAGCAAGATAAATACAATGACTAGTTCAAGCAAGTACAAGTGTGACAAAATACAATTCAATAATACAGCAGATAAAAGTGACAGTGATAGTTACATCAAGATATAATTAAATACCAAATACTACAGATTAAACACTTGGCAGATTACAGTACTACTCTGAAGTACAGGATTAAATGCAGTAAAATAGGGGGCAGATAAGAGTAAGTAAAGCACATTTAAGGAAGGGTGAAAGTGTCCCAGGGGAGAAACAGAGGAGTTCTACAGGTGCTTTCTGAAGAGGTGAGTCTTAAGGAGGCACCGGAATGTGGTCAGGGACTGGGCAGTCCTGACATCTGTAGGTAGGTCATTCCACCACTGCGGAGCGAGGGTGGAGAAGGAGCGGGCTCTGGAGGCAGGGGAGTGCAGAGGAGGTAGAGCCAGTCTTCTAGTGCAGGCGGAGCGGAGAGTTCGAGTGGGGTGTAGGGAGAGATGAGGGTCTGGAGGTAGCTGGGTGCAGTCTGGTCAAGGCATCTGTAGGCTAGTACAAGAGTCTTGAACTGGATGCGGCGGTGATCGGGAGCCAGTGGAGTGAGCGGAGTAGTGGAGTTGCGTGGGAGAAGCGAGGCAGAGAGAACACCAGGCGGGCAGCGGAGTTCTGGATGAGCTGGAGCGGACGGGTGGCGGACGCAGGGAGGCCAACCAGGAGGGAGTTGCAGTAGTCTAGGCGGGAGAGTACCAAGGCCTGGACCAGGAGCTGGGTGGCGTAGTTGGTGAGGAAGGGTCGTATTCTTCGGATGTTGCTCAGGAAGAATCGGCAAGTGCGTGCCAGAGTGGAGATGTGCTGGGAATAAGAGAGGCAGGGGTCCAGGGTGACTCCGAGGTTCTTAGCGGAGGAAGAGGGAGAGAGTGTGGTAGATTCCAGAGGAACAGAGATAGAGAGATCAGAGGAGGGGAGGAGGAGGGAAAGAAAAGGAGGTCAGATTTAGAGAGGTTGAGTTTGAGGTGATGCGAGTGCATCCAGGAGGAAATAGCAGACAGACAGGTAGAGATCACGGGAGGGGATGGTGGAGTCAGAGGTGGGAAGGAGAGGAAAATCTGAGCATCATCAGCATAGAAATGGTATGAGAAACCATAGGATGCGATGAGGGGCCCAGGAGCGGGTGTAGAGAGAGAACAGAAGAGGACCCAAGACTGACCCTTGGGGACTCCTGTTAAGAGAGGGTGAGGTGTGGAGGTTGCTCCATGCCAGGTTACCTGGTAAGTCGGGTTGGAGAGGTAGGAGGATAACCAGGCCAGAGCAGTGCCAGAGATCCCCAGGTCAGCAAGAGATGATAGTAGAATAGAGTGATCAACAGTGTCAAAGGCAGCAGAGAGGACGAGGAGAATTAGGACAGAGGAGAGAGAGGCAGCTCGGGCAGACTTAAGTGAGTTGGTGACAGACAGGAGGGCGGTTTCAGTGGAGTGAGCAGAGCGGAAGCCAGATTGGAGAGGGTCGAGCAGAGAGTGGTTGAACAGGAAAGCAGAGAGCTGGCGGTGTACAGTCCGCTCGAGGGTTTTGGAGAGGAAGGGTAGGAGGGAGACAGGACGATAGCTCTGGAGGGAGGTGGGGTCGAGGGTAGGTTTTTTGAGGATGGGTATGATATGGGTATGATATGTGTTATTTAAGCTGAATTACCATAACTGCTCGGTTTGGTGCTCCTCAACAAGTTTTTTTGATATTACAAAAAAAACAAAACAAAAAAACATAGGTGATTCAATAATTATTATTTTTGATAATTATGGGGGCAATTACATCTGTGGCCAAAAGTTTTCCAGCACGCTATAGAATTAAACAATGTTGCTTCATAAAGTCCAATGAAATAATAAACTGACAAAAATTCTGTACTGCTATTATGGCTTCCAGCAGACTTTTCTTTGATTACATTTTCTTTGATTACGTTTCTTTGATTACATGGTGTTAAATTATCTAAATTATGCTCATGTAGGTTTTTTTTTTCTTTTTTAATTATGCCTCAATCCTAAATGATATACAAAACTTTTGTCCATAACTGGAGATTTATTTGACTGACATATGATATGTCATAAAGTTTTAATGACGTGCCCTGTCTGGGTAGAGATGTGCTGCGTTGACCACGTAAATACCACCACATGACTGAAAGAAGTATGCGCTAGCTCATAAAATTAGCTTGGAAATCGCATGAATTCACCGAATTTCGATCACTGTTGTCAAGCTTTTTTATACGCATTAGTTTTACCGCATACAAAAAAGTGGAAACAGATAATTTCTCTAAAAGGAAAAAATAATTCACAAGAAGTCCACCGCAAAGTTGCACAAGTAAAACCATAACTATAATGGTGGTAAAATATGATACATTAAAAATATGATGTTAACGACTGCAAAATATGATAAGCTAAATTTAAAAAGATGTAAAATACCAAAAACAGCATAACGTACGATTTGAATGGCCGCTTCCCTGCTTTCTTAGCAGAAGTTGTTTAGGCATGCGCGAGCAAGCGCAGTGCTGAGTACCACTTTTTAACAAGTACCTGAAAATAACACGACACCGGTAGGAATTAAAATTACTATCACCTCTGACTATAGCATCTACTTTGACTTCAGTTCGGGTTAAATCTGCCAATCTGATTTAGATATTGCCGGAACTGTATTATGTACTGTGTTCTTAAATAGTAAATGTAGTATTGTTTGTATTATTTGTTTTGCAAAACAGAAACGTTATGTTTCAGTTACACTGCATTTGCACTTTGATTAAGTCTGTAATACAATGATGCATTTACAAGATTGTGCTTCAGTTCATTTGATTTCAGATAATGTATTCATCAACTTTTCTCTTTTACAGAAACACATATTATATGTATGTATGTCCCCTTTGTGTAGGTTCATAATGGAATAAAAAGATGAAGTTCACACAGACAGGTTTCTAGCTTGACGCTGCACAGCGTATTATTAATGTGTTTTTTCCACATCCATAATAAATTATTTTCATTTTGGTAAATGAAGTGGTATTAAGTTATTCTGTCGTTCTTTTTTGCCATCTATCAGTCCTTCTTTCATATCAGTCTGATATATCTGCCTGTTTGACTATAGGCAATTTTCAATTTGAGAATTTAGTGCCTAGTTTTACAGAGTTTGCCAGGTGAATTCATTGACGTTGCTTGCAAACAGTGATGGCGTGTGCTGGGAACAAGTGGAGACTGAAGCAAAGCAAAGAATATTTAACCACACAGCGACTTTCTCATATCAATTAAGAAGCTCTAAAAGTATGCTTATTCTTTTTTCATTCATGTTTGTTTTCAGTAAACTCAAAATTATTAATTAAGGTGACCAATGTTCTATTGTTTTCAGTGCAAACAAATAAATTATATTCCAGAGATTCAGGGAGCACAGCTAAATCAAATTACGTATTTTTCAAGAATGCAGTTTTAGAAATTTATTTCTACAGTGCTTAAAAAGCTTAGATCACGGTTTAAAGTAGTAAAGAGAACGTCTCATTAAAAAACAAATAACTACTTACTTGTTTACCATGCTGACATTATTCATTTCTTTATAAAACTTTACGCTGCAACCTAACTCGGTTCCAATTTCTTATTCTTACTATGATTGGCTTCAAAGACAACAGGGCTAACCAGTGATTGGATAATGTTTTGTTAGGTGGGTTTTTATTGTGCAGTTTCCTGGTAACTGTAATATTGCTTGTGTAATACAAAATAAAAAATGTCTTGTCGTTAATATCTGTGAGTCACGGAGCCCAAATGGTCGAGTCCGAGTCTGGAAAAATGCGACTCGAGTCCAAGTCCCGGACTCAGTACAGATCTGTCCTTTAGTAACATGATGTTTTCTTCTTTAAAAAGAGTTAAGAATGGAGGAAATGCTTTGAAAATATGGTCCATGGTGCGGCGTATCTGTGCTGAATTTTACTGCTGGCACAGCTACAGTATGGTGAACGCAATGATGCAAATAAAATACATTAGCAATAGTCACATAGTTATTTTATGTCATGAAAAGTGATAGATTTTTTTCTTGCACTGAGATACATTGTGAAGCATATTGTGTATCATTTAAAACAAACCATTTTTATAATTTAAAAACCGTTAATACTTACAAAAACATTAGGATGGTAAGTGATGTAAATGTAGACTTAGATTAGGATGCTCTTCACTGTACCCAGCTCACCTGTTGGAAGGACGCGCTCCGAGCTTGTAAAAAGTAATAGATTCCCGGACAGTACCTTCAAAGGACTTGGGTAGCTACAGTATGTTCTTATTGATTTATTATGCATAGAAAATCTAAACATTCAATAATTAAAACAGTGTCCCATAATTCCATATATCTTGCCTGTCCTGCAATTCCATTTGTTATATATGCATCTTAACCACTATACAAAATATCCAGGCTTGTTTGCATTTGTGGTTATCGGGCTTTTAACCTAATTTCATTTCACCGACGGGACAGAATTTGTAACAGAAGTGTATCACACAACACTGCCTGTTACTGAGGTTTTTGTGACGTTTTGAAAGAAAAACATTTCAGTGCAAACATCTATTTCCATTTTAAAATGTGTAACAGACAGTGCTGCAGTGGGATCAATTCCATAAAGGTTCATCACTAGACTAGACACAGTGAGGGGGAAGTTACATTTAAAAAGTAATCTGTTATATTTACAAAAAAAAATGGGACTAGTTAAAGTTACAAATAGTTACTTCTCCAGCACAGTTTACATTTTACAACCCACTTGAATCCACTCGTTCCCTCCTTTGGTTCCACAGCAAGATGAAATGAGAAGCGCGTTCATGTGACATGTAAGGTTTGACTTGCACTGTTGAAGTGCTTTCTGATTTCCATGTAATGCATTAGCCGTAGTCTTATTTTAAATGTAACCATTTGACCACATTTCATTGTCAGTTACAAATGACTGACAATTCTAATCAGATTCCAGTAATGCGTTACATGTTGTGCGTTTCTCTCCAACACTGACGAGACACAGCTGTTTACACAGTCACTCTTAAATACAATCCATGCATGACCCCAACTCCCCTGTCCACTAAACCAAGACCCCACTCACAAACTGTACACAGACTTTTTGATTAGTTTATTTAGCTGGCATTTGTCATGCTGTCTTCAGAGTGTTCAAAGGTATCTCAGTTTCACTGCGCTACAGCCTCCCTCATAATTTGTTGGAACTGGGGGAACATAATTATCATCTGGCTGTGAAATTAATAATTCACAGTGAAAGAGAAAATTCTACCTTCCCTTTCTATGTTGAATAATAGTAATTATTAGCATTTCTTTTAATCAAAAGTTGAGCTCCAGCTAAGGTTTGTTTGCAATACAAATGATCTACTCCTCTGTTTGATATTTACAATATGCATTCACTTGAGGACTCAGGTTTCTGTCAGTGTCTCAGCGGCGACCCCTGCAGGAGAAGAGGGGTAATTTCAGCTGCTTTCTTCTGTTGCAGGTCACTTGTAACTGTGGCATTGAGTCAAGGGCCCAATCATAGACTTTAGTTTCCTTTCTGGCCTTTTGTACCGGAGGGCCACCCTGCTTTGAGTTTTTTTATTTTTTATTTAATGAAAGGTACGGGACTAATACCCCTGCCTTAAATATAGTCACCCATTTTTTTCAGCAGGGGAAAACAATTCTTAATTATTTTAACACTGCAGAATTGTATACAGGTCTAAGAAAGAGAACTCCACTCAACACTGCAGAGCGCTCTAGACATAGGAAAGAGAATTCTTAATAAACATCCTGAGTATTTGCTCAGAATTGCAATGGCAGTTTAATGCTGGAGACACACAAGCATAAAAACAGATTTTTGTCATGCAAAATAAATCATTCTGAGAATTCTACCATTCTGTGCACTGTGCAACAAAATATTCAACCAGCTCTATGGAAGCAGGTGTGACATTAAGATGGCAAAATGTATCGCCAGACTACCCCACATATTCCCAGAATCTGATATTCTCAATAACTTCAGCTAAATAATGTTAATACCATGTTCCATGCAATTGTATAGCCTGTTTTCCAGATATGTAGAACAAAGTAAAGTGTGACATGTGTGTATTTAATATTATGTGTGTTACGCCCCCTACAGGTGGAGTCTCCCCTAATGGAAGCTGTTCTAGGTGAGACCCAGGTGATAATAACTGATGACAAAGTCTCAATAACAGACCTCCGAGTGCATGCCATCGCCAGCTTCTCCCTCACACTGCACCCCAGCCCAGGAAACAGTCACACCATGGTCGCCAAGGCAACAGGGCTGCAGACTATCACTGAGCCTAAACAGGTACGTAGCAAAAATGCCATTAGTGTAGAAAAAGTGTAAGCAGACAAACTTTCAGTCTTTGTATGTGTTATAACAGTATAAGAGTAATAGATACCATGTTCTAAAATGAAAATGCATGTGTTTCTTTCAACTGCACATTTGAGACCTATATAATGAATGGCTGTGCATGGCCGAGAAAAAGTATGGAATTATTTTATTAGCTAGACAGATAGACAGTTTGAATCCTCTGTACCTCTAGAGTCCTACATAGCAATTTTCCATCTGTCTGTACAAAAACGGTCTAGTTAGCATAAAGGGACCAGCCATATAAGTATAGGATATCTACAAAACAAACTACAACATATATACAATAGTCGTTTATTGCAGTAGGAACTAGTTGCATCGCACACTCGGAGCCTCCTGTAGATATTTCAGGTTGCATATCACACACTCCGAGCCTCCTGCATTTGACTGCAATCTAAAATAAACTCTCGATTTTATACAAATATTTTTAACCTTACAGGTGTAACTATTAAAATGGGATCCAAGGCTGTAATTGTGTTCAACATGTGAACGAGCAAGCTAAAAAAAAGAAGTGAACTGGTTTAAACAAAACCCTTAATCACAAGATATTGGTTTTCCCATTGTACTTCAATTCAGGATAAAACACACTGTCCTAGATATTTGTTTTCCCATTGTACTTCAATTCGAGGTGAAAAGCAGGAGAGGTTACTGTAGAAATTAGCCCTCTGAACAACCTGGCCCTTTTCATTGGACTGAAAAAGGATGATTTATGAGTGATCAATTATGATTTCAGATTTCCAGTAATCCTTTATTTTATTTGACACACATTATTTTTTAATAACACTGCTTCCTTCAGCATCATGGGACACATCTGCTGTATGCACTCAATTACATTCATCTAATGCATGACCTGGTTTTTAAAGGTGCTGACATACAAACATGTTTGATAAAGTGCCAAGCATAGATTTTACTCAGATTTTGAAAGGAAACTAGGTACAGTATTGCTTGAACCGATATTACACCCCAGTCCTACAACTTCAATTAGAAGTTAGGGGCCCAGAATCTCATTGAAATCTACTGGGGTTAAGAAATAGCGTAAAGCAGCAGTAGCTTCAAAAGTCATTTTAATTGCTTTTTTTACATCTTCATTATTATTGAATGGTGTTTGCAATCCTCCCGAGTGGTTGTGGGTTGTGTTGCTCCCTTATTGAATTATTTATCTAATTTTACCTGGCTTTGAACTGGCTTTGAGTTTGTCTGGCGCATCCTGTCCTGGGACTGAACATTCATATTATGATTTTTCAAAGCTACTCCATTTAATAATCACTCCTTACACACGTTTACATTTGTGACTTCCTTCAATTCTACCAGGAACCTTTGGCAGGGGTGATGTAGCCATTTTATAATAACACACATACGTGTGCAAATGTGATATATTTCAACGCTGTGACCCCCTTGGAAATGAGGTCTTGAATCTCAAGTCATTTCCTAAATCTCACCTGCTGTGCATGTCCATTCGTTACATGGGTCTCAAGTGCCCAGATCTGAAAGAAACACATGTTATAGTGAACAGGCACTACTGATATCATATTGTGTAGTCGGTTAAAGAAATCCGTTTGTAAGCTGTGCTCATAGTGCTGCACTTCCTTGGTCATTTCCTTGGAAATTGTCCCCACCCCTTTAGTGTGTTTTTTCCTCTTATAAACCAACCAACTGGTTACCCTATTAACTGACGTGCTTTCAGCCAGTAACAGGCTTTGACTCCACTGAAGCCACTGGTAAAGTGAAATGACCCAGTAAGTGTTACAGATTGAGCGCAAGGCATGGCAACTGAGAACTTTCTCTAACCTCATGTAGGACCAGCTGTTTAAAATCAAAACAAGTTTATCATAACATTTGTTTCTTACACATTTGCATATAGACCTATATAACGAATGGAAGCGAACATCAGATAATTGTGTTGACTACAATCACTTTAAGTAAATGAATGAATTAGTTATTGCTTCCTAAAATCATGATTCCTTGATTAATAACTTTGTTTTCTTGGTTCAACAGGAGGCTACACTGACCATATGGGTATATTACAGTGATGGCACAGCGGCACCCTTGAGCCTATACAACCCAAAAGACTATAACCTGCAGGTCAGCACACTGGACGACAAGGTGGTCTCAGTGTCACAGGACCCGCATCTCCGCTGGCCCACAGTGGTGGCTGAAGGAGAGGGCTCAGGGGAGATCATTCGAGCAGAGATGACCATCTGTGAAGCCTGCCAGAAAACCAAACGCAAAAGCGTGCTCTACTCTGCTCCCGTCTATGTCAAAGTCCGCTTCGGGCCGGAGGAAGACTCTGAAGAAGATGTAGACTACTATCCAGGGGGCAGGACAAACCAGGGAACCTTAGCGGGCACAAGAGAGGTAGAAGAAACAGCCTCTACTAGGAGATCAGTTCTGGATGGAGACAGCTACGAGCTGACAAACAAGCAGCCAGCCAGCATCCCTATCGATTACAACAACTTCCCCACCACTAGCATACGATATGGGGAGGAAGAAGAAGAAGAGGAGGAAGAAGAGGAGGATGATTTTGTTCAGGCCCCCCGGAGTCTAACAGACCTGGAGATTGGGATGTACGCCCTCCTAGGTGTCTTCTGCCTGGCCATCTTGGTCTTCCTCATCAACTGCATTGTCTTTGTTCTCAAGTACCGGCACAAACGTATTCCTCCAGAGGGCCAGGCCAATGTTGACCACTCTCATCACTGGGTGTTCTTGGGAAATGGGCAGCCCTTGCGGGCACAGAATAACCTCTCACCCCGACAGCCAGAAAGCCCAGGAAACCCCCTGGAAGGGGTGCAAACTTGTTGTCATGGAGACCACCACAGCAGTGGCAGCTCCCAGACAAGCGTGCAGAGCCAGGTCCATGGAAGAGGAGACGGGAGCTCAGGGGGTCCACCAAGGAGCACAGTGAGGAACCCTTAATTCACCCACCTCCAAACGCAAGCGGGTCAAGTTTACCACCTTCACCACACTACCCTCAGAGGACATGCCCTACAACTCTATCCCGATAGCGGACGAAGAGGACATACAATGGGTCTGCCAGGACATGGGCTTTCAAGACCCTGAACAACTGCACGACTACATGCGTAGGATAAAGGAGGTAGCCTAGAAAGAGCAAGAAAGGTGCCGCAATTTAGTTTCACTTAGTGGCATTCACAAACGAACAATGGGAACAAACCATTGTTTTCTTTGCACAGTGCCCTTCCTCTCCCAGACACTCCTTTCTTTCTTTCTTTCTTTCTTTCTTTCTTTCTGCCTTGAAGCTTAAATCCACAAATCCTTGAAGTCTATTCAATGGCTTGTTATTCTTTTGTTCTGGATATACACCTTCAGAGTGGGTCAGACATCTCAGAACAGTACTGACACAATAGGGAGGTATTCTACTGACCCACAAACGCTGGGTGATGTAGGGCTGTTTGTGGCGTGGTGGGACTCAGTTCTGGCTTTTGTTTGTTCGTTTATCATAAATGCAAGTATCTTCTCTAACAAGAGGCCTTTGAAGTGCAGGTCACAGAACCAGAGGATGTTGGGACGGATAGTTTATGTTGAGTCTTTATTGAAAATGTATCATTTATGCATACGTAAGAAATACTGAGAACGAGATGATGCTGTTTGTTTGAATGATTGCCGTGTCTTAAACCCTCCAAAAACAATATGTATGGTTGGAGTGGCCCCCTAGCATCTGTCAACGTGTAATCTTTGACTTCTAACTAGTGTCCCCAACCCCAATTCAAGTCTCCCCAATACAGGTCAGAAATACCACGAGCCGGTTTGTTAGGATGAGAAACGTTTTTCATTGTTAACTGCTTTATAATTTATTCACCACGGCATACTGTATCCTTGTATCTGGAACAGTAGAACCTACAGATTCCAACCAGATGTTCAGAAGCACTTAAATAAAAGTGAAAGCTTCTTTGTTTAAACAACTAAGCATTCTGACAATGTTAGGTTTATTTGGGGGTGTCTAATTTCTTTAGGATTAAACCTGTTTAAAGATGTAGGCCCAGATATTCAAAGCGATACGCAATCCCCTTGCAAAATGTGTGTCTCATAAAATTAGTGCTTTTGCACAAAATTTATATTTTCCAACACGCACAAAATAGTTGCGCCAAGTTGGAAAATAGCAGTTTTTTGCTCAATTCGCAAATGTGTTCGTGCCTTGCCTGCGTGAATCCGCAGAATTGGAATACTACACGACAATGGGCTGTTAACAATACCCTGCCAAGCAGCTATCATAGGTGTACAGTACATACCAATATTCCTCAGACGAGTCTACACTCAAATGTAACCTGCACATGGAATGCAGAATCAAAGCTCAACACACATCGGTCGCATTGGCACCCCCAAAGTTGCATGCCCTCCCCCACAAATCTATAAATAAGCTACTAAATGGAGAAATGAAACAATGGACCACAGGATAGTATAGGCTGTTCAACATATAACTTAAATAAAAATATATTGTAGCAACTTACTAACTGGATAAGTCAATATGAAGGAGACGGACAAAATATCTCTGTAACATCAAACTCCACTCTTTATTTTACAGAAACGCACCTGTCAGCCGGTTTTCTGAGTAGCTCCGACCCGTGCTCCTTAAACTATACAAAAACATATTTACGAAGTATGGACTGTAAAACAAACCCACAATGCTGAAAACACAACTCTATTCGGAAGCCCTGAAGACGGGAATCTCAGCATGGAGCAAGAACGCTGCCTGTGGATGCAGCCTGCACATGTGTAGCTCTTATTCATACTCCTGCTGAAAACCCCTTCCAACTGCCCCCCACTCACCACGCACCCTGCTCCTACCACACCTGTATGGCATAGTCAATAGCATGGAATGCAGATCGTGGGTGTCAAAGAAATAAATACGGTAACAATACCTAAAAAAAAAGTCAGTTGTGTCCTTATACCCGAGTGTGAATTACCGGTGGAGTGGCATGAAAGGAAAGGGAGCCTTTGGAGAATGCAACAGGGATATTTTACGGATTGAGCCCTTGGGCACTGCGGCCCTTTGCCAATGTTGCTGAGGATAGGGCACTTAGCTAAATGCATGTAATGGAAACATTCTGCGCATTGCAAGTCTGTCACGCATATCGCAAAACTTAGCCATTTTCATTCAAATTTGGCCTTCGGAGCAATTCAAATAATTGTGTGCTTAATTAAGCATATGAAATTTGCACACATGCATACACTTGTATCTAATGTTTATCATTATCACAGGCATTAGCATGGCTAATAAGCTAAATATTTAAAGGGCCATCACAGATTCTACAGAATTCAAACAGATGTATCTATGCTGTGCTGTTGAGAAGTGAGTTTATGATTTCTCTACTTCTGTCTCCATAATTTTGACAGGTGTCACACAAATCTGAGTACATGTTACCTAGTCTAATTCATTTACATTTTTTGACTTTCTTGTTTTCTGTTAAAGTACCATCAGTTTTTTTCTCAGTATTAGCCGTGATCCCGCTTATCAAACCGCTATTGCTCAGTGTCTGGACTAATCTGATTTTTGTAATGTGTTTTTTTTTGTAAGAACCGTAAGTCGCCCTGGATAAGGGTGTCTATTATATACATACATTAACAACAACAACAACAACAGCAATAATTAATAATATTAATAATCCAGCTGGAATCATCTGTTTTTTAATAGCCTATACATAACTTGCTTGACAAACCTGGGGGGCAGTTAATTCAACTTAAATAAAACGGGCTGAACGGTTAGTGGGATAAGAAAGGAGCACCTTTCGTACATTTTACATTTAAAACGCTGACAAAATGTACCAATACAGTAATCAGTAGCCTAGCCTACTACTGTATAAGCAGTGTCGTTGATATTGAAATCTATGTGAATGCAAGGTAAGGAGGTGCAAACTGTTGCTTGATCGATCTAGGGTTGATATACTTTCCTGCTTTATACAGGTAGTTGTTTAGTATCTGCCGGCTGTCTATGTTACATACCAACGGTATGTACTATGATACTGTGCTGTAATCTTGATTCTGTTTTGGGAGTTATTCTTTCAGCACCAAGAAAGCGTGCTTGGGAAACTGATTCGTTTTGTTTCAATCCGAAAGAACGATCATGATTGCAGCTTCCCTGTTTATTTTTTAAACATGTATTAAATCTAGTGATGCCGCTATCACAATCGGTCTTTTGAATATAATCATTATATAGATGTGGACGGAACCTTGTATGATCGGTGGGTGTTTTGCATTGTTGTAGTACCTCGGAAAGCGCCTGCATTTCACTTCAGTGATTGCGTGAGTGAGTGCTGCAGTGATGTGTGCGGCGTTAAGGCTTGCTTTTTAAAAGCGTTATTTTGTGCCTCGCAAAACTGGTTTTCTGCTTGGCGCATAATTTTGAACATGGCAGGATCTCGCAAATTGTTGGCCACTCCCGCCAAATTACGCTATGCATACATTATATGTGTGCACAGCGCAAAACGTATTGTGGCAAGCAAAAAGAAGTTTCGAATATGGCACATGTTGCACATTCGTGCATAACAGTTATTTGTAACGTGCATAACCCTCTGCGCACGCGCAAACCTTTCAAATATCTGGGCCGTAAACTTTAACATATTTTTGTAACCAATCCGAAACGCCATCGTTAGTAGCCCTCCATTACTTTATGTAAATAACTACTGGATTTGCGTATAAGACTACATGTGGCCAGCATTTAATTGTATATGGAAAATACTGGATGAAATATTGAATATGAAATAAATGAGCCTACACTGTACACTTAGTACCATGTAAACACTATAGTTAACACCTATAAGCTAATGGCATTAAACGTTTGAACACAGAATCCATGTTATTCTTTTAGTTGCGTCCATTAAACTGCCTATGTGTCAGATCTTAAGCTGCCCACGTGTCAGATCTAAAGTAATGCTGTTTGCCAGTGGTGGGGTTTGATGACTGGTTTCTCTGAATAATGTTCAGGAAACATTAGATGAGACATGAAACATCTATCCCAACATTCTTTGCATGAAAGGAAAGCTCCTACTCAAAATCAGTGAGCTTCTGAATTTGTAAATGTTTGTATTGTAATAATTATCTAATCATGCTTATTAAATAATAAAGGAAGTATGCTATCATGCATTTCAAGACGTCAGACTGGCTGTTGCTGTCAGATCTAATGGAATTAAATTCAGAGAGATACATGCTGCACAATGTGAGATTACAGGAAGACTTTCTCCAGTCTACTTCTGTAGAAGTCATAGATCATATTAATTGAAGTAGGGATTCCATGGTCTCTTGTAGACTCAAGAATTCCCATAATTTTTTCATACCATGTGGAACTCAGAAATAGATTCCAGGACTGTTGTGCCACATCAAGTAAGCTTCTGTACTTGGGATCAGGGGAAATATCCTGCTGCAGTTGCTGGTCAAACTAGCACGACTTCTTAACCCTGGATATAAGCTGGCATTATAGCTATAACAACCAACGAATAACACCACTTGCTTACCCTGGAGGACACCTGCTGTTTGTAGTGCTAGGTGGTGCAAAAATACTAAATGGAAATGCAAAGCAAAGGTCAGTGGAGAGAGAAAGTGTCGGATAGCAGGCCTGTAGCGATTATTAATGAGGTATTTTTTATTAAGTTCACATATTAAAAAGCTTATGAAGATAGCTCGGCCTCCTCTGTGTAAATGCGTGTGTGTTGGATGAAAGAGGGGACGCTACTGTGGTTGGCTGGAAAAATCTAAACCTTGAAATAGATTTTGTAGATGCTGACTTTCTGCTGGGGGGTGTAACCCAAAGCTGATTGATGTATTACAGTATTAAAAATAAACATTGGAAATGAAGAGCCTTAACTACAAGCTACAGGAGATAAGGAACGAGTTTGGGGTTCTCCTCAATGTTTCTAGACACAGTGTTGATAGATTGAAACCACATCCAATATGGCTGAACTTTTCATATTCTGAACTGCATTACTGAATTTTTGACAACTATTAAATCATAATTATTTTACAAATGATATCCAAACATTCAAACCTTCAATCAAAAATTGTGAAGAAAAGCTAAGAGTTTTATATATATATTTGAATAACCGTTGCACCACTGGAGGGAGCCACATCTGGATTTGTTTTGAGTATTTTACAATATAGACACCTGGATTGCATCAACCAATTTTAGGGATGTTCCCAGGATCCCCACAGATAGGTGCTGTGAATGCTATCCCTTCACCAATGTACCTACACTAAACTACGCTGAGTGCAGTTACACCAAAATGTTTGTGTGCTTAAGTTTTATTTAATGTATTACCGTACCCCTTTCTGCTTGGGTTACAGAAAACATGATAAAAGAATATATAAAGATTGATGAAAACATTGATAAAGCTCTTATTCAAAATTGTCCAGGAAAAACACACCCTATAAAGTTATTAAACCAAAAATGTAGGGGTCTGTTAGTACCCTAAGGTGTTTCATATTAGTTTTATATATTTTATTCCTTAAAAAATAATTCATTGTAACGAGTACATACTATTTAAAGCTATACTACATTCAACAAAAGCAATTAAGACAATTTAAATTTCATCCTCATGCATTTCATAGTTTGCAGTTTTGTTCTGACATGTGTTTTTGGTAATTTCTTGTGTTGCGTGAAAGCAATACTATCACCCTAATTATAAACAGATTATTAACTATAAACTAAAAATAGTAAAATAGTCATTTTCAATATACAGGACACGAATAGTATAAAATGGGGTTTCATCATCTTAAAAATAGTGAATTTTAATAAGCAAAACGTTCATGCTCTAATTATTTAGAAAATAAGTCAGAGAGGAGGCCATTCTGCCCATCTAAGCTCATCTGGTTCCTAGGAGCTGATTTGATCTCAGAACTTTGTCAACAACACCATGACTAGGTAGCCCATTCCATCCCCTCACCACTCTCTCTCTATGTGAAGAAGTGTCTCCTTCAACAACATGACTAGGTAGCCCATTCCATCCCCTCACCACTCACTCTCTATGTGAAGAAGTGTCTCTTACCCCCGTGTCCTAAGTCTCAATTGTCACTAATAATATAGCAGGCATTTTGTTGAAATGTTATACCTGTTCAATTCAATTTGGGAAATAAATGACAGGCGATTGAAAAATTAATTCCCCAGCCCACTAAATACAGTAATGCATAGCAATCAATGTTTTAATGCGCACTTCCTCAGTAATGCACGGTCTGTAAAACCATGTGATTACCACACACTTTATTCCCAGTCACTTTTCATCACGCACTGCAGCATACAGACATAAAATTGGGTATACATGATCAAAAACTATTTTAAAACGTACTTTCATTTACACCTGTAAACAAACTGTTCCTTCCTTAACGCTGAATTAATTAAAAATACATTTTACACATACCAGGAAACTTCATTCACTTGACTTCTTGTTTTCAAGTGTGACAAAAAGTAGACAAATATACCTTTAACATCATTATTCTCACAGTTCTCATTAGTCAGTGACTACATATACTCTGAACAAGAATTTAATTATGAATCAAATATTCAAATGTACGCAGTGAAGCTGGATTTCAAATGTCAAATGCTTGCCTATCTTTGTACTCATAAGTATTCAGTTTGCATTCAGTGCTCGTTAAAGTAGAACACTTATTAACTTGATTTGCTAACATGGATTGGCAGTATCTTGGACCATCACCATGTCGACATTTGTAAAGCAGAGAGGCAAAATGAGTCTTCTAAACTGCAGTGGTAACAGACCCATGTTAGTATACATTTCTAAACTGCAGTGGTAACAGACCCATATTAGTATACATCAAACAGGGGTGAATAGAACCAGCACAGCCCAAGACAACCCTACGCAGTCTATTCAATACAGTGTCCAAGCAATTTAGAGACATAAACAACATCTCCGTAGTCAATAGCAGGCAACAGTATTTGTAGAACAGCTCTTTCTATTAGTAAGCCTATAAGCCTATCCAAACTACCCACGCTACTACCGACCCCTTGTCTGTGCCGCTAAATGTGGCAGAGTTTCAGATTGGTCTGTGCCAGTGACAATTTGGAGTAAGAGCTTTTGAGCCATCTAATCTATTGCTTGTAGTAATATTATTTAAGTCATGGTGAGTGGGGTGTCTCTTATTATTATGGGCCACTCAAACTGTGACAAATTATTTATAATAAGAGACTCACTACACACAACATGATTACTAATTATAAAGTATAAAAACTCATAAACTATTATTAAACATATATTTTTGTTAATTTAGCTGTAACCTAACTGGGCACACTTAAAAACATGCTTGATCAATTCTGTAATTCCAAAATGACTGGGAACATGAGGGAAGCGTGTGTGTTATTTTTTAAATCTTATTTAAAGAATTTCCGTGCATAAAGGATGCAAAATGTGCTTGTCTATATGTGGTAAAGTCAGCCAGCTACAATGTCCAGCACTGGGAGGCACAGATAGATTCATTCCATTTGGACGTGCTATTGGACCCTCTATTGAGAAGTTTAATATTTGGGAGGCTGTGTGGTCCAGTGGTTAAAGAAAAGGACTTGTAATCAGGAGGTCCCCGGTTCAAATCCCACCTTAGCCACTGACTCATTGTGTGACCCTGAGCAAGTCACTTAACCTCCTTGTGCTCCGTCTTTCGGGTGAGACGTAGTTGTAAGTGACTCTGCAGCTGATGCATAGTTCACACACCCTAGTCTCTGTAAGTCGCCTTGGATAAAGGCATCTGCTAAATAAACAAATAATAATAATAATATATTCATGAAATTGAGACTGTTGTTAAAAATGTACTGAATACTGTATTCCTAAAAACACTGAAAACCATTCTTTCAGTAACTCCATAAATATATGTTTTATTTTTTTATTTTTTAGCGGTTTACATTATTGGCACCAAACACTGTGTTGTATATGTTTATTCTTCTTGGCGGATGTCTGTCTCAGAGGCCACGTGTGAGCAAGTATAAGCTTGAAAAAGCATGAGAGTGTACGCACAACAGGGGGGAAATGCCACTGGGGAAAGGGTCAATACGAGTAAAAATTTTAAGTCTCTTTCCCTTTATGGCTTGATACAAATATTTGGGTAACACTTTAAAATAAGTGTCTGTTCATGATTATTAATCATGTGTATTAAGGGAAATGTTATGAAGTCTTGAAAAGTATGGCATGAACTCATGCTTGTGACTTGAATTCATTTGGAATTTCATTTGAAATCAGTAGGAAATCATGTGTTAGTTACATTGGAATTACAGACACTTATTTTAAAGTGTTACCAATATTTGTATCTGTTACAGGTTCCATTAACATAACAACATGATCCTATTGCTTGAAATAAATCTAAAGTGATTGTAGCTAAATCATTCCATACATCTAAACTGTTGTGCACCTGTTATATTTTTAGTTCACTACACTAAGCTAAAGAAATCTTGCAAGCCACGCTTTCAGATAGCGTTGCACTTCCTTGATCCTCCTGGAAGGTGAAATTGTCCCCACCCCTTCAACAGCTTCCGTCCTTAACCAATAAGCTGCTTCCCCTGCTTACTAACATGCTTTCAGCCATGACCCAGAAGACACTGCTGACGTGAAATGGCCTAGGAAGTGAAAGAGCTGTCCTGAGAGGCATGGAACCTGAGAACGTTCTTTAACCTAAAGTTATATGGAATCAATTTGCTAGCTACAATCACTTTAATTGTATAAAACTAGTTAGCAACAAGTTACAACTACAAACAGCTATTGTTTTATACTGTTTAGATTTTCTATTTTTTTTTAACTAAATAGGACCCCAAAATTATTTTCCGCTCCCCACTTCCTGTGTTACAGTTAATAGTTTTCCCTTGACGCAATAGAAAACGACAGGTGGGGTTCTATTACTTTACCTGTAACACAGGAAGTGCACTTATTGAGTTGTGACAGCCAAAATGGCCTTCCAGTTGAATACAATAAGACCGATGAGAATGGTTATTGAGAGAAATGTAAGGTCTCGGTTACTGCATGGTTTTTTGAAAGTGTTACTTATTTCTGCTGAGAGTTTAATGAATTAATTGAACTGTACTTAATTATCAAAGCTGAGATATCACCTGTGGCGCATTACAAGAGACAACAGTAGTATATTACTTGATTACACAAGGCGGGACAATACTCAGCAATACATAATTTGCTTATTCCATGCTGTGTAGACAACAGCGCAGTGTACAGCCCATTCAATTTCTAAAATCTCTCTGGTGCACTCTGCTGGAAGACGGAGGTATTGGTTTTACATGTCAAGCTGCACCGCATGATAACTGTGACGTGCCTCGAGGTGCCTCAGGTCTCCTGTGGACCGGGGACATGTTCCATGAAGCCCACAGTGTATCTCTCCAGTAAACTACATGTGATAGCACTGAGATCTTATATCAGTATAGTTTGCTTGGAAAAAACATCGACCACAATGGAAGTTAAAGAGTAAGTAGCGGGGTTCCGAAAAAATATAGTGTTCCACGTCCCCACATGTTGCTACAACTGTTTAAATGAGGTACCTGTAATTGTTATTTTTATTGTTAACATCCTGACAATGTTTTACACTTATAACTTTAAAGTTTCAAAGCTCTTTGCAAAATGTCAGCTCTAGTGCACTGATAGTGTAAGGAGAATTGCCCACATTGTCAAACAGGTAACACAGCAATAACGATCCATGATGTGGTATGGAACAGAAAAGCCAGAGCACTTATGTTTTTTTTGTTTTTTTAATCGCTCTTCCTGCAGTGATTTTAGAGGATAGATCTCAAACCCGAGTGCACTAGAGCGGCCATTTTAAAAAATACTTTAAAGTTATAAGTGTAAAAATGTTGTCAGGATGTTAACAATGGAAAGAAGTAACATGTATGTTATTTAAAGAGTTGTAGCAACACGTGGGGATGTATAGCACTATATTTTTTGGAACCCTGCTACTTACTCTTTAAGAGTGGTATATTAATTCATCATGACAGATTAATGTACATAACTAATAAAAAAAAAAACAGTGGACCTTATTGTACAATGAACACTGTGTGACCATTCTACCAATGGCATGAGTGATATCAATAATATAGCATAGGAGTGTGGTGTAAGGAAGCGATATAGTGCTGGTGGCAGAGTGCGCAAAACTTGTAATTATCTGTTCATATATGACACTTAATTTAACATGTTACCAATTTCTGTTTCTACATAAACTACAAAACAAAAGGCACAGTAAGGGTATAGTCGTTAATGGAAACACTTATTTATATATACACCATGTAAGATTGTATATAGCGTTATGTCATCCTATTAATATTGCATTGCCATGTCTGTCTAAAGCTTGATTTACTGTTATTTACCTTCAGTGTCTGTGTCTTTAAACAAATAAAAATGTACAACACGGGGCTTGCTGGTTTTCTTTGGTTCGATTTGCAAGATGTTACCTGACTTCCACTCACTGTGCAGCGCTCACTTGAAGGAAGCACAAGCCAACATGTATATTCATATCTGAAACAAAAACACACTGGAAATGTGGAAAAAAAACTGTGAAACCCATGACGGCCAAGGTTGCCCCAATTGTTTTTTCTAACTTGTATAAAAAACACAATCTAAGTTAGAAGAAACAATTGGGGCAACGTTCAAAGTGGTGTAACACCTCGTTCAGCCAAAGCTGCGGTAATCAATCTGAGACAGTCACAGTCTGCACGAGTTTAGCATGGGTGCAGAATTTTAACCCCATCCATGCTGTAGAATGTTTAAAACACCAAACCTTACATTTTAAATAATAATAAGAATAAAATAATACAAAATCCACACAGGGACAGGGTGTACCCCATCACAATCAGCCATTCTGCTGTTTTAATAATCTAGTTATATACCAAACACAAAACGTTTGAGCAAAGGAGAGATAAAAGGCTTTTAAATTCACAAAAGAAGCCATCCCTTATCATACTCAGCATCTGGCAGCATCAGAACTGCACAAGAGATGCAGGATCCATCATACTTACCCCGTGCTTCAAAAGGCTAATAACAGACTGAAGCTGAAAATGTGTATCAAAGGGAAAGCGCTCCTTGTGTCTGGAATTCGTTTTGCTTCACTGAGTGTCACAGAGATGGGTCTCTGTGTTAAGTGAATTGACAGCTTTGGTCTTTGCAGTGACACAGTCTATCAAGTAAAGGACGATACACTCTGTTAGTCTTGTGCGCTGTTGCTGGATAACTTAAACTGACATGTGAGTGAGTGCTGCTTTCTTATTCAGAGTTAACAACAAAAGGACCCTGTCACAGAGAGGTTGTGATGATGTCAGGCCAGGAAGTAGAGGACACAGAATGGTGAGTGAGTGGATGCTGGTTTATTGCAAAATAAAAGGTTTAGACAAACACAAAACAAAACAGCACCTTGGCCAAAATAAATAGAGAAACAAACGGGATGAACCAAAACAAGTAGCAATTGCTATATTTATTATTTTTACCTCCTGACACTCTCTCCTGTTCTCTCCACACTGAAGAATATATATATATATATATATATATATATATATATATATATATATATATATATATATATATATATATATATATATATAATTGAACAATATATATAACTGAACAAGAATATATATATATAATTTTTTTGTGGTTTATTTTATATTTTAAGATGCTTTATTTTAAAGTAACTGAAAGCCCATAAACGTTTAAACAGGAAGTTTCACATACAACAGCTAGTTGAAACTACGCCAGCGAGTGGCATGCGTAAAAAAAACAGGCAGAAACCACAATCATAAATTAGGAAAAAATGATCATACATCAAGGTTAAGCGCGAAACTTTGATATTATAATGAGATTCATACATTTGCATCCAAAAGTAGTTTGAAACTAACAGTTGTAACTACCGCAGCAAGGATGAAACTAAGTTACCGGAGTGAAAATTACTTTAATACATCACGGGTAGGTCTACGAAGTCACAAAAATCTACGAAAAGTCAAAATATAAAAGAAAAATCAATGATACGTAGCCTGATATCTGGTTAAGAAATCAGTGTCATTTCACCTGGAGGATGAAATTGTCCCCTTCAATGACTTCCTTCCTTTCATTAAGCAACCGTCTGCTGCCCTACTGACTGATCTGCGTTCAGCCAGTAATATGACCCAGAAGACACTGCTGGGGAGTGACTCAGGAACTGCAAACAGATAGCCTGAGAAGAAGGCATAGAAAATAAGAGCAACCTGCAGTACAGTGGGTGCTGCTTTATCGGGACGCCTTGGGACAAGAAAACATAGCCCGAATAAGGAGCTTTCGCAATTAAATGAGAGGCATTTCAGACGATCAGTCACACTTTTTTGCTTCTAAATGAAAACATATTGTATTGTATGTACGGGTGTAAACATACCCGTTTACACAATAGTTTCTTTTTAAATGTTTTAGTATAGGTTTTTCATTTTTTGAAGTAGTGCTTTATATGTGGTGTTAGAAATGTCCCAATAGGAGAAGCAGTTTGTCCTTCATATTGAGGAGGTCTTCATATACTGATGTGATCTTTTGCTTACTGTAACAGTAACCTTCAGACAGGTAAATGAAAAAATACGATTAAAATACAATTTTTTAAATTGCATCATAAATCTTTAAATAACTCATTTAAATCTTTAAAAAACACAAGTGGAGTATGGTTTAATGTAAAATACCCCATTCACATTGCATAGTTCTAGACCAGGCCTGGAATAAAGCAATAAAAACTGTGAAATAAATAAAAAAATAAAACAAAATCCCATTTCATCTCCACTCCATTACTAGGTCAACTCGATGAAAAGAAGCAGCCATGGGGCCAGCTCCCTGTGCTTCTCTCAGTATTCACTCCCATTTTTATTTATTTCTTAGCCAACACCCTTATCCAGGGCGACTTACAATTGTTACAAGATATCACATTATTTTTACATACAATTACCCATTTATACAGTTGGGTTTTTACTGGAGCAATCTAGGTAAAGTACCTTGCTCAAGGGTAAAGCAGCAGTGTCCCCCACATGGGATTGAACCCACAACCCTCCAGTCAAGAATCCAGAGCCCTAACCACTACTCCACACTCCACAGATTTGTGGGGCTTTTAAATCAGAGATCAAGCTTATGTGTTGAGGAAATTAACCAGCACAAGCATACATATTAATATAGTCTAAGTAATGAATGGAGCTTTATGAAAAAAATGAGATTGGAAAGAGTTAGGGGGAGTGCAGCAATGTGCTGGTAACTCAGGTAGTCTAACGATATCTTTATTTAATCAGCCGCTGAAGTTTTTATATTATATTTATATGTATTTATAAACTCCATTATCTGTTTTTCCCCCCTATTTGGAAACTTAAAGTATTAAATAAACCACCTCTCACTGTGGTTTATTTAATATAACTATGATGAGGTTTTAACCAACCACACACCAGGATTTCCAATCACTGATTCATATATATATATACAGTACTGTGCAAAAGTTTTAGGCAGGTGTGAAAAAATGCTGTAAAGTAAGAATGCTTTCAAAAATAGACATGTTAATAGATTATATTTATCAAATAACTAAATGCAAAGTGAGTGAACAGAAGAAAAATCTAAATCAAATCCATATTTGGTGTGACAACCCTTTGCCTTCAAAACAGCATCAATTCTTCTAGGTACACTTGCACAAAGTCAGGGATTTTGTAGACATATAGTCAGCTGTATGATTAAACAATTATACCAAACAGGTGCTAATGATCATCAATTCAATATGTAGGTTGAAACACAATCATTAACTGAAACAGAAACAGCTGTGTAGGAGGAATAAAACTGGGTGAGGAACAGCCAAACTCAGCTAACAAGGTGAGGTTGCTGAAGATGGTTTACTGTCAAAAGTCATACACCATGACAAGACTGAGCACAGCAACAAGACACAAGGTAGTTATACTGCATCAGCAAGGTCTCTCCCAGGCAGAAATTTCAAGGCAGACAGGGGTTTCCAGATGTGCTGTCCAAGCTCTTTTGAAGAAGCACAAAGAAACAGGCAACGTTGAGGACCGTGAGACGCAGTGGTCGGCCAAGGAAACTTACTGCAGCAGATGAAAGACACATCGTGCTTACTTCCCTTCATAATCGGAAGATGTCCAGCAGTGCCATCAGCTCAGAACTGCAGAAAACAGTGGGACCCTGGTACACCCATCTACTGTCCGGAGAAGTCTGGTCAGAAGTGGCCTTCATGGAAGACTTATGCCGAAAAGCCATACCTCCGGCGTGGAAACAAGGCCAAGCGACTCAACTATGCACGAAAACACAGGAACTGGGGTGCAGAAAAATGGCAGCAGGTGCTCTGGACTGATGAGTCAAAATTTGAAATATTTGGCTGTAGCAGAAGGCAGTTTGTTCGCCGAAGGGCTGGAGAGCGTACACGAATGAGTGTCTGCAGGCAACAGTGAAGCATGGTGGAGGTTCCTTGCAAGTTTGGGGCTGTATTTCTGCAAATGGAGTTGGGGATTTGGTCAGAATTAATGGTCTCCTCAATGCTGAGAAGTACAGGCAGATACTTATCCATCATGCAATACCATCAGGGAGGCATCTGATTGGCCCCAAATTTATTCTGCAGCATGACAACGACCCCAAACATACAGTGAAAGTCATTAAGAACTATCTTCAGCGTAAAGAAGAACAAGGAGTCCTGGAAGTGATGGTATGGCCCCCACAGAGCGCTGATCTCAACATTATCGAGTCTGTCTGGGATTACATGAAGAGAGAGAAGCAACTGAGGCTGCCTAAATCCACAGAAGAACTGTGGTTAGTTCTCCAAGATGTTTGGGCCAACCTACCTGCCGAGTTCCTTCAAAAACTGTGTGCAAGCGTACCTAGAAGAATTGATGCTTGATGCTGTTTTGAAGGCAAAGGGTGGTCACACCAAATATGGATTTGATTTAGATTTTTCCTCTGTTCAGTCACTTTGCATTTAGTTAATTGATAAATATAATCTATTAACATGTCTATTTTTGAAAGCATTCTTACTTTACAGCATTTTTTCACACCTGCCTAAAACTTTTGCACAGTACTGTATATATATATATATACTGTATATATATAGTGGCAGAGTAGGAAGAGAGAGAGGAAAGGTGTAGAGCGAGAGGTGCCTGTGATTAAGCAGGCAGGTATAAAAACAGGCTTCAAATGTTTGTTGGGAGTCTGAGTGAAGGCTAAGACCTGTGTGGAGAGATCTGTGTGAAGCCTGGGTGTAAACTTTGCATAACTTGTGTGGGCAAAAGGTACTGTGTGTTTGGAGTGTTTTTATTTTAAACTTGTTTGTTCCTGTGTGTGTTTGTTTGTGATTTATTAAAAGTGCACAAAAGCACTTAACTTCAGTTCTGTGTCTGGGTCTACTGTTTAAGTCTTGACTTGGGGGCTTTACCATAATGTAGGCAAGAGGCAAAGTGTAATTCGAACATGGAGTGTAATGAAGTACAGAAGATCATTGTGAAGCACACAGAGGAATTGTAAAGCATGTTAAAAACCATGGGTAGACTATGGTAAATGCAAATTATAACCATGGGAAACCTGCTAACCTGTGCACATGGTCTGTGGTGACACTCTACCCCAGATAGTGCTTCCGATGACCGCTTGATTTGAGTGAGTGCTCACATAGTAACAGAGCCACCTTGGGGACCTGCATACTAATCCTCAATCACTCAATTTCCAATTTACCAGCCAACACACAGACCACACTGAGCAGTTCAATGAATATCCACAATGTTTACTTCCTATTAAACAGTCCCTAAACTACTTTTTATTCTGATTCAGACTGCTCAATGTACTAACCCGTTTTTTTATTTAACATTGAGGCTGCTAGTCGAGACGTTCGTCATTGAATTTAGTATGTAGTAAGTCTTTATTTAACCCTATAATAGCCCATTATACATTTAATTTTACGTTATGTCGAAATCTCCAAAATGTTTAAATGAGAATATTGGGTCTTAGTTTTTTTTTTTTAATGTGCTGTGAATAAAGTTTGTTTGGAAGCAAAAAAATAAAATGTCAGTTCAAGATTGACACGTTTCCTGTAGTAACCATAGCAACACTCCTGCTACAGCCTTAGCTAATGATGTACCCCAATTGTAAGAATATTACGCATAAGTAAGGCAGTATATTTTTTCACGTTTATCAGGTGCCATTCACCTGAACCCCATAGGGCTGTACAGGACTGTTGTTAGAATCTGCTACATCATTGTTAGGTAAAGGTCAGTGGGTGCTGATTGGTTGAGCCTCTCATAATTGTAACTTTGTATAAGAGGGTGCGTGGATTCAGTGGAGAATTGTGTGCTGTGAGCTGTGTACTTGCTGTGAACCTGCTGCGGCACATAGAGAGGCAGCTGGCTGTTGAACCATGCTCTGTTGTCAAGACTGCCTTCTTTTTCGGATAGCAATTTCATCCAGAGCTACAATACAACTAAAACCAAAGATTGTATATTGGGATTGTCTGACTTTATAATTTTATATAAGTGTACAGTTTATGCTTAATTGATACCTTGATAATATAGTTGTGGAAGGGTGGTGGGTAATTCACTGACACACGGGAGACACAGGTGATTTTGACAGCACCGCACAGGTGCCCAGTTTTATTTTAGTGGGGCAGTTCCACGTTCTGGCCCGCAGAGGGCGCTGTTGTCTGTGGTCTGCCTATCAACAATGATAGACAGAACCACAGAGATACCAGGGATGGTACCTTTCTAAATTATAGGCGCACTCGCAGGTGCTCAAACAAAAAAATAAGCAAAAGGAGAAAAGAACAAGGAAAATAAAACACAGTAATCAAAACTACAAACAAAAGGTGCTGCATTCGGCAGCTTCACCCCGACCGTCGCTACCCGCACAGTCCGGGTCTCCGTCCTACCCTCGCCGCTCCCTCAGACTGCTAAAACAAATACTGATGGGGTCTGCCCACGGTTTCCCCACTAACCCTGTTTCCTTTCTTTTCTTTTTTTTATTTCTTTTGGGGTTTTCCTCCCCGGCCGTGTTCGGGATCAGTGCGTCCGCACGTCTGTTTCTCTCTCAAAAGGGTAGACCTGAGGGAACAGCAGAATGTTATTTTATAGGGCCAGCAATCCCCCAAGACCCGCCGCTCAGCCATTCAGAGAGAGGGAAAGCCCGCACACACACTCTCCCACCTCTCCGTGTCACTGCCATGACTGACAGGCGAATATTGACGGGCTGCTGCCCTCTTCCTGCAGCACTTCAAACACATCAGAAGAGTCAGTACAGGTCTCCCCCTGTTACAATAGTATATAGAAGCACAGTTTAAAGTATGATTGATCCCACCAAGTATCATTCTTTAATTTGCCCCTGGTTTTCAGTCGACTACCTAAGTTGTTTTTACTGCACCAGAAGGGCACACTGAAATGAGAAAATGTAAGGTAAATTTGAACTATGAAGGATAATAATTGTTATCCATGAACCATAGTAATCCAGAGTAAATACCACAACAGCCCAACACATTTCACATGTTCAGAAGAGTTTACCAAGTTTCTAATGGGATGCATGTACTGCCTGCCCATTATTCCGGTTGTTATTTTAGATGAACAATTCAGCAGGAAATAGCTGTCTTTCTGCTGCAGTGATCGTGAAGGAACGTGGGAAATGGATGTTAAACTGCTGAGGACAGAGTTTGCCACAGAGGGTAAGAGAATGTTTGGATGGCATTTGCAGCAGTCTGTGTAAAGAGGGTTACGGTTCTATTTGTAGAAAGCCAGAGGACTGACTTCTTGGTTGTACCTTTTGTCCTGTCAAATTAGTGACATCAGCAAAGCAGAGTGCTATAGCCTTGGTACAGCTTATTAGAGGGTTTGGAGATGGAAAATTGTTTCAATAATGAATCATTTGAAGGCATTTTCATGTAGTTCTTTTTTTAGGGTCCTTCTGGTGCATGAATATTAACTGCAAAGGCGGCACAGCAAGCGCTGTAGCCCCAGGGATTGTTCAGCTAATTGGGAGAAAGAGACAAGGATGGCAAAAAGCAGGAAGGTTTCTGTTAGGAAAAGAGATTTGCATTGAAGAATTGTATTGATTCGACTTAACATTAGCCATAGGGGGTATACATAATAAGTGTTTCGAGCAAAATAACCTGGAGCAGTGTTTTTTTTTTTTGTAATGGGAAATGTTTGATGATGAGATATAAAGAAAGCAATATATGCTGCAAGAGATTTGCATTGGGATAATGAGAACCAAAAACTGCAAGGGTAGCTTATTAGTAAAGGTCGTATTAAAAAAACTGACTGACGTATTTAATTGGTATGTTTTTCCAATTAATATTCCCCTGTTCTGTTTTATAGAATGCCCAATTATGTTTCTTCATGGCAGCAATCCTCGCAATCGCTTAGGGAATTGAAGGTCAGTGGGCATCATCTGAAACCCATGCCATGTAGTGTGGGAAACCACGCAGTATCAGAATGCTTTGTGAGCCAATGCAATCAGACCTCACCATGATCCTGCACTTCCCTGACTGCATGACTCACCCTGCACATCATGTAGTCTTGCCTTTACCTTGTGAGCCACTCTGGGACCCTTTAATTGAAATAGTTTTGGAGAAGGTATACCATGGAGATTGCTGAATTCAATTTATACAGTAAAGATAAAGTTTACCTGTGCTATTTCAAACTTTAAATTCGATCGATTTTTTGTTAATGCATGTTACGTTTTGCATATTTACAATGCAGGGATATTGTGTTACATATTTAACTATTAAACTCTCAGTAGTGCTGAATTTAGAAATACTAAAAGAAACTCAAATTCAATGACAAACATTTCCACTAGAAGTATTTTTTTGTAATATTTCTTTTCAAATGGGACATTGAGCTTGGAGAGGTGTTAGTGGCTGGTTAGCCACAGAGGCAAGAATGGAAAAGAGAAGAAAATAAATAAGTAGAAATAAACAGCATAAAATAGAAAAGTGTGTAGACCATGTGAGGTCTTAAGAGGGAAATATTTTCTGGTATAGGGAGGTTATTTTGTGAATTATGAATGGGCTGCTTGTTATTAGCTGTGCTATTCAATGTTGCTCTTTGGTCTTTATCTCATTGAGAGTTTTAGTAGTGTATAAAACTGATGGTCATGTCAAATGAAGTGCAATGAGGCTGGAGAGGGTCTGGACTCCCAGTGCTCACAATCATATTTATGCTGTGCAAATCTGATGGCTACTGATTTGCTAGTTTCTTCAAGACATTTAAAAAGACTTTCAGCCAAAACATTTATCATTAAATTTTACTTTTTTAACACAAGCTGTATTATTTAATTTGATTCTAAATTCAGATTTCTTAACAGAAACAAAATTGGCAACAAACTGCTGCATCCTATTTTGAGGAAAGTCAAGTTAGACGTGCCTGTAATCAGACGAGTGAAATTTCACACCATCTATGAAGCTCAACACATATAAAATTGAGTTTTATATTCACTGTGTTTAGGAAAAAAACAAGACATTATATTGAGGAGTCATAAACACATCTGAAGGGATATATCTGCAGAATAAACAGCTTCATTTAGACACAATTAGAGTACATTATCATAAGAATATAGTTAAAGAGAAATAGCAGGTAGATGCCAATTAAAAATGCTCCAAAAATTACCTAGTAGCCTGTCCTCAAATGAGGACATTGGAACTTAATTAGTTAAGTATTTCTACATTCACAAAAACACACATTTCACTCCTATGGAGTTTTTTTTACACATACTAAATACTGAAGAAGCTGTTCCTCTTTGCCTGCTTGACACTGGCAGTGCCTGGTCGTGCTGTGTGTCCTGTGTGTAGCGGGGTTTCCCTACATACAGGTACGAAACTTGTGTCAGGTGTTAAAGGAATGCGTTCTGAAGATGAGGGAATCTATTTAGAACAAAGAAGAATTAGAGGGGGCTTGATCGACTTTAAAATCTTAAAAGGAGTTGACAAAGTTAACTCTAAACAATACTTTAAGCACAAAAACCAGGATCAGAGGACACTTGACACAGAGCGTGGTGGGAGTCTGGAATGGGCTTCCTAGCCATGTTGTTGATGTTGAATTTCTGGCTCCTTTAATTCCAACTTGACAAAGTTTTGAGATCTATCAGATACTAGGAACCGGAAGAGCATTGATGGGGCCTCTTCTCTTGGTAAATACTCTTATGTTGTACAGTTAGTGTATATTTTGCTACAAGTTTTTCTATGAAGCTTTTATATATTAAAAAATACATTGGAGCCTTAGAAAAGTTTTTTCTTACCATACCTCGCTTTACAGTGATTACCTGTCCTTTATCATGCTTTTACTATTCATTATAACACTTTGCTTTTACTGTGGGAAACCTCTGAAAAAGGGATGGCTTTTTAAACTATAGATGGTAGGTAAATCTAAAGGAATTGTCAAGGGTAAGATTAATTAGAGATAGGAAATGTAGCCAGGACTTTGATATCAGCAGACAGCAGCTCTGTAGAAATTCCTGCATTGTATCTGGGGTTCCCATAGATAACCACACAAAGGGAGGCTGTTGGGAGCTTAAAGGAGCAATTTTGCTAAATTAAAAGGAGGAACTTTAAGATTCTGAGTAGATTTAAAAGATGTAGGATATCAGAGGGTGATATTTGCAGATTTAAGTGCTGAAAATCAAATCATATCAAATTTTATTTATAAAGCAAGCCACCCCAAGGCGCTTTTAACAAGAAAGAGGACGTTTGGAAGTACATTTAACACAATAAAAACAATATAACAATAAAAACAGCAAGAGAAAACAACATTTTAAAATTAAAATTAAAGCAAATAAAGCAACAGATGAGGAACTCAAACCGAATAAATAGGAATAAAACTATATAGGAGAAAAAAGAAATATTATAAAGATATAAAAGCCCTATTATAAAAGTGTGTTTTTAATGTATTTTTAAAAATTGCCATTGTAGGTGTGTATCTCACTGTCCATGGTAGAGCATTCCAGAGTTCCGGTGCCCTGTGACTGAATGCAGTTCCACCTGTGACATAATGTGATGCCTGGAGGGAAAGGTTGTGAAATTACAGGGCAGATTTGAGAGGAGTTCAGATCAATAAAGACCCCAGGAAGGGATGCATGGATGCATAAAGTACAGTGGTAATGGGGTGAATCAATAGGTGAAAAGATAAGGCTATGACAGTATTAATAAATATCTATAATTTTGGCTAGAACTTAAGGCGATGTGATCGTGAAAACCACATATGACTGGAGACATGCATGTATTCTCTCTCTATTAAACACACACACACACACACACACACACACACACACACACACACACACACACACATACCTACATACATACACACACACACACACACACACACACATACCTACATACATACACACATGGTATTCCATTGGTTTGTATATAATGTCTGTGTCTATTTTCTGAAAACAAGACCTGACAGCCCCACATTGTACTTTTTAACTATTAGACTAAATATTTACAGAGTAAAAACTGCTGCTATAATCATGATTCATTTATTATTAATAACGTTATCATTAAATTATACCAAATCACTTTTTATTTACAATAAAGAGAACCTATACTGTGTCACCCACATTCTTTAAAGTCAGGAAAAACATGTATGTTTTCCCTTCACTGTAAATAAAAACGTGATTTGGTATAGTTTAATTATAACGCTAATACTAATAAACAAATCATGCAGCATGGTCCTAATAGCAGTTGTTAAGTATTCTGTAAACATTTCGTCTAATAGTTAAAGTGCAACATGGGGCTGTCCGGGCTTGTTTTCAAAAGATATCGCCACGGACATGATTGTATACAAACCAATGGATTACCAAATGCGATGAAGGTCATTGACATGGATTTTGCCTAAACGTATTTGTAATGTTGTCAGACTCCCCCCACACTGTATGTACAGTGTACACTCTCACCTTCACACGTCTGTATGCAAACATTATAACATCTTCTTATTATACTGTAAGGGTTCGGTGGCTACTTCTATTCATGTTGAGTTTATCTATCGCGAAGGCCAGCAAACCGTACCAGAGAAAATGCATGATTAGAGGAATTCACAGAACAATTAGCTATAAACAAATTGTTTATGGGTTAGGGAGTTCTATCATAATTTTAAAAGCTTAATAAATATATAATGAAGTGTTACATACATGGTATACATGTATAATAACTAACAACTACAAACACTAATGACACTTCAAAATTATTTATTTATAGCCTACAATCGTATATATTAAAATACATACAAAAGTAGATGTCAACATAAGAAAATAAATTCCAACCAATATACTTAGATGGCATCTAAAACATAAATAAAAAGTTGTTTTTTTTTTTTTAGTCTGTGCCATCCCACACATCAGATAATCTTACATGTAAAGTTATCTAAATAAATGTGCATTCTGCATGACAAAATGCACAATTTTAAATGAAGTTTACAAATTATACACAAAATAGATATTTCCATTATTTTCTATTTCCATTTGTCTGCTGCTCACTGGTGGGAGAGTCGTCTCGCTGTATGCTAGTAGTTTCCATAATAGCAAATTATGCTTCCATTCATTTTTCTTAATCTCGTTAACATGCATTTTGCTTAATGAGTTCCCCTTATTTAGTCGTTGAGACAGGAAGTGATGTACGTGACCTGTGACAATTAAGCTTTTTAACGAGAAATGCGTTCACTAACAACCTCATCGACTCAATTTCAAAGCATTAATGGACTGATTTAATTAACACATTTTCATTTGAAAATGCTACTAAAGCTCTCGTTACTATACCTCGAGTTCGAAACAATAACACTGGTTTTTGAAAATCCTGCCCATTATGGTATATTAAAATGACTGATTTGCAGTATGTGGATAACTTCTTGTGTTCTCCAGATACATGTAAAAATATGTGACATGCAGACTGTACAGACAGAGAAACACATCCATATATCTCCACAATCAGATACTCCCAATGACTAAATAATGTCCATGCCAAGTTTAATCACAATTGGATGAGTATATGCAACAAATGCACAAACAGACACCCAGATATATCCCCAGAATCTAATACTCTTAATAAATAATGTTAATATCAGGTGTCGCCACAATTGGGCAAGTGGTTTAACAGATTATATAGAAGAATGTGAAGTGTGACAGAGGTGCTGTGACTGCACCCACTATATCCCTATTGCCAAGGATTTCATCCCCAGCGGGGATAACAAGTGTTGGAACAAATATTTGAATATGAAACAGGGGGTCATAGGAGGTACACAGGACGAAAGTAAAAGAAAATAATGATCTTGAATTGATTTTTTTTAACGGTATTATATATTATCTCTAAAACACGGTGCAGAAATATTTAATTTTTGTTTAGCCATTCAAAGTTTACAATTGATCAGGTTTTCATTCTGATAATCAGACATGGCTGCATTTTATTAACAGCAATAGCGGCTGGTTGAATGGTTTTCAGTGTTTTATAGAGTACATTCAGATTAATCTGTGTATTGTTGCTCAAAATGGATACATTTCTTACTTACAAAAGAAAAACAAAGGAAGAAAACACAAAAGAAAGTGCAAAGCGAAAGTTATACCGAGTCCCTTTGGATCATTTGGCTTTAATAAAACGTGCATCATTGTTAGTTATTGTAGTTCCATCTTGAGGTTAATGTTTTTGATGTTGTAAACATTTTAAATGGCACACAGAATTATGCTGAGATGGGAAGTAAATAGTAACATGATAAACAGTGATTTACAGTGTAGACTATTTTTAATTATTTATGTTAATAAAGTAAATATGTGTGTTTCCGAAGAGATTTACAAATACTGTCTTTTGATTCTGTGGATCCGAAGACTTATGGTTCACTAATGTTGCTTGCCTTTTATTCTGCCTTTTATTGCAACTGTGGTACCATTCAGTAAAGTGAAAATTGTAAAGGGGTACTTGAGCTGAAACCCTCAGACAGAAGGGGCACAGTTTAAAAAAATAAGGTTGAAAATCACTGCAATATAGAATGCTGTTTTCAAAAACATGCAAAGAAAACCAATGCATACATTAAATACACACATTCTGCTGCACTGTCTCTCTTTCCTTTGTTTAGAAGATAGTTTGATGGGTGACACCAGGTTTCTATCACTCCTGAGAGCCTGAGAGATTTTTTTTATGCAATACCTTTATTCAGAAAATTCAAATGAGGAGATGTCGAAATATTCATATATTCAAACATGCAAAAACAAGTTTTCCCTGAAGTCATTTCAATATCTGATTTTATATAGTGTATGTGGGTCATACGTTTTAAATACATGGCTTAACAATATTGCACATACGGCATATGAATCTACACTGGCATACTGAATTACACACCTTTGCTAGTTTGTGTGCCTGTGGAGAGGCTTGCTCCTTTTTAATGTTTATTTTTCAGGGGCTCACAAAATACTATAAAATATCACCCACCTTTTAGAGTATGGCTTTGACTGCCCAGGGTTATTCATTGGAACACCATGAAACCTATTGATAATACTACAGGTTTTGAAAATGTACTGGCTGGTTTGTGTGCATACCATTATAGTATGCACACAAACCAATATAATATATGCACAAACAAACCAACCAGTACATTTTTAACTCTAACCAACTATATGTATACTCGAACCAATGCATTTGACACATAAACCAATCATATATACAAACAGACTGTTATAGTTTTTACAGCCAATGCACTACATACACTAAATGTATGAATTATGGCTTGTTTGGCTCTTCATAGGTGAAAGAAGATTTTTCCTGTACAATTATTTCAGAGAAGTCTAGTCATTTTATGTTGTTTGAAAAAGTGTGCTGGGATATTAATGCAAGACTAGAGTCGGTCTTGAAGTAAAGTGATAGCAGTCAGTGCTGTGAATATCTTGTTGAACTATTCCCTGTATCTCCCTATTGTCAGTTGCATTTAATCTAGCAGGTGAGATCCACAGTTTGTGGTTTGGTAGTGAAATTGGTCATTAGAGTAAATTAGAATCCCATGGTCTTAAAAAATCGTCAGAGTAGTGTAGACCTTTTGAAGTTACAGTTTATGGTGCATTGTTTAATATTCCCTTGTGGGTTTTTTCATTTTCATTTTTGTTTAAATGTTTTACAATTTAGGTATCCCAGAGTACAGAGAGCCTGACTGGCAAGGTGTTGGAACTCCTCCAGGGGCCGGTAGCTCACATCCACATCGGAGCTCCTGGTTGTAAAGAGGCTATTGGCTTGGGGATCGGAGGACCCCCCCACTGAACTTCAGTTCTCCTGATCTGCTGTGAGGAATTGCAGTGGTGAAGGAACATCGTTAGACATTCTAAACTGGGTTAAATTATTGGGCACTAACAATTTAATGTTTTATGTTTACTTTTAAGTTGCAACAACCGAAAACACCTCATTGATTTTTCATAACCACAACACATATGGTAACTAATTAGCAATAAGAACACTAATTAAGAAATGCCTTGTATAACAGATATGGCTTTGGGCAAGTTTTAGCATCATTACATCTATAAAGACACTTTAACAGATGTAGCATAAGTTACATATATCTATTGCAAGCAAATATAACTGAAGAATGCCCCTGACTAAGGGGATAGCACATTAACACAGACTGCAATATGAACCATGGAGAAATAAAAAGAAAATGCTTTATTAAAATGTAATTCTGGAGTTATTTCATGTAAATGTGAACATAAATAAATCAAGCTGTATCTGATTTATTTCTTCTGTATAAAGAGGAAATCCGTGTACAGTGATATGCTACAATTGTGGCTTCAGGGCTGAATAGCATATCTATGGATAGATACGTCTGTTGTCTTGCCCAGCCTATTATATGTACCTCAGTTAATTACCAGCCCTGAATTGTTCATCCTCAAAGGAGATAAACAAGACTTGTATATCCTGACATACTAACTGACTTAATTAGTTTCTTAGCAAAGAAACAAACTAAACACGATTCAACAACATTAAGGTCAAAGTAAATTGAATTCTGTGGGCGAGTTTGCAATATGTGTTTTAATAATAGATGAGAACAAAATGAAAGAATCCTCATTGTTATCATATTAGCTGGAGCACAAACACTCCTCCAGAAAAACTGAAACCATACTCTCTGCAATATCCAGTAACACTGCATTGTGTGGGCAAGTTTAATGGACTTCACAATGAATATGAATAAAATAATACTTAGTTCCATGTATTCCTTTAAGGGTTAATAACCAATGTGATATTGTGACTGGACAGATGGAATTCCTGCACTGAAAAGTTCACCTTCCACCAGCAGGGGGAATAGGAGGAATCTGTCCATCCAGCAGTCTCTGGCAACTACAGGGTTAACATTCTGTAGGAGTCGGCCTGATAGGTGGCTGGCGGAGGGGAAGGAGGTACACCTGGCTCCAATCCCAGGTAATGGGATAAGGGGCAGAGACCAGGTGAACAAAAGGGGCAGCACCACCACCGGTCGGGGCAGTGTTCCTGGGGTCGAGGAAGTGCCTCCATATATATATTTAATGGTGAAGTAAACTCTTCTGTTTTTATATCTTACAGCCTAATCAGGTACCTGTTACTTCAGAAGGTCGCAGAGCAATAGCATTGGGTAGCAAGGATCTGAATCCTGTCACGGAATAGAAATGGGTTCAAGAACTCTTTACTGCATACGAGCGCTTCCATCTGGGACCTGTGTAAATAATTAGTAAATAGTTGTCTGTATTTAAAGACACAATGCCCATTTAATTAATTAATTTATTTTTATTTTCTTGTAAATAAACTTTGTTTGCCATTTCACCTGAATACGTGACCTCTTTGTGTGTCACCAATTTCTAAGACCTCCACCCGTCCTACTAACCTGTGAGAGGCTGCTGCTGGTTATCTGTATTTGTCCTAGCTAGCCTGCGAGAGGCTGCTGCTGGTTATCTGTATTTGTCCTAGCTAGCCTGTGAGAGGCTGCTGCTGGTTATCTGTATTTGTCCTAGCTAGCCTGTGAAAGGCTGCTGCAAGCAGTCACGCGTTCCTTAATGCAGAAGGTTGCTGAAATAGAAAAACAAATTGGAATACTTAGAAGCATAAACGAAAACAGTTCATTAACAGTTCATTAAAAATAGTTTTAACAAAATTAATAACACTTGGTTAGTTTTGGATACTGAAGTTGAGACTGAAAACAACTCTGATCTTAACATTATAAATGCGCCTGCTCCATGTGACGTTTCAGTGCCACAGCATGAAAGTGGAACTGTATGTGCAGAGGGACCTGAGAAGATAGATTCATTACAGTCCATTACCTGTTCATATTGTAATTTTATTTATCGACCACCTACGTCAAACCTGCTATTTCTGACTGAATCTGGAGATCTGCTATGCATATTGACAGTCAAATATGACAGGATTTGTTTATTGGGTGATTTTAACCTTCATGTTGACATTGATATTGATGCTAACTCCTTGGAATTTTTGAGGCTACTGGATTCCTTAGATTATATCCTGCATGTCAAAGGTCCTACGCATAATCGTGGCCATACTTTAGATCTGGTAATTTCTCGTGGTTTAGCTGTAAAGAACGTCATAACCCTAGATCTTACTATTTCTGATCATCTTGCCATTCTTTTTGAGGTGAATCAAAGACTGTGAAACATACATTTAAATCCTGGGTAATTAATTCTTCAACTGCTGTTAAGCTTTCTGATGTATTGAGCTCATTACCACTTTCTGAGTACTTATCAGTAGATGAGCTGGTTAATGCCTGCAACACCACCTTGACTGGTATCTTAGATACTGCAGCGCCAATCACAACTCTGAGAGTGTCTTTTAAAAAAAGCTCACCGTGGTTTAATGATACAACTTGCAAGATGAAACATGAGGGTCGTAAACTAGAACGGAGATGTCAGGAATCTAAACTGCATGTTCATTACAACACATGGAAGTGCCAGCTGGTTAAATATAGGAAGACTCTGGCATTGGCTAGATCATCATATTATTCTAATTTAATTGAAACAAATAAAAATAATCCTAGATTTATTTTTTGCTACCCTAGATAAATTAATTAATACTTCCCCTAATAGTCCTACCCTTGACATTGGAGCCTCTCACAACTGCAATGACTAGACATCAGAAATGAGATTCCACAGACTATTAAGGAGGACTCCAGCACACTTTTACCAACTACACCTAAGGCTACAACATATGAGAGCTACTACATGCTACCTTGATCCTATTCCTACAAAACTATTAAAATATGTTCTTGGTGTTATTAATACCCACATTTTAAAAATGATAAATGGTTCATTTTCCTCCGGCATAGTTCCCTCAGCACTTAAGGTAGCTGAGGTAAAGCCTTTGCTTAAGAAACACAATTTGGACCCTAAAGTCCTCGATAACTAGAGGCCAATCTCCAACCTACCATTCTTAGATAAGGTTCTAGAGAGAGCTGTTGCAATTCAATAACAAACATTTCTAACTCTTAATGGTATATTCGAGAAGTTTCAGTCTGGTTTTCGTGCTGCACATAGCACTGAAACGGCCCTTGTCAGAGTTGTGAACGACCTGCTGATAAGCTCTGACTCGGGCTTTCCATCAGTATTAATTCTTCTAGATCTAAGTGCTGCCTTTGATACTGTAGACCATTCAGTCCTACTGAATCATCATGAAAGCACAGTAGGACTGTCTGGCCTTGTCCTATCCTGGTTCAAATCTTGTCTTTCTGATAGGTTCAGTCTGTCTATTGGGGAGGTAAAATTGGCATTATCGGAAGTTGTCTGTGGTGTTCCCTTGTTGTTTTCATTATATATGCTACCTTTGGGTGACATTATCCACAGATACAGAGCAAACTTCCATTGCTATGCTGATTATACCCAGCAATATTTGTACCTAAAGCCAGGAATTTCTTCTGCCTGGGTGTTATTAGCTACTTGTCTTACAGACATCAAGCATTGGATGTCACTGAATTTTCTAGTGTTGAATTCAGATAAAACAGAGGTTATGCTAGTGGGCTCAGAGAACCAACTAAAAGGAAATGTGGGATTACATGAGCTTGACATTTGCAGTCTCATCAAAATGTAAACTAGAAATTATGAGTTTGGGGGTCATCTTTGATCCTGATCTATCTTTTGAGACTCATATTAGGGAAGTCATATTTCTCAGTTACCATTTGAGAAATATAGCCAAACAGACCAATTATTTCCGTATCTGATGCTGAGAGACTAATGCTTGCTGAGATCACATGATGCGGGGCTGCTGGTTATTCCTAGGGTCAACAAAAGCAACAAGGGAGGTAGGGTTTGTTTGTCAGGGAAGCTGGGACCATTACAGTTTTCAAGTCAAGACTAAAAATGCACTTTTATAAATGGCTTTCTTATTTTAGTGGGTTTTAATGTAACTTTTAAATTGCTGATTTTGTATTGTGTATACTGTTATTTAAGTATGTTATTTAAATGGTCTGATTGTGGCAGTTGTATGTGTGACATGCTATACAAATGTATTGTGGTTTCTTCTTTGTTCTGCTAAGTACTGTACAGTGCTTTGCGATACTTTTCTATAAAAAGGAACTGGAATATAGCATGGGCCGAATGGCCTCCTCTTGTTCTGAAACATTTATGTACTAGCTATTGAGGTTTATTGACAGTACAGTTTTCTTATGAAAAAGTGTAGGACTGAGCTGCATATGATAAATAAACACATAGAAACTGCAACCATTACTTTTTATAAATGCATGTATCTCCTGACATTTGAAATGGATTGCCCTGGGCTAGTACCATATAATATTCATTTGATTAACATCCAGTATCCTGAATCTCACTTTTGCTTGCGGCAAAACCAAACATCCCTGTTGTTCAACTAACAGGAAACACGTGCATTTCTAAGTTTAAACAATGTCAGTGTGTGGCAGGGTGGCTGGGCGGTGACGTCACGGCAGAAGCAGGAAGGAAGAACTCTGACACCAGGCACTGCAGTTTAAAGTATATGATGCGGAGGTGCCGTTTTATTTTCAAATAACAAAAATAAATCAAATATTTTAACAAAAAGAAACTGCTCACAGAGCAAAATAAATAGTTACACAAAAACAAATCACGAACACAAAATAAATGAAACAACACAGGTCAGGCTGGGCAGATTGCTTTCACTGTTCCTATGTCTATTTTTGTTTTGTTTTGTTTCGCCCTCACCCTCGCCCTCGCCCTCGCCCTCTACGCTCCTCTCGTACATCCCACCCAGAGTGCAGCAAGCTGCAGGCTTTTATATCGTGGCCGAGGGGTCTAACTGGCTAGTAAATTATTCCATTACCCCTCGGCCACAATCTGCACAAGTCTGTTAATTACTGCTGTGGATGGGACTACCCATCCACGCTACAAAACAATCGGCTACGCCGTCAAAATAAAACAATAACAAACCCTGCGGCATTTTGCCGTTATATTTATAATAAATAAATCATAAAACAAAACAAATACAAAACACACTGCACAGGGGCGGAGGGGGACACCCCGATCTAAAAATAAATAAATAATACGTACTGGGCTCTCTACCGCTCTGCTACACAGTGTTATTAAATGTAAAATGTGTTGGACTACATTTATCAAGGTCCAGAATGTAATTGGTACATTTTTTTGTGAAGAAAATACACACATTTTACAAATAATAAACAATTCTGGCAGTACTTTTGAGTCCATTAAGCAAAGCAGTGGTTCTGGCAGGTAGCTCACGTTTTAACCTTAGGTCAAATCACATAAAAATCAAACATATTATTAGGCGTTTCCAATACCAGATCATATTGTCAGTCAAAGAGCTAGTATCTTATTTGTCCTTCGATGGGCAAGGAAAGGATTTATATCTTACCTCAATCCATGTTTTAATAAATAATCTATTGCATGAGTTTCCTGATTTAATTAAATTAATCCTGGGTTGTCTGTTTCCTAGGTGACAGACAGATATCATTCATGTTATCTGGTTTATTTCCATTTTCATCACATCCATGAAACCTTCTTTTTAAATGGTGACCTCAGCAAGGTTCGTAACAATATCTACTAAAGCTGCTGAACTCAGGTTAGAGGATTAACACCTCTGTCACAAAGTAAAACAACAACTACAACAACACCACAGCACTGCACTCAGAACCACACACAATGATTTGACACATTAGCTCTATAAGCTTGTATTGCTTGACCACCATTATATCTTTTAAAATACTAATCCTATTGAAAGGCTGTTTAAAGATTTAAAGAGGCAATGTCACAAAGTCATAACTATAATGGAAGCTCACACTTGAAGGTGAGACGAATAATCCCATTTGAGATTTTATTAAATTGGATCCCCTTAGTAGGGGCAAACAGGATGCTCAGAAAGGACGAGCTTTGATGGGCCAAATGACCTCTTCTCATTCCCAAACTTTTCTTATGAGCCAGAGTGACTGAAACTGACTTGCAGCAGACAGACACCCCTGTATATCTCCAGAGTCTGATATTCTCAATAACTAAATGCTAAATAATGTTACCAATAAGTGTAATGACAATTGGATAAGTGGTTCTCCAGATGTATGGAGAAATGTGTGACGTGTGACATACATACATGTGTGCAACCACCTCAACTATCTCCTTTGCAGGGAATTTCATCCTCGACTGTGGATGATGAAAGAAAGGAATTAGTATTTTTTTGGTCCGAGTGTTTTGCTGGGGGTTGGGGCTCCAACAACGATTGGAAGAACCATTCAATAATTTAGAAAAGAAAATAATACCAAAGCAATGAATACGTTGTACTAAAACAAGCTGCAGAAGAGAACTTTGGTAACTGAAAAAAACCAGGGCGAAAAAAACCACAACACAGCTTCCCAGATACAGCAAAATGTAAAGTTTTTTTTTAAGGGACAGATTTAACTGGGTCTTAACTAAACAGCAGACTTGTAGGGCTTGAGTCGGATTCCAGCCGCATTTTTCGTGACTCTGACTCGTCAAGGCTGCAAAAGACTCGGACTCGACCTTGTGTGACTCGGACTTTTGTGCTCCGTGACTCGGAGATATTATCGACGAGTCCTTTTTTATTTTCTGTTACACAAGTAATATTATAGTTACTAGGAAACTGTGCACAATAAAAACCTAACCAACAAAACAGTATCCAATCACTGGTTAGCCCTGTTGTCTTTGCAGCCAATCATAGTAAGAATAAGAAACTGGAAGTGAGTTTGGTTGTAGCATAAACACACCCCCACACAAATCCAACTACAACCATCACAGACCCAGTTTTTTTCTCTTTTGCATTAAGTTTTATAAGACATAAATAATGTCAGCATGGTAAACAAGTAAGTAATTATTTGGCTTTTAATGAGACGTTCTCTTTACTACTTTAAACCGTGATCTAAGCTTTTTAAGCACTGTAGAAATAAATTTCTAAAACTGCATTCTTGAAAAATACGTAATTTGATTTTGCTCCCTGAATCTCTGGAATATAATTTATTTGTTCGCACTGAAAACAATAGAACATTGGTCACCTTAATAATTTTGAGCTTACTGAAAAGAAAAATGAATGAAAAAAGAATAATCATTTAAGTTACAATCATACTTTTAGAGCTTCTTAATTGATATCAGAAAGTCGCTGTGTGATTTAAATATTCTGTGCTTTGCTTCTAATCTGCACCCACCATTCAAATCGTACGTTATGCTGTTTTCATATTTTCCAGTCTTTTACTTCTTTTTTAATGTGTCATATTTTTCCACCATTATGAAAATAGTGTGCACATATTTATTATATGCAATACATTGGGTCTTGTACATTTTTTTTTACTTGTGCAACTTTGCGATGGACTTCTCGTGAATTGTTTTTTTCTTTTTATAGAAATTGATTGTCTGTTTCCAGTTTGTTTGCAAAAAATAATGTGTAATTAATGGTAAATGTACCTCTTTTTGACAATAGGAAAACACCCATCAGATCGCAATTGATTGCACCTGTACCAAAATCTGACAGCGTACCACTTTACGCACATCACATTCTGACGATGTACCGCTTTCTAACACTACACCGGCTCTATAGTCCAGATCACGTCTTCTATCAAAGTGAAAAACTTGAACTTGAAGCTTATCTATAAACTTCAGGTACGTTCAAACAGTATTCCAATTCCAATTTCAAAAGAAAAGAAGATAGTGACAGACAAGTTGAAAAATGCATGCAAATAGAATAATCTAGCTAGAAAAAATAAATCAAAATCTTTTTTTATTATTATTTGTGCATTTTTCCTGAGGGATATCTATTTTAATGAAAATTGATTTGAGTTTCTTTCAAGGACTCGGACTTGGACGTCGGCCACTGATGACTCGGACTCGAGGTTTGAGGACTCAACTACAAGCCTGCTAAACAGCAATAAAGAGAAAAGGAAGCTAATTAACTCACTGGTTTAGTTTACAAAACTAGAACAACTCAGTAATATATTTCTAGAAGCGTACGCCAAAGACTGTTTCCTCTTATTGTGGTGAATCAAATCATGTTTCCTGTTGCAACAACGCTGGTGCTCTCCGAGTGCTGAGTTTAGGGCTCCACACACAGAGGTATGCTAAAGTGTTACAGAGCACCCTGCAAAGTTTACAAGAAACGCATTACACTATCCCTTTGCTGTGTCCTGTGTTTTTGTTTCTTTTTACATATTGATGGGTTGTAAATGTTCCAGTGGTAGTTGTTAAATGTGCATATTAACTGGATGAGCATGAGGCTTGATTTCAAATACTTACATTCCATGTGACAATGTGGCCGGAACCAAAGAAACTGTGGATCTTGATTGGTGGCCCAATTAATGAATCATTCAATGAATCATTAAATGATGCAGGTGTATAAAAGGCTGCAATTGGCCTGTATGTTCAGTGCTGTAGAGGCACGGGGCTTAGGAAGGAGTTCCAGTGGGTTGCTACCAAAAAGCATACAAAAGTGTGACTCTTATATTTTTATTATTTGTTTAAAAATAATTTATTTTATTTGGTAAATAGAATGGTGAGGGTATGGAATGGGCTACTAGTCATGTTCTTGAGGCAGAATCACTTGAATCCTTTCCAAAGTTCTGAGATCAATCAGCTACTAGGAACCAGACCAGGTTAGATGGGCCAGATGGCCCCCTCTCATTCTTATTAGAGAGCATTATTTTGTCTAGCTGTTACCTTCCCAATGTAGTGAACAACCTCACAGTTATGCCCTCTAATGTGTGTGCTAAGCAGGGCAGTGATTGCAGGCCACAGTAAGCCTTGTTTATTACTATGAATTTACATTATCATACACTCCCCCATACACCTGCATTGTGCAATTGAGTGCCTCATAGAACAACATTTATCCTTGTTCTGTCAAATCCCTTTCATCATGAATTGACCTTTAATGTTTAAGTATCAGCTACATACGCATGAGAGACAGTCTGAATCCAGATATCAATCTAAAGACCTGAGGCATTCATAGTGGCAGCAGAAAAGTTAACGTCAGCCCTTTTTTCTGTTTTAATAAAACTTTTATGTGGGATTCAAAGGGCTCCTTGCAAGTTAATGACTGTCAGCGTATGTGGGATTTGAATCCCGGAACAATGAAACTCAACACAGCGCCACAACTGAGACTCCAGGTCACTCATAGGCACTTGATGAGTTAGAGGTGGCTGTCAGGCTAATAACACTGAACACCTGCCAGGGAATTCATTATACACGGTGGTATGGATTCCACTCCACGACTCCTGTACTGTAGGGAAGGGATACATTACTGAGCTACTCAAGCAGTCAGGTCCCCTATACCACTCCACTTTGGTAGTGTATTAGATCTAGTTCCCAGCAAATTGGATCACAGCACACAGCTAAATTAAAATTCACACACTTATATGGTAGCATGCCAGCTTTGCCCTAGTGGAGCCACAGGGCCAACTCAAGCACCCTTGGCTCACCTGGTAAAACTTAAAGGAAACTAAGGTGTTGATTTATTCAAAAAATGATTTTGTGGTGCCAACTAATAATTTCTGCATTCACCCTTCATTAGGTGTGCACTTACCAATCTATTTATTATAGTGCTGAGAGATTTAGCACTGAATGACTTTTTTATAGTGCTGCGAGAATATTTTTGGAATCTCCTTTTGGAATCTATCTTGCATGCATTCAAATCTAACAACTGAAGGACCGGGCGCACTGTTACAAATTACATCACATTGCTAAGCAGAGGTGGAGCTTGATCGAAGGAAAGTAAAAATATAGGTTTAAACATTCCTTTGCATGTGTTATACTATATACTTATAGTATATAGTATACTTATATAAACAGAATAACCCACATCGTGCTGTGGTTATTTTACTCATAGTGTCAGGACTGCATTATTATGCATGTATTAAGACTGCAATGTAATTTGCCAGCAGGATTCTTGGACAAAGAAGCAAGCCAATCCTATTTATAGTACCTAAGCAAGACACTTAAGTGCTGGATATATATTTACACAAACTGGAAATGTGAGCCAAATACCAAGAACTCAGGGAAGATAAAGGCATTCAGAGTCTTCCCTTTAGGGAAAAAGTGGGGATTACTGGTGTAACAATTGAGTGTGAGAGAAAAGAAAAATGATTTTTTTCTGGAACTGTAGTGAATGAATCTCTATGCTTTAGGGAATCTAATGTGTGGATAGTATTTTTGGCTGTGAAAAGTAGGTCGACGGGCCAAATTAATTTTGATTTTGATATACAGTCTACAGGTTACATTCATAGTTGAACATATAGGATGCTAACACAATAATTCCAGTGAATTGTATCTAATATACATTGCCCTCATTTCCTAGGTCTCAGATTTGCATGCAGTATATACAAAATGCACACATCATTGTAAAGATGAATTTCATTTTTTAATGGTAATTCATCGAATGCTCTTTGTTTCTATGCTGTACTTCCAATAAACCTCGAAAATCGCATAAAGGAAGTTGACACTGATAACACGCCAGTCACAGGAAAAGTAGTGATTGGAACTCAAATGCGAGACAGTAGCCTTGAATATCAAAGCTTTTCCGACTGTCAGGGAGGGCTTTTGGGTTTTAACTGTGAGTTCACCTTTTCCATTCCAAGCAGACATGATAGTAGCAAACCGCTGATCGATCCTGTATTAACTAACACATAGGATGGTCGGCATCTCATCTCTCTAGACATCAGAATGTCGTACACCTTACTGCAACACTGGAACAATCAACAAATGAAGTTCCAGCAGCTCATCGTCAATACAGATCACCAAGTCACTTCAGTAGGAACATCAACTGCTACTACAGTTTTTTCTGCATCTGCCCCTCCTGTCCTCCTCAAATATTTCAGTGGCTCCCCCCACCATAGCAACCCGGCCAGCCCCTGCTTCAACTTCTTCATTTCCAACTATCAACATCCCAGAATTCAACCTCGCTTCAGCTTCTCAGTCTGTAGCAACTATTCGCTGCCATGCTCCTTACCCTCAATTTCACTGTCAAATAATTGAAGATCACTAAGTTTCGCAGGATTGTCCCTTCTCCAATCCCTCTTCAGTTTCCCCAGTTCCATCATCTCCTATTCAACTAAACACATTGCTCTCCAATCTACTCTCATCTGCAAGAGGATACATGTCATCAGCCCTCTGTCCATCTACCAGGTCCTCCTATGCTACAGCAGGTCTCTCTCCCCAGTTCTATACCCTGCAATCATTCAGGATCGACGCAGCCTCATCAGCAGCAAAAGCCAATCTTAGTCATCACCTTATAAAAACTATGTGTCTCTGGTCATCAGCAGCAGTTCACTCCTACATTCGTTCTCTTCCTACAGACATCTCAGCAGCTCGCCAATCAATTGCTAGTATGCCAGGAGTGGGGGCACCCTTCCCACCAGAGGTTTCCTCCTAACACAGGGGGTTGCACATAGCCCATCTTGCTAACCATCTCTCTCTTTGTCCTTGTTTGTCCTTCTTCTCTGTTTTTTGTTGTGCAATGGTACGCAGTCTTTTGTTTGTCTTCACAGGTGCGGGTCCTTGCGGGGAGCTGGTGGTCCATCCTTTTGGGTGGATAGTGAGTCTTACTTCCCCGGCCTCGAGTCAACCGCAGCTACTCATATCTTCGTTCAAAGGGGGGGTGCTCACCACAGCGAGTCAGAGGGGACCACCGGCCACACTGGTCTTTCGCAGCTCATGCGCTATTTCTTGTCTCACTCTATCGTTTCTCTCTCACTGTACCAGTAGCAGCGGTGGTCTTCTACAATTTTTAAATACTAAAACCAAATACTAACAAACTCTATCTTTCAGATCCCCCTGCGGGCGCACTCCAGTGCCTGGTCTTGGAGGACTCGCCTCACCTCTCTGAGGGCGGCTCCTGGAGACAGGGATTCTCTTTTCTTCCTTCTTTCCAGGTTATGAACCTTTCCGTCCCCTGAGGGCATGGCCTGGTCCACGAGGCCGCGCCTCCAGGATTCTCCAAAGAGGCAGAGGATTTTCTATATTTTCAGGGGGTCCCAGGGGCCCATGGAGTAGACCTCCGCAGTACAAGGTTCTTGCGGTATAAAGTCGGACCCGTCCTTTGCCCTGGCCCGCAGGCCACTAACAGTTCAAAACAAGCACTCCTGGCCCGCAGGGCATCATCTCAAGCACTCCTGGCCTGCAGGCCATCATCACTCCCTCGAGGCTAAGCCTCTAAATACTAACCCATATTCTTCATGCAGCTCTAGCTCCCGCCTGTGAAATGAATAAATAAACAAATATATAAATAAATAAATACATGTCTATATATTTATTTATTTTGACATTTATTTATTTATGTATTTATTTATTTATGTATTTATTTATTTATTTATTTTTCATTTTGGCATAAAATATCCTCCATAACCGGTTACATGAAACTATAATTTAATACAGTAGACATTAAAAAAATTAGGCTCCATTAAAATGAGCTCTCTAACTTTGTTTTTTTTTTTCTCTCTGTCCTAATGTACTTGGTTTATTATTAAGTTCTATTAAATGTATCATCTCTTGTTTCTCCATATTTCTGAAACACACATCTGTTTTTTTTTCTCTGCTTACTGCCTTTCAATCCCACCTGTTCATCGATTGAAATCCTGTAATGATGTAAATGCGCGTCATTAACATATAGGTTTCTCATTAAAATACTAAATAGTTATTCTGCCACCTTTATCTAAACTGAACCCAGTCCACCTGTTGGAAAACATCAGACACGTTTTTCATTTGATGGAAACAGCGTTTGGAATAAAAGTTGGGTTAAAACAGAAGGACATAGCAAGTTTCAGACTGTTGGAAGAAACTTTTGATATTCAGGGTCAACGCGTCTGTGTGCTTGATCTTTTAAATAAAATAAATGGAATTTTAGAATGTTTCTATTTGTAGTGTGACGGGGTACATCCTGACACTGTGTTTACTTTGTATTATTGTATATTATTATTATTTAAATGTTCTGGTTTGTATTTGTTTAAACCAGGTTTTGTTATTATTGTTTTACAGCATAGATGGGGTTAAAATTCCCCATCCAGCTAAACACGTGCCTAATGTGGCCAAATCAAAATTAATCAAGTAATTGCTTAAAATTAATCAAGTAAATCCGATTGGGAGATGGCCAGGTATATAAAAGCGAAGCAGCCGCAATAAGTACTGGATTCTACCGAGTCAACGCCCAGGGGGTGTAAAGGTGTCGTTAAGGCAAACGTGTGTGGCGGGGGCGGGGGGGCGTTGACTCAGGTAGAGTGAAAGCATTAGCCGCGCACTACAAAACAGTACCAACTAATTTTTTTTTGCTGTATTAATAAAATAATCTATTTTCAGAGGGATCATAAATCATTAATGCACAGAGCAACTACTTCTAGGCAGTTTTTCCATGCGAGCTGCGCAATTTCCCCTCAGGCATTGTTTGCGCATGGTTATTAAAAACCGGAAATTAATGGTGAAAATTGTAAAGTTGGCGATCGTATATATATATATTTAAAAAATGTACTCAGGCAGAGCAATTGTTTAAAAAAAACTTTAAAAATCCAACAAGAATGTGTTGGATGTGTTCCTTCAACGGGAAGTGCAGCATGCAAAAGACTGCAAGAGATGTTAGCCAGTTTTATTGCTTTCAAATGCTATGAATAAAACACCATTTAAAATCTAATAATATGTTTACCATAATGTGTGCCTCTTTCATACAGGAAAATGTGAGCTCTACGAAGTGATGGTAATGAATATTAGATTAGATTTACTGGAATTATTTTGTAAGCTATATGTACTTCAGTGTAAATTGCATATTACGCTCCATTATCAATGGATATTGATGACACTTCGCTCATAAAAATGAATTCAAGATAATTTTACACGACATGTGCTGGTGTATTCATTTAAGCATATTTATTTTTGCTATTTCAACGCCCAGCTCCAAGCAGTGATGTCAAGAATTCAGAGCTCCCTACACATGTATATAACCCTGCATTCGTATTTCAATAACCTGTTCCAAAGAATTAGAAAGTTTCATCACAATTAGATAAGCGGTTCTTTAGATATAAGTGAAGATGTATCTTGTGACAGATGGACAGACAGACTCCCTATACTCCCATTAAATAGATTGTGCTGAAGAAAGCCCTTAGCAAATGTCATTACATTTATTAGTATTTATTTATTTAGCAGATGCCTTTATCCAAGTGGTTCTCTAGATGTATTTAAAAATGTAGCATACTGGCAGACAGTCGAACGATATGTACCCCAAGATTATGTTTGCTTAAGATTCTTAGAACATTTAATCAAAAAATGACATGTGCACAAAGAAAGCACCTACTGTAAGCCTCAAAAAGTTAAATTGAAATAGTGTTTATCATTCAGAATCAATATCAAGTAAAAGCTACCTTTAAATCCTTATATAGCCAGTAAATCTGTATTGTTTTTTAAAAGTATGAGGATTCAGCATCAGTGCAAATGTGAAATCAATTCCTTTACCATTTCTGAAGCAGACAACTCAGACAGAACTCCAGCACTTATATTTCTTTACTACAGACTCAGACTGTTTATCCATTTATTCTCACAGTTGAGCTTGTACATAGGTTGGATGAAATATGACCTGCCTTAACACTGTCAATAGGCTGTAGGTCCACCACGACGAGGCAGCACTGATTTGCTGATGGACTGACAAAACAATGCAGTCTTGGCCTATCAAAGTCTTTCAGGTAGGCTGATTGAGACAAAATGAGCAATCAATTACTATAAAGCTAAGGATTAAATGTGTTATTTTTGGGCATCCCCTGTACACAGGGAGCATTGGGTCTGGCACTAGATTAGGAAGGCACAATCATCAGGGACTGTTTTTCCGCTACAGTGGACACTACTGGCCAGGCATCCAGCTCAAGTGGACACCCTAGAGGTTGGTAGCTTGACATCTGCTCTCAAGTTCCTATGTGTAAAGAAGCAATTTGCTTGGGGATTGGAGGACGCCCACTGACAGTCTCATGAGCTGCTGTGAGAAATTCTTGCAGTGATTAGGGAGAAAATCTGGGGTAAAATAATTGGGTTTCCACCCTGTTACATATAGAGAATAAATTGTCATACAGTTGCTATGCTCCTTGCTGTGACAGTGTTCTGTATCTCTGAGATAGCTTCATCCCACTCACACTAGATAATCCCTAAGTGAACAGATGATGACCCTATTGTGCTGTTTACCTTAAGCCTTTTCCAAAAGCCTAGCGATTAGAGGGGAATTCAATCAACTTGTTTGGGCTCTGGTGCTCTCAAAGCCCAACACAAGCTGCCTTTATGTAATGCTAATGTTGCTGGGAGGCTGGAAGTGTTTTCCGCTACATTACAAGGTGACCTAATATGGTTGCCAAATAGGTCGAGTGGCTTCTGCCTTTTAGATAAAAGTGGACCGTCTATAGATAGAGTCAAGCAAGATAAAGGCCATATAAAAACTAGCGGTTATTTTTGGTTGCATATTCATACAGCATGCTTATCTCTACATGCACTTAAGTTCGTTCTACATTTTAGATGCAGCTAAACAAAATACAAGGTTGTTAACCCTTTAAGGACCAAGCATTTTTCAGTGAGATGCTCCCCCAGGACCATTTTTTTGGGGCTATATTTCACTTTCTTCCTATAAAAATTCAAAAGAAATCTATTTTTTACAGTAGCATCTTGGAATCTGTGTCCTTATTTTCAGAACACTCTGGGGAACATCATAAAGTACTTCAGAAACCATCAAAACATCTATATATTTTTTACAACACTATATTTAGTATTTAAAAAAATAAAGTAACAGTATTTTTTTCATTATTATGTATTCTGCTTAGATTTTTCAAAGACACAAAGACATGTAGAAAAACGTGTCATTATATGACCTGAGGGATCTTGCAATACTTCCTAGAAGTTTTGTTGAAATATATTGATGTTTGGTCAAATTACATTGTTACACATTGTGTTTTTGTGATTTTTCCTTTCTTTTTTTTTACACATTTTTTAGCTGACTGCCTTTCTGTCATCCAAAAATCTATTTTTAGTAGTATAGACTATAACTAAATGTTATTTTTTAGTTTAAGGACACTAGGGCATGGGTTCTCAACCGGGGGTCCGCGGCCCTCTAGTGGGCCTTGAGGAGGTTTCAAGGGGTCCTCCAAAAATAAACCAGAGAATGTGTTATTTATATAATGTGTTATATATACTGTTGTGCCGGGATTCAATTACTAATTAATTATTCACTTGAATCCCAGCATGTGAACTAATTCTGTGCAACCCTGTGCTCACATATTAAATACTTTAAATGCACGTGAAGTGAAGTGCAATCCCCGTGCCTAAAAACAATTATACATTTTAAACACTCGTGCTACACACACCCATTTATATCCCGTGCAGCAATATCTATCCACCAACATTAACACACTACATACAACATAAAACACAAAAATACACAGGGGTGGGGAACATTAGCTGAAATCTTCCAACAGAAGGGGTACAGTGTCAAAAAAGGCTGAAAACCCTTGCTTTAGGGCTACATCACTAGCTGTTTACTGGTTTGCTATTACAGTATATAATCCAGTTATGAGTGAAAAAAATTCAATCGGATGGTGTGACAGGCTGGCTGCAGGGAGGAACTCAGACCAGAGATAGAAACACACAGCACAGACAGAGACTTGGGGTTTTGGTGAAGCTGAGCGTGATGGCTCCGCGTTTAATAATCAAACAGAAAATAAAAGGTTTGTACACAAAACAGAAACAGGACACGGCACTTTCGCCAAAATAAATATATAAACAAAAGCGGACTAAACAGTAACAAGCGGTGGACGGACAGACACACAAACATGGTGAGTAAATAAATAAAACAAGTATCGTGCTGGTACTACCAGCACGCGATATAATGTTATAAATATTTCTTTCTCCTCTCTCTCTCTCACCCGTTCTCCACTCACGAACACCCAACCCAGTGAGTGAAAACATGCAGCTTTTATGCAGTTGTACCGAGACTCGATTGCTAGTCAATCATTCAATTGGAATCTCGGTACAACTGCACGTGAATTAATTAAAGTGCAATTCCCGTGCTCACATATTATTACTTTAACCAGCACGTGAAGTGATTTGTGCCCTCCTAGTGCCTAAATACAAATCTACATTTTAAATCACACGTGAAACACAGACCCGTTTATATCCGTGTACCGATGACTATACCCCAACATTTACACACAACACGTAACATATAATACACAGGGGGCACTTTGCCACATATACCCCCTTGTGCAAAGCACACATGGCCTCAATGGCCACCTCCCCTCAGTCCCAAAGTCCCGGAAGAGGGGAAGCAAGTTGTTTCTGGGGGTGGCCATGGTGGAATGTCCGGCACCCCAATTCTTCGTGGCTGGCAACTCCCTCTTCCGGGGCTTCAGCCACACTATCTCCTGCCCGAAAGTGCAGCTGGGGAGCTGGTCTCCTGACCTCCCCCTTCTTCATGGCGGCAGTTCCCCTCCGTGGGGCTCCGGCCACCCAATTTCCGGCAGCGAAACTGCTGCGGGGAGTGGTCTCCTGACCTCCCCTTTCTTCATGGCCGGCAGCTCCCTTCATGGAGCTCCAGCCACAGTGTAGCGACCGAGGCAAAGCAGAGGCCCGGCGACCCCAGGCGAAGCAGGATCCCTGGCGACCCCAGGTGACGGCAGCAGCAGCGGACCCTCGGGAGGCGGCGGCAGCAGCAGCGGACCCTCGGGAGGCGGCGGCAGCAGCAGCGGACCCTCGGGAGGCGGCGGCAGCAGCAGTGGACCCTTGGGAGGCGGCGGCAGCAGCAGCGGACCCTCGGGAGGCGGCGGCAGCAGCAGCGGACCCTCGGGAGGCGGCAGCAGCAGCGGACCCTCGGGAGGCGAACTCGGGAGGAGCCCCTGGCCATAGAGGCGGCAGCGGGAGCTCCACTTCTCCCTCGCACCCTGCACCCTGTGTGGAGCAAAAGGCAGCCCCAGGCGTCGCGGGCGACAGGCAGCCCAAGCGTCGCGGCGCCTGGCAACCCAGGCGTCGCGGGCGGCTGGCAACCCCAGGCGTGCGGGCGGCTGGCAACCCCAGGCGTCGCGGGCGGCTGGCAACCCAGGCGATGCGGGCGGCTGGCAACCCCAAGCGATGCAAGGCAAGCATCCTTGGGCGGCGAGGCAGGCATCCTTGCGGCGAGGCAGGCATCCTTGGGCGGCGAGGCAGGCATCCTTAGGCGGCGAGGCAGGCATCCTTGGCGGCGAGGCAGGCATCCTTGGGCGGCGAGGCAGGCATCCTTGGGCGGCGGGCAGGCATCCTTGGGCGGCGAGGCAGGCATCCTTAGGCGGCGAGGCAGGCAGTCAGGACAAGCTGGGGTGCGGGTTTTGGCCCTCTTTTGGCCTCTGCGGCGGGCGGTTCTTCCGTGCTTCCCTCAGCAGCCTATGCAAGGGCTGCTGAGGACCGCCAGCATCTAGTCCTGGTCCTTCTGGTGAAGGGAGAGGCAGCTCCTGCTCCTCTCCTCGTGACTGTGGGGGAAATGATACCAGCAGGCATTCATCCTCTGCTGGTTGGGGAAGTGTTACCAGCAGGCATTCCTCCTCTGCTGGTGGGGGAAGTGATACCAGCAGGCATTCCTCCTCTGCTGGTGGGGGAAGTGTTACCAGCAGGCATTCCTCCTCTTCTGGTAGGGGAAGTGATACCAGCAGGCATTTATCCTCTGCTGGTGGGGTTGGCGGAGGCAGAGGCAGCTCCTGCTGCTCTGCTCCTGCCAGTGAAGGTGGCGGAGGCAGAGGCAGCTCCTGCTGCTCTGCTCCTGCCGGTGAAGGTGGCGGAGGCAGAGGCAGCCCCTGCTGCTCTGCTCCTGCCGGTGGGGTTGGCGGAGGCAGAGGCAGCTCCTGCTGCTCTGCTCCTGCCGATGGAGGTGGCGGAGACAGAGGCAGCTCCTGCTGCTCTGCTCCTGCCGGTGGAGGTGGCGGAGGCAGAGGCAGCTCCTGCTGCTCTGCTCCTGCCGGTGGAGGTGGCGGAGGCAGAGGCAGCTCCTGCTGCTCTGCTCCTGCCGGTGGAGGTGGCGGAGGCAGAGGCAGCTCCTGCTGCTCTGCTCCTGCCGGTGGAGGTGGCGGAGGCGGGACCAGCAGGAATTCACCCTCTGCTGGTGGAGGTGGGAGCTGCAAGCAGTCCTCCCATGGCAATGGAGGTGGACCCAGCAGGAATTCACCCTCTGCTGGTGGAGACTGGGGCTGTGGACGCTCTACCTTCCCCTTCTTGGGCTGTGGACGCACCGACTCCTCCCTCTTGGGCTGTGGGCGCACCGACTCCTCCCTCTTGGGCTGTGGGCGCACCGACTCCTCCCTCTTGGGCTGTGGGCGCACCGACTCCTCCCTCTTGGGCTGTGGGCGCACCGACTCCTCCCACTCAGGCGTGGGACGTTGGGCTCCTCCCACTCAGGCGTGGGACGTTCGGGCTCCTCCCACTCAGGCGTGGGACGTTCGGGCTCCTCCCACTCAGGCGTGGGACGTTCGGGCTCCTCCCACTCAGGCGTGGGACGTTCGGGCTCCTCCCACTCAGGCGTGGGGCGTTCGGGCTCCTCCCACTCAGGCGTGGGGCGTTCGGGCTCCTCCCACTCAGGCGTGGGACGTTCAGGCTCCTCCCGCTTGGGCTGTGGACACTCAGGCTCCTCCCACTTGGGCTGTGGACACTCAGCCTTCCTCTTCCCCTTTCCCCTTCTCTGCCTCCTCCTCACCTTCCTCTCCTGGGCCAGTTTCTCCTCTCCCTCTTGGTAGGGGCAGCGCCACCGGGTGCCCGAACTCCCCACAGGCAAGGCACCAGCCTTGGTCCTCTAGACCACCGAGGAGGACCTCCAGATCCTGGCAGCCATCTCTCCAGTTCCAGCCTTCCATTTTCTTGTTTTGTTGTTGTTGGGTTTTTTTTTTTTAAACAAATTGCGGTTCCTGCTCTGGCCTGAGTCCTGGAGGCGCTGTTATCCCGGTTCTGACACCACGTGTGACAGGCTGGCTGCAGGGAGGAACTCAGACCAGAGATAGAAACACACAGCACAGACAGAGACTTGGGGTTTTGGTGAAGCTGAGCGCGTGATGGCGCTCCGCGTTTAATAATCAAACAGAAAATAAAAGGTTTGTACACAAAACAGAAACAGGACACGGCACTTTCGCCAAAATAAATATATAAACAAAACGGACTAAACAGTAACAAACGGTGGACGGACAGACACACAAACACGGTGAGTAAATAAATAAAACAAGTATCGTGCTGGTACTACCAGCACGCGATAGCAATTGTTATAAATATTTCTTTCTCTCTCTCTCTCTCTCTCACCGTTCTCCACTCCACGAACACCCAACCCGAGTGAGTGAAAACATGCAGCTTTTATGCAGTTGTACGAGACTCGATTGCTAGTCAATCATTCAATTGGAATCTCGGTACAACTGCACGTGAATTAATTAAAGTGCAATTCCCCGTGCTCACATATTATTACTTTAACCAGCACGTGAAGTGATTTGTGCCCTCCTAGTGCCTAAATACAAATCTACATTTTTAAATCACACGTGAAACACAGACCCATTTATATCCCGTGTACCGATGACTATACCCCAACATTTACACACAACACGTAACATATAATACACAGGGGGCACTTTGCCACAGATGGGAATTTGGCTGTGGAAATGTGATTCGTACTGTTAAAAGTTAAGTGTACAATAAAGGGAAATGCTTTTCAATCAGGATTGTCAGTCATTCACATCAGAACATTTCTATCTAAATACATAAGATCATTTAAAACACTTTAAAACTAAGTGAGTTGTACCTGTTAACTTGAATTACAGTAAATAATTTCAAACCACTTACACAAATAGAAAACAAATTACTGCCATTTGTAATGATAAAAATGTATGTAAACTAATTTAAATATAGTATCATAGATATCGAAATTTAAATAATCGTAGAATAAAAATGGTTAATCGAAAACTTCATCATTTTGATATCGTGGCAACCCTATTTGAGACTCCTATAATGAATGGAGGTTTGAACCTCCTATAATGAATGGAAGTTTGAGATTCCTGTAATGAATGGAAGTTTGAGATTCCTGTAATGAATGGAAGTTTGAGATTCCTGTAATGAATGGAAGTTTGAGATTCCTGTAATGAATAGAAGTTTGAGATTCCTGTAATGAATGGAAGTTTGAGATCCCTGTAATGAATGGAAGTTTGAGATTCCTATAATAAATGGAAGTTTGAGATTCCTATAATAAATGGAAGTGCATAGCTTGTAAGAGTTGTTGTGTTAGCTATTATTACTGTAAGGATAGCTTTGTTTTAAAACCATGTCCCTCAGACAGGCAAAAGATTTTTTCTTTCAATATTTCCACTCCGCCAAGCAAGCACCAATTTGAAGGGAATCAATAATTGAACATGTTTTATATAAATAAAAAATAAAGGGCAAATTTGCCCAGCTGGTGATCTGAAGTATTAATTGTATTATTATAAATTATGGAAGGCAATATCTGGACTGTATATGTCTGTTGTGTGTCCTGCATTATATATATATATATATATATATATATATATATATATATATATATATATATATATATATATAAAATCCTGAAGGCAATGAGTCAGTGCAGATGTTTCCGAGGCCCCCGGCAGTCTGGGATTGATTAGGAGCTGAGGCAGCAACAGCTGGTAATGTGGGCACACACCTGGCTTCCTGTCATTAGCCATTCAGTGTTCACAATCTCTCTGCTCTCTGCACAATCTCTTATGTTGACAAGTAGACAATTTACATGGATCAAATGTAATCAAAATCAGCTGTCAGGGGCGCGCCTGGATAGGTTCTATACTCCACAACAGGATATTAACAAATTCACTAAAAGTAGTATAGCACCCAGTAGCGTTTCTGATCATCATTTTGTTTCCGTCACTGTTTCACTACCAATTAAATCACATTCAAAATCATATTGGCACTTTAACAACAATCTGCTACAGGACAAAAACTTCACTGATTATTTTGAATTGTTTTGGAAAAATTGGCTAAATGAAAAAAACTAATTATAGTAGTTTAAGACAGTGGTGGGATATAGGGAAAATTCAAATAAAACTTTTCTGTCAACAATACACACAAAATGTCACCAGGTCAGTGGATGCAGTGGTCAGTGAGCTGGAGAGAGATTGTTGAGTTTGAGAGCCAGCTGGCAAGCGAGAGCGATGAGGGGGCGTATCGGGGCCTGCAGGAGAGGAGGCAGCTCCTGGGCAGTCTGCTGGAGAAGAAGGTGAAGGGCTCTCTGCTTAGAGCCCGCTTTACTGAACTCAAAGATATGGACGCCCCCACAGCCTTCTTCTTCGGCCTGGAGAGGAAGACAGCGGAGCGCAAAACAATGTGCTGTCTGGGGCAGCCCGGGGGGGAGAGAGGTCTCTAGCCCTGCAGAGCTCAGGAGTGTTGCAGTGAGCTTTTATACTGATCTCTACAAAGCTGAGGGCTGTGACCTGGGAGAGATGGAGCGGCTTCTCCAGGGTCTCCCCAGCCTGGACAAGGAGGAGAGCAGCGGATAGGACACTCCACTGGCATTCCCAGAGCTCACTGCGGCCGTGGCGCAGCTCTCCAAACGGAAGGCTTCCGGACTGGATGGACTGCCTGCAGAATTTTATAAAAAGTTCTGGAGCTGTGTTGGTGAGGACCTGTACCAGGTCCTGCAGGAATGTGTTCGGGATAGGGAGCTGCCGGTGAGCTGCCGCAGGGCAGTGATAACACTGCTACCCAAGAAGGGAGACCTCTGTAACATCAAGAACAGGCGCCATGTCTCCTTGCTGTGCTCCGATTACAAACTGCTTACCAAGGCTCTTGCTAATCGCCTAAAGACCAACATTGGATCAGTGGTGTACACAGACCAGTCATACTGTGTGAAACTGCCTGGATTGACAGTACCAGCTGCGCCCAATGCAACCCCTATCAAGCTCTCCGCATATGCTGACTATCTCAGTGTGTTTGTCACAACTGACCGAGACGTCGCTGTGCTGGAGACATGCATTATAATGTACGATGGAGACACATATGGATCACATTAGTTTATTGTAAAGCTACGTTTTAGTTGGTGCTTATCTTGGCGAGAGCCGAGTTCAAATCAGCATGAAGTTTTAACATCTACTCTCGTGTAATGGAAATCATGAAAAGGCAACCTCAGCACAAGTAAACTGGGCAAAAAGTGAAGCTTTTCTTGTTGGCAGCAGGGAGGATACCCTCCTCCATTACTGTCTTCAGTTTTAAGCTGGAACAAACTTTTAGGTATTTATTTTGGGAATGAGCAGTTCATGCAGCAGAACTGGGAGGGGCTGCTGGACAGGGTGAAGGGGAGGCTGCAGCGCTGGCAGTGGCTTCTCTCTCGGCTCTCCTTCAGGGGCAGGGTCCTCATCATTAATAATGTTATCGCCTCCATGCTTTGGCATAAGCTGGTGTGCCTGGATCCTCCCCTGGTTTTGTTAAATGAGATACAGAAAGGCATGGTGCAGTTTTTTTGGAGGCATCACTGGCTGCGCCCAGCTGTTTTGTATCTACCCCGTGAGGAGGGAGGGAAGGGGCTCATTAATATCCCTAGCAGGATGGCAGCGTTTAGGCTGCAGGCTGCCCAGAGGCTGTTGTACACCCCACAGCTGAGCTGGAGAGACCTGGCATTTTGTTTTTTGCAGAAGGCAGGGAAGCTGGGTTTTGACAGACATTTGGTTTTAATATCTCTTGATTGTTTTAGTGATGCACGGTTGGAGGGTTTTTATAAGAATCTGTTAAATGCTTGGAGACTTTTAAAGATCACAAGGTCAGAAGAATCACAGAGCACACAGTGGGTTTTTGAAGAGCCCCTGTTTTTTAACCCCATTTTTAAATGTGAGATTTTTAGCTCTGCTTTTTTATCCACTTTGTTTTTTAAAGCCGGTTTTACTAAACTGGGGTATTTAATTGATTTTAACCTTTTTAGTTGGAAAGCCAGCAGGGTTTTAACCCCTGCACTGAATATTAGATCAGAGCGTTTCCTGGAGAAGGTGCTGAGTGATCTCCAGGCATCCCTCTGTCCGGCACTCTTCCAGTTTCAGAGCAGGTTTCTGGAGGAGAGCGTGGCCCTAGAGCAGGTACCCCTGTTCCCTGCAGTGCTGGTCTCCCCTTCAGTGACAGTGGAGGAGGAGGAGGAGCCGGCTGGAAAGCTGCTGTCGCTTAGGAAGGTCACTGAGGTGGCTTTCCGCACAATTGAGAAGAAGACACTATATGAAATCCGTGTGAAAACCAGACATTTTAATAGGTTGAAAGACCTGGTGGACACTAAGTGGAGGGCTCACCTTGGTGTCCCTGTTGTTCCTGTCTGGAGGGTGCTGAATAAGCTTCCCTTGCCCAAGCGCTCCGGAGACCTGCAGTGGAGAGTGCTGTATGGCATTTTTGCCACAAATCGTTATCTGAGCCGAGTGGAACCGGGGGTCAGTGTCCAGTGCCCCTTCTGTCCCGCGGAGGAGTTAATTTTCCATCTGTTTGTGGATTGCCCTCTTTTTGTTTTTAGAGAACCTGCTGGTTTCCTTGGGACTTATTTTTACTAAAAGGTTTTTTGTTTTTAGGGTAAAGTATAGTTTTGCACGGAGGGATAGGTGCTCATTGGTTAGCTTTGTCCTTGGTCAGGCGAAATTAGCTGTTTTTAAATCCCGAAAAAATAAGATTATAGCCACTGGTTTTATAAATCCTATTAGTATTTTTAGGATCCAGATGGTCTCCAGGATCAAGATGGAGTTTGCCTATTTTAAAATGGTGCATGACCTGGACAGTTTTGAGAGGCGTTGGTGCATTGGTGAGGGGGTGTGTGCCGTGAGTGAGGAGGGGCAGCTTGTTCTGCTCATGTGAGAAACATGTCAGTCTCTGAAAGACTGAGATCCCATTGAACTGGAACTTTTGAAACTAGAATGAGAAATGTTGGATCTGTTATGTTATTTTGCACCAGTGTATTTTGTTTGTTTTTAGTTTGTATATTGTATTCTAATTTATAGAATAAAGGGATTTTAAAAGTCAAATTCTCTCTCTCTCTCTCTCTCTCTCTCTCTCTCTCTCTCTCTCTCTCTCTCTCTCTCTCTCTCTCTCTCTCAGTTTTTCTAGCAGCCTAACTAGGCAGCCAAGACATCTGTGATCTTTTGTTGTTTTTGTGCATCTTCATTTGCAAGTGAACTGTGACATTAGGGCCTTATTGAGAACCATATTCTGCAATTTTGAATACTGATTTTGGATACTATTTTAATTCTGGAAACTGTGTTGTTGTTCATTTTGCTGTTAGGTAGTTAATGGGAAACTTTACATATGGCTACAAAATGTACCAGATTTAAAAGTATGTACTGTATTGCAGTTAACGTGTCGTCTCTTTAGTTTTGGCAAGGGATATTTTCAGAATCATATCGTGAAAATACTAGTACTATACCAACAAAACCAATACAGTTCATCTAAATGGAAGCCAACAAAGTCCTTTCAGCTATGTATTTTTGATTTTGTATATATTTTTTTGTGTTCCATGAAAAACGGACAAGGGTTGGAATGGGCCAGAATGAAATAATCACATATGCGTCACACGCGTTTAACCATCACTGAAGTCAAAATTGTATAGGGTTGGAAGTTTGAGTGCTGACTGAACTTTGCATTTGCAGATACTGCAAACTGCTTTATTTAATTCTTGTTGACATGGCTCAAAGTAGCTCCATACCAGACTTTTCTTGTAGCCATGATGATACGACCAGTGTGCATCTGACTCCACCAGAATCGCTTTCCATTTAAGAACAAATGTAACACTGTTATTTGAGTGGCCTACAATTTGCCCACTTACCCATAATTCAGCTGTTCATCTGACAGAACAACATTTTAAAATTATAAAATAATCAAAGTAATTAATACTTTCACCAAAATATTGATACCAGATATTAAAAAGTGGTATTGAAAGTATCGATTGCTTTGGTATGGACCCGCTCACTCCTATCTCTCAGTCTGCACCATAACACTGAGAGGTAAGGAATGCATTTATTGTGCTCTTTATAATGTGATTAAAACAACAATAATGTATATACTGTATATATACAGTGGCTCTCAAAAGTATTCACCCCCCTTGGACTTTTCCACATTTTGTAGGGTTACAACCCCCCTGAGTCAATACTTGGTAGAAGCACCTTTGGCAGCAATTACAGCTGTGAGTCTTTTTGGGTAAGTCTCTACCAGCTTTGCACATCTGGATCATGCAATTTTTGCCCATTCTTCTTGGCAAAATTGCTCAAGCTCTGTCAAGTTGGATGGGGAACGCTGGTGAACAGCAATTTTCAAGTCTTGCCACAGATTCTGAATCGGATTGAGGTCTGGGCTTTGACTGGGCCATTCTAAGACATTCAGGTTCTTGTTTATAAACCACTCCAGTGTAGCTTTGGCTGTGTGTTTAGGGTCATTGTCCTGCTGGAAGGTGAACCTCCGCCCCAGTCCCAGGTCTCTTGCAGACTGAAACAGGTTTTCCTCTAGAATTTCCCTGTATTTGGCTCCATCCATCTTGCCCTCAATCCTGACCAGTTTCCCAGTCCCTGCCGATGAAAAGTGTCTCCCAAATGCCTTTTGACAAAATCCAAACGGGATTTGATATGGGTTTTTTTCAGCAATGGTTTTCTTCTCGCCACTCTTCCATAAAGCCCAGCTTTGTGGAGCGTCCGGATTATAGTTGTCCCATGGACGGTTTCTCCCATCTCAGCTGTGGATCTCTCCAGCTCCTTCAGAGTTACCATTGGCCTCTTGGTTGCTTCTCTGACTAATGCCCTTCTTACCTGGTCACTGAGTTTTGGTGGACGGCCTTCTCTAGGCAGAGTCGTGGTTGTGCCATATTCTTTCCATTTTTTAATAATGGATTTAACGGTGCTCCGTGGGATGTTCAAAGTTTGGGATATTTTTTTTTATAACCCAACCCTGATTGGTGCTTCTCCAGAACTTTATCCTGGACTTGTTTTGATAGCTCCTTGGTCTTCATGATGCTGTTTGTTTAGATATGCTCTCTAACAAACTCTGGGGCCTTCCAGAAACAGGTGTATTTAATCTGTGACACTTTAATTGCACACAGGTGGACTCCATTCAACTAATTATGTGACTTCTGAAGGCAATTGGTTGCACCAGAACTTATTTAGGGGTGTCACAGCAAAGGGGGTGAATACTTATGCAATCAAGACTTTCGGTTTTTTATTTGTAAATAATTTTGAAAAATATGTAGATTTTTTTCCCCACTTCGACATTATGAACTATTTTGTGTAGATCAGTGACAAAAAAATCCTAATTAAATCCATTTTAATTCCAGGTTGTAACACTACAAAATGTGGAAAAGTCCAAGGGGGGTGAATACTTATGCAAGGCATTGTATATACTGTATATATATAGTGACAGAAAAGGCAGTTTCTCTGTAAAATGCAGCACTAGAGAGTGCTGGGGAAACTCTCTATGGCTCTCTATTATGCTTGTATGAACTGCCATGCCACTGTGTAAAGTATAAACAAAAAGTTTGTTAAGATATAAACAAATGAATAATAACAGTATAAAAAGAAAGTACTGTTTTAGACTTGGTTTGAATCGCTGTTGTATGCAAAGTAAAATATAAATAATCACAAAAGAAACCACACGTCCCAAAACTCTGTGCTAGCGCAGATCATACCTGGCGGGAATGCTGGGAAGATAAAAGCTGTCAGCATAGGAAGTATAGAGAGAGAGTATGGTGAAGCATGCAGGCGTGAAGTGCAATGCGATCGAATGGAGAACGGTAATCCCATGTTTGGAATGGTATTATAGAGGTGTATTGTAGAGATTTAAAAGTATTGTGTAGGACTGTGACAAAGAGAGAGTGAATTCTTGTTTTAGATCTCCCTTCCGACCGGTCAGGGCACTGGGGAGGAGGAGCATGCGAGCAGCGCATAACGTCACAGACCCGGTCGGGAAGCGCGGTGGCAATCACGCATTGGCTGATGGCGGTTGCCCTCGCTGACCAATGGGGATGGGACGGGGCGTACAAAAGGGGGCGTGGCCCAGGGTTCTGTTCCTTCTGGCAAGGTACAGTGTGTGTGTGAGAGAGAGAGAGAGAGAGAGAGTGCATTTGACTGCAAGAAAGACGAGCAGGGAAATACACAGGGGCAAGGGATAAGCAGAGTGTTTTTTTGTACGCGTGGAGATACCTGCTAAGCCCTGCACTTTTTGTTTGTCCATAGAGCACTGATGGGATGCTCCGGGAATACGTGAGAGGAGCGCGGACCCGAAGTGCGGACTTTCACCGTAGTTCTCCTCGGGCTGGATTGGGAAAGAACGTCGCGGTGGTTTTTGTGTTAAATTATACTTGTTTTTGGTTTCTCTGTTTTCTTTTGGGACTGCAACCTTTTTTCCCTTTGTTTAGTCGGGTTACACATTGTTGTGTATCCCGGCGCTATTATTATTTGATTGGGTTACACATTGTTGTGTATCCCGGTGTTATTTTTGTTGGTTTCTTCTGTGGTGAATTAAAACCGGGAGCATATACCACCAAACCTGGACTGGGCTGGCGATTATTCACACCACACACTCAGCTATCCTGTCACAACGTGGTGTCATCGTGGGATGGATCCAGCTGCGTTGGCGGCGGTTCTGGAGGCTTTGGACAGCCGAAGGGAGGCCGAGGAACGGAGGAGGGAGGAGCGCTACACAGCCCTCATCGAGAGGGTTGAGATGGGGATGTCGTCGGCAGCATCAGCGGGGCCCGTGATAGTGGCCCCGAAGGCCTGGGCCCAGAAGATGACGGCGGAGGATGACCCGGAAGCCTATCTCGTGGCGTTTGAGCGGCTAGCCACCACCGCAGCGTGGCCCCGGGAGTACTGTGCGAGCCAACTGGGCCCCTGCTTAATTGGGGAAGCGCAAGTGGCGTACCGGGCCATGATGGACGTTGACGTTGCCCAGTACGACCTGGTGAAAGAGCTATCCTCCGCCGTCTTAACATCACGGGAGACCCACGGGTCAGGTTCGGGAGTTCGGCGCCACCGAACACCCGGCCCAGGGTGGTGGCGCAGCGGTTGTGCGACCACATGGCACAAAGGCTGAACCCCAGCCAGAAAACCGGGGTCCAGATGGGGGAAGCCATTGTTATGGAGCAGTTCTGCCATGTGGTCGGGGCTGACACGCAAGCCTGGATTCGCCAGCACAACCCCACTACCCTGGATCAGGCCGTGACGTTGGCCGAAAATTTTGAGGACGCCCTCATGTCAGCCCACACCACCCTGCTGAACTACCCCTCTCCCTCCGTTGCCAAATCACCATCGAACCCCCCCCCCCGGACCAAGACCTGCCAGACCACCGACCCCATTGGGCCATCCGGCCCCCTTACCATGGCGGCAGAGGTTGGCCCCCAGCTGGGGTAGAATGGTTCCCCCTGCCCCGCTGTCATCCCAGCAGCGGGACAAATATGTCCCGCCCTTACCCTCTGCCCCACCCGTCTGTTTTAGGTGCCAGCAGCCGGGACACATTGCCAGATATTGCCCGGCGGCCATGGAGTGCGACGTGGCTGCGTGTCACCTGGCGTCTGAGACAGGTAGGAAATGGGGAAATGGTCGGGAGGGCCCGTGTATGGTTGATGTTGTATTGGGGAATGTGAACACCCACGTGTTAGTGGACACAGGGTGTGAGCAAACTTTAATTCGAACAGCTCTCCTTGGCAGAATGTTGTGGCAGCCACAAGGCCAGGTGGCAATCTCCTGTATCCATGGGGATACGGCGACATACCCCACTCTAAAAGTATATTTATCGGTAGGCCGATAAAGCGCCACCTAGTAGTGGGGGTGGCGAAAAGTTGCCACATCCAGTTATTCTGGGTCGAGACTGGCCGCAATATAAAGATTTAGTAAAAATATTGGCAGCCTCGACCACACGTGTAGACACGGCAGACCCCCAGGGAAGGGAAGTAATTGGTACTGTTTTTCCCTTCCATACAGAGCTGTTTTCTCCACTTTTTCGTCCTAGAAAAACACGTAAGGAGAGACCGAAGGAAAAGTGGGAAAGCGCATCGATAAGACACGGTTGGGGTCTGGCGGGAGAAGGTGCTGATGGTCCCAAACGTCAATCGAAGGGAGTCGGAACGCAGTGTGACTGGGCGAGCGAGGTTACTGGACCCTCGAGGGTAGAGACTGCTCCAGCCCCTGTCAATATCCCGGACGTGTGGGCCTCAAGCGTGGACCTAGTGTGGGAGCAGAACAACGACCCCACATTGGTGCACGCTTGGGAACAGGTCCGGTCTATTGAGGGTAAGGATGTTGAAGGCATTGGGACGCTGGTATATCCCCATTTCGTGGTAGAGGGGCACTTGCTTTATCGAGTAAACCCAGCCCCGGGCACAGGACAGCCTGTCAAACAGTTGATGGTTCCCCCGTCCTGTCGACCAGAGGTCATGAGGCTGGCGCATGACGTCCCCTTTGCAGGACATCTTGGCATGGACAAGACGAGGGACTGAATACTGGCTCGATTTTACTGGGCAGGGCTCTACACCGAAGTGGCGAAATATGTAGCTAGCTGCCCAGAATGTCAGAGAGTAGCACCGGTCGAGTGCGCCCGCCCCTCTGGTCCCACTGCCTATTATCTCCACTCCCTTTGGAGCGTTGCAATGGACATAGTTGGGCCAGTGCTGCCTTCTGATTCGAGTACACGCACATATTAGTGATGGTGGATTATGCAGCGCGGTACCGGAAGCAGTTCCGTTCGCGGTCCACTAGTGCCACTGCAATTGCAAAGGAGTTAAGTCAGATTATGGCTAGGGTAGGGATCCCAAAAGAAATATTGACTGATCATGGAACAAACTTCTTGTCGAAAACGCTACAGCAGGTGTACAAAATTCTAAAAATACGTCCCATTAGGACGTCCGTTTATCATCCCCAAACGGATGGGCTGGTGGAATGTTTTAACCAAACATTGAAGCAAATGTTGAAACGGTTTGTGAGTCAGGAGCAGAAACATTGGACTACCCTTCTTCCTTACCTACTCTTCACAGTGAGAGAGGTGCCTCAGAGCTCAATGGGATTTTCCCCCTTCGAGCTATTATATGGCCGGCAGCCACGGGGCATCCTCGACCTGTTGAGAGAAGGTTGGGAAGAACACAAGGGCTCCTCTAAAAATGTAGTGCAGCATGTGCTCCTACTGCGTGATCGCCTTGATTTAATTGGTCGACTGGCTCAGGACAATCTCAGATCGGCTCAACATCGGCAACAGCGGCATTACAATATCAATGCACAATTCAACCTTTCGCCAGGAGATAAAGTAATGCTGCTTCTTCCATCATTGGAATCGAAACTGTGTGCTAAATGGCAGGGGCCATATGAGGTGATACGGGCCATAGGATTAGTGAATTATGAAATTAGACAGCCCGATCGCGGAAATAAAACAGAAATCTATCATGTCAATTTGTTAAAGCCCTGGAAGGCAAGGGAGGTCTTATTCATAGCCCCAGGCGAGATGGAGGATGACTTAGGACCCTGTATAGAGACCCCTAGCCCCAGCCAGATTTCAATGGGGAAACAGTTACTTCCGGATCAGCAAGTAGAATTGCGTAAGTTGATTGGGAAATTTGGGGATGTGTTTTCTGACGTGCCCGGCAGGACTAACCTTACCAAATATGCTGTTATTACTCCGCCAGGTGTCACTGTTCGGGAGAGGCCCCACCGGATCCCAGAAAGCCGGCGGAGTGGCGTCCAGAACGAGGTGAGGGCGATGCTTGAACTTGGGGTCATTGAGCCTTCCAGAAGCGAGTGGTGCAGTCCTATTGTTATAGTGTCCAAGAAGGATGGCACTAATCACTTCTGTGTCGATTTTCGAAAGGTCAATACTATCGCCAAGTTCGACGCCTACCCCATGCCTCAGATCGACGACTGACTGGGGACGGCCGGGTTTATCTCAACTTTGGAACTGACGAAGGGATATTGGCAGATCCCTTTAACCCGCGATTCATGTGAAAAAACGGCATTTTCAACTCTGGATGGTCTGTTCCATTTTAAAACCATGCCGTTTGGGCTACATGGTGCGCCCGCCGCCTTTCAGAGACTGATGGACGAGGTGTTACATCCCCATCGTGAGTATGCAGCAGCTTATATTGACGATGTGGTGATATATAGCTCCACCTGGAGAGAGCATGTAATTCGACTTACAGCCGTCCTTCAGTCTCTAAGGGCTGCCCGGCTGACAGCCAACCTAAAAAAATGTGCGTTTGCGAAATCTGAAACCCAGTACTTAGGATTTATCATGGGAAATGGACGGGTGAAACCCGTAGCCACCAAAGTCCAGGCTTTGGTGGACGCGGCGGTCCCCAAAACTAAATCCCAGGTGAGGACACTCTTAGAATTGGCCGGTTATTACCGCCGCTTTATCCCCAAGTATGCCACCGTGGTCGACCCTCTGGTGAACCTCACTAAGAAAAGTGCGCCAAATGTAGTCATGGCCATTAAATGGGCGACTCACTCCCTCAGATATTACTTACTGGGACATTCATTTGATCTAGTCACGGACCACGCCCCACTCAGATGGTTAAGCACTATGAAGGATAGCAATGCCCGGATAACTCGGTGGTATTTGGCATTGCAGCCTTACATGTATCGTATGGTACATCGTGCAGGGAAAGATCACCAAAATGCGGATTATTTTTCCCGGGAGGGGGGAGTAATGGGGTTGGTAGGTTTGGCCGAGTGTTCCTTCGGCTCCACTCTGAGCGGTGGGATATGTGACAAAGAGAGTGAATTCTTGTTTTAGATCTCCTTCCGACCGGTGAGGGCACTGGGGAGGATGAGCAGGCGGAACCAGCGGTGCATAGCGTCACAGACCCGGTCGGGAAGCGCGGTGGCAATCACGCATTGGCTGATGGTGGTTGCCCTCGCTGACCAATGGGGACGGACGGGCGTACAAAAGGGGCATGGCCGGGGTTCTGTTCCTTCTGGCAAGGTACAGTGTGTGTGTGAGAGAGAGAGAGAGAGAGAGAGCGCATTTGACTGCAAGAAAGACGAGCAGGGAAATACACAGAGGCAAGGGATAAGCAGAGTGTTTTTTTGTACGTGTGGATATACCTGCTAAGCCCTGCACTTTTTGTTTGTCCATAGAGCACTGACGGGACGCTCCGGGAATACGTGAGAGGAGCGCGGACCCGGAAGTGCTGGACTTTTCACCGTAGTTCTCCTCGGGCTGGATTGGGAAAGAACGTGCGGTGGTTTTTTTGTGTTAAATTATACTTGTTTTTGGTTTCTCCGTTTTCTTTTGGGACTGCAACCTATTTTCACTTTGTTTAGTCGGGTTACGCATTGTTGTGTATCCCGGTGCTATTATTATTTGATTGGGTTACACATTGTTGTGTATCCCGGTGTTATTTTTGTTGGTTTCTTCTGTGGTGAATTAAAACCAGGAGCATATACCACCAAACCTGGACTGGGCTGGCGATTATTCACACCACACACTCAGCTATCCTGTCACAAGGACTTAAACAGGTCTTGGTAAATGTACCCAGTTAATGCAAGACTGGGGAGGTATAAAGTAAAAAACCTACATCCAGATATAGTAAAGAGTAGTAAAAAGTTAGGATTGCTAAATACTACCACAGAGCGTGGTTTCGCTTGAGGCAGCAGAAAAGAAAACGGATTACATCAAGTGTGGAACTGAAAGGAAAGAGGGTCTGGCTGTTTCCATACAGGACCGCTACAGCTGTTTACAAGCCAACACAACGTGTCTCCACCGCACAGTAAGAACGCTTATTGTATTTTAAAACATAATGCAACCACGAAAAACCAAACCAAGTATCAGTTCCTAAAGACAGGAACCAGTACTGAATAAATGTTTACTGTTGTTGTGCATTCATTTTTCTTCCAACCCACCGCTGAACACAAACAAATCTAATTTCTTCTCGTCTCCTGCTGGCTGTGCATCCAACCTCCACTCCAGACAAACCTTCCTCATTTCTCCCATGCTACACCACTGCTCCACTCTCTGCACTGGCTCCCTATCGCTGCTTGCATCCAATTCAAAACTGTTGTACTCGCCTATCGCTGTCTTGACCTTTCTGCTCCCTCCTATCGCCAGACTATAATTTCTCCCTACACTCCCTCTCGCCCCCTCTGCTCCTCCACCTCCGGTAGACTAGCTGTACCCCTCCCTCCGCTCCCCTACCTCCAGAGCCCCTCCTCCTCCTCCACACTTGCCCCTCAGTGGTGGAACGACCTGACCACCTTCCGGCGTCTCCTCAAGACACACCTGTTCAGACAGCATCTGTAAACCTCAACTCTCCACTATACTAGACTATGTGGCACCCAATTGTACCAGTACTTGCATCAGCTTGTACCTGCACTGCACTGCTCCATACCTTGCCATATTCTACTACTGCTCCTAACTATAACTGTATCTTGTATCTGATTTTACTCTTGTAGGTAACCATACTCATGTTTTTTGTATTTGCTCTTATTGGAAAATCATTTTCATCCATTTATCATACTTACTACATGTTCTTACAGGACTTTACTCATATAAGCAAATATTTACATAAGTTATAACTGCTCTTAGTCAAACTTGCTCTTACTTATACCTTACTGTAGTCTTTATTTTGCTCTTACTTAAATTTGATCTTATTGTACTTTCATAACTGCTCTTATCTGTATTATGATATTCTGTAATGTGATATTTTATAATGTGATAACTTGTAATGTGATATTTTATAATGCAATATTTTGTACTGTGATATTTTGTAACAATTGTAAGTCACCCAGGATAAGGGCATCTGTTAAGAAATAAATAAATAAATACATAAATAAATAAATAAATAATCCTTCACTTTGAAAACCAACCAAGTATTCATACCATTTTGTTATAACATTTGTTTTGAAAATTCAGCATTTTGATTGCATGTATGTAAATGCCTTGATATGTATTTTATTTTCTATACAACTGTAAATTGCCCTGGGTAAGGGTGTCTGCTAAGAAATAAATAATAATAATAATAATAATAATAATAATAATAATAATAATAATAATAATAATAATAATAATAATAAATGGTAACAGTGAATGATTTCACTGTTGTTATTAGAATAAATATTCTATAGATTTAAAGTAAAAATGTTCTGGCATGGAATAGTTGACTAGTTCAATAGAAAAGTGACAGCCGACCACAGAAACGGGTAGTCAGCTGATGAACCGCACGTCTGGGATTGTGAAGTACTTGTGCGGTTTCAGATCACTGCAAGTGCAGGTGTGGTCGCAACACAGTAACATATAAATAATATCTTAGAACATTAGTAGTTTAAAAAAAAATCCAAGCAATTTTAAAACATTGTGTTCAAAAAGCAGACAATATCAAATATCATTTATTAATATGTTTTTAAGTGCCGTCAAATTAGCAGTGGTTGTAGCCTGACGATGCTTATATGCAAGTGGATTTTATTTTCAAAGTGATTCTGAAGGATAGTATATAGTAGCCTTAATAAAGCTGTCATGATGTGTCGCACTCACATAAAGCAATATTTTTTATAAGGGTTAGCTGGCCAGTGATGTATTCCATCGTCTCTTCCTTTTAAAAGCAAATGGAAAATGCTCACATGATATTACTTACTAACCAGAAAACAAACGGCTTGTGCCTGTGTTCCAGACAGAGGAGTTTATAATTTTAGTCCCGGACAAGTTTCTTTCACGACAATGAATCGATGGAGAGTGATAGAACAAGGCTGCATTGATTCCCTCAGCTCCTCTACTGAGAAGCAGTAAGTCACATGAGTAAAGGATAGCTTGGCTTTAAGCCATTACACCTTATTACAACCGCTAAACCAAACAAAACCAAATGATTGTTTGACACTAAGGGCCCGTGTAAATTGTGTGCTCTGAGGCAATACGGTGTCTATAAAAATCGCTTGTTTTTTTTATTATTTTTCTGTGTTCTTATTTTGTGAATTTAAAGAGAAAACTAGATACTTTTTTTGACTTTTAACAAACCTTTATTTTTACATATGCACAAAATGTACCTTTAAACCCATGTTTACCCTCTCCCTAAATAAAGGAGGCAATACAGCTCAATACTGACAGTGGTGTCCCATTAACACAGTGCAAACATGCAATAAATAGCAATACATATACCAACACAAAAACAATACAAAAAAATCACACAACCATTCACTTTTTTTTCTTTTTTACACAATTAAAAAAAAAAACAACAGACCCCTAGTTAAAAATCAGGAGAGCATTAAAAAGAAATCCTCAGAGGAATAGCAGCAGTTCCTTATTATCTATGGCACACAAAGTCCCCTGCACTCCCCACACCTGTTCATTATTATCTATGGCACACAAAGTCCCCTGCACTCCCCACACCTGCTCATTATTATCTATGGCACACAAAGTCCCCTGCACTCCCCACACCTGCTCATTACTATCTATGGCACACAAAGTCCCCATTAACTACAGTGTAACTGCCCTGTAATTACACTGTAACAAGAGTGTATTTAGTAAGTAAATTATGTGTAGTTACAGATAAAATACTATTATCGAAGATGTAATTACACCACAAGCTTACTTACAGTTAACTACATGTAGTTTGGCTTAGTTACATGTAGTGTGGCTTAGTTACATTTGACCTTCAAGTAAAATGTTGCAACATTTTGTGACCTTAATGATTACATGTTTTTTATTGTAATTAACATTGTTTATAATATAACTAAACTAAACTGGTATTAGTGAGTCACTCCACAATACTGTACACTTCCAAATGAGTAACAGTCATTAGATTATTCTTTACATTAGAGGAGAAACCAATATTCGTGGAACAAAATGTTTTAGATGGCAACACATTGTCCATATAATGTCAATATAGAATCAGGCGCTCACATCACAAAACAAAATGCATGCAGTGTATAAAGCTGAGATTCAGAATGTTACACACTCAGAGAAGACCACAAAATCTGTTTTTTGACCAATTCAGATGTTGCTGCTGATGTATTTATTTTCAAAAGGTTTTCTTTAGTTTGTGCTGCAGCAGCCCTGTGCTTTTTTTTGGTGAGGGGGTCTAGTCTTGCACCAGGGCCCAGTAAATCGCAGTGCCGGCACTGGGTGGAGCTAAGAAAAACTAATCATGTGTATTATATATAAACCTGTGGCAGTGTTTAACATATATACTCCTGTGACGTGTTTAATCAAGTTTACAAATATAGCCACTTTTACTTTTTGTGCTCTATAAAAGAATATACAGGCTTTCTAGCTATAATTATATTCTCAAAAAGGAAGGACATTCTTTGCAAAAAAACTTCATTAATGCATCAGTTAGAGTTAATATTAAAACAACAAAAGTAGGGAAATGTGATGTTAGGTTTTTTTTTAACCCCAGCTCTGCATTCCCTCCCACCCTCTTACAAGCAGTGGAAGGGGAAAGGCAACACAAGCAACCGCAGACAGCCATCATCAGTTAAGACGAACAACATACAACTCTGCAGGTAACACAAGAGACATCCATCATCATGGTCCACTAGGTGTATGAGGTCTACTGCCATGCCAGTGTGTTGGGGGGTGGTGTATATCTGGGCACTGCTTATGCAGGTCTAGCAGGAGACAGATGCATAATAGTGCCACCAACATCACACTGTGCCTCTGTGAATTCCACTCCCATGACCAATGTCTAGTGTGGCATCCATGTTTGAGGTGTGTCAGTTTGTTGGGTGGGGGTGGTGAACTGCATGCTGGGTAACATGAGGGGAAGTGTATATGTATGGTAAATCAGGAGACACAGGTGCACAGAAGGGCTACCAGTTGTGCTATAATATGAATCCATGTCCTAGCATAACTTTCTGTTGTATGGAATTGCAGATGTTCAATGGCATTATACAGTTTTTTGCAAGGGAGGAAGGGGTGATGGGCCAGCATTAGCATTCATAGTAACATGGATAGGGGGAATGGGAGCACTTTAGGAACAGGACAGCAATGAGACAGATGTATGACACAGTGATATTGTCTCCTGCAAAAATGGAAGTGTGTAAGGTACACTGTTATGAAACTGCATTTACATGGGTGAGTGGAATGTGCTGTGTCATGTCAGTTTGAGAGGGCAGCACCAACAACATGGATCAACCAAGAGTTTTTCAGTGTCATACTGGATGAGCAACAGAATAGAGGTCATACACCTAGTGGACCATGATGATGGATGACTCTTGTGTTATCTGCAGAGTTCGATGTTGTTCGTCTTAACGGATGATGGCTTGTAAGGGGGTGGGTGGGAATGGAGAGGTAAGGTTAAAAACCCTAACTGATGCATTAACAAAGTTTTTTGTTCTTAGAAGTAATCAGCTTGATTTGTTTTACATTGTCCTCAGATGCTTATACTGGTTCTGTTGCTCAAATTGCGATATCAATAACCTTGCATGGCCACCTGGGTGCTTTAGAGCAACACGGTCACAAAGGCAAGTTTTGATAAATGAAATAAAACAGAAATTTGAGAAGACAGCATTGTGCTCTAAAGCTTCTAACACATACAGGCATGGACACATGTATGACCAAAATGTTAAAGTGGGAAGTTAAGCAAATACAATTGGAACAGATTTGGCCCCCGCTTTTTATTTATGTTGCTGCTAGTTTCTACTGTAAAATAAATGTGTTTTATGTTACATCTTTACAGGGCTGCCCCTTTTTTATATATAACTTCAATCATAAAAGATCCCTATATTCAACATCATGAAAGCATGGTAAAGCAAAGGTAAGCGTTGTAAAGCCCACAGAGGTATGGTAAAGCATATCAAAAAAGCATGGCAGACTATGGTAAAGTATGTTAAATGTATAGTATAACTATGGGTAAAGCATGGGAAAATTGCCATGCAAAAATACCATGGTAAACCTTTATAAGGGTTGGCCTTATTTGTAGATGTCTGGTTTTTGTACATGTGAAACGTTTTTAACATTGAACAGCAGTTCATAGAAAACACGTCATGGAATAGTGTTTGACATTTTCTTTTTATTTATTGTGTTTGCATATTTGTATTTTTCTTGGCTCTGTGCTTTTCTTTGGTAAATGATGGAGAAAGGATTAATACAAGAAGAATGTGGGATTAGCTGTCTTTACTCCCCACATCCCATGAGGGAGAGATTAGCAGAGTAATCAAATGATGTTTCCTGCTTATGTTATAAGCTTAAACAGGACCCTGGTTTTATTAATATGTTTATTTTGTTTCTCATGGGGTGGCTGTGCAGTCAACCACATTGTTTGATTGTTGGTTTGCCAATGTGTTCAATATTATTCAGTTTTACAGACATCCTCTACTGTTGAAAGGATTATAGCATCGGTCACAGTACCTGTTACACTAGCTCAATAGGTCACACATGTTCGGTTTTGAAGAAAAAAACACATGTATTTTAATTTTAAAAATAAATTGCATCTGGTACTACCTACTGTAGGTTAAAGTAGTTCTCAGTTTCTCAGTCTTATGCAAAATATGTCCCACCTGCACTTCCTAGGTCATTTCTCATCAGCCGTGTATTCTGGGTCAAAGCATGTTTCTGGTCCCGTCAGTCAGTAGAGGACAACTGGTTGGTTTATGACAGGAAAGAATGCCCAGGGATCTGACAGCATGGTGCAGTACCAGATGTGTTCTGCATTTGACATTGCACTGGTGTGGGGCTGTTCTCCTGATATACCCCACAGTGCTGAGCAAATACTGAAATATCATTGCGGATCAGGTCTGCCCAACAATGCTGCAGTTGCACCCTGTTGGCGATGGCTACTTTTAAGACGATAGTGTACCCATCCACCGTTACAGAATGGTTTGATAGAAATTTCAGGCATCTTCTACGGCCACCACAAGCCCTGGATCGCAATCTAAATGAGCACGTTTGAGATGAACTTGGAAGATGTCATCACAATCCATTACCTACCTCTCTGCACCAATTGTGTGAAATATTAATAGAATGGATTAAATCATTGCACTGAGGAAACAAGCCAGTTTTTCTCATGGAAAAATAATAAGACTGTAAATAGAGGATCAGGTCTCAGAAATATACAGTGGACTGCCATGGTAAAAGCACAGCAAAGTGACATGAAGCATAATAAAATATGTATAAAGCATAGGTAAGCATAGTAAAAACAGCAATAACAAAGCAGAAGTATAAAGACTCTAATGCAAAGACAGAGCACGGGACACAAACCAGTAACCTGATGATCTGGAATGAATTGCTGTTCAAGCAGCTCATGAGGGAGAGCTTTACTGCCTCTGAAATGTCAGAGTCCGTGTAAGAAAGTTAATTAGTGGAACATACTGTAGGCAGGTTGTGTTGTGTTGTATTGTATTGTGGACACAGTTGATCTCTGTGTTAAATGTAGAAACAATAGGGTGTACAAATGTAAATCAATTTCAAATCATGTTGTTTGGTTTCCAATTTGTATATTGTTTCGATTGTTCATTAAACTTTAAAAAGTTTAAGCATGGATCATAGCAATATTATTTCTACTGAAGACCCTTTTGATTGTATTTAGTTGCCCAGAGGGGCTTTTTGTGTCACAGTGTGAGACTAAAGGTAAGAAACTGCAATTAACTCAACTGGTCCATCACAATTGTCAGCAGGGAAGCTCACACAAATCAAATTAGCCTCACTTTCGTTTTCTCAAAATACATTGGGTGTGATCTGGGAAAGGTGTGACCTTGTGGTGTGCAGGGTGTCACAGAGTCAGGGGAGAGCAGGTTCCTGGCTGTGCGAAGCTGCTGATCTTCACTGGGGATTCCACAGGGAGAACTGGCCCTGGCGCTAAGTTAGGGAGGCAAACCCGTCAGGGTCTGTTTCTCCTTACCATGCTACAGAGGACCTTACTGGTCAAGTGAGCTCAAACAGACACTTGCAGGGCTGGCCTTTGTCCTCCAGAGGCTGGGAGCTCACATCTGCTGTGTAGTTCCTAGGTATAAAGAAGCGATTGGCTTGGGGATTGGAGGACGCCTACTGACCTTCTCCTGAGCTTTTGTGGGGAATTGCTGCTGTGAGGGAGTGTAATTGGGCATTCTAAATTAAGGATAAAATAAATGGGCACTATGAATTATATGACAAAATAAATAAAAAGCAAATACTTTGGAATATGCTACAGTATGTCATATAAAATTGTATTGTGGTCTACTTCTAGAGGTTATTTTATTTGTACACCCGCTTCAATTTGTCAGTGGAGCAAACTGCACCAAAAGAAAAATAGTTCCCATAAAAGGCTAAAGCAGATTAACCCAGGCCAGACTCCGGGCAGCCCACAGCAGCTGACAGCATCTTGAATTGGAATGCAACGAGAGTCTTGCTAAGTCTCAGTGTAATCAGCAACAGTCATGGCTGACCCATTTTCTAAAAATGAGAAAGATTACCTTGTAGATTTAGATGTAATCTCTGAAGTAGAATGAGAGTTCTGTGTGGAATACAGATTCTATTTCTCTTGTATTATTTTGCGTTTAGAAACACTCTGGCTGCCAGTCACTGGTCCACACTGCATACCCAATTACAGAAAACATCAATACCTCAGCACACACCGTAAGCCTGGCCTTCTCTAGAGATGACCTATCTGGAAAAGAGAATTTAAAGAGCAACAAGGCACGGTCTAACATCATTTATCTAATGTATTCTTCATTGTTTACAATCCTTTTATATATAATTTTTCACATCCTTTCCAAAAAGTTTAAAGCACCCCTGTGTTCTCTCTGAGTTCAGTTGGTAAACCAGAGTGTAACAATTAACCTGTCCCTCCTGCAACACTCTGCTCCCAGTGGGTGTAAGATATTCCACATCTGTTCTATGTGGTATTTCTTATTAATGTATTTCTTACACCCACTAACGAGTGTTGCAGAGGGACAGGTTCTCCTTTCCTGTCAGTAACCAGCCAGCTGCTTCCCATATTACTGGTATGTTTGCATCCAGTAAGATGCTTTGACCCCAAAGTGAAATGACCTCGCCAGTGAAGCAGGAACAGTTTTCTTGGAAAGCAAGTTAAGTACATTGAGAACTCTATTTACCCTAATGTACTAGCAGATGTTTTAAACAGAAATACAGATGTGCGCTTTGCAATATCAAAACTGTACATTTGAGACCTATATAGAAAAGGAGCAGCGACGACTAGTGGACTAGTAAAGTGACAGTCGACCTCAGAAACGGATACTTCACTAATCTCAAGTCACATGATTGTGAAGTGTGTGCTTTCAAATGGACACAAGTACAGATGCCGTTAACATACAAATGACATTTTAGAACATTAATAAATAGTTTTTTTTAAAAGCCAAGCAGTTTTAAATATAGTGCGCAGACAGCAAAGTTGTCTATGCAGTGATATGTTTTTAGGGGTGACTAGTCGACCTATTCAAATATTTTTATATAGCCTTAAATTAGCAGTCATTCTACCCCTACTATATAATGAAGAGAAGTGTACAACAGGAAAGATTTATGAAATATTCTCTAGCTACAGGTTTACAATCATTTTAATTTCAGTTCTAGTTGCCTGCCATAGATATGTGTAACATAGGCTAGATCAGCCTTTACAGAAGAAAGAGCAATCACCATTTTGTCAACATCTAAATTGTAATGCATTACTGTAATCTGATTACATTTTTCACTAACTTGGGTAACTAAATGTAGTAATGCATTACATTGCATGTGAAGAAATAACATAGTTACTTTTAGTTACATTTTAAAACAGGGCTACGGCTAATAGATATAATCAGAAATCAGAAAGCGTTTCAAGAGTGCAAGTTAAACCTTACATCATTAACGCGCTTTTCATATCATCTCGCTAGAAAATGGCATCAGAGGAGGGAACAAAGCGAGTTTGATAGCTGGATCTTTTAAAGAATTAAAAAAAGCTCTGTAAAACAGGAACTCTGCCTGAGAAGTAACTATGTGTATCTGCAACAAAGTTATAAGGTACTGTAACTAGTTACAATTGTGTTCAAGTATCTTGTAATGAAATGATAACCTTTTAAAATGAACCTCCCTAACAGATTTTTTTTTCCATTTTGTTTTGCTGGCAGTACACAGCGGTAGATGGAGCTTCTCTTTACATGTTTCACTTATATAAGAAATGACTAATGTAACACAGCCTTGAGGCTGAGGTTTGTTTTGCCCTTTTAAAATAAAGACCAAGACACAAGATTTACGTTTTTAGTGCGTATGCGCACTTTTATTATTTACAATAACAAAAACTAAATAAAACAGAAACAAAAACTGAACTCCCACATGGAGCACTAAGTGAACTGTTTTTAATCCCTAACTAAAACCGGACGGCTAAGCCGGTTTTTTTTTTTGTTTTTGTTTTTTGTTAATCACACAGGTCTCTTCACTGTGACAGCCTCTCTTCACACAGAGACTGGAGACTGCCCAGAATAAACCTCATCCTGGCTCTCTCCCGTGGCATTCTGGGGGATGTAGTCTTTTTTTAACCCCTCCTGGACTACATTTTTCACTCCTTTTTCCCCTAGTCTGCCACGCTAAAAACCTAGTACAGTAGAGCTTCAATTAGTGAGTGGGGTTTATTTTTAACAGCTGACACATGCCTTGCAGATGTCCAGCACTTTAACACACTGCTTGTTACATCTTCTGGTACATTCCTGATCCTCTGGGACTGTCTCTAAATTATTCAAAACTTGTTTCAGCAAGTTGCGCAGCAAGTAAGAAACACAACACACAGTGACCGTATTGTACCATCAGAGCACAGGTGGCTCAGGAGTCAGAACATAAATCTGAATTGACAGATACATTACCGCTATATTTAGATTTCCAAAACCTGTGCTGTTTTACTTCGGTTGATTTCTGTTTTTTGTAAACCCAGATATCTTATACCCAAATTGGGGTGTGCAGATACTCCAAGTAATTCCCTTTAACATGTTTTTTTGTTTTGTTCTTGTTGTCTGCAATTATGAAATTAAACCCAAATAAGCCTTTTAAAAAATGGGGTAATCTCACAACAACAAAAGCTGCCTTTTTCTTTTTTGCGCTCATCTATAAAATTAAGTACCAATCAATGGCAATTAACTTCTGGATGTTTGGAAGTGAATTTTCCTTTCACTTAGGGCGATGACATTTTTACTGACATAGGCCGTAAACTGACACAAAACATGTGGTGCAATAGCAAAGTCATTGCCATGTGCACGTGACTTTTCCTTAGCCCTACCTTAAGGGTACAGCAGCAATGATGGAACAAATTACATATATATATATATATATATATATATATATATATATATATATATATATATATATATATATATATATATATATATATATATATATATATATAGTGCCTAATTGCCTGCAACAGCTATCCTGTACATTCATTCAAGTTGGTTTAATTGGCAGGACTTCTCGTGGTGAGGGTTTTATTTTGCTGTGTGAGCTGTATTTATTTTGCTGTGTCAACTTCCTGGTCTGGTGACATCACCAGAATACAGCTCACAGAGCAAAATGCAAGTTTGAACAAACAAATCTCGAACACACAAAAACATTGACACCAAAACACGTTCTCCATTGAACACCCACTCCATTCAGCAAACGCTGCCGGTTTTTATACATGTAATAATTAACCAATCCGGAGATGACCACATTCTGCACGACTTTAGAGGGAAGGGGTTTTAAATCACAACAATGCATTTCTTTTTAAATTATACAACTACAACAATAATAACAACAAACCATTGCTTTTAAATCATAACACATTTCCACAATATATTTATCAGCAGGGCTCTGCCCTGCCCCAGTGATAACTGTACATGCTGGGCTCTTCTGCCCTGCCACAAGGAACTTTACATTAGAATGCAGGCTGTATCTGGACAACCCATGGGTTAAGAATCCAAGGGGGGTGGTGATCGTGATGGAACACTTCCATGAAAAGAAGCCTTGGGATATCAGGATGCTTGCATTCCAAACAGAATAAACCACAACCAGGGAGATCACAGCAAGAAGATCTCCAGTGGAGCACTTGATTGCACAGAAATTGTAAATGATTTGCTTTTATTAGTTTGGATGTGTTTTAAACTGTGTTTCTACTGTGTTTCTCTAAAGTGCTGCCCTTGGGACACGCAGTCATTGTGAAAAGAATATGCCACTGTGTAAGTTGCTACAGTTGCATTCTTATTTTGATTGGAGCCAGTGTGTTTTAATAAAGCTTCCCTTTCTATACAAACCTGAACACGCAACACAGTGTGCGCTTACAAGATCCGAAGCTGCACTTTGTAATGATCTCCTAAATATATCCCAGCTCTGCACCTTGCCAATGGAGGAAATGCATTAAGGTGATTCCAGTGAATGGAGTTACCAGTTAGTAAAGCGCTTTGCAGTTAACAGTTTCTGCAGTAATGTTGTATTTCAGAAGTGGCAGGCAGTGAGCTATGTAAATGTACTGTACTCTTAAGTGGTTTGCTGTTTCTGACTATGCATGTCTTGTGTAACCGAATGTGAGGATGGGATAATGGAATGTGTGATGTAAATAAACCGAGACTGGACTTCTTATTCAGTCAAATACTATTATATTATTACTATGGCAGGGAACCTTACAAAATCATGGTCAAACTTGATCTATAACTGAACTCAGTTGCACCTTAACAGAAGCCTATCAAAAAATAAAAAGCGCAGGATTTGAGTCATTATAATTAGAAGCACTATGTAATTAGATTGCAAATACCATAAAAATGAAATTTGAAGCTACATCAACTTTAATATCAAATTATTCATTGGTCATATTAGACTCCTTGTAAATGATTTAAAAGTATACTTAGGGATAATGAGGTCGATGCCAGTCTCATACTAGTTCAGTTAATCAGATACTGTGCTCAACAATAATATTCTGCAAGGGTATTTTCACATTTCATGTGAAATTTGTTTTGCATTCACATGTTTAGTAATACTTGAATTCAAAGTAAATTGAGTTTACGTTTCTTTTAGTATTTCTAATTTCAGCGCTATTGAGTTTGTAATAGTCATGGATGCTTACACATTTTACTGAACTATTTCAGTTCAGTAAAATGTGTGTTTTTTTGTGTTTCAGCACTCCGTTCAGAGAATCCAGGCCATCCCCCGAGCACAGAAAAATAAACCTTTTATAAAGGATCTCTATTGCGGCCCAGATAGGCCACAGGTGCTGGCCAAACGAGGCAATTACTAATTAATAAGCAAACTCTGTTTTCTATACTAGCAGCACCTGTTGCCTATCATTCAATTAACTCCTCCAACTCATGGCAGGCTGATTCCAAGCCAGCCACAGATCATTCCAGCTGCCCCCTGCTGTGGGGCCTGGCTTGGTTTCAGCCTGCCACCAGCGCCTCCTGCTGGTTGTTCTATATATATATCGGCACGGGTAGGAAATCCGGAACCGGGTACCGCTGATTAAAAAACAAACAAAAAAAAAATTAATGTTTTTAGTGCTGGAAACATCGAAATAATAATAATAATAACTAGAACTGCCAGGCAGTTTTACAGCTTCCAAGCTCAGTACCAGTTGGAGATTTTGGCAAGCTGTAGCATTGCAGCACAAGTGTCAGCAACAGATCAGTTTTATGGAGCAGTTTCAATTCAAAATACTGCATTAGCTCATTATCTCACCATGCTTTATAACTTTAAACACCATAGTAACCATGACCCTATCTACACACTGTAAGGAGTTATAAGCTCATTTTACATTTAACCTTAAGGAGAGGTCAAAGGTCACAATCAAGGTAATTTTTGAATAGAGCATATATGGTTTCCTATATGTGTTCCATAGTAACCATTAACCTATACACACTCTGTAAGGAGTTATAAACTAGTTTTACATTTTAACTTAACCCTTTGCGGTCCTATGTCCCTTGTGTGGCGCTTGTGTTGTCTCCCGTACCGATTTAGTTTCAAGTCCGTCTACACAGGCAAGACTTTGTCACAATATATACACCTTAAAAATGCAAAATATTCTAAATGTTCGCCATTTATTTTCTTTAAAATAACTCTAATACCCAAAAGCTGGACGCATTGGCTCACATCTGAGTACCAGTCACTGATTTTCCTGTGACTGATGTGTTTTTGATGTCGACTTGCCATGGAGTTAAAAGCAATACACAGATTGTCTTCACCATCATCAGCTTTAAATAAATTACCATTAAAAAAAAAAATCTATACTATTATGAGCGCGTTTTTCATATATGGAAATATGAGACTTACGAAATGATTACCGGAATTCGTTTGTCAGCACCGTGTACTTGCATCTTTCAGGGAAAGAAAGGGTTAATATTTGCTTCAGGTTTATGACATCATCCTTAACCTTTTTGAGATTCAACGCAAGTGTTTCAAATTGTGGTCTAAATCTCATCCATTTTACCCTGCATCAAGCTAGAGAAACTCATTCACGACCGTAATTGGCTGATCATTTGAGACGACTGTGAGTACATGTGCTAATTAATCAGGTGTACAATGTAAGAACTGCCACAAGGAAGTTTAGCACTTTAACTAAGCTATCACTTGACTGTCAAAATAGGCTAATCCATTGCCTACTTAATATTGAAATTAGCTGACAAAGATATGGAAGTTTTTAGCCCAGAACCAAAAAAGCACAAGTTATCAATTATAATAGGACAGCTATGGCTAGCATGGCTTTTAACTGTATAAAATGAAACCAATAGAAAATCAATTGGGAGCTTGCTTCTGGCTTCAGTCTACAAGGAGATTTCATTAAACTGTTAAAATCAATACAAATGTTGGATTTGTTATGTTGTGCTTGCTTTTGTGTTGTGCCTTACATGGCCTATATTCTGCACTGTAAAAAAGCTGCATCTCCTATTTACAGTTCAGTTTCAGTCAAGATGGGAAAGACAGCAAATCTGACAGACTTATACTCTTTATGGTAGGTGCACGGTTCAAATTTGATATCTGGAAATGAGTGTGCACAATCCCAGTTGCTGTGTTAGTTTCCATTTATTGATTCCAATATTCAAAAGTTGCACACATATATGCTTAAACATTATCGCTAGACACAACAAATGTGCCACCTAGTTTATATAATGATCAGTTGCCTAATGTTCTGGGAGGAAGCGCAGGTACAGAGATGGCGCGAGTTACAATGTTGTTCCAGGCACAGAACATACACGAGGTCAAATATACCACAGTTTATCAGTTCCTTGTCTTGAGGAGAGACACCGGTCTCTGTTGATAACAGCACACATTGCAGCTGTGCTCAGCACCAGGGACGTCGCTAGGCCTATTTTAGGGGGGCTTTAGCCCCCCTAAAATATTCATTAGCCCCCCCTAAATAAATCAATATATCAGTCAATATATTTTCTCTGTGATTTCTTTTTTTTTCGTCAACCGTTCCATCGCATCTTAAACTTCTTACCAGGCGGGCACTAGAACCTGGGGGAGGCTGCTGCTGCAGAGGCTGCTGCACGCGCTAGTGACTGTTATGGGGACTGGATGGGGACAGAGTGGACTTTAATTTCTTTATTTGGATAGAATTTAAGTAAGTCATATTAGATCAGTGTCTAACACAAACTATGAGACAGGTCTACTTTTAGCCAACCTTGACAAAAAATAACCTTATTTTGATAGATTTTACACCCGTTGTTACTCTAAAAATACATGATGAAAAGACGTTTAGGGGGCTTTAAAAAAAATCCTGGGGGAGTATGCCCAGACCCCCCTAAAAGAGGCTTAGCCCCCCTATCCATGAATCTCTAGTGACGTCCCTGCTCAGCACAGTGTTCTTATCTCAAGTGTGCTCACAATGTTTAACCTTCGTTGACCTCTACATAAAATCAAGATTTTATTATTATAGCCAAATGCAATCTGAAACATCTACAGGATGATAGGAGTGTATGATGAAAGTGATGGTGCAAAATCAAGGCAGTTATCTGGTTCAGTGTGCAGAGCCTGACAGACAGACTGACACAATTTCCAGGTTTTTGAAGGAGGATCCTTCTCATTCTTATTTATTTCCACAGAAAGCTAAATGTGAGGATTTCAGTTTCCTGGCGAGGAGTTTTAATATCACACACTAATTAACATTTAGGAGGCTGATTCTGTCTGCAATGCATATTTCCCTGTGTGCATACTGCATTGAATCATAGAACAGCTCATGGCTACCATTAATGATTCATGCAAATGAGTTGAAAGAACTGACAGCAATATGTAAACTCAAAGAGCCCTGTCCTGAGGAATGTGCCAGTGGTGCCGCTAGTGTCTCTTGGGTAAAGAAATGGTCTTTTTATACTTTTTTCATTCCAGTGTCTGGTGTCTTCTTCCCTCAAGGGGGAATCCCCATTTTTTTTGTTTGCTCATTTTTTTTAACAAAATATATAAAAAAAATACTGTCTGAAAAAAAATCCCCAGCTCATTTCATCTGCTTTTGCAGGTCTGGCATGTCCGTCACTAGGGGAAGGAACTAGCTGGTTAAAAACAGGAATGAAGCTGTTAAAGGACTGGGATCAATTGCACCCTCCAGGTGAAATGACCGAGAAAGTTCAGCACCATCTGAAAACATGGCTTTAACCTAATTTAGTACCAGGAATCATGTTTTAAAACAAATTACATAACATGTGTTTCTTTCAAAACTTCCCATTTCAGACGTGTGTAACAAACAGAAGTACGGGTGCAGGTAAGATTTATACATTTTGATATTGGTAATTCAGTTGCTGATATAAAGAATACATTTTTGAAATGGGTAATTCATACAAGAAAGTGATATTGGACAAACACACTCTTCCACGGATTAAAACTTGATAATATTTAATAACAACAATTAACAATTGAATCCAATGCAAGACAGTACTAGAACTGGGTGACTCAAAATGCAACATTGCTGTTGTTTTGCATTGTTTTCAATTCCACTTAAAGGCTGGCGTTATTGAACAGCCCTCTGGTGGCCCAATGGCGTGTCAGAGAGTGTGTCTCCGTAGACGTTTCTCCTTTGCATGTCATCCATTGCTTTCACTCAACAATGTTGTGCAAATTATCAATCACCATGTATATTGTGGCTGCTTTTATGCTTGTTGTAAGTCAAATTATATTATAACCAGTTGATACTTGGTTATAGGTAGTAGCATTGAGACGAGTCAGTGATTTAATGTGTACAAGTTGATTAATAGTTGTGTCTCGGGTTTTTCCAGTTTAACATAACAAACGTCTACAGCTTAGGTAGAAAGTTGAAATGAAACATTTAGTAGTTTTCTGTTATAAGTTTTATCAGCTTCAACACCTCTGCCTCCAGGATGCAACATACCGACAGGCTCTAACACTTCATTATCTGTTCAGCAATAGTTCAGTCCTCCTGAGTAAGGCTACTGTCACACTCAATATAAAGTAATGCAACACTCTGCAACAACCTGTGGCTGGATTATAATGATCACATCATGGTTTAGGGTAGAACAAACATTGAGAAATGTGTAGTGGCAAGCATATGCTGAAATAAAAGTGTTAATCTTTCTGACACATCTTGTCAAAATAATGAGTTTTGCATCTGAGAAAAAGGGTTACGTTTCATCTAAGACATGTGCTTCCTGAGTTTCATTAGTCTAACCCTTGTAAAGAAAAGAAACAAAAATGTACAGGATTTCGGTACATTAATTCTGTTTATGTTGTGGTGTGCTGGTATTTTCTTTTGATTAAAAGAAGACTGTTAATATTATTACGCAGAGGACCATTTGGCGTTTGACCAATGATTCAGAAGTAAAGACACTTGGCAGAAATATTTATATTTACCAATATTAATTGTGGTTTATGACAAGGTGTTTTACTGCTTCCCTTCAAGGCACCCTCCTCCATGACCGACACCCCCGGAGGAGCGAACAGGCACCAGCCAAAGGACGGACTGCCAGCTCTCTGTACACACCCGAGACGTGAGGTCCTACTCTACTTAGAACCAATGGCCAGGTTGGAAGACCAAATCAGAGTAGCGAGGGCCGAGATCAGAGTGTACATAGTGAATGACCAGGGACACAGAGGGAATGTGGATATCACATGCTGCTTTAAAGTCTAAGGAATACTGGTAGCCTGCCAGTATCAATGCACATCTTTACATTCTTGTCAGTGCTTATGAGAAAAAAGGTTTATCCTCATTGAATAAGCTTACAAGAGTATAAAGACGAACATGTCTCCCATATAAGTACTAATTAAATCTTTTCACCCCAAATACGATGGGAAAGTACTGTCCCCATGCCATATAGGGATGCATCAGGCTGAGGTCCTTACTGGGGTCATAGTGGAGAAAAGCTTGGCACGAAAGCAAGAGCTTCTAGCAGCCCTAAAAGCTATGTCCTTCTCCACTCCACTTTGGTAGGAATTTTCCATAATAATTAAGCATTCCCAAAAAAAGTTTTGGGGGATTGTAAAGGGGTACTCCCCGCCCTTGTGTGTATTTAATGTTTTGTGTTATTTTGTATGTATTGTATTATTATTATTCAAATGTACTTCATTAAACACATTTCATTTTGATGAATTACAGGGCCACCATACTTTGCAGTACAGGCTTGAAACACATATCATTGGAATGGTGGAGGGACTGACATTCACTTCCTGATAGTTTTTTTTTCCTGTGACATTGAGAGGGGCATATAGGAGGACATGTATCAAGATTGGCCGATGCAACACTAAATTGGCAGAGTGTAAAATAGCACTCTGCCACTGCACACATTTTACCCCATTCGAACTGGCCAAAAATTAATGAGGCACGGCGTAAGCTACCACATTTAAATGTGAAAATTCTGCTGCGCCGGTGTTCTGAAACCATCAAAATGGGCTACAGTAGCACAGATTAACAGACAGGTAGGTCATTTGGAGAGGCGATGACCCATGTTGACTAAGTGTCTTGGCTTATTATTATACGACAGATAAAAGCAAATACATAATGAAAAGGATATAATTAATCACGTTTATTATACGATCAATACAAACAATTGTACATAATCAAATAGCCTGTATCAAGCTATAATTTCATCCTCACGGAGATCAAAAAGGGTAATGCGGACCCTAAATACTCTCCCTTCTTCTCAGTACTCTCCCTCTGTTCCTGGGTTGTTCAGGAAGATAAGGAACTCTCCATCGTAAGAAATGCCCCTGAACATTGACAATATCACTCATTTCACGGAAATCATGTATTTGACTGCCTATCATGAAAAATATGCATTTTATTTTCCTTACAGTATTTTACATCACTGTACTCTTCACTTCCCCACTTGATTTCATACTTTTATCAAGTAGAAGCCACGCTGCAGTAGCTGTACACGGTCCGGCTCAAGGCCATGCATTTGGTTACTACGGCAACGGGGTCAAACAATGGTTGGTGAATTCCTCATACTGTCCAATGACATTTTTACATACTGCTAATGTACAGTGTGTATAAAGAAAAACACAAAGGCTTCGGTTTTGTCATTTCAGGTTTGCAGTTAACATTTCTCTCGTGTTTAATATTTTGGGATTAGAGGCAGCAAAATAGGCTATAAATTACATGATCATTTTAATTGATGTGTCAACATTTTAAAGGTTTACAAAACTCAAAAATGTTGCTGAATTTGTCATTCAAGGTTGTTTTTAAAAAATCTATTTTGTTTGCTTGTTACTTTTTTTGCAGCCAACACAGACCATTTTAAACGTCTTGTTTCCAGCAGGTTTGTTGCATTTTTAACAATTGTTTCAATAGCGAATCGAGTTACAATGTACATTTTTAAAGAGTTTACTCAGTAGCTAGGCTACATGTTAAAATGTTTCAGCCTTGTTTTTTGGGTGATGTTCTTGATGAACAATCAATGATAACACATTTTAGGCAGCTTACATCAGTAGAATATAATGTAAATAGAAAATGGGTTGTTGTTTTTTAAATAAAATGTCAGTTTGGTGACACTCCATGAAATTCGTTGTTTTCTATTTTTATTGTTATTCGTGAATTTTTTTTTTAATAAGTGAATTTTCCAGGCTATATGCTGCCATAATGCTCTTTCCTATCAGCTGTTTTCTGACTTTTTCTTTGAGCCCAAATAAGACCAATTTGAAATCAATCTTATTTGTGGAGCCTTTTAGGGCCAGCGTTGCTGTTCTTCTGCTTCATAAATCTCATTTTAATATCACAGACTTCATTTACAAATGAGCCCCACCTACAATTTACCCATGCATATAAGTTAGGTTTGACATGCCTTAAAATGCATGGCTAATGAGCGGCGGAGTGAATTTTGGCGGTGCTACACGACCTTAACTTGCCAGAAGTGTCATGATACATACGGGGCAATTTTAAGGCCGGCGTAAACTCAGCGTTATGGCCTTAACACCATCGCAAACGCTTGATACATGTCCCCCTAAGTGTCTAAAGGGTGGAGAAAGTTTTGGCAGTGCAGAGAGAAAAGACATCACAGCCTGCTTCAGAGAAACTTGTAAGAAATGCTGTAAATCTGATGTATTTGACATAGTTATATTAGAACATTTATTCTGTCTCATGTGTTTTAATTAGGGATGTCAATCAATTAACATTTTTGATTGGTTAATTCATGGGCATTAGTTGATTTTTAATAAAGGTAGCGATATTATAGCAGCTGTCCGGCATAGTGATACTAAAAAATCAATAGAATCTTTGCTGTCTGCACACTATATTTTAAAACTGTTTAGCTGTTTTAAAAAACTATTTATTAATGTAGCATATTCCAAAGTATTTGCTTTTTATTTATTTTGTCTTATAATTCATAGTGCCCATTTATTTTATCCTCAATTTAGAATGCCCAATTACGCTCCCTCACCGCAGCAATTCCCCACAACAGCTCAGGAGAAGGTCAGTAGGTGTCCTCCGATCCCCAAGCCAATCGCTTCTTTATACCTAGGAACAACACAGCAGATGTGAGCTCCCAGCCTCTGGAGGACAAAGGCCAGCCCTGCAAGTGTCTGTTTGAGCTCATTTGACCAGTAAGGTCCTCTGTAGGATGGTGAGGAGAAACAGGCCCTGACGGGTTTGCCTCCCTAACCTAGCGCCAGGGCCAGTTCTCTCTGTGGAATCCCCAGTGAAGATCAGCAGCTTCGCACAGCCAGGAACCTGCAGTCCCCTGACTCCCCCTTTGATTACTTTGCTCATCTCTCCCTCATGGGATGTGGAGGGTAAAGACAGCTGATCCCACATTTTTCTTTCAAAGGTATACATCGAAAAAATACATCGAAACTGTTTAAAAAACAAACAAAAAAAAGTTATGTCTGATGCCACATGCTGAAAAGATTTGCCTTACAGTTTAAATCCAAACAAATTCAAATTATGAAATTGCACACCGTAGCTTTTAAAGTATTTATTAAAACACTTACAGTATATACTGCATATATATATATATATATATATATATATATATATATATATATATATATATATATATATATATATATATATATTAAATGCTGAAGAAAGGTAAAATTGCATGAAAACGCCGGAGGTGCTGAAATTGCTGCGGAGCTGTCCAGGTGCTGTAAGCTGTTGCCAGTTTCCATAGCAAGAAAGTCGACGAGAAAAGCATCCTGTAAGCTGGAGGGAAAAGAAGAAAAGGGAAGAATCCTGCTTGCTTGTTGAAATTTATTTGATTTATTTTCTTTTCGTTTGTGGCTATTGTAATTTAGAGCAGCACTCTTGACTTTCTGCTTTCTGTTGGTTAAAAAAAGAAAAGAAACAAACAATAAACCTCCAGCTGTTATTGCATACTCACCTTGGTCGACTTGGTTATTTTCACACCACACTGTGACAGACCCATTCAATATCCTTCAAGAATTCATCAGACTTGGTAATCTGCTTGTTAGCTGGAAATTTTTTGATCTGGGATAATGAAGCGTTGAAGAACGTTTCCTCTACTAACCCAGTGTACTCCAGAGTGCAGAATCAGATCACCATATTTGTGCCAATTTCCTCCAGAAACTAAATAAACTCTCTGTGAAGCAATGCATTAGCTCAGATTTTGTTGACAATGTCAATAACAGTATGCATGACTGACAAAAGCCGCTGATCTAAAGCCTTAGTACACAATGGTTCTTGGTGGATAATGCAATGAAAACTCAGGTAGAATTGCTGCTGTGTATGTGTGTGTGAGTGAGTATAAGTCCTATTATATTTCACTGGCCTGCTAGCTGCTTAGCACAGTGTAAGGGCTTTGACTTGGGTTTTCTGCTTAGAAATCTAAGAGATTGACTTTCTGACTTTTGTGATTTCTGTTTAATATTTATGTACTTAATAAAATACTACTGCTGATTAAACATTCCTTCCGTCTACTGTATGTATGTGTGTTCATAGTAAATCTTCAATCTTGTAACACGTAAATTAAATATTTTTATAGAGAACTAATCAGCCTAGATAAAACTCTAAACTATCAATTATAGAATTGCTATTACATAAATGGTGACCCCGACATGATTAATAGAGGTTCAGACTCAGAAACTGATGCCACAGTAGAAATGCCTAGATTGGAATTTACTCCAGATCAGGGTCGCACCTCTGGCTTTCAAAATCCTAGAGACACACACAGAACACGTGCAGAGGAGCAAACTTTGCAGCATCCTGACGAAAGTCAGTGACCCATTCTCTCACCTGTAAGAGGGACAGGTGTAAGTGGCAGGATTAGTATCCTTAATGATTTGCTGAGTAACAAGGGCAAGTCAGTAAGACGTCTTGCGATACTGAGATGTATGTAGATTGTGTTGATAAATATCTAAAATTGAATCCGAACACTACCAAGCAACCACAAATTAAACTCATGTGCATGACTCTTGAGACAGACGCTTTTAATTTTAGTGCAAACTTACCTACACAAACGCTGGGGTATTTGTATGGACGTTTTTATGTTCCAACTAATTGACATCCAAGCTTCTTGATAACCAAGGTTTTAAAGGTAATGACAATCTTGCTTCTGAACATGATAATGAGTGTAGCTTTGTTTCCAAAGTGTTTAGCGAAGACAACTGTAGATACATGTTACTAACATTGAATGAGCTAGCTTTAATTACTTGTATAAATCCCAAGAATATCTTAACATTTTGAAAAAAAATGCACAAATTATGTACTTTTTAGAAGTTCAATGGCGATAATGGCCAAGTTGACTAAGCCTGAATTGATTCTTAATCTGAATTCACTGTAATAGAGCAAAAATGTGTTGGATACACTTGTGCTCCCAGTATGAATCAAACCTTCATAGGCTATAATTAGACTTGCTACTTTTCAATTTTAACCTTTTAAGGACTGGGATTGTGTTAACACAATCATACTGAATTGGGTAAAAAAAAGCACTTAATTTTGATGTATGGGCCACCATACTTTGCCGTACAGGCTTGAAACACATATCAATGGATAGGGGAGGGACTGGCATTCACTGATAGTTAATTTTTTTCAGTTTACGTCACTGAGAGGGGCATTTAGTGTTTAAAGGACGGAGACTGTTTACAGCAGCCCGGCAGAGACAAAAGCAGAAACAAAACATCACAGGAACTTGTTTAAAGCTAATAATAAAGGGGAAACACTGTAAATCTGATGTATTTGACTTATAATTATATTAGAACATTTATTCTGTTTCATGTGTTTTAATATATATGTTTTTACAAGATTTATAAATATTAAGAAACAAGTGGCTATAAGCAAATACTATTTCATGAACTAAATGTATCAGATACGTTTTTTTCCTTATTACTGATAATAATGGAATGAATGACTATTATTTTATTTATAAATATTTATTTTGAGAAGTGTCCATTATTGCTTATAAAAGACCCTGAGAATAAACATGTAGTATGTCATTGCAATCACTCAGGTGAAGCAATGTCTTGTAATTTGTCCAAACATCAATATTTTTCAATAAAACTTTCAGGAAGTATTGTAAGGTCCATCAGGTCATAGAATAACACATTTTATACATGTATCTCTAAGCAGAATACATAATAAAAAATAAATATTGTGTCGAGAAAAAATAAAAAAGTTTGTATTGTTTCTGAAGTACTTTATAATGTTCCCCAGAGTGAAGAAAAAGACTCCATTTCCAAGATGCTACAGTAAGAAATAGATTATTTGTGAATTTTTATAGGAAGAGAGTCAAATACAACCAAAAGACTCCTGGTCCTGGGGGAGCATCCCACTGAAAAAGTGAGACTGAAATAAATTTACATAGGATAGACATCGGTAAAACCACTCGCTATTTTTTATTTTCCCAAAAATAATAATTTAGAAATCATCTCTAGTTTATGTAGTTTTTATACTGTACTTGCTGCCTGTCCAGTCCCAAATGGCTAGGGGTCACTGTCAGTCATCACAGTGGTCCCTTAGTAGGGTACTGTAGTTTCACTGTCAGTCATTCCTTCTTGTTCTGACAGATCTCATTAACTGAAGCAGCGCTAGAATGCTCTCATTTGTTTGAAAGCCAAAAAAAAGTCAAAAAAAAGACCTGCACCAACTGTACACTTGCCAGCTATGGTGTAGTAAGCTGTTGCTATAGGTATATGGTGACAGTTACTACTTTGATTTGAAAATGGGGCGCAAGAGAAAAACACTTAATGAGTATTATGCACAATACCCTGACTGACGGCTGAAGTCTCTGCGGCAGCAGCGTAAAGGAATATCCTCTAGAAAGTGTCCTGAGGGCATCAGATGATTCGAGGGCATTTGCCATTTACTCCCACCTACAAAATCAACCCACCCTGGCCCTAACCCAACCCCAACCCTAACCTTAAGCAACCCCAGCCCTAAAACCGAACCTCAAACCCAATACCTAACCCTAAACCTAACCGTTAAGAATCATCTGATGCCCTCGGGACACTTTCTAGGGGATATTCCTTTGACTGCTCCGCGGCAGGACGAAGCGGGCCCATCTGCCTTGCCTTCCAGTGAGCCCAGCTGTCCTAAAGCAGGAGAGGGGCGGAGCTCAGACTCTGAATAATAAGTGCAAGTTAGTTCTGTTCAACTATCTAATGTTTTGTTCTGTGCATATTATTTTTACTCGTAAATTTATGCTATAAAATCTGTGTAATACATTTTTATGTGCTGCATTTTCTACAGTTTATCTGAGACATTTTTTTTTAAATTTGTGTAGGATCTTTATCTTTACAAGGTATAGCTCAGCTGTGACCAAACGTTATTTCAATTAGAATGTTGGTAACCATGGTTTTGTTGCATATGATAAAGGGGTTTCACTAAATGAGACGTTTCTCAATGGCATAAAAATTCTGTTTTTTTAAAGCATAAAGGTCGGTTTCACACACACTGCTTGAATTGAAAAATAAAGATTGAAAAAAATGTGTCGATTTGGCAAAAAAAATAAAAAACGAATAGCAGCAAGCCTAGTTATAATCTATGTACACCAACGCGACAGGGTAATGCAGTATAAACAAATGCACTTTTGTTTGATGAGTGTAACCTGTAATACCCACATGTCTAACAAACAAACAAACGATTAACTTGGTAAATTGGTAATAATGTAAGGTTAAACCTACTACAGTTTATCATCGTTACATTTTTGGCCACAGTGTAAAATCATATCCCCTATGGAATGATTTTAATACTTAGTTGCAGATTCTAAATAAACACACTCGTTTATAACTCTACAGTGTCTACACTATCTGTAATTAGGAGTGAAGAGTAGCAATTGAAATAATGGCAAGGCCAAGAATATAAAGATTAGTAAAGTTCATTATAAAAAAGGATAACTTAATATTTTCTTAAGTAATTGGCTTATGTTTAACTAACAAAATAGTTAAACTGAAAATGATTTGATTACTATAAGGGATTAAAAGTAAAAGTAGAAATTAAACTTGTAATGATTTTCTTAACAGTATTATAAGTAATATGCCCAATAATAGATTAATAATAGTTTAATAAAGATGTATTTGACATTAGTAACCTATTGCATATCGATAAGATTCCTACTAATCCAAATAATAAAATATGCATATGTAAAATAATATTCTGTAGTAGCATGTTATGAATTCTACAATGATTACTTGGCAATGATTCATTAAAAATGTGTGTTTGAGAAAGTAATTAAACTTTCAGAGCCTTGATGGCTTCGGACGCATCTAGATCTGGTATCTGGATCAAAGTCTAAACCATTTTTAAAAAGGAACAGTATTTCCTTTCCTTTACTTTGTTTAGATGTGACATAATGTTTGCCTGTGGGAAAACACAGTAAGTAAATTGTGCTAAAACTCACCAAGATGCTGAACTAGCAGTGGTTATAGTAGTAATACGGAGTTTAATGGAATATAATTTGCAGGACGTAGGTAGTTATAAGGATAATGTTAAAGAAATCTAGATAAAACTCTAAACTATCAATTATAGAACTCAGTTCATGAATAGAAGTGTTATAAGTCTGTAATTATTTGTATCTCGGAGTTGGGGTCTCACCTGTTCTGTAAGATTTGGGAGGGAGGGATTTCCGAATTCATATTTGCTATTTACTATCACTGTTAACTCAGGTAGCCGCCATGTAACTAAATTCTGAGCCCTGCCTTGCCCAAATAAGTTGAAGTTGTATTAACGTGATTAGAAGTATGCACAGAACAGGCATACCCATAGGTCTATAGTGAAGCGACTGATAGGGTAAAGAGGGACAAATAGTGATGGGGTAGGGACCAAGATTCTTTCATCACTCATCCTTCTGAGATAACAAGGTCATTGAGGAACCCCTACTAACGGTGGGACAATTTCTGAGCCCGTCACACAAGGGCTCCACTTGCTGCTGTTTCCACGGTCTGTGCGATCTCCCTAGCCTTGTGGAAATCCATCGGAAACTCAGGTAGTAGCCTCTTTTGAATTTGAGTGTTATTGAAACCGCATACTAGACAATCTCTAAAAATGTCATCTGAGGAATTCCCAAATTCACAATGTTCAGACAAACATCTCAGCTGCATTACAAAAGTTGACACCGATTCCCCAGGATGATGTAAACAGCTGTAAACTTGACCCGCTCTGTTATTACTGAGGGGTTTGGGTTGTAGCGAGCTGTTAGCAATGCACTTAACTCTTGCGAAAGTTTGACTTCCCGGTTTGGCCGGAGCTACCAGATATCTAACCAGTCTCTCCTCATATTCAGACCATTGTTCAAGCTAGCTATTAAACACTGCCATTTCTTTATTATACTTCTCAGCAGTCGCATATGCTGTTTCTCCTCGTCACCAATGATGTTGAAACTCACCAATGTAGGTAGTAATCGAATAAAGCTGTAACATAGGCCTTTATTCAGTGACACACGTCTTTACAGCAGGCAACCATCTTAATTCTGACTCCGCCCCCTTATATAATCCCCACAATATTGTATTAGCTGTTTCACCTTACATGGGATGCACTCTTAAGAGGATATTCCAGTTTATTATAATATGTGTCCTTGAAAGAGGGTACTCATTTTACAAAATTGACAGCTAGAATTATTATTACCATATGGACAATCAAATTGGATAGAGGATTCTGTGCAAAATCTTTACAAGATCAAAAACTATGAATACAACTGTGTCTAAGAGGGTACATGTTCTGCAGTAATTAACACTTCCAGATAGTGTGAGATTTATTTTTACCTTGCAATCAAATTCAACGACAGCTCTTATATGTTTTGATTACAAATGAACTTGCTTTTTTAAATTGAGTATGCTAATGAGGACATGTCTATAATCTAGTGAATAAGATATGCATATCTACCTCAATGTACTTAATGTCTGCACACGATTCATACAAAAATATCTGCTTGCTGAAAGGAGTACCAACCAAGATTTTAAAATCCATGTTCTTACCTCTTGTTAGCACTCGCAATATATGTACTGATCCCTCTTTTCTTCTGTTGAAGACCCTGCCTGTTTTTCTCCCCAGTTTGTATAATTATGTTAACTGATATATTAGCCTAAAAGAGATGAGAAGCGGCTGCTGCTTCCTGGTACTGCATCACTTCATGCATTGCAGTTCAAACTCACTCCAATGGTCTAGCTACAATCGTGTGACAGACTGAAGAGATGTCAGTGTGAACTGTGGTTTAAATTGGAGATGAAATCAAGGGTTTTATAATACACAAGGTCTCCAAGTGGTCTTTTTAATTAATTGTAGCTAACACAATAGTTCCATAAATGTTCTGCACACTGCACACCCATTCATTATATAGGTCTCAAGAGTGCAGTGTGTGCAGTATATCAATCATGTGTTTTCATTTTAAAACATGTATCTGGCACCACACTAGGTTAAAGTAATCTCTGTTTGCAAGCCAGGCTTTCAGACTGTCTTGCACTTCCTGGTCACCTGGATGGTGTTCCTTCACTGGCTTCTTTCCTGTCAATAACCAATCAGCTGCTTCCCCTATTGACTAGCATGCTTTCAGCCAGTAACATGATCCTATAGACACTTGGTGAAAGGACCAAGGAAGTAAAGCAGTGACAGACTTCCTGGAAGGCATGGCAAGCGAACTGAGAGTTTTCTTTAACCCAGCCCTAGGGTTACAATATGTCTCCCTGTACATTAGGACAGTTTGAGACCGTTCTAGGCTTCTCAGTCCTGCTGTGAAAGGTACCTTAGACAGTTAAAATGTACCAGAATGCACTGGGGTGTGAGTTGAAAAGACTAAGCTGTATAACTGATACATTTAGTTCATGAAATAGTATATGCTCGTATCCACTCGTTTCTCGACATTTATAAACGTTGTAAAAACATATATTAAAGCACATGAGACAGAATAAATGTTCTAATATAATTATAAGTCAAATACATGATATATACAGTGTTTCCCCAGTGTTTTTTTATTAGCTCTAAACAAGTTCCTGTGATGTTTTGTTTCTGCTTTTGTCTCTGCCGGGCTGCTGTAAACAGTCTCCACCTTTTAGACACTAAATGCCCCCTCACACACAAAAAAAACTATCAGGAAGTGAACATCAGTCCCTCCCCTATCCATTGATATGTGTTTCAAGCCTGTACTGCAAAGTATGGTGGCCCTGTAACTCATCAAAAGAAAGTGCTTTTTTATCATGTTACCGCGATCCTGGTCCTCGTCCTTAAATCCCTGCAAGGATTTTTTTATATACACTGTAAGAATGTGTGCCAGTGGAAGGCTGATAAAAAAAACAGGCAAACGCTTCTAACAAAGTGATTGATCTTTTTAATTCATGAAGTTACATTTATAAAAACACTGTGGTATTGGGCGGGACTCCCATATTCTGCTGATAATAGCAGTTATTCATAGCTGGGCGTATTTCTGCTGACTATTAGCATACCCTCTAGTCATTACTGCATTATTCACCTGCAGTAAAATTTGATTTTGATTAAATGATTTCAAGGTTCTGGGTTCTGAATCTAATGAAGGATCATGTTAAAGTCCCAGGTCCCCTGGTAAAGGCATGACACTTTATATTTATCTTCACAAGCCTTCTGACAAAACATCCTTTGCAGTTAATGTTATTCTAATGAAGTTGTCAGCATTCACAAGCACAGTATTCACAAAACAGACACCTTTAGACATAAACTACTCAAATCCAAAGATAAATTCAGGCCTGCATGTACCTACAGTACACTTCAGAAGAATTCTATTCCTCACTCAAGCTTTCTAATGTTTAAACATGTGGCACACATTAAACATTTTAACTTGCAAGCATGAAACCGAAGCTGGTAAAGGCATGATCATGCAGTGTGCAGGGTGAGTCATACAGTCAGGGCAGAGAGAGTCCTGACTGGGCAAAGTTGCTTATCTTCAGTCCCTTGGTGGATGTGCCACAATGTGGGACAACTCACCCATTAATCCACCCCCACAGAAGGAAAAGTAAAGAAGGGTGGTTGTGTTTTAAAGGGGGGGATTTTAGTTTGAGAGAAAGGTGGGGGGAGTGACCTTGGAATGGCTGAGGGGGAGGATGTGTGACAGAGTAGGGGGAGGAGGAGGAAAAAACTGCAGGAAATCGGAAGCGCTTGAGGCTGATTAAATCCTGTGTAAAGGCCAGTGAAAAGTGAAACCCTGTAGTCAGGGCTGGGAGAGACAGCCAAATGTAGAAGAGACCTGTGTGTGAACGTTCTGACAGTAGGTCAGTGTTAAGGTCATGTGATTTCTCTGCTGGGAGATGCGATACTAAAGGCGCAATTTTGAGAGCCCAAACAGACCGAACAGAACTGGACAATCTGATTTGGCGAAACCGTCCCACCTTCCTGACTGGATCGTGTTCTGCTTGTTTGGTCAAACAGTCCGTTCTGCTCGAGGAGATCCAGGTACAGCTATGGCCAAAAGTTTTGCATCACCTACATTTTTGGGGGGATTGAGACATTAAAAATAAATTAACATAATGTAGATGTTTTATTTAACATCTACATTATGTTAATTTATAAGAAACTACAGAACGATATTGCAAAAGTCCACTGGAAGCCATAATAACAGTACACTATTTCATGTTGGATTTCGAAATGTTACATTTTTTAATTGTTGTCAGTTTTTCATAAGTAGGGAAAACAAAGAGAAGATGACCACCAAAACAATACTTTTGGGATATGCCTGCTTGTCAGGTATTTACTGAGCATTTTATATCAAGGCTGTCGATAGGCCCCTCCGTGGAGTGACGTACTCGGTCCCGCCTCCTGAGGTAATAAATAGTCACTGCACGGAGACTTCAGTCTCTTTTGCATTGAACCTGTGAATGCGACTGATGTGACCTCGCAAAGTTGGTGGTCATCTTCTTTCAGGGAACCGTGATACATCCGTAACCTATCTTTCCCTTTTAATTCGAAGATGACCACCAAAACAATACTTTTGGGAAAGTATACCAAAGCCGTCGCGAAGGAGAATGAGCGGTCAGCACATGAGGGACGTCTCACTACCGCCATCTAGTGTTGGTAGTGTGAGTGTGCAACCTCAAGAACTCTTGTGCCTAATAAAGGCATAGAGGGATCTACCAATTAAGTTGGTAGCTTCTGGTCAATGTATGCGGAGTACCCAGCTAGCCGAAGTACAAATATCAGTTAATGAGGCACCTCTAAAGAGGTCCCATGACGTAGCCACACCTCTGGTAGAGTGTGCGGCCACCCTGCCAGGTGGGGGCAGGCCGGCATTAGTATACGCAGTCAAAACCGTGTCCACAAATCAGAGAGGGCTTGACCTCGGGTCCTTTCACCATGACAAACGAAGAGCTGGTCAGACTGATGCAGCGCTCTCGTTCTATCCACATAGCATCTCAATGCCTGAATCGGGCAGGGGGAATTTTATCTCTTATGTGACTCCTCCAGAAAGGGAGGGGGGTGGAAAGCCTCTAGATCCACTGACCTATTCAAGTGAAAAACTGTAATCACCTTAGGGAGGAAAGCAGGGTTTGTGCGCAACCATACCCTGTTTCCATTGTCCCAAACACGCATACAGGAACTGTGCACGGACAGTGCCTGTAGTGCGCTGACCTCCGGCCATGCACCAGTTTTTAAAATATTTTCACTTATAGGCGTACAACGCTCTTGTGAAAGAAGCCCTAGCATTCTGCAGTGTACTCACTACTGCGCCTGAGAGTCCTGAGGAGCTGAAGACAGCTTTGGTGAGTGCCCCGATTTTAGCATATGCCAATTTTACCCTTCCTTTCCGGTTGTATACGGATGTCAGTTTGGATGGTTTGAGGGCTGTACTGTCCCAGGTTCAGGAGGGACGAGAGCGAGTGATCGCCTATGCCAGCCGGAGTCTTCACCCAGCGGAGAAAAATGATAGTATCTACAGCTCGTTTAAACTGGAACTGTTGGCACTGAAATGGGCTGTGATGGAGAAATTTAAAGATTATTTGTGGGGAGTGGAATTTGCCGTGTTTACTGACAATAACCCCCTTGTTCATTTATATACAACCCGGCTGGGTGTGACGGAGCAACGCTGGGTGGCACAACTGGCGAACTTTACATTTGATCTGAAATATCGCCCGGGCACTATCAATCAGAACGCAGATGTCCTTTCTAGGTTGCCGGGGGAACGGGAGGTCCAGGCTGCCCTTGCCCAAGTAGAACCCGTGGAAGAAGAAGCTGTGGAATTCCCCTGGAAGAACTGGCAACGGCAGGACCCTGCCATTCAGACGGTACGGACCTGGTGGATGCAGAGGATCTTACCCAAAACCCTTGTCCGGGGCGATACGCTGCCTGAAGCTCGGTGGTTTTTACATGAGTGGAGTAAGCTGCGCAACGAGGCAGACATATTGGTGCGGAAGGAAGTGGAAGCAGGGACGGGGGAAATGCGGACCCAGATTGTGGTCCCCAGGAGCCAAGGTCGCAAGGTATGGAAGAAGTACCATGCGACCTGTGGGCATGCCGCCAGTACAAAGACCTTACCTATCTTAACCCTTTGCGGTCCATTTATTAATTCTGCGTCAGGCTCACCAGGTCTAATTAATTTTTACACGCGCAGTTAATTTTAGACGCGCTGTTTAAAAGTATTTTTTTTCACAGTCAAACGGGTTTAAATGGCCCTGCATATCAACAAAGCACTCACTAGGGATCTCCAGCCCCGCCCCACCCTTTCGTTTGCTATCACTTTCACATATGCTACCAAATAAAAAATAATAATAATAATAATAGTCGTACATACCGATCAATCGTCTCCTGATGACTCGTTTTATCACCAAACTCCTCAATAATGCAATCCAAGTCATTATTTTATTACTATAACATCTCAAAAAAGCTCTGCAAATGTCCGTGATAGTCTCTGTGCGCTGATACTGTACTCCCAGCTTGTTTCCATACGACCGCCCCATCTGATGAAGGGGTGGCTAGTATGACTATTCATGAGATACGCCTTTTTTTTTTTTTTTTTATCGGCTTGTCTCGCTCCTTTCGCTCCCACTCGGCCATTGAATGGTTTTCGGCTTTTTCCGTTGAAAACCGACTTTTTGCATTTTTATGCGTTTTAAAATGATGTCGGACAGGGTCCGACAAAGGACCTGGTGGGAATAATTGCAATGTCGGACCCAGTCCGACAATGGACCGCAAAGGGTTAAGGCGGGGATTTTATTGGTATGGTATGGGAGAAGATGCCAAGAAGTGGACGGCGGAGTGCCCTTGGTGTATCTGCAACAAGCCACGGCCGGAGGTGAGAGCCCCCCTTGCCTCTATTGTGACGTCCTACCCCATGGAAATCGTGGCTATCGATTACTTCATTTTGGGCTGCCCTGGGGATACTCACCCTTACATCTTGGTCATGGTAGATCTTTTCTCAAGATTTGCTTAGGCCATGCCTACGAGGGATCAGACGGCCCAGACTACGATGAAGGCCTTGTGGAAAGTGTTAATCCAGCCATTTGGTTGTCCAGAACGCATCCATTCCGATCGCGGGGCTGCTTTTGAGTCAGAATTTGTACAGGGCCTGAGTAGGGTGTATGGGTTCGAAAGAGTCACAATACGCCCTACCATCCACAAGGGAATGGGGCATGCAAGAGGCTGAACTGGACCATTCTGTCCTTGTTGGCCTCTCTCAGTGAGGTTGAGCATGAGTTCTGGGTAGATAAATTACCGGAGCTTGTCCATGCCTATAACAACAGCATACCTGGACTGCCCCCGTTTTATGTGATGTATGGACGACAAGCCCGCCTCCTGGTGGATTTGGTGATGGGGACAGTCCCAACGGGGAGTCAACAAACTTTGCCAGGGTGGCTGCAGTCCCACCATCGAATACTGGAACGAACTTACAGAAAAATGCACAGAGGCAACAGCGACAGGATGAAGAGCGGTATGACCGGCGGACCCAAAGTGCACCCTTGCTGCCTGGGGAGCGGGTCCTAGTTAGGAACTTTCAGCGGGCAAGGGGTAAGTTGACACCCCGTTGGGGCCCTAACCCTTTTGTGATTGTTGAGCCTTTAGGTCCCGGAAGTCCCATGTACCGGATACGGCCTGAACACCAGGACGGCCCAGAGAAGACCATTCATAGGAACAATTTTAGGGCATGCCCCTGGACCACGACCCCACCAGCAGCCCCCAAAGAGATTCCAAAACCCAACCTGTACACTTAGAACCAAGAGGATTACTAGGTATGAGACCCTTCTTTATGTTTTAGCCACGAAGATCCTTGCCCTTCTGAAACTCAAGGTGGCGTAGTTGGCTACTTATATTTAAGTTATTTTAGTATACTGGTTATCGCTGTCACCCTACCCGTGACATATACACATCGTTGTGTAGAGCCAGGTATTATTTAAGGTTGCCAAACAAGTGTTGTGTTTGTTTATTACTGAGCACTGCATCACCTTTACACCTGCGCACTGCAAACCACTTTTCCACAGCTATACACTAGGATCCCAGTTAACATGCACAGTGATCCTAGTTCTGCTGATCCCGGTGTACACACGGCTTTGGTTGGTTGCCTGGTGTTGGTTGCCTGGTTTTGGTTGCCTGGTTTTGCCTTGCCATTAGCACTAACACATTTTCACTGGTAACTGGGCCCTTGTTAAATAGTATTGATAAAGTCCAGTGATTTTGTTAGGAGTTCTATGCAGCCAGTGTGTAGTATCAGTAGTTTAGTGTATCCAGTGTGTAGTAGCAGTAGTTTAGTGTATCCAGTGAGTAGTAGCAGTAGTTTAGTGTATCCAGTGTGTAGTAGTTTAGTGTATCCAGTGTGTAGTAGCAGTAGTTATGTCTCACAGTGTCTAGAAAACTTCAAACTTCAAAGTGAACAATGTCTGGTTTCTCAAAATGCACAGGAGGCAGAACTGTGGAAGAATGCAGTAAACATTCACCCATGACCCATTTAGACATTGATTCAGTCAATAAGTGTTTTCTTAAGCTCACTGGGTCTGGCAAACAGTTATTTGGGCTTTGAAGGATCCCCCTCGGTTTAATGGGGAACATTACTCTATTAGTGATAGGGAACCTGCAATAAGACAGCCATTAAACCCTCGTAATAGCTTGTATAACACCCCTACACAAATACCATCACCCAATGAATAATACATCAGCCCCCTTTAAGCTCTGTGAACCTGGGCAATGACAGTAGTGTTTAATGTCTTCTGTGTTGTAAAAAGGAGCACTTACCCTGCTTTTTATGAAACTCAAATAGTCATCAGCCTTTTTTTTCTCTGTCTGCAGCTTGGTAGTTTATTTAGGGATACCGAGAAGTACAGTAATTGCATTATCTTAATGTTGAATCTCCAAGAACACTCTCGTTGGTCTTGTTCTGAAGATGTAGACACAAGTTTCGGATCCAGCAGCTACTGTATTTTAATATCCAATCACAAACATATATTTAATCACTGTGCAAAAGTGTTTTCCCTTTGATGATGTTATAAGAACATAAGAAAGTTTACAAACGAGTGGAGACCATTCGGCCCATCTTGCTCGTTTGGTTGTTTGTAGCTTATTGCTCTCAGAATCTCATCAAGCAGCTTCTAGAAGGATCCCAGGGTGTCAGCTTCAACAACATTACAGGGGAGTTGGTTCCAGACTCCCACAATTCTCTGTGTAAAAAAGTGCCTCCTATTTTCTGTTCTGAATGCCCCTTTATCTAATCTCTATTTGTGACCCCTGGTCCTTGTTTCTTTTTTCAGGTCAAAAAGTCCCTTGGGTCGACATTGTCTATACCTTTTAGAATTTTGAATGCTTGAATCAGATCGCCGCATAGTCTTCTTTGTTCAAGACTGAATAGATTCAATTCTTCCAGTCTGTCTGCATACGACATGCCTTTTAAACCCGGGATAATTCTGGTAGCTCTTCTTTGCACTCTTTCTAGAGCAGCAATATCCTTTTTGTAACGAGGTGACCAGAACTGAACACAATATTCTAGATGAGGTCTTACTAATGCATTGAAAGTTTTAACATTACTTCCCTTGATTTGAATTCAACACTTTTCACTATATATCCGAGCATTTTGTTGGCCTTTTTTATAGCTTCCCCACATTATCTAGATGAAGACATTTCTGAGTCAACATAAACTCCTAGATCCTTTTCATAGATTCCTTCTTCAATTTCAGTATCTCCCATACGGTATTCATAATGGACATTTTTATTGCCTGCATGCAGTACCTTACACTTTTATATATATTGTGTTTGCAGTTCCAAGTACTCTTTCTGTGTACTTTGTTCTTGGTCGCTTTCTCTAAATATTTTTTTTAATTGCTCTATTAAACCATTTTGTTTTAGATTTTGATTTGTCTAGTTTTGGGATGTATTTGGTTTACGCCTCTGGTACTTTTGTAACGGTCACTCTACACAACTGAGAAGCAATTGTACTGTCCTCCCTAAGGAGACTACTGGCCCTATGTCCTATAATTAAATAAGTCAGCAAGTATGGCAGTTTCACTATCAAACTTGTACTGTTGTGAATGATAGTCAACAAATGGATGTGGCAAAGTGGTTGCAGTGTACAGGTGCAGGAGTGATGCAGTGCGTAATCAGGAGACACAGCTGTAATCCACTCAGAACAAGCTTTAATTATAATCCTGGTCTGGCAACCAAACAATAAATCCAGGGAGCACACAACAATGTGTAATGCACTGGTATAAATAAATGGGTTGCAGTCCCAAATAATAATAAAAGCTCCACACACAATACACCAACATGGTCACCAGTCCAGGGTGCGTGCTGTAGTGCTCGTGGTGCAAATACAATTGGTTATACAGTTGCAATGATGTTCCGGGTTGTCGCTGGCCTCTGGCGACAGCTCCGGAACGTGTTAGCCGTCTACTAATAACAATAACAAACAATTAGCGAAAAACAAAACATTGACGATACTGTTTCACACACGGGTCCTTCCGGGTCTTTTGTTAACCATAAACAAAGGAACAGATCACGTCGTTCTGTCCCCTATTTGTACTGTCACTCATGATCCCTTGGTAAATGATTGCAACCACTCCTCCAATCTGCAGCTACCACATTGTTTCACTTCCGGGTCGATGATTTAGTGTACCGGAGTTCCACCTCCTTTCTAGATGACCGACTTCCTTTTAACCCAGGGAATGAATTATCAGGCCATCCAGTCCAGGATACTCTGTTCCCTTTACTTAGCACCCTCACAGGTCAGGAGGGAGATTTACCACCAAGAAACATTCTGTTTCTGTCAATGGAATATTAACAAAAAACAAAATACAGATGGGATAGAACCAATAAAGAAATAACAAAAATATGAAAGATTGGAAACAGTAATGATAAGAAAGGAAAACAAATAATTGCAGGGAACAGGCAAGAAAAGCTGGTACAGATAAGTAGGAAAGGTGGACAAAGCAGGGAAGTATAAAGATGGTACAAGTGAGATGGTAAATGGAAAACAGAAGGCCAAAAAGTAACACTATTATTATTATTATTTATTTCTTAGCAGACACCCTTATCCAGAGCGACTTACAATCGTAAGCAAATACATTTCAAGTATCACAGTGCAAGTAATAATACAATTAAGAGCAAGATAAATACAATGACTTTGGTTCAAGCAAGCACAAGTGTGACAAAATACGATTCAATAATACAGCAGATAACAGTGTCAGTGATAGTTACATCAGGATATGATTAAATACAAAATACTACAGATTAAACACTTGGCAGATTACAGTACTCTGAAGTACAGGATTAAATGCAGTAAAATAGAGGGGAGATAAGAACAAGTAAAGCGCATTTAAGGAAGGGTGATAAGTGTCCCAGGGGAAGAACAGAGGAGTTCTACAGGTGCTTTCTGAAGAGGTGAGTCTTGAGGAGGCGCCGGAATGTGGTCAGGGACTGGGCAGTCCTGACATCTGTAGGAAGGTCATTCCACCACTGCGGGGCGAGGGTGGAAAAGGAGCGGGCTCTGGAGGCAGGGGAGCGTAGAGGAGGTAGAGTCAGTCTTCTAGTGCAGGCGGAGCGGAGAGGTCGAGTGGGGTGTAGGAGAGATGAGGGACTGGAGGTAGCTGGGTGCAGTCTGGTCAAGGCATCTGTAGGCGAGTACAAGAGTCTTGAACTGGATGCGAGCGGTGATCGGGAGCCAGTGGAGTGAGCGGAGTAGTGGAGTTGCGTGGGAGAAGCGAGGCAGAGAGAACACCAGGCGGGCAGCGGAGTTCTGGATGAGCTGGAGCGGACGGGTGGCGGACGCGGGGAGGCCAGCCAGGAGGGAGTTGCAGTAGTCTAGGCGGGAGAGTACCAAGGCCTGGACCAGGAGCTGGGTGGCGTAGTTGGTGAGGAAGGGTCGGATTCTTCGGGAGGGGATGGTGGAGTCAGAGGTGGGGAAGGAGAGGAAAATCTGAGCATCATCAGCATAGAAATGGTATGAGAAACCATAGGATGCGATGAGGGGGCCCAGGGAGCGGGTGTAGAGAGAGAACAGGGGAGGACCCAAGACTGACCCTTGGGGGACTCCTGTTGAGTCCAGTAATGATGGTGATTGTAGAAGGTTGAAAAAAATGAGTATGTTGAAATGAACCAGTTCAGTAGTGCTGAGTAGAATGGTGAACAGTAGTTAAAAAAAATCAGGAGGCTCAGAAAACAATGGAGACTGACACACATAAAACAACCAACACTAAACAGACCTTAATTAAACAGCTGCACTTAAACAAGTAACAGTGACATGAAAAGAAGAGTTTAGACAAAGTGCAGGATACCCTAAAAAAAAAAAATGATTGCACTGGATTTATCTAAAGTAGTTTAGGTTCACTGATATTTTACGTTTGTAATGCTGTAGGTTATGATGAATTCCTCAGACAAAGGGAGTCACCCTCCAGGCCTAATCAGCCAGATTTAGTACAGGTGCTGGCTTCTAAGGAGCTCTGAGATTGGAGGAGTGGATATTTGAATGAGCCAATGGGGAGAGAGGATGAACAGAGGGTGGTTGCAAGGAACTGTGGGAAATGAAGTTTTAACCTGGCCAGGCTACTGACCCTAATTAAAGGGACAGGAGGGTGAGACTTACACCCACATTATGTAGCATGGGAATTGCTACACTTTCTCTGTTGATGTTTTCTCTATTTTTACTCCAATCTACTTCTGTTAGTCTTTGTTTCATTCCTTCATAGTTTGTCTTTTTAAAATTGTAAACCTTAGCTTTAGTCGTTACTTTTTGGGTTTTAAAAAAGCACTTAAAAAAAACCATGTTGTGATCTGAGTTTGCCAATGGTTCTCTGATCTCTGTTTTAGTTATTCTGTCTTCGTTATTTGAAAAGACTAAATCAAGGCATGCCTCCCCTCTAGTCGGTGCCTTGACAAATTGCATTACGAAGCAGTCATTTGTCATTTCTACCATTTCAATTTTTTGGCATGGCTTATCCTTTGCTGCACGCATTTCTAATGTCATTTTATAACACATTATTTTGCTCGGTATCTGAATTTGGCAGTCTATAGCATGCCCCTATTATTATGCCCTTTGAATTTTTGTCCATTATTCTGACCCATATTGATTCTGCGTTGTTTTTTCTTCCAGATTTAACACCAGGGCTTCAAGCCTATTTTTGATGTATAGTGCTACCCCTCCGCCTCTTCTGTCCTGCCTGTCTTTCCTATACAGTGTATACCCACTAATATTATATTCATCTCCATCACTCTTGGATAAACAAGTTTCTGTAACACCTATCACATCGTAGTTACTTGTTAGCAGCTTCAAGTTCTAACATTTTGTTTTTGAGACTTTTAGCATTTAGATAAATACATTTAATGGCTATCTTACCTGAGTTGTTGCCCTTGTTTTGATGTAATTTCTCCCCCCTTCCTTTCTAGTTTAAATGCTTCTAAACCTCCTGAACCTTGTTTTGCATGGATCTTGGTCTGTCTCTTCCAATGTTGTTTGTACCGACTACTACCGGGTCGTCTCCTGTTCATTCTAGGAGCCTGTCCACGTTCACAGAGGCTCCTGGAAGGCAGCACACTGTTGTAGTAAGGGGGTCCAGACTGCACACTGAACTTGCTGTTTTTCTCAATATGGAGTCCCCGACAATCATGACCTCCCTTTTTCTTTGCTGCCTGGCCAGCACTGTTTATGAGGTCCTGGATGTTCTCTTGATGCTGGTTTTGCTCATCTAAATTTTGAAGTGGGTCAAATTTGTTTGACGTTTTGATTTCTGGTGGTTGTGTTTGACTACATTTCTTTTTTTCCCTGCTTCTGCCTAGCTGAACCCAGCTGTTTCGACCCTCTTCTATCTCCCTGGTGGCTTTCTGTCTGTTAGGGGTGCAAACTTCCAATAATTTCTGGTGTGCCAGCTCCTCAAACTCCTGTTGCTCATTTCATGCAGCTCCATTTCTAGCATACTTACTCATTGAAGCAAGTCCTGGATCTTGCAGAACTTTACACACACTTGGTTGAGCTCTGCTGGGTTTTCTCGGATTTCCCACATCATGCAGGTGTCACAGACTACTGGTTTGAAGGCCATGTTACTTATTATTGATTTCTTTTTATAAGTTTAAGTTTAGTTTCTGCAGCTGTCAGCCTGCTTTCAAACTGCTTCTAACTGCTCTACACTATTATTATTATTATTATTATTATTATTATTATTATTATTATTATTATTATTATTATTATTATTATTATTTATTTTTTAGCAGACACCCTTATCCAGGACGCCTTACAATTGTTACAAGATATCACATTATTTCACATTATATAGATATCACATTATTTTTTATACAAAGCACTTCTCCCATGCTGCCACTCTCCATACTGTCGCTGTTTGGACTGCCTTGCTTTTGTGTGTGCGCCTGTGTATGCTTTGTTAGCTCCACCTCCTTGTCTCAAAATGGCACCGAGTTTGAATCTGTAATCAGTAATCAGCTGGCCTGAGTTTCAGCTTGCTATCAGAAAAAGACACGCAGCTGTTAGAATTTAAGATGCAGTAATTTCCCAATTTACTTTATTTTCTGATTAAAGATTTAATTTCTCTTTACTGCTTCTAAACTGCTCTGCACTTTTCCACGAAGCACTTCACCCCACACTGCCGCTGTTTTCAATGTCAACCCAGGGGACTTGAATAGTTTAATGCCCTGTCATATGGTTGCAAACAGCTTCAACCCTTATAAAACTCAGTAAACGCATAGCAAAGTTTAATAAAGCATATTGAAAGCTTGGTAAGATTATTTTATAAAGCGTGTACTGCACAACAAAGGGCTTATATAAAAACCCATAAGAGTGTAGGGTTTTTGCATCAATTTCTGTCTTTTTTTATTCTTGTGTGTCAGGGGTGAGTGCAGTGTTGATAATGTCTATTCTGAGCTCACTGTCAGGGGCATGGGCTGAGCAGAGACAGAATACCACAGAATCTCACAGTAACCCAGAACACCGGTGAAAACTTATCATGCAAGACGAAAACAACTGGAGTCATGCCACCGTCTCTTTCATTCTCACTGTATATTATCTGCTTCTTATCTGCATATTATCTGCTTTATAATAACATATTTCTGAGAGCTACGCATGTGGAAATTAATTAAACTACTTACTAACAACCATATATGGAAATTGTTTGAAATGCTGCATGTCTTGTACTTGAGGGATGAAACTCTCATATGTATAACGGATGACGCAACCCAGTGTCCGGTGCTCAGGTGTCCATCCTACTGAGACCAGAGCTCGCTGCTCTGCTTGTATTCTATTACTACAATAAACTAGAGCTTACTTTTAATACCTTTACATGTTAGTGGTGTGTGTTTTTCTTACATAAGGCATAGACAAGCATTTACCATGGTAAACTTTGATAAGGCCTTTACTGTTCTATTTAGCTTAGCAGCAAAACAGGCAGCAACTACCGATAAAAGTTTGGGGTGTCTCTGGCAGCAGAGACCACTGACTGGCCACAGTGAAGATGATGTGGTATCCAGGTACAATTTTGTAAGTTAACCAAGCGCTGTGCTGTCACATCCAAGGTTGGCTTTGCTGCACAATCAAACGATTTCTGCACAGACAACCAATTTAATGCATGGATGCCTTCCAACTTAAGGGGCTGCAGAAGAGAACAAATCCAGTTTCTCTGGGGAACAGAGTCAAGTCTCATTTAAGCAGGGGAGATGAAGAAGGGAGCTTTCAGTTAATACCCTCTTGTGTTTATGTTGCTCATTAGTTTTTGTGATAGATCAAGGATGGTTCTTGATAAAGTTCTTTCTGCAAGAGTCTCCAAAGCATACATGGAGGAAAAGGGGAGATGACTGAACTACATTATTGGGCTAGGAGGGCTCCCCACTTTTAGGTTTTCTGCTGAGAGAGAGGGTTGTGGTTGCAAATATACTTACTATTTTACAGCACAAATCACAGTACTGCAGTTGCAGGCAGTATAATGTGCCACCACTGACCTACCAGCTACCCTCACTGGCATATCAGCCCATTGAATTGAATGGAGAGGCAAGGGCTGGACGCGTACTGCAAAACTCATCGTTTACAGACAAACGTCTTATAACTTAACTGAAGAGAAATCTTTGTAGTCGAGGAGTAAGTACGTGTCTTATACTGATGTCAGTATTATCAACTCATCAGCCACTGGGAGGAGATCCATTACCATGGCTTATCACTATATACAGTAGGTCAGTATTATTAACTCATCAGCCGCTGGGAGGAGATCCATTACAATGGCTTATCAGTGTATACAGTAGGTCAGTATTATTAACTCATCAGCTGCTGGGAGGAGATCCATTACAATGGCTTATCAGTGTATACAGTAGGTCAGTATTATTAACTAATCAGTCGCTGAGAGGAGATCCATTCCATTCTCCCCCTCTTAATCAAAGCTCGTCCTCGAGTGTAAACACAAGTCCACCGAGGCTCAGGGAGGTTCAACGTCGGGCTCGTCACCGTGACCACTCGCTGTGCCCCAGGATCCAGAGCGACTTTAGAGAGAATCACGTGTCTCTCAAGCCAGTATACATGCTGTAGCTTATAATGCAAAGAACACCGATATTAATAACTGTTTCAGGATTCTTATATCCTGGCTTGGCAATGAACCACAAACCTCACAGTTCAAATATAAATGCCATACCCTTCAACTAAAGTGAATGCTCTCGCTGAGAGGTAAGGGCATGACTAATGCTAAGCATTATTAACATGCTTGGAGGAGATCCACTACAAATGGTATCACTCAGGGAATGTTGTTTCTCTACAATACAGAGTCTACGCCATATAAACAAAAAATGACAAACAATACACAGTGAAAATAAAGCTTGACAGTGTTTGGTGCTCTACTTCCCCTGAGGTCACTCAAGCTGTCCTACTTAAACTGAAAATACTGGGGCTAGACTTGGGGTGGGGGTACCAACAGCAAGTAAAACACAAATCATTCATACTCTAAAGTTATTTTTATTGAATACAAAGAGGCGAATTTAAAAGGGGAAGTTGCTAGCTTGCTGTGTGTGTGGTCACTGGTTCACACCCAGCCTCTCCTAGTTACAGTAGTACTGTGATTAGGAGCTCATAGACTGACTGCAGCCGATCGCCAGGGTTAAAGGGAGGAAGAGAGTAACAGTTAGCCTACTTGTTTTAAGTACTGTATAATAAATACAAATTACTGTATGAAATAACTGGAAATTGCTTTTAATTTACTTGAATCTATTAACCATATTTGTTGCTAATTATCAAGTAATTAAATTAGCAAGCATTACACACAATTACTTAAAATCACCTCTTTGCATAAATCTCCTAAATAATTTGATTGCTCATATTTCAAATTACTATTAATTGCAGTGAATTTATTTCAACTGATGCAAATTTGTGTTATGCACTGATGGCGTCTGTCCTTCCGTCTTAAAGAACAGAAGAAAATGTATGAACAAGAGGAGGCCGTTCTTTCCATCAGTGCTGATCTGATTTATAGCAGCTGATTGATCTAAAAAATGAGTCAGGTCGGGTCTGAAAGGATCCATATGATTCAGCACCAACAACATGGCAAGGTAACACATTCCATACCCTCATCACTGTGTGAAGTGGCTCCTTCCCTCTGCCCTGAGTCTGTCTCCACTCAATTTCCAACTGTGTGTCTTCTGGTCCTGGTTTCTGTTCTCTGTTAAAAAGTATTGTCACAATCTGCCTTCATTTTGCTCCAATCTTCACAAAACATGTAATATACTCTTCTTGCCTCTTACATATGTTTCGAATGGCATTTGTCCGGCTTTATACAAATATTTGCACAATTTGCTAAGCATTTCTCCAGATTAATAAAACAATGTACATGTGTGTAACAGGGGGAGACCTGTACTGACTCTTCTGATGTGTTCGAAGTGCTGCAGGAAGAGGGCAGCAGCCCGTCAATATTCGCCTGTCAGTCATGGCAGTGACACGGAGAGGTGGGATAGTGGGTGTACGGGCTTTCCTTCTCTCTGAATGGCTGAGAGGCGGGTCTTGGGGGAATTGTTGGCCCTATAAGTTAACATTCTGCTGTTCCCTCAGGTCTGCCCTCTGAGACGTACTAGGCGTACGGAAGCGCTGGATCGAGAACTGCGGGGACAGAAATCCCAACCAAAAAGAAAAGAAAAAAAAGAAAAAGAATTAGCGGTAGCGGGGAAAACCTTGGGCAGCCCCGATAAACATTTGTATAGCAGGCTGAGGGAGCCGTGAGTGTAGGACGGAGACCTGGGCCGTGCGGGTAGCAACGGTTGGGGAAAGCTGCCGAGCGCAGCACCTTTTATTTTGTAGTTTTGTTTATTGTGCTTTATTTTCCCTGTTCCTTTCGCCTTTTGATTATTCTTGTGTTTGAGCACCTGTACTCTGTACCGCTCCCGGTATAGTTGTGGCTCTGTCTGTACCATCACTGGTAAGGCAGACCACAGACAACAGCGCCCTCTGCGGGCTGAAAAGAAATTACGCTCCCATAATAAAACTGGGCACCTGTGCGGTGGTCCCAAATTACCTTCTGTGTGTCTCCTGTGTGTCAGTGAACTACCCACCACCCTTCCACAATGTGATATACAGCCGGATGGATGAACAGACATACAGACACCTCCGATTCTCTCAATAACTTACACTAAATAATGTTAACACCAAGTTTCATGAGAATTGGACAAGCGGTTCTCCACATATATGTAAAAATGTGTGAAGTGTGACGTTCGTCCGCACGACAGCCGCCACTCTGTCCCCTGCAAAGAGAGGTAGTAAGAAGGAAGAAAATGGATTTCAGAAATTTGGGACATCAGTCGTACACTGTAACACACACACACTCCTTTCTGAGAGCTACATTTTCAAGTCCACTGTCACAGCTAATGTGAATTTAATGAAAATGTGAGTTTGTTTCCAGTTGACTGAGCTATATTTTCAACTCACAGTCCATCTGAAGTCTAGGCTTTTAGCTGCTTTTAGAAAAATAAATAGATTTTAGTTAAAACCAATCACTGGCTAATGCAGTTTTAATTCTGCAGGTAAAGTGATTTGCTATTGGACGCATTTATCAGCTAATCATTTCTTCTTTTCAACTACATTTTTACAGCATGAGTGTTTGGCATCCTCTTGCGGTCAGTTGAAATACAGCATTTACCTTCTAAAACTGTTTAGAAAAATAACATTTTTGGACATAACTGTTATTTATGATTAATTTGTGAAGTACGAGGACTATAATGAAAAATGTCTAACACTGTAATTTGGGGGCATGACAGTCTAACTTGAATGCTCTGATTTAAAATGACATTAGCTTCAAAAAGTACAGTAGCATCAAATGTCATTTTAAAGTCATTCCATTAAGCCATGTTACATTTGGACCTAAAACACATCAAAACCTGTGGTCCCTGAGTGTTGTCTCCCTTGGTAAAGTCACGTGGTGTGCAGCTGAGTCCTGCAGTCGGGGGAGTGCAGGTTACTGGACGTATGAAGTCAGCAGTCTTCACAGGGGATTCTAGAGGGAGCACTGGCTCTAGCATTGGGTTAGGGAGGCAAAAGTGGCAGGAAGTGTTTCTCCTCACAAAGCTAAATTGTAAAAGTGAATGTGCTAACAAAATAAATCTTCTATAGGTCTCAAATGTGCAGTTTTGAAAGAAACACGACATCTGGCAGTACACTAGGTTAAAGAAAGTCCTTAGTTTGCTTGCCTTGCCTTACAAGAAATCTATTGCACTTGCACTTCCTAGGTCATTTTTCTTTAGCAGTGTCTTTGGGGCCAAGCTTCTTACCGGCTGCAAAGCATGACTGTCATTAGGAGAAGCCACTGGTTGGTTAAAGACAGGCCGTGAAATGGTGGGGACAATTTCAGGTAACCATGAGAGCATGGCTTGCAAACAGAGATGTATTTAACTTGATGTGGAACCAGGTATCATGTTTTAAAATGAAAATACATGCTTGCTAAAATTAAAAAACTACACATTTTAGGCCTATAGACTTGAAAATAAATGCAAATATTATCTCCTCCGTGCACATCGGTTCATTATATAGGTATCAAATTTGCAGTTTTAAAATAAATAAAATAAATAAAATAAATGCAATTTTAGCAAACATGTATTTTCATTTTAAAACATGATGTCTGGTACTACACTAGGATAAAGAAATCTCTGTTTATAAGCCATGCTTTTAGATATTGTCCTCACCCCTCATTGGCTTTTTTTCAGTCAATAACCATGCTTCATGCTTCCCCTATTGACTGACATGCTTTCAGCCAGTAGCATGCTTTGACCCAGAAGACACTGCTAGTGTGAAATGACCAAGGAAGTAAAGCAATAACACACTTCTTGGAAGGCATGGTAAGCAAACTGAGAACTTTCTTAAAGAGTAAGTAGCGGGTTCTGAAAAATATAGCGTTACACGTCCCCACGTGTTGCTACAACTGTTTAAATAACGTACCTGTAATTTTTCTTTTTATTTAACATCCTGACAACTTTTTACACTTATAAATAGAGCTTCTGTTTTTCGGGTTTTATTTATTGTGTTTTTCTGTGCTTATTTTTAGCTATTTTCGAGTTTTATGTAAATCGTTTTTTTTCTGTATGAAATTAGTGTTTTCGGTTACTTTCCAAAATGCTTGAGCATTTTTTTGCTTTTTTTCTGTCAAAATATGTATAGTAGTAACTCAACAGTACTTGCACACTTAAGCTGTACCTTCTTTCCATTGCTGTCTTCCACAACGAAATCCCTGTGGTCACGGGCGCATTCTTCTGGGGTTTTTGTGTGTAGGTATTTTTGTACATTTCGCCACAATTCTGCTTTAAATCTTCTGTATCTTAACTGTAAATACAGCTTGAAATCTTGCTAACAAGCCTCCATCCTGATTGTAATCTCGTTTTAAATCTCGCAAGCGGAGTCTCCAATAGAAATGTAGGAATGTGCTGTCATTCAGTAGTTGGTATAGGTTTAAAGTATTGAGAATGAATCAATGATAGATTCAAGTCAGGAAGGCGGGACATTGCCCAGCATCACTGGGAAATGTATTTATTATTATTTTTGTAGAATGTTTTATTTTTTAATAGGAAAAGGGTAAAGTCAATGTGAATTGATTAACCATTTCCACAGTTTTTCCAGTGTTTTCCAGTGTTTATAGGCTATCCACCTTTTTTTTGTGTGTGTATCGGGGGTGTTTTATCGGGCTTTAAAAGTCTGTTTCAAAATGGCCGCTGTAGTGCACTGGGGTTTGAGATCTTTCCTCTAAATCACTGCAGGAAGAGCGATTAAAAAAAAAACAAAACATAACAACAAGTGCTCTGGCTTTTCTGTTCCGTCATTGCCGTGTTACCTGCTTGACAATGTGGGCAATAATCCTTACACTATCAGTGTACTAGAGTAGCCATATTGAAAAGAGCTTTGAAACAGACTTTAAAGTTAAAGTGTAAAAAAAAAGATGTCAGGATGTTAACAATGAAAAGAAAAATGACAGGTACTTTATTTAAACAGTTGTAGCAACATGTGGGGACGTGTAATACTATATTTTTCAGAACCCCGCTACTTACTCTTTAACAGTGTAATACCAGATGTCTGATTGAAAAGGAAAGCACACATGTTTCTTTACAAAACTGCACATTTCAGACCTATGGAGCTGATGGAAGGGCAACAAAAAGATTTATGGGATTATTTTTGATAGTTACAATTATTTTAAGACTGCAGTTTTCAAGCATTTTCCAGCCATCTTCACGTATTAAAATAGTAGGGAAAAAAAGGTTTTACTTTTTTCTACACAAGTTTTTTTTTTTTTTTTTTTCCTTGGCAGGTCTTGTTATCCATCCCTGTTGCTGCTTGACTTAATGCCAGCAGCTCCTGCTGAAAATCTGCCTGTTGACATGTTCAAGATCACTGCCAGGATCACTGCTGCTTTTTAAAGCATTTTGATCTTATCTGGTGACTATACAGACATATTCAGATAGATTTGGCATGCGCTGGAAAGCAGTCTTTCAGTAGAAAAGATTTACAAATGAGAGGAGGCCATCCAGCCCATCTAAGCTTGTCCAGTTCCTTGTAGCTGATTTATCTCAGAACTTTAATAAATAAAAGGATCCCAGTGATTCTGCCTCAACAACATGACTAGGTAGCCCATTCCATATCCTAAAATGACATTGATGTAGAAGAAAAGATTAAAAAAAGATGTGAAATAAAATACAAAGTAAAAAGATGAGAACATGAAGCAGTGTGATGTAGTATATGCGAAGGAGGGAAAGAGTCCTGGGGTTCAGTATAACACAAAGGGGTTCATTCACTGAACGGCGGTAAATGACCAGAATTACCAGAGACCAAGGAGGACAGAGTGAGGAATCTAAAGTCTACAGACCAGGAGCGAAATGTATTAGCTCCTTCAATGAAACATTAAGGACAAAATAAATGCGCTCCGTAGGAGGATGGCGGGGGTCTTGCCCCAAATCACAGCGTCCTGCGAGACAGTCAAAGCAGAGAAAGTAATTGCTCATGGAACATTTATGTTTCATTCTGCCAATCAAATACATATTCGTTTGTTCAACTTGATCTCCCTCTAATTTATTGTGTAATATTAATCAAAAGTCAGCAAAGCACTCATTCAATTAAAAGTTCACTATTTACATTTCAAAAGGTGTTTGACGAAATGTCGCTTTTCTAACATGTCGCTTTTCTAGCTGTTTGATTGCTTGTATTTATGACTGCACCTCAGCTCCACTCTGTGTACATTCATTTATTGGACATATATATTTTAAAGCTATTTAAGCATAGCCTGTTTTAATATCACAAGTACATGGTGACTATATAAATATATTAACATAGTCAAAAGAGTTGCATATACACCTGCCTCGTAATCTTCGTATATCCCGGACTGTCTGAGGGTGTACGAGTACATTGGAACTCAAATCGCTATTGAAACAATCTCTAAAAATGAAACTAACTTTTGCTGGAAACAAGAGTTATTTAAAATGGTCTGTGTTGGCTGCAAAAAAAGTAACAAGCAGCCAAAATAGATTTTTTAAGAACAACCTTGAATGACATATTTAGCAACATTGTAATTTTAATTACAATGACTGTGTAATTCCCATAGCCTATTTTACTGCCTTTAATCCCAAAATATTAAACACGGGAGAAACGTTAACTGCAACCTGAAATGACAAAACTGAAGATTTTGTGTTTTTCTAAAAACAGAAATCATTTTTTTATGAAGTTTTAAAACCACAGATACCGTCAAATGATTAGTAAATGATATAACATCATATATGCCACTGGAGTCATCAATAATAGATGCTTAGAAGAACCCTGAGCAGAAATGAATGCTCCGACTCATCCCAAGCTTGCATTCTTCTGTGTTTACAGATGGAAGCAATCACTTATATTGGCAAACAGGTGCCCCCCTCCCTTCTCTCTCCAAGTCCCTTCATTTAACATGCATTCTCAAAAACTTAGCATCAGTGGCAGTGCGTCCATACTGACACTTGATATGCCCTGCAGGTGATGAAATCCCTGATAACTGGGATATAGTGGAAGTAGTCGTGCATAAGTATGTCACACTATACATTGTACATATGGAAAAACCTTTATCTAACGGTGATGAAACTTGGTATTACTGTTGTTTAGCATAAGTTATTGAGAGTAGCAGATTGTGGGGTTATATGGAAATGCCTGTCTGAATGTCACATTTACATTTTGACATTTAGAGAACACGAGAAGTTATTCCACATACTGTAGATCATTGTAATATACGCTGGTACACTCATCCATTTTCATTAAACTATGCATTGTCATTTCATATTCTATACTATTACGTACATACTGTTCAATTGCATTGTCAAATTTCTTAGTAATGCTGATGGCTCTAATTTTGAATTCACAGGCGGTATGTGCATGTTACTGAGATACTTGCTGTCAAGTATTATCAAATATATATGCAGGGCAATTTATTAAAGAAGAGAGCATCTACTTTATAATGTATTATTACACTGCTAAAGAAGACATTGATGCATTGTGCATGTTTGATTGCATTCAGCTGTCATCCAGTCTTCTGTCTGTGTTCTAGTTTGACAGATTGTTATAAAGTTAGACTTCTCTGACCCCGTGGAAATAGCTGCTTTCTTTCCATTCGCTATTGGGACCAAGTTGAAAGCGTTTTGAAAGCATTTGTTTCCATCAGAAGCAGCCCAAGATCAAACTGCTTTGAACTGATTTCCGTCTCATCTCGTTCCAGCATGGGACTGAGGCTGCCTCTCTCTCATTCCAGCATCTGCTATGTACAATACAACAAGCAACCAGATGCGAAACAAAGGTTAACAATCTCGTAGGCTTGCTCCTTTTCAATGTTTATTTTTCAGGGGCTCACAAAATACGGTAATAAATCAGTATAGACTGGGGTTCTTCATTGGAACACCATGAACCCTGTTAATTATACAACAGGCGTTTGCCACTTTCAGTTTATGAGTCATTTCTGACCAGCTGAGCTGTGGCTCTAAGGTTTAGAAATGAAGGTAAACATGAGTTAACTCATTTGATGCACTATAACAATGTAGGATTACATTCTACAATTAACATCATTGTTTAGACTCAATAACATGTCATTGGTCAGAAAAAATAAATAAAAATGATCACATTAAGTAGCACAGCTGTTGAACAACTCTGCATTTCGGCAATGATTCATCCTCCATTCCTGGGATGGGTCAGTTGGTCGGGAAGTGCCCCCACTCCCTGCAGGCAGGGCACCCACTTGAGATCTCGAGTGCCCGGAGGTAGGCTTCCCAGCGGCTCTCCTGCCATGTAGTTGGCAGGGGTGCGGGGCCATCCAGCCATGGCACCTGTGGCACAGAAGACAGCGGGGCTTCTCTAGGTGGCGCTGGAGACTCGGGCTCCCCACTTCTGGGCACTGGACACTCAGGCTCCCCCGTTCTGGGTGCTGGTCACTCAGGCTCCCCCGTTCTGGGTGCTGGATGCTCAGACTCCCCCCTTCTGGGTGCTGGACGCTCGGGCTCCTCCCACTCCAGGTCCGTGCCCATGTCAGCCATTGGGCAGCTTTCTTCTTCATGCAATATGTGCACCACTCCTCGTCATCCAGCTCAGCAGTGTAGTACTCTGCCTGTATCCACTGAGGTTCCCTCAGTCAGCTCTCATGCCTCTCCATTTTTGGCGCTGGAACTGGCTGCTTCCTCTTGGGCGCTGGACATTTGGACCCCCCTCTTTTTGGAAAGGACAGTCACCAGTGTAGTGCCCCACCTACGCACAGTGCAGGCACCACGGACCCTCCTCCGTCCTCTTCATTCAAAAAACGAAAATTCTTATGCAAAAACAAAACACTGAAAACAAAAGGCATGATGGCCAAAACAGACTAACAAACAGACACAGAACAAACAAGTATCATGCTAGTCTAAACTAGAACACATAGCAATTGTTATTCTATGGTTTTGTTTCTAACCTCAGTCCTGACTCTCGTTCCGCCCGTGAACATACTAACGAAGTTCAGCCAAAGCTGCAGGTTTTTATATTGTGGCCGAGGGATTAACTGGCTATTAATTACCTAGTTTATCCCTCGACCACATTTGACACAGGGTTTCTCATATGCATGGTCAACAGTTTATCAGTAAGCACTCACTGTTGACCACACATTCTCATGATTTTATCTGGATGGGTCAGGCTGTCAAACAATAATAACAACAAAACAGTTTTAACAAACTTAACCAACATTTTAAATAATAAAACAAAAACAAACCCATAATACACATGGGTGGGGGTACCTTGTCACAGGTTCATATGAGTTTGCTTGTTTGAGGCACATATGAGAACAATACTGTCTTGTATAAGACAAATTATAAGAAACTGTCCATATTTGCACTACAGTGCATATATGATTTTTATGTTTGCTTATATAAAATATTTGTGTTTTTTAAAATGTCGTCTCATAAGAAAGTGGCCATAATTGTACCACAATGCTTATATGGTTCATACAAGAAAAACTTACATGCAACATACTATAGTACACATATATGAATTATACATATTTTTTCCATATGGGTTAAGCCCTGCCAGACGCTTTATTGCAGCAGTTTTTTAAAGTGTCTTTTCCGAGGCTTGTTCTCCTGCAGTCTTGGATGTAGACGAATGTAGAATATATTCTCTCCACATCAGCTGAGCCAGGCACGGGACTCTGAGGATGCGAGGAGCAGCATGGCTCAAATTTGGAAAGTTGGTGCGGTGGAGTGATGCTGCTGTTATCTGGAGAAGGCATTCCCATCTACACATGAAATTCGATTTCCAGCTTATACTGTTTTTCTTTTTCTACCCATTTTAGCATGAAATGTAGTTCACTAGCATCAAGTGTAATTGCTTTGAAAGCTGTTAACTATCTGCGCTGTCTGTAAAGGTTGAAATGTGTACGTGTTGGATGTGAGAATAATTAACAGTACATACAGATACGCACGTGCGTGGGTGTGTGTATTGCGTGTGTATAGCTTCCACTACATTACCCTTACTTTAAGCAGGCCGCTTCGCATAGACACCTAGTATAATTTATTATTAACATAAACACCTATATCTAATGTAATGAATTGTATTTTCAGTAAAAATCAGTATAGACCAAAAACGAAGGGCCCTACATATAGATGTTCATAGTTAACAGAACAGAACTACTGCAGTACCAATACCAGTAAAATACTGCCAGACCAGTACCACAGAACTACAGCACTAGTACCACAGAACTTCTACAGTACCTGTAATATCAAAGTAGCACTTTTACCATTAAAATACTATAGTATCTACAGAGCCTGTCAAAAATCATATATAACTTGTACTATCCTCATATAGGAACAAACAGGTTTCATGATGTTTCAATCAATAACTCAGCTCAGAAAGAAATACGTTAAGGTCAGTGATTTATTACGGTATTTTGTGAGCCTCTAATAAATAATAGTTTAAAAGGTTCAAGCCTACTTATATGCAGGGATTCAAAAAATGTGGATTTAATAACATCTTAATTAAAAAAAAATCCAGACTAAAGGCTTTTGAATTGACCAATCTGTTAAACTGGTCCTTCTGTCCTGTTTTTTTTTTGTTTTTTTTTAATTACATTTCTTTTAAGGTGTTATGTTTTAAAGCCCTTCGGACGTCTCCACTGTGAAAGGTGCTTTATAAATCCAAGATGGTTGTCAGTGTTTTTGATTAAAGTGATATTTGAATGGTGATTTTTCTATCAAGACCTTACAGTGCTTCTAAAGCAAGCAGGCATGATATCCCATAATCTGAGACTCTACCTGTTTCTCCTAATCTCCTAGCAACCACAGCAGTAAGTACAAGATAGAACAAAGAAGCTTTAAATTAAAGCAGCACCAGGAAACAGGAACAAGGTGTCGGTTTACCTACTTATTTGGAATTCTATGTTCACTCTTATCCTTTTGTCAATTCTTAGAAAAGTTCACCACAGTAATTTGGCAGTTTTCCCTTGCTTTTCTCATAGTTATACTATGCATTTCCCATAGTTTGCCATGCTATACTTTAATATAATATACTAGGGTGACCATATTTCATGTTGTAATAAAAACTCATGGAATTGTGCACATGAGCAATCAAAGTCCAGTTTCACAGTTATGATTGATTTAACTGCTTCAAGTGAGAACCTGTTCTTCTCATTAGTCCACAGTGCATTGACAATGAAGAATAAGCGCTTGATTGCCACATTTGAGCTGGGAAGAGGCCATGCAAATTCCACAACTTGCTTTACATTTCTGCATGGCACGTTTTCCTGCTCGAAGTGTACAAAATGTCTTTCCACTTCTCGGACACTGAAGTTCTACTCTTGCACCATTCGTCTGCCTTTTTATCCACAAATCTCTTGATGTCTGAGATTTCATCAAATAGTTCACTTTCATCAATTGCCAACATACTGCTCTGATACGTGCTAATGAACTGCAGGCTATCGGAGAAGTCATTCCACTCAATTTCTTTCTTAAGACTAATCCACATCACTGGTTTAAACTCATTATACGGGTGAACCCATTTCTGAATGTACTGGATACAGCAATCAAAAAAGGTTTTCAAATTCTGATTTTTAATATTTCACCTCTGGCTATTACATTTTCCAATAAATCTGTGACTTTCCTCGTTAGAAAAACAACATTGTTGTGCTCATTTAGTTTTCTCAAAGATTCCTGCAAAATGCATCTCTCTAAAATTGTAATGGTTCAATTGTACAATTTAAGCTGCCCCTGCAGAAAATTGAGCCATATAAATGATATTATGTAGAATATGGGGGGCTCCCGAGTGGCGCATCCAGTAAAGGCGCTCCACTTGGAGTGCAGGATGTGCCCTATAGTCTGGACATCGCGAGTTTGAGTCCAGGCTATTCCTTTGCCGACCGAGGACGGGAGTTTCCAAGGGGCGATGCTCAATTGGCCGAGCGCTGCCTGGAGGGAGGGAGGGCTAGGTCAGACAGGGTGTCCTCGGCTCACCGCGCACCAGCGACCCCTGTAGTTTGGCCGGGCGCCTGCGGGCTTGCCTGTAAGCTGCCCGAGAGCTGAGTTGTCCTCCGATGCTGTAGCTCTTTGGTGGCTGCATGGTGAGTCCGCAGTGTGAAAAAAAAATGGTCGGCTGACGGCACACGCTTCGGAGGACAGCGTGTTCGTCTTCGCCCTCCCGAGTCAGCAGGGGTGGTAGCAGTGAGCTGAGCCTAAAAATAATTGGCCATTTCCAAATTGGGGAGAAAATAATAAAAATAATTGGCAACGACTACATTTATAAAAAAAATAAAAATAAACAGCATCCTGAAAACTTTCTTTGGGGCACCGGGACAAGGGTCTATAATCCAGGACTGTCCCAGCCAATCCGGGACGTCTGGTCACCCTATACTATACCTCTTGTTGTGTAACTATGCTTTACCATGCTTTCACTAGTCTTTGCAATACTTTTAAGGAGAAACTTCTATTAGGGAAATGGCACTGTCCAACCAATATATTTTGATGTGTATTCCTTGTCTACAGCTATGCAAAACAAAATTCATAAACACATTAGCATTGGAGCAGTTTATTGGCATATAAAGTACTGTAGTACAGCACACATACCACTCTAATGTACATGTTTACAACACTGTTCTAGTTTAAATTATTCCAATGTGTGGTACATGTACAGTAAAGAAGACTGCACATTGATTATTAATGGGCATTATACCTTGTATTGTTTTTCAGTTCCAAAGCAATTTAGCCATATTTGCTGCATCAGCACTGTTTTAATGCTTATTTTGCCAGGTTATTGGTCATCTCTGCTGATTTGTCACCAGTGTTGCCCTTTTGAAGTGACATAAAAAGGGAAGAATTGAGTAGTTTCCAATTTCAAATAGTATTTAAGTTCAAAGAGATTGAGGATTTAATTATGAACACCAACACTAGACACAGGGATAGATCAATTAATAGAACCAAGTTATTGGATAACAGCAAAGTCAAAGAACAGAAATGTTAAAGTCAGCAATAAATCTTCACAGAGAGTTATTACGGTTCAAAGTCGGTATTGAAGCAGCATGTTGGGCTGTGTGAATTGCCTACACCAGCACAGAGCCCACATATTTTATGGCAGCTCTGATGCAACTCACAAGGCAGTTGAGAGACTAGACAGACCCGTCTTAACAGTCAGTGTGAAGAGCTGTGGCGGCACTGAAGCACTATAGTGGTCGTGGATTACAAGGTAACATCCACTGTGACTGTATACCAGAGGTACATATAGAGGATATGTCATGAAAAACCATGACATATGGTATTTCTGTAATTGGTGGATGTGATGATAACATACACTAAATACAATATGTCATTGTTTTTCATCACATTTTTTTTTATACCACAAATGCTGACATCCTTATCCAAGTCGAGTGTTCACAACTATCCACCATATTTTCCCTCTCTACTGTTGCCTTGACAACTGGAATCTCTTTTTTTAACAATAAAATGCGAGACCTATAGTGTGCTTGAAGCTCCTGTGACCTCACCAGGTTGTGGTATTGTATCGGCTAATATAATGAAAAAAAAAAAACAAAGAGCAGCCATGTCCACTTTTCAGCAGAAGACGAAGTGATTCCGTTGCCATGAGAACGAGTTGTTGACTGACAGGTTTGAAAGTTGGTCTCTCATGATCCTTGTGGGAGGGTTATGATAGTATTGTACCAGCATAGGTGGCGCAATTTTGTGCTGTTTGAATGCGTCTTTATCAATAAGTTTTGAGACATCTCTGAGATGGCTGTGTAAAATTGGCTTTAGACATGTAATATGTATCCAGAGGCGCACATTTGGTGAGGTCAGCAATGTCTCTGCCACATCCAGAGTGCCCAGCTCCGCTGTCTCCAGCGCCATCGCCACGACTGGAGTGCCCAGCTCTGCTGTCTCCAGTGCCATCACCACATCCAGAGTGCCCAGCTCCGCTGTCTCCAGTGCCATCACCACAGCCAGAGTGCCCAGCTCCACTGTCTCCAGTGCCATCGCCACGTCTGGAATGCCCAGCTCCGCTGTCTCCAGTGCCATCACCACATCCAGAGTGCCCAGCTCCGCTGTCTCCAGCGCCATCGCCACGTCTGGAGTGCCCAGCTCCGCTGTCTCCAGCGCCATCACCACATCCAGAGTGCCCAGCTCCGCTGTCTCCATTGCCATCACCACATCCAGAGTGCCCAGCTCCACTGTCTCCAGTGCCATCGCCACGTCTGGAATGCCCAGCTCCGCTGTCTCCAGTGCCATCACCACATCCAGGGTGCCCAGCTCCGCTGTCTCCATTGCCATCACCACATCCAGAGTGCCCAGCTCCGCTGTCTCCATTGCCATCACCACATCCAGAGTGCCCAGCTCCACTGTCTCCAGTGCCATCACCACGTCTGGAATGCCCAGCTCCACTGTCTCCAGTGCCATCACCACATCCAGGGTGCCCAGCTCCGCTGTCTCCATTGCATCACCACATCCAGAGTGCCCAGCTCCGCTGTCTTCAGTGCCATCGCCATGTCTGGAGTGCCCAGCTCCGCTGTCTCCAGTGCCATCACCACATCCAGGGTGCCCAGCTCCGTTGTCTCCAGCGCCATCACCACATCCAGAGTGCCCAGCTCCGCTGTCTCCAGTGCCATCGCCACGTCTGGAGAGCCCAGCTCCGCTGTCTCCAGTGCCATCACCACATCCGGAGTGCCCAGCTCCGCTGTCTCCAGTGCCATCACCACATCCAGAGTGCCCAGCTCCGCTGTCTCCAGTGCCATCACCACATCCGGAGTGCCCAGCTCAGCTGTCTCCAGTGCCATCACCACATCCAGAGTGCCCAGCTCTGCTGTCTCCAGTGCCATCACCACATCCAGAGTGCCCAGCTCCGCTGTCTCCAGTGCCATCACCACATCCGGAGTGCCCAGCTCCACTGTCTCTAGCATCACATGAAGAGGCCCCGCTGTCTCCAGTGCCACAGGGAGAAGCACCGATGTCAGCATTTCCACTGCCAGCATCGCCACTATCAGCAATGCCACTGCCAGAGTGCCCTCCACCGCTGTCAGTATTGCTGCTGCCACTATTGCCACTAGCAGCATTTCCGCTGCAGGAATACCTCCCCCCGCTATCAGCGGTGATGACACTCTGGCAGAAAAAGGAGGAGGTGAGGAGACCACCACAGCCCTGATCACCAACCCACCCACGAGAATCCACATGGGGAAAGACAGACATGAGGGAAGGGGGGTTGTGTTTTAGGGGGGAGGTGGCCTATGGCGGCCATGTGTGCTACGCGCATAGGGGGGAGGTATGTGGCAGTGGGGCAGAGAAAGTCCTGCCGGTGCACGGGTGTATGTGTGTTTGTGTGGGGAATATTTGGTGGGAAGGAAGGGAGTTAAAATCCTCACTGCAAAAACAAGTGGTAATGTGGCAGGAGCCAGGAATTGAATAAGTGATTAAATGATTAATTAAGGCTCCAGCCACAGGTGGATAAATAAGGTGATCACGAGTGTTAGCGTGGTTAGTTGTTAGAGTTAATGTTGGTGCTAGAGATAGGTGGTGTGTTTTCGTATTCCGTGTTGTCTTGTATTATGTGAGTTTTTGTATAGCCTGTTATTTTGGCCCGTGTGCCGTTTTGTTTGTTAATGTGTTTTGTTCTTGTCTGTTTAGTGTTTTGTTTATTTATTTATTAGTAACGGTGTGCTTTGGCGCTTCACTGTACCTTCTGTGACTGAGTCTCCCTCCACCATTGCCAGTGATGCTGCCCTGTCACACATATATAACTTTATTATAATATTTACACTTTTACATCAAACTTATATAAATATACATGTCTACAAATAGCACATTTACATCTTCAAGTGAATAACCTGAGCAGTGGTGTAGTCCTAAATATGAGGGTACCGGAACACCACTAAAATATAGATTTTCTTTAAAATAATTATTGTACAAATTATTGTACAGAATTTATTTAAAGTAATTATTGTACAAATGTCAGTGGCAGAATGATGATGTCTCACTCGAGCCAAGATTTATCATAGCTGAGAGGATTCCAGTGTTCCACTGTGGTCCTGGAGCATTGTTAGCCTTCTTAAGAAGTAGTTCGTAATAGAAGAGGTTACAGTGTTCTTTCAATTACATCGAGGAATACTGACTGAATCAGACAGTTGTGCAGGAGATGTGAGTCATGTGACTTAGAAAATAGTACCGGAACACTGTTCCAGTGCGTACCAGCTCGTCTACCACCACTGAACATGAGCTGACACTTCAGTTACTTATTCATTCGGTAAAGGCTACTTTTCATGTATTCTTATTCTGTTTCATGTGGAGAAGATTATACTCAACAGTCCCGGGCAATGCTCACTTACTTGCCATTCGGTTGAGGAATGTAAAATGTTGAAGTATGTGACAAAGTCCTCTCCTCTCCACGATGATCAATACAGTCTTTATCCAATGTCCTCTCTTAAGTTCGTCCAAACCCTCTTCAATACAGTACAGGTTTATCGCCTCACCTTGTCACAATCTCTTTCACTGCAACTTTAATCACTTCTCTATATTGCTTCTGCAGCAGAGATTTACTTTGTGGTTTTATCTTCAGTCCTGGAGCAGCATGTTGGGTTTATCAAAGGCTGGGAGTGTCGTGCTCTTTTTGGGCTTGGTTTAAATAATCTTTTAAAGGTAGGTCTGTGGTGCAATCTGCATATAATATGGTTTGGTTTTGTTGATAGTCTTTATTCTTGAACAGAAGAAGTTCCTATGTAGAAGTAGTTTTTGTGGTTAGAAACCTTTCAACTTTGCTCTTAAAGAAGGTTATTTGTTGCTCCTGTTGTTTATGTCTGTTGCACTTTAATGACCTGTATACATGCAGCAAACAATTTTCCAAATGGAGAGACACTTTGAATGTTCATTATACTATTGAACTGGTAGATTACTTGCCAGTTTACCAGTAATTCCTCTTACAAATTGTACAGTTTTTTGTAGTCAAAGTTCATGCTGTTTTCAGTCATAGTAATATGACAACACATCAAAAAAACATGCTTAAAAAAGGTCCCATTTCATGCTTGCAAGACTTGCATTGGGTATGTCAACTTATTTGCATGTGATAAAATATATAATATCACAAGATCAGATCATTATAAAAATAATAATCTGCATAAAAACATCATATTGTTACAGAACACTCTTTACAAGAAACGCATTACTAGAATTCTCTCAAGTAAATGTTGAAAAACTTTGAAAATGTTGGAAAAAGCTTGCAGATTTTTTTTATTTTGCCCATCGCTTTTGGTAGTATAAAACATTTGATTGCAAAACAAATAAGATGTTGTTACAACACAAGGTTGTTAATGAACCAGGGAAATCTTGAAGTAGCACTAAAAAGAAACATGATGATTATACAAAATGAGCCATCTATATTGTTTGGATTAAATCACAATTTAACATTAAAGATGACTCCTCAGTACATCTGTCTAATTGTATAACATGTACATTATAAAACAGGAAGGTTAAATACTAATATTGCAGTGGTAATTGAACTTTAACATCCTCTGGTCTTTATACATATCACGCCTTACTTCTGGGAATGATCTTTAATTAAATTACATTTCAATTCCCAATGGAGCTTTAATCGTTTGATGCAAAAAAAAACATTTTATTATAGCCACAATGTTAAATGAGGAATCTATTCATTTTATTATGGCCACAATGTTAAATGAGGAATCTATTCATTTTATTACAGCCACAATGTTAAATGAGGAATCTATTCATTTTATTACAGCCACAATGTTAAATGAGGAATCTATTCATTTTATTACAGCCACAATGTTAAATGAGGAATCTATTCATTTTTTGTGTTTGGACAATGGCTGTTTTCTCAGTTTTTAGGCATCTTTTTGATTGTTAGAAAACGTCAAGAGTGACAATTTATTATTACCAAGAAACAACAGTATGGTACACTATTATGAATTTGTAATACTCCAGTAACTTAAAAGAACATCAATACTCTTCCTAGTAACTGAATTCTCACAAAACTGTCAAATCCGTAAAGGATCCCAATGATTCACCACCAGCAACAATGGCTTGGTCGACTAATAAAGGCACACCCCCTGTGAATCTTCTGGGGCTAAAGAGGCGATAGGCTTAGGGATCGGAGGACGTTCACTGACTTTCTGTTCTCCTGAGCAGTTGTGGGGAGTTGCTCTGGTGAGAAAATTGAACATTGAGATGACTAAAGAAAAAAAAAAAAATTAAAAACTGTCTAATTTTATGAAGTTCCTAAGCTTCTTTTAAGTACTATTTTGTAATCCATATTTGGAAGTGATCATTGTAACAGTTTAGGGAAGGTAAAACTTGCTAAGAAATATATATATATAAGAACATAAGAACATAAGAAAGTTTACAAACGAGAGGAGGCCATTCAGCCCATATTGCTCGTTTGGTTGTTAGTAGCTTATTGATCCCAGAATCTCATCAAGCAGCTTCTTGAAGGATCCCAGGGTGTCAGCTTCAACAACATTATTGGGGAGTTGGTTCCAGACCCTCACAATTCTTTGTGTAAAAAAAGTGCCTTCTATTTTCTGTTCTGAATGCCCCTTTATCTAATCTCCATTTGTGACCCCTGGTCCTTGTTTCTTTTTTCAGGTCAAAAAAGCCTCCTGGGTCGACATTGTCTATACCTTTTAGGATTTTGAATGCTTGAATCAGATCACCGCGTAGTCTTCTTTGTTCAAGACTGAATAGATTAAATTCTTTTAGCCTGTCTGCATACGACATGCCTTTTAAACCCGGGATAATTCTGGTTGCTCTTCTTTGCACTCTTTCTAGAGCAACAATATCCTTTTTGTAACGAGGTGACCAGAACTGAACACAATATTCTAGGTGAGGTCTTACTAATGCATTGTAAAGTTTTAACATTACTTCCCTTGATTTAAATTCAACACTTCTCACAATATATCCAAGCATCTTGTTGGCCTTTTTTATAGCTTCCCCACATTGTCTAGATGAAGACATTTCTGAGTCAACATAAACTCCTAGGTCTTTTTTGTAGATTCCTTCTTCAATTTCAGTATCTCCCATATGATATTTATAATGCACATTTTTATTGCCTGCATGCAGTACTTTACACTTTTCTCTATTAAATGTCATTTGCCATGTGTCTGCCTAGTTCTGAATGCTGTCTAGATCATTTTGAATTACCTTTACAGTGGCTCTCAAAAGTATTCACCCCCCTTCGACTTTTCCACATTTTATTGTGTTACAACATGGAATCAAAATGAATTTAATTAGTTTTTGCCACTGATCAACACAAAGAAAGTCCATAATGTCAAAGTGAAAAATAAAATCTACAACTTGTTCTAAATTAATTACAGATATAAAGATAATTTATTGATTGCATAAGTATTCACCCCCTTTGCTATGACACACCTAAATAAGCTCTGGTGCAACCAATTGTCCAATCACCAATCAGGGGTAGGATATAAGAACATTTCCAAGGCATTGAATATCCCCCAGAGCACAGTAAAGTCCATTATTAAGAAATGGAGAGAAGATGGCACAACTGTGAATCTGTCTAGAACAGGCCGTCCTCAAAAACTGAGTATCCGGGCGAGAAGAGCACTAGCCAGGGAGGCCACCAAGAGGCCTATGGCAACTCTAAAGGAGTTACAGTCTTCCACGGCTGAGCTGGGAGACACTGTGCATACGGCAACAATAGCCCGGGTGCTTCACAAAACTGGCCTTTATGGGAGAGTGGCAAAAAGAAAGCCATTGTTGAAAAAAACTCACATCAGATCTCGGCTAAAGTTTGCCAGAAGGCATGTGGGAGACTCTGAGACCAAGTGGAAGAAGATTCTATGGTCTGATGAGACCAAAATAGAGCTTTTTGGCCTCAACGCTAAGCGCTATGTTTGGCGCAAGCCTAACACCGCACATCATCCTGAGAACACCATCCCTACCGTGAAGCCTGGTGGTGGCAGCATCATGCTATGGGGATGCTTCTCTGCGTCAGGGCCTGGAAAGCTCGTGAAAATACAGGGCAAAATGGATGCAGCAAAGTACAGAGAAATCCTGGAGGAATACCTGCTGAAGTCTGCAAGAGACCTGGGATAGGGAGAAGATTCATCTTCCAGCAGGACAATGACCTCAAACATACAGCCAAAGCCACACTGGAGTGGCTTAAAAACAAAAAGATCAATGTCCTGGAGTGGCCCAGTCAAAGCCCGGAGAATATGTGGAAAAATTGCTGTTCACCAAAGTCCCCATCCAACTTGACGGAGCTTGAGCAATTTTGCAAAGAAGAATGGGCAAAAATTGCAGTGTCCAGATGTACAAAGCTGGTAGAGACTTATCCAAATAGACTCATGGCTGTAATTGCTGCTAAAGGTGCCTCTACCAAATATTGACTCAAGGGGGTGAATACTTATGCAATCAATTATTTTCTGTTTTGTATTTGTAATTAATTTAGAACAATTTGTAGATTTTATTTTTCACTTTGACATTATGGACTTTCTTTGTGTTGATCAGTGGCAAAAACTAATTAAATCCATTTGATTCCATAACACAATAAAATGTGAAAAAGTCGAAGGGGGGTGAATACTTTTGAGAGCCACTGTATATATATATATATATATATATATATATATATATATATATATATATATACTATATATATATATATATATATATATATATATATATATATATATATATATATATATATATATATATATATATATATATCTAACAGTCTGACATTATAATGGCAACAAAAGGCTCGAACTGCTTGCATCATCCTTTCTAATTACATTAATCATAGTTTGCAATGACCTTCATTGGAATTAATTGTCATTTGTATCTGCAGAAAAATGTCTTTAGGATTTCATGGAAAAGATACAGACTGTTTTATTATGCTATTAAAACTAAATTGCTGATTAGCCATTTCCAAACTCCTGCAGAGATTTCATAATTTATTTAACTGTATTTTTGAAGTTTTCTTTATATGGAAACTAAAGTTCAGTTTCCAGATATTAACCTTTTGAGCACACAGGGGTAGGTGTACTAAGATTAGCATTTTCGTTGTGACACTTAGAAAAGTATCCATTTTATCGTATGTACTAAGAGAAAATATGTTAATGAAAAGAGCCGCAATATACTAATTTAAATATCTGTTGTGTCTTCTTAGCAAGATCTCTGTTGTGAGGAGTTGAGTTGTGGTTTGCTGCAGAGGGTGCCCGAAGGATGTCTATACACGCAAGGGTCCAAGAATCAATATAACATGTTTTTGTTAGGAGGTGTCGGGTTTAAAAAAATGCAATAAAATCGCACACACACACACACACTCACACTCATTTATAGTGCTCAATGTATTTTAAATGTATAAATCATTGTGCTGAAATAACACTAATGTGTTTTGGGTAGGCTACACTTTCATTATAAAATATAAATCTGTACAGTACACCTATACAGTATACAGCACAGTAGTAAAATCAAATTAACACCTAGCTGTGAGAGAGTGCGAATGAATCTGAGTCAGCAATCTCCCTTCCGACTTGTGAGGGCACGGTATAACAGGAACAGTGTGCACCGGACTGGATGGTTTGACAGTTTATTCCAGGGTCAGTTGGAAGTTGGCCATCCAGGAAAGGGGCAGAGCCACAATACCAGAAGTCATCGCCCTAATGCGGTTACAGAAAAGACCTGTAAAGGACGTACTGTGATTTAAACCGTGAGTGTTTTTCATGTTGTTTTTCTGTTTGTCTATTAATTGTATTTGTCATTGTTAGACGGCTAAATTATTTGGGAGCTGTCACTAATTATTATTATTATTTTTTTTTTTTCTTAGCAGACGCCCTTATCCAGGGCCACTTACAAGATATCACATTATTTTTACATACATTTTTTTTTTTTTTTACACATTATTTTACATACAATTACACATTTATACAGTTGGGTTTTTACTGGAGCAATCTAGGTAAAGTACCTTGCTCAAGGGTATAGCAGCAGTGTCCCCCACCTGGGATTGAACCCACAACCCTCCGGTCAAGAGTCCAGAGCCCTAACCTCTACTCCACACTGCTGCCCCTAATCAGCCAGCCAGCATCAACCCCGAACTACACTGCACTACTGTTTCACTGTTGCTGTATAATTCACCACTTCCACAAGGAGCACTCACTGTTGGGATTCGTGTCCGTGTCTGTGTATAGTGTGTGTTATTATTATTTCAGGACTGAACCCCGTGGTTTGACTGGCTTTACACATTGCTGTGTATAGCCAGTATTATTATTTAAAAGCAAATAATAAAGCTTCGTTTTTCACCATTGAACTGTTCTTGGATTGTTATTCCTAAGCACTGCATCACCTCTACACCTGCACACTGCAAACCACTTTGCCACACTTGAGTACTTTCTTGTAGACAACATTTTGAGATCAATCCGCTACTAAATTTTCTTATGTTCTTCTATTACTATCACTTTGTAGAGCTCACATTTCTCAATGTGAAAAATGCACACATTGTTACATGTTTGTATTTTTATAGCAATTATAAAATATAATGTCTGCAAAGGTTGTCCATGCAGTGTTTGTATGTTCTTGTCAGTTGCTGATATAGTTATTAAACATTTCATGTTGGAAGATACCTCACTCGACCAGGCCCAACCCTCTTTACTTCTGAGGAGACATGGCTTCAGACTTTTAAAGCAATGAATTCAAAGTGCATTTGTCATGATGGAAACCTAGCTTATAAGAAGTGAATTATCTGGAATATTTATCAAAGTTTTCTGAACTTTCAGGCCAATAACCTCATTAGGGATTCTGGGGCTGGTAGATGAGCTAAATTGGAAATAAAATGACTGAAATCCAACTTATGGAGTAACAAATTTATTTTAATTGACTGCAGATCACGGAGAGCCCTCGTAAATTGCTACTATCAATGGTCAATATTGATCCAGGGTACACTGGGAGAAAAAACAAAGAGAGAGACAGATGGAAAATGAAAGCTCTAGCAATGTGACATTTCACATGGAGGAAATCAATGGGAATACAAACACTTAAATGAAATTTCCATTTTAATACTTAAAATAGAAAATGCTGTCATGTTTTCATATATGTCATTAGCTCCTTGAGATCAGGAAAATAATATTGATTTTTTTTTTTTTTTTATTGTGATTGAAGACTTTAATCAAAACAAAAAATAAATCTGCACATGGCCTATCTTATTTCAGCACAGAATGAAAAAATCTTAGGAGGTTTGTTGAGGGATCGATTCGATTGAGGTGCAATTATTACTGAGTTTGGCATTAATTTGAGCCATTTATATCTGTATACCTGGTCATTGCATCAGCTCAAACAATGCAAGCATCATACAGAAAAGTATAGAATAAAAAATTGCAATGTTTAAACACAATTTGATAAGTGGTTCTCCAGATATGTGCACAAGTGTAAGTGTGACTTCCAGATGGATATGTATGCACAAACAGAATCCAGAATCTGAAACTCCCAATAAATTTAACTAAATAATAATGACCTCAGCATGAGATGTACTACCCTCTCCACTACAGAGCTTTCTCTTTAGTTGAATGGTAAGACATTCAAGCCATTAAACAGCAAAGATAATGTAATGTGTTCAGTGCAAACAATATAGGGTGTCTAGTAAACCTAAGAGGGACTGGAAAGACATTTTTAACTCTAAGGTTATGGTGAGGTAATTTGATACACCGGTGACACCGCACGTAAGAGTACTGTGTCCAATTCTGCTCACCACAGAACCAAAGAGAGTCCAACGAAGACCCACCACAACAATCCAAAGGCTAGAGGAATGAGCATTGAAGATATGTTGAATGAACGGAATCTATTTAACCTGGAACAAACAAGAATTAAGGGAGGGACTTGACTAAAGTCAGGGCCTCATTCACTAAACAGCGGTAATGTGTTTTGCACGCAGTAAGTCCCTTCACTGCATGCTTTGTACACCTGCTGTATTCACTAACCAGTGGCAGGCACGTGGAAAAAAGTGCATGGAAAAAATACCGCGTTCGAGTCATTTAAATAAAATGAATACTGTTAATGTGTGGAAATGTATGCAAATTACATCACAAAATACAGCAAGGGTGGTATTTGATATGCAAACCATATTCACTTGAGGGTGCTTACTTTACTAGGTGCCTCAGCGTGTTTTAAAAGTTCTGCTTATTGCAACCAGGTGGTGTCACAGAACCAGCAGAGGAGCTGCACAGGCGAGCGAGAAGAAGAGTCAGGGAGATAGTATTTCGGACCAGGCAGACGTTACTAGGGCTGTGTGAGGAGGAAGTAATAACTATAGATTGAGCACAAATCATACTAGCCTTATATGTAGGGCCCCGGAAAATTCACGCTATCACGAGTTTGACAGAAATCGTGTATTTGACTGTCTACCGTGAAAAATATGCATTTTATTTTCCTTACAGTATTTTACATTACTTCACCTCCCCTGTTTATTTCATACTTTTATCAAGTAGACGGCAACAGGGTCAAACAAATTCTGGCTTCATGATTGGTGAAGAAACATGCGAGTAAGAGGCGAGAGTAGATATTGTTGATTTATTAGCTTGCAGTGTATGATTAACATTAAAAATGCAGACAGCTGGCAAATCAAAAAAAGGTCAATTCATTTCAACAGAAGATCGCGTTCAGAGCTATGAAAAGGGGGCGTTGCATGTATATGGTGGGATTTTGTTTTGCTCAACTTGTAATCTTGAACCTACTGCTTACTGAGTACAGGGGTTCCCAAACTGGGGTGCGAGGACCACTGGGGGGCCGCGGGATGGTTTCAGAGGGGCCGCAGCACATACAAAATGTTTTCTCCCAAATGACCCAGACAAAGAAATGCCACTGAACATAATGAAAGCAGTAACACTTCTACCAGTACAAACAAGCAACCTCTCTCACAAAAGGGATCAAAATTAAAATGTCGGGTGGGGTCCTCAGTCAGGAGCCAACATAGTTTAGGGACCCCTGACTTAGTACATACATTGCATCTTGACTCTTAACCACACAGCAGTAGTAGATCAGGCTTAAGATGCTTGGGAAGAAGCATTGATTTCAACTGTGTGTCTGCCTTTCAAATAATAGACTTTTTTATTATTATTTTTAGGATGATAGGCTCCAGTAGCATACTGTATATGATGCTATATCATTTACTAATAATTTGATGGTATCTGTGGTTTAAAACTTCTTAAGAAATGATTTCTACACACTACTAGAAATGTAGTGTGTATAAAGAAAAACACAAAAGCTTCAGTTTTGTCATTTCACGTTTGCAGTTAATGTTTCTTCCGTGTTTAATATTTTGGGATTAAAGGCAGCAAAATAGGCTATGGGAATTACACGGTCATTTTAATTAATGTGTCAACATAAATTTTAAACGTTTACAAAACTCAAAAATGTTGCTGAATATGTCATTGTGGCAAAGTGGTTTGCAGTGCGCAGGTGTAGTGGTGATGCAGTGCTCAGGAATAACAGACACAATACAGTTTACAGTGAAAACAGCTCTTTATTTGGCTGGGTTGTGTGCTCGCAAATCTTAAATAATAATAACTGGCTCTACACACCAATGTGTATCGCTCAGTTAAACCACGGGGTTCAGTCCCGAAATAATAAGACACTAAACAAGACATGCACAAACACAACACGGTCACAAGTCCAGAGTGAGTGCTCTTAGTGAAAGTGGTGATTTACAGGTTTATATGTGCACAATGATGAAGTGGAGTCTGGGTTTAATTGCTGGCTCCCGGAGTTTAGCCTTCTATAATGATAAACATAACAGTTAAATAGACAGGCAAAGCAACATACAAAAACTCATGGTTTCTTTTTAACACAGTATGTCCTTTACAGGTCTTTCCATAACCATAGCAAAGGAACAGATTGCTTTGCCACATCCCCTGATATACCCTCAGTCACACACCCTTCGGTAGCGAGTGCAATCACGTATCCTCTAATCCATGACTGACACATCGCCTACCGCATTAAGGCGATGATTTCTGGTATTGTGACTCCTCCCCCTTTCTGGATGGCCGACTTCCGACTGACCGTTATCACACTGTGCTCTATCACACTGTACTCTATTACTCACTGTGGTATATCACACTGCACTCTAGCACACTGTAGTCTATTATTCACTGTGCTCTATCACACTGCACTCTAGCACACTGTACTCTATTACTCACTGTGGTGTATCACGCTGTAGTCTATTACTCACTGTGGTATATCACACTGTGCTCTATCACACTGTACTCATTCACTCACTGTGGTATTTCACACTGCACTATCACACTGTAATCTATCACTCACTGTGGTATATCACACTGCACTCTATCACTCACTGTGGTATATCACACTGCACTCTATCACACTGTACTCTATTACTCACTGTGGTGTATCACACTGTGCTCTATCACACTGTACTCTATTACTGACTGTGGTGTATCACGCTGTAGTCTATTACTCACTGTGGTATATCACACTGTGCTCTATCACACTGTACTCTATCACTCACGGTGGTATTTCACACTGCACTCTATCACACTGTACTCTATCACTCACTGTGCTCTATCACACTGTACTCTATTACTCACTGTGGTATATCACACTGCACTCTATCACACTGTACTCTATCACTCACTGTGGTATATCACACTGCACTCTATCACACTGTACTCTATCACTCACTGTGGTATATCACACTGCAGTCTATTACTCACTGTGGTATATCACACTGTGCTCTATCACACTGTACTCTATCACTCACTGTGGTATTTCACACTGCACTCTATCACACTGTACTCTATCACTCACTGTGGTATATCACACTGCACTCTATCACTCACTGTGGTATATCACACTGCACTCTATCACACTGTACTCTATCACTCACTGGTATTTCACACTGCACTCTATCACACTGTACTCTATCACTCACTGTGGTATATCACACTGCACTCTATCACACTGTACTCTATCACTCACTGTGGTATATCACACTGCACTCTATCACACTGTACTCTATCACTCACTGTGGTATATCACACTGCACTCTATCACACTGTACTCTATCACTCACTGTGGTATATCACACTGCACTCTATCACACTGTACTCTATCACTCACTGTGGTATATCACACTGCACTCTATCACACTGTACTCTATCACTCACTGTGTATATCACACTGCACTCTATCACACTGTACTCTATCACTCACTGTGGTATATCACACTGCACTCTATCACACTGTACTCTATCACTCACTGTGGTATATCACACTGCACTCTATCACACTGTACTCTATCACTCACTGTGGTATATCACACTGCACTCTATCACACTGTACTCTATCACTCACTGTGGTATATCACACTGCACTCTATCACACTGTACTCTATCACTCACTGTGGTATATCACACTGCACTCTATCACACTGTACTCTATCACTCACTGTGGTATATCACACTGCACTCTATCACACTGTACTCTATCACTCACTGTGGTATATCACACTGCACTCTATCACACTGTACTCTATCACTCACTGTGGTATATCACACTGCACTCTATCACACTGTACTCTATCACTCACTGTGGTATATCACACTGCACTCTATCACACTGTACTCTATCACTCACTGTGGTATATCACACTGCACTCTATCACACTGTACTCTATCACTCACTGTGGTATATCACACTGCACTCTATCACACTGTACTCTATCACTCACTGTGGTATATCACACTGCACTCTATCACACTGTACTCTATCACTCACTGTGGTATATCACACTGCACTCTATCACACTGTACTCTATCACTCACTGTGTATATCACACTGCACTCTATCACACTGTACTCTATCACTCACTGTGGTATATCACACTGCACTCTATCACACTGTACTCTATCACTCACTGTGGTATATCACACTGCACTCTATCACACTGTACTCTATCACTCACTGTGGTATATCACACTGCACTCTATCACACTGTACTCTATCACTCACTGTGGTATATCACACTGCACTCTATCACACTGTACTCTATCACTCACTGTGGTATATCACACTGCACTCTATCACACTGTACTCTATCACTCACTGTGGTATATCACACTGCACTCTATCACACTGTACTCTATCACTCACTGTGGTATATCACACTGCACTCTATCACACTGTACTCTATCACTCACTGTGGTATATCACACTGCACTCTATCACACTGTACTCTATCACTCACTGTGGTATATCACACTGCACTCTATCACACTGTACTCTATCACTCACTGTGGTATATCACACTGCACTCTATCACACTGTACTCTATCACTCACTGTGGTATATCACACTGCACTCTATCACACTGTACTCTATCACTCACTGTGGTATATCACACTGCACTCTATCACACTGTACTCTATCACTCACTGTGGTATATCACACTGCACTCTATCACACTGTACTCTATCACTCACTGTGGTATATCACACTGCACTCTATCACACTGTACTCTATCACTCACTGTGGTATATCACACTGCACTCTATCACACTGTACTCTATCACTCACTGTGGTATATCACACTGCACTCTATCACACTGTACTCTATCACTCACTGTGGTATATCACACTGCACTCTATCACACTGTACTCTATCACTCACTGTGGTATATCACACTGCACTCTATCACACTGTACTCTATCACTCACTGTGGTATATCACACTGCACTCTATCACACTGTACTCTATCACTCACTGTGGTATATCACACTGCACTCTATCACACTGTACTCTATCACTCACTGTGGTATATCACACTGCACTCTATCACACTGTACTCTATCACTCACTGTGGTATATCACACTGCACTCTATCACACTGTACTCTATCACTCACTGTGGTATATCACACTGCACTCTATCACACTGTACTCTATCACTCACTGTGGTATATCACACTGCACTCTATCACACTGTACTCTATCACTCACTGTGGTATATCACACTGCACTCTATCACACTGTACTCTATCACTCACTGTGGTATATCACACTGCACTCTATCACACTGTACTCTATCACTCACTGTGGTATATCACACTGCACTCTATCACACTGTACTCTATCACTCACTGTGGTATATCACACTGCACTCTATCACACTGTACTCTATCACTCACTGTGTATATCACACTGCACTCTATCACACTGTACTCTATCACTCACTGTGGTATATCACACTGCACTCTATCACACTGTACTCTATCACTCACTGTGGTATATCACACTGCACTCTATCACACTGTACTCTATCACTCACTGTGGTATATCACACTGCACTCTATCACACTGTACTCTATCACTCACTGTGGTATATCACACTGCACTCTATCACACTGTACTCTATCACTCACTGTGGTATATCACACTGCACTCTATCACACTGTACTCTATCACTCACTGTGGTATATCACACTGCACTCTATCACACTGTACTCTATCACTCACTGTGGTATATCACACTGCACTCTATCACACTGTACTCTATCACTCACTGTGGTATATCACACTGCACTCTATCACACTGTACTCTATCACTCACTGTGGTATATCACACTGCACTCTATCACACTGTACTCTATCACTCACTGTGGTATATCACACTGCACTCTATCACACTGTACTCTATCACTCACTGTGGTATATCACACTGCACTCTATCACACTGTACTCTATCACTCACTGTGGTATATCACACTGCACTCTATCACACTGTACTCTATCACTCACTGTGCACTCTATCACACTGTACTCTATCACTCACTGTGGTATATCACACTGCACTCTATCACACTGTACTCTATCACTCACTGTGGTATATCACACTGCACTCTATCACACTGTACTCTATCACTCACTGTGGTATATCACACTGCACTCTATCACACTGTACTCTATCACTCACTGTGGTATATCACACTGCACTCTATCACACTGTACTCTATCACTCACTGTGGTATATCACACTGCACTCTATCACACTGTACTCTATCACTCACTGTGGTATATCACACTGCACTCTATCACACTGTACTCTATCACTCACTGTGGTATATCACACTGCACTCTATCACACTGTACTCTATCACTCACTGTGGTATATCACACTGCACTCTATCACACTGTACTCTATCACTCACTGTGGTATATCACACTGCACTCTATCACACTGTACTCTATCACTCACTGTGGTATATCACACTGCACTCTATCACACTGTACTCTATCACTCACTGTGGTATATCACACTGCACTCTATCACACTGTACTCTATCACTCACTGTGGTATATCACACTGCACTCTATCACACTGTACTCTATCACTCACTGTGGTATATCACACTGCACTCTATCACACTGTACTCTATCACTCACTGTGGTATATCACACTGCACTCTATCACACTGTACTCTATCACTCACTGTGGTATATCACACTGCACTCTATCACACTGTACTCTATCACTCACTGTGGTATATCACACTGCACTCTATCACACTGTACTCTATCACTCACTGTGGTATATCACACTGCACTCTATCACACTGTACTCTATCACTCACTGTGGTATATCACACTGCACTCTATCACACTGTACTCTATCACTCACTGTGGTATATCACACTGCACTCTATCACACTGTACTCTATCACTCACTGTGGTATATCACACTGCACTCTATCACACTGTACTCTATCACTCACTGTGGTATATCACACTGCACTCTATCACACTGTACTCTATCACTCACTGTGGTATATCACACTGCACTCTATCACACTGTACTCTATCACTCACTGTGGTATATCACACTGCACTCTATCACACTGTACTCTATCACTCACTGTGGTATATCACACTGCACTCTATCACACTGTACTCTATCACTCACTGTGGTATATCACACTGCACTCTATCACACTGTACTCTATCACTCACTGTGGTATATCACACTGCACTCTATCACACTGTACTCTATCACTCACTGTGGTATATCACACTGCACTCTATCACACTGTACTCTATCACTCACTGTGGTATATCACACTGCACTCTATCACACTGTACTCTATCACTCACTGTGGTATATCACACTGCACTCTATCACACTGTACTCTATCACTCACTGTGGTATATCACACTGCACTCTATCACACTGTACTCTATCACTCACTGTGGTATATCACACTGCACTCTATCACACTGTACTCTATCACTCACTGTGGTATATCACACTGCACTCTATCACACTGTACTCTATCACTCACTGTGGTATATCACACTGCACTCTATCACACTGTACTCTATCACTCACTGTGGTATATCACACTGCACTCTATCACACTGTACTCTATCACTCACTGTGGTATATCACACTGCACTCTATCACACTGTACTCTATCACTCACTGTGGTATATCACACTGCACTCTATCACACTGTACTCTATCACTCACTGTGGTATATCACACTGCACTCTATCACACTGTACTCTATCACTCACTGTGGTATATCACACTGCACTCTATCACACTGTACTCTATCACTCACTGTGGTATATCACACTGCACTCTATCACACTGTACTCATATCACTGCACTGCACTCTATCACACTGTACTCTATCACTCACTGTGGTATATCACACTGCACTCTATCACACTGTACTCTATCACTCACTGTGGTATATCACACTGCACTCTATCACACTGTACTCTATCACTCACTGTGGTATATCACACTGCACTCTATCACACTGTACTCTATCACTCACTGTGGTATATCACACTGCACTCTATCACACTGTACTCTATCACTCACTGTGGTATATCACACTGCACTCTATCACACTGTACTCTATCACTCACTGTGGTATATCACACTGCACTCTATCACACTGTACTCTATCACTCACTGTGGTATATCACACTGCACTCTATCACACTGTACTCTATCACTCACTGTGGTATATCACACTGCACTCTATCACACTGTACTCTATCACTCACTGTGGTATATCACACTGCACTCTATCACACTGTACTCTATCACTCACTGTGGTATATCACACTGCACTCTATCACACTGTACTCTATCACTCACTGTGGTATATCACACTGCACTCTATCACACTGTACTCTATCACTCACTGTGGTATATCACACTGCACTCTATCACACTGTACTCTATCACTCACTGTGGTATATCACACTGCACTCTATCACACTGTACTCTATCACTCACTGTGGTATATCACACTGCACTCTATCACACTGTACTCTATCACTCACTGTGGTATATCACACTGCACTCTATCACACTGTACTCTATCACTCACTGTGGTATATCACACTGCACTCTATCACACTGTACTCTATCACTCACTGTGGTATATCACACTGCACTCTATCACACTGTACTCTATCACTCACTGTGGTATATCACACTGCACTCTATCACACTGTACTCTATCACTCACTGTGGTATATCACACTGCACTCTATCACACTGTACTCTATCACTCACTGTGGTATATCACACTGCACTCTATCACACTGTACTCTATCACTCACTGTGGTATATCACACTGCACTCTATCACACTGTACTCTATCACTCACTGTGGTATATCACACTGCACTCTATCACACTGTACTCTATCACTCACTGTGGTATATCACACTGCACTCTATCACACTGTACTCTATCACTCACTGTGGTATATCACACTGCACTCTATCACACTGTACTCTATCACTCACTGTGGTATATCACACTGCACTCTATCACACTGTACTCTATCACTCACTGTGTATATCACACTGCACTCTATCACACTGTACTCTATCACTCACTGTGGTATATCACACTGCACTCTATCACACTGTACTCTATCACTCACTGTGGTATATCACACTGCACTCTATCACACTGTACTCTATCACTCACTGTGGTATATCACACTGCACTCTATCACACTGTACTCTATCACTCACTGTGGTATATCACACTGCACTCTATCACACTGTACTCTATCACTCACTGTGGTATATCACACTGCACTCTATCACACTGTACTCTATCACTCACTGTGGTATATCACACTGCACTCTATCACACTGTACTCTATCACTCACTGTGGTATATCACACTGCACTCTATCACACTGTACTCTATCACTCACTGTGGTATATCACACTGCACTCTATCACACTGTACTCTATCACTCACTGTGGTATATCACACTGCACTCTATCACACTGTACTCTATCACTCACTGTGGTATATCACACTGCACTCTATCACACTGTACTCTATCACTCACTGTGGTATATCACACTGCACTCTATCACACTGTACTCTATCACTCACTGTGGTATATCACACTGCACTCTATCACACTGTACTCTATCACTCACTGTGGTATATCACACTGCACTCTATCACACTGTACTCTATCACTCACTGTGGTATATCACACTGCACTCTATCACACTGTACTCTATCACTCACTGTGGTATATCACACTGCACTCTATCACACTGTACTCTATCACTCACTGTGGTATATCACACTGCACTCTATCACACTGTACTCTATCACTCACTGTGGTATATCACACTGCACTCTATCACACTGTACTCTATCACTCACTGTGGTATATCACACTGCACTCTATCACACTGTACTCTATCACTCACTGTGGTATATCACACTGCACTCTATCACACTGTACTCTATCACTCACTGTGGTATATCACACTGCACTCTATCACACTGTACTCTATCACTCACTGTGGTATATCACACTGCACTCTATCACACTGTACTCTATCACTCACTGTGGTATATCACACTGCACTCTATCACACTGTACTCTATCACTCACTGTGGTATATCACACTGCACTCTATCACACTGTACTCTATCACTCACTGTGGTATATCACACTGCACTCTATCACACTGTACTCTATCACTCACTGTGGTATATCACACTGCACTCTATCACACTGTACTCTATCACTCACTGTGGTATATCACACTGCACTCTATCACACTGTACTCTATCACTCACTGTGGTATATCACACTGCACTCTATCACACTGTACTCTATCACTCACTGTGGTATATCACACTGCACTCTATCACACTGTACTCTATCACTCACTGTGGTATATCACACTGCACTCTATCACACTGTACTCTATCACTCACTGTGGTATATCACACTGCACTCTATCACACTGTACTCTATCACTCACTGTGGTATATCACACTGCACTCTATCACACTGTACTCTATCACTCACTGTGGTATATCACACACACTGTACTCTATTACTCACTGTGGTATATCACACTGCACTCTATCACACTGTACTCTCACTCACTGTGGTATATCACACTGCACTCTATCACACTGTACTCTATCACTCACTGTGGTATATCACACTGCACTCTATCACACTGTACTCTATCACTCACTGTGGTATATCACACTGCACTCTATCACACTGTACTCTATCACTACTTATCACACTGTGGTATATCACACTGCACTCTATCACACTGTACTCTATCACTCACTGTGGTATATCACACTGCACTCTATCACACTGTACTCTATCACTCACTGTGGTATATCACACTGCACTCTATCACACTGTACTCTATCACTCACTGTGGTATATCACACTGCACTCTATCACACTGTACTCTATCACTCACTGTGGTATATCACACTGCACTCTATCACACTGTACTCTATCACTCACTGTGGTATATCACACTGCACTCTATCACACTGTACTCTATCACTCACTGTGGTATATCACACTGCACTCTATCACACTGTACTCTATCACTCACTGTGGTATATCACACTGCACTCTATCACACTGTACTCTATCACTCACTGTGGTATATCACACTGCACTCTATCACACTGTACTCTATCACTCACTGTGGTATATCACACTGCACTCTATCACACTGTACTCTATCACTCACTGTGGTATATCACACTGCACTCTATCACACTGTACTCTATCACTCACTGTGGTATATCACACTGCACTCTATCACACTGTACTCTATCACTCACTGTGGTATATCACACTGCACTCTATCACACTGTACTCTATCACTCACTGTGGTATATCACACTGCACTCTATCACACTGTACTCTATCACTCACTGTGGTATATCACACTGCACTCTATCACACTGTACTCTATCACTCACTGTGGTATATCACACTGCACTCTATCACACTGTACTCTATCACTCACTGTGGTATATCACACTGCACTCTATCACACTGTACTCTATCACTCACTGTGGTATATCACACTGCACTCTATCACACTGTACTCTATCACTCACTGTGGTATATCACACTGCACTCTATCACACTGTACTCTATCACTCACTGTGGTATATCACACTGCACTCTATCACACTGTACTCTATCACTCACTGTGGTATATCACACTGCACTCTATCACACTGTACTCTATCACTCACTGTGGTATATCACACTGCACTCTATCACACTGTACTCTATCACTCACTGTGGTATATCACACTGCACTCTATCACACTGTACTCTATCACTCACTGTGGTATATCACACTGCACTCTATCACACTGTACTCTATCACTCACTGTGGTATATCACACTGCACTCTATCACACTGTACTCTATCACTCACTGTGGTATATCACACTGCACTCTATCACACTGTACTCTATCACTCACTGTGGTATATCACACTGCACTCTATCACACTGTACTCTATCACTCACTGTGGTATATCACACTGCACTCTATCACACTGTACTCTATCACTCACTGTGGTATATCACACTGCACTCTATCACACTGTACTCTATCACTCACTGTGGTATATCACACTGCACTCTATCACACTGTACTCTATCACTCACTGTGGTATATCACACTGCACTCTATCACACTGTACTCTATCACTCACTGTGGTATATCACACTGCACTCTATCACACTGTACTCTATCACTCACTGTGGTATATCACACTGCACTCTATCACACTGTACTCTATCACTCACTGTGGTATATCACACTGCACTCTATCACACTGTACTCTATCACTCACTGTGGTATATCACACTGCACTCTATCACACTGTACTCTATCACTCACTGTGGTATATCACACTGCACTCTATCACACTGTACTCTATCACTCACTGTGGTATATCACACTGCACTCTATCACACTGTACTCTATCACTCACTGTGGTATATCACACTGCACTCTATCACACTGTACTCTATCACTCACTGTGGTATATCACACTGCACTCTATCACACTGTACTCTATCACTCACTGTGGTATATCACACTGCACTCTATCACACTGTACTCTATCACTCACTGTGGTATATCACACTGCACTCTATCACACTGTACTCTATCACTCACTGTGGTATATCACACTGCACTCTATCACACTGTACTCTATCACTCACTGTGGTATATCACACTGCACTCTATCACACTGTACTCTATCACTCACTGTGGTATATCACACTGCACTCTATCACACTGTACTCTATCACTCACTGTGGTATATCACACTGCACTCTATCACACTGTACTCTATCACTCACTGTGGTATATCACACTGCACTCTATCACACTGTACTCTATCACTCACTGTGGTATATCACACTGCACTCTATCACACTGTACTCTATCACTCACTGTGGTATATCACACTGCACTCTATCACACTGTACTCTATCACTCACTGTGGTATATCACACTGCACTCTATCACACTGTACTCTATCACTCACTGTGGTATATCACACTGCACTCTATCACACTGTACTCTATCACTCACTGTGGTATATCACACTGCACTCTATCACACTGTACTCTATCACTCACTGTGGTATATCACACTGCACTCTATCACACTGTACTCTATCACTCACTGTGGTATATCACACTGCACTCTATCACACTGTACTCTATCACTCACTGTGGTATATCACACTGCACTCTATCACACTGTACTCTATCACTCACTGTGGTATATCACACTGCACTCTATCACACTGTACTCTATCACTCACTGTGGTATATCACACTGCACTCTATCACACTGTACTCTATCACTCACTGTGGTATATCACACTGCACTCTATCACACTGTACTCTATCACTCACTGTGGTATATCACACTGCACTCTATCACACTGTACTCTATCACTCACTGTGGTATATCACACTGCACTCTATCACACTGTACTCTATCACTCACTGTGGTATATCACACTGCACTCTATCACACTGTACTCTATCACTCACTGTGGTATATCACACTGCACTCTATCACACTGTACTCTATCACTCACTGTGGTATATCACACTGCACTCTATCACACTGTACTCTATCACTCACTGTGGTATATCACACTGCACTCTATCACACTGTACTCTATCACTCACTGTGGTATATCACACTGCACTCTATCACACTGTACTCTATCACTCACTGTGGTATATCACACTGCACTCTATCACACTGTACTCTATCACTCACTGTGGTATATCACACTGCACTCTATCACACTGTACTCTATCACTCACTGTGGTATATCACACTGCACTCTATCACACTGTACTCTATCACTCACTGTGGTATATCACACTGCACTCTATCACACTGTACTCTATCACTCACTGTGGTATATCACACTGCACTCTATCACACTGTACTCTATCACTCACTGTGGTATATCACACTGCACTCTATCACACTGTACTCTATCACTCACTGTGGTATATCACACTGCACTCTATCACACTGTACTCTATCACTCACTGTGGTATATCACACTGCACTCTATCACACTGTACTCTATCACTCACTGTGGTATATCACACTGCACTCTATCACACTGTACTCTATCACTCACTGTGGTATATCACACTGCACTCTATCACACTGTACTCTATCACTCACTGTGGTATATCACACTGCACTCTATCACACTGTACTCTATCACTCACTGTGGTATATCACACTGCACTCTATCACACTGTACTCTATCACTCACTGTGGTATATCACACTGCACTCTATCACACTGTACTCTATCACTCACTGTGGTATATCACACTGCACTCTATCACACTGTACTCTATCACTCACTGTGGTATATCACACTGCACTCTATCACACTGTACTCTATCACTCACTGTGGTATATCACACTGCACTCTATCACACTGTACTCTATCACTCACTGTGGTATATCACACTGCACTCTATCACACTGTACTCTATCACTCACTGTGGTATATCACACTGCACTCTATCACACTGTACTCTATCACTCACTGTGGTATATCACACTGCACTCTATCACACTGTACTCTATCACTCACTGTGGTATATCACACTGCACTCTATCACACTGTACTCTATCACTCACTGTGGTATATCACACTGCACTCTATCACACTGTACTCTATCACTCACTGTGGTATATCACACTGCACTCTATCACACTGTACTCTATCACTCACTGTGGTATATCACACTGCACTCTATCACACTGTACTCTATCACTCACTGTGGTATATCACACTGCACTCTATCACACTGTACTCTATCACTCACTGTGGTATATCACACTGCACTCTATCACACTGTACTCTATCACTCACTGTGGTATATCACACTGCACTCTATCACACTGTACTCTATCACTCACTGTGGTATATCACACTGCACTCTATCACACTGTACTCTATCACTCACTGTGGTATATCACACTGCACTCTATCACACTGTACTCTATCACTCACTGTGGTATATCACACTGCACTCTATCACACTGTACTCTATCACTCACTGTGGTATATCACACTGCACTCTATCACACTGTACTCTATCACTCACTGTGGTATATCACACTGCACTCTATCACACTGTACTCTATCACTCACTGTGGTATATCACACTGCACTCTATCACACTGTACTCTATCACTCACTGTGGTATATCACACTGCACTCTATCACACTGTACTCTATCACTCACTGTGGTATATCACACTGCACTCTATCACACTGTACTCTATCACTCACTGTGGTATATCACACTGCACTCTATCACACTGTACTCTATCACTCACTGTGGTATATCACACTGCACTCTATCACACTGTACTCTATCACTCACTGTGGTATATCACACTGCACTCTATCACACTGTACTCTATTACTCACTGTGGTAGTATCACACTGTACTCTATTACTCACTGTGGTATATCACACTGTGCTCTATCACACTGCACTCTATCACTCACTGTGGTATATCACACTGCACTCTATCACACTGTACTCTATCACTCACTGTGGTATATCACACTGCACTCTATCACACTGTAGTCTATTATTCACTGTGGTATATCACACTGCACTCTATCACACTGTAGTCTATTATTCACTGTGGTATATCACACTGCACTCTATCACACTGTACTCTATCACTCACTGTGGTATATGACACTGCACTCTATCACACTGTACTCTATCACTCACTGGTATTTCACACTGCACTCTATCACACTGTACTCTATCACTCACTGTGATATATCACACTGCACTCTAGCACACTGTACTCTATCACTCACTGTGGTATATCACACTGCACTCTATCACACTGTACTCTATCACTCACTGGTATTTCACACTGCACTCTATCACACTGTACTCTATCACTCACTGTGGTATATCACACTGCACTCTATCACACTGTACTCTATCACTCACTGTGGTATATCACACTGCACTCTATCACACTGTACTCTATCACTCACTGTGGTATATCACACTGCACTCTATCACACTGTACTCTATCACTCACTGGTATTTCACACTGCACTCTATCACACTGTACTCTATCACTCACTGTGGTATATCACACTGCACTCTAGCACACTGTACTCTATCACTCACTGTGGTATATCACACTGCACTCTATCACACTGTACTCTATCACTCACTGGTATTTCACACTGCACTCTATCACACTGTACTCTATTACTCACTGTGGTATATCACACTGCACTCTAGCACACTGTACTCTATCACTCACTGTGGTATATCACACTGCACTCTATCACACTGTGCTCTATCACTCACTGGGCCTCATTTACGAAAGGGCACTAAACTTTATGGTGCAAGATAATTGCAATTAGTGTGCACGTTAATGATGTCCGTATTTATTATTGCAATGTTATTCATTATCACGTGCGATACTTGGCACATTATGGTGTGCACTAAATGTTGTGCTTCACACTATGGTAATCAGAATGAAGATGTGATTTGTATGGTAATGCATGCTGATGTATTTAAATGAGCATCCAGTTCAGAATAATGAGATGAGCTTCATTCACATGGTATTTACTAAAGGGCATTAATTTTAGTGTGCGCATTAAAGTGATCATTTATTAGTGCTGGACAAAACGTGCTCACTCTTTCTCCCCTCCTAGAATGAACACTGGTAAGTACTTGCTTCAGATACAGCTATTAATTCCCTATCCCCCTGTACTGCCTGCTACAAACTGTAAATACTCCCTCAATTGCCGTTCTCTGACTAACAAATCTCTGCTTCTCAACGAACTAATAACTGATGCTAATCTTGATCTTCTCTGTCTAGCAGAAACCAGGCACTCTGTAAATGATAAGCACTCAGTATATCTATCCACCCCAAATGGCTACTCACTCTTTGACAAGCCACGCCTCACTGGTAGAGGTGGGGGCACTGCTGTTATTGCTAACTCTGTGCTTGCTGTCTCAACTCTCTCTTTGTCAGCCTTCTCTTCGTTTGAGCATCTCGCTATCAAGCTCCCCTCTCCCATGTCCCTCACCCTTGCTGTTCTCTATCGTCCACCAAAGAATAACTCTGTTTTTATTGCAGAGTTCTCACAATTCCTCTTCCTAATCTGCACTTCAACTGACAAAATTCTACTCCTAGGTGATTTCAACATTCATGTCGACTTGCCTTCCTCCCCCCTAGTGACCGGCTTTGTCACGCTCCTGGACTGTCCTTGGACTCTCTCAATTTGTCAACGTCCCCGCTCACATCCATGGACACACCCTGGATCTGCTCATCACCAGGGGTCTTGATATCTCCAATCTCTCAGTCTCGGATACCTCTCTCTCTGACCATTTCCTAATCACTCCCAATATTAATCTTCCTGCACCTTGAGCTACTACTGATACTGTTATTTCCTTCCGTCCCAAAAATCTGCTAAATCCTATAATACTCTCGGAATGTGTCACTTCTTCCTGTCTGACTGGTACTCTCCCGTCTTCGGCTGATGATGCGATGTCCCTCTACAACGCCACCTTTACTCAGGTCATTGACACAGTTGCCCCCACTTACAACCAGAAAAAGATGGGCCGAATGGCCTCCTTTCGTTTGTAAACAGTAAGAAAACATCACAACTGACCATGGTGCACCCTCGAACTGCAACTGCTTAAGTCTGCCTGCCGCAAGTCTGAACACAAATGGAGGTTGTCTGGACTAACAATTCACAAAGAGATTTGGACCGATCACCTCAGTAGCTACAGACGTGCGCTCGCTTCTGCCAAGTACTTCTCTGAAATCATATCCATGGGACACAGTAAACCAAATACTCTCTTCAGCAGTGTGGAGTAGTGGTTAGGGCTCTGGACTCTTGACCAGAGGGTTGTGGGTTCAATCCCAGGTGGGGGACATCGCTGCTGTACCCTTGAGCAAGGTACTTTACCTGGATTGCTTCAGTGAAAACCCAACTGTATAAATGGGTAACTGTATGTAAAAAATAATGTGACATCTGTATAATGTGAAATAATGTGATATCTTGTAACAATTGTAAGTTGCCCTGGATAAGGGCATCTGCTAAGAAATAAATAATAATAATAATAAAATCATTAATCAAATCCTGCATCCAGCCATCGGTAAATCCATCTCCCATTCATCCTCCTCTCTTACCTGCCATGATTTCTCCTCTTTCTTTTGGAACAAAATCGACACCATTTATTCTATGCTCTCCTGCTACAAACCCAGCATAGTAGTTGACTACCTTGACTCCCCTCCGATTGCCCCTCCTGCTCTCTCTTCATTCTCTCCTCTCTCCATTACTGATGTCTCCAGCCTATTGTTGAAATCAACTACTGCCATGTGCCCCTTGGACCCCTGGCCAACAAATCTCATCTCTGTCTGTGCTTCTAATCTTGCTCCTTCCATTATGCACACTCTCAACCTGTCCCTGGATTCAGGCTTGGTTCCTGCTGCCCTCAAGACTGCCCGAGTAACTGCCCCCCTTGACCCAGCTGTCTTATCAACTTCCGTCCCATATCCAATCTTCCTTTTCTCTCCAAAACTCTTGAAAGGGCTGTAGCCAGCCAGCTGATGAAACATCTCAGATAACAATCTGCTTGAATCTCTGCAGTCTGGCTTCTGGCCGCATCACAGTACCGAAACTGCTCTGCTCCGGATTGTAAATGATCTCCTACTTAATGCTGATGCTGCTGCTCCCTCTGTCCTTATCCTCCTGGACATAGCTGCTGCTTTTTACACCATAGATCATAGCATTCTTCTTGACTGCCTTCAGAAGTATGCTGGGGTCTCTGGAACCTGTCTCTCCTGGCTGTCCTCTTACCTATATGGATGCATGCTGTCTGTCTTTTATGATGGAAGCAGTGGTGACGCAAACCCGGTCACCTGCGGTGTTCCACAAGGGTCTGTTCTTGGGCCTCTTCTCTTCAACATCTACATGCTTCCCCTGGGTCACTCCTATGCAGGTGACACCCAGCTCTACCTAAAACTAGACCCTGGGTGTCCCTCTGCATCCAAGACATTGAGGCCTGGATGTCTGCCAATTTTCTTCAGATCAACACTAACAAATTTGAACTGCTTCTAGTAGGATCAAAAACTCAACTTAAGAATCTCAATATTACTGCCCTGAACCTCGGAAACTGTCTGCTGCTGCCTCCCCCCACTGTACGAAGCCTTGTTCTACTTCTGAGTAATAACCTCTCCCTTGATGCCCAAATCTCCTCGGTGGTCAAATCTTCCTTCTACCACCTCCATAACATCATAAAGGTTTGTCCCTACCTTTCCCTCCCAGATGCAGAGATACTCTGTCATGCATTTGTCTCATCTCGACTTGACTACTGCAACTCTCTCTACGGTGGTCTTCCATCACGCGCCATAAACCGATTGCAGCTGCTTCAAAATGCCTCTGCTAGGATCCTTACCAGATGTAAACAATCATGATCACATTACCCCCTGTCTTGCCCAGCTGCACTGGCTACCTGTTAAGTTCAGGATTACTTTCAAAATTCTCCTGCTTGCCTACAATGCCCTTCTTCACACAGGTCAAGAGTATCTCTTCAACCTGCTGACCCGCTATGTCCCTGCCCACAAGCTGAGGTCCTCTGACTCTGGCTTGCTTGTTATACCCAAGCAAATGTGCACCACACTTGGAGAACGCTCATTTAGCTTCATGGCCCCGACTCTTTAGAACTCTCTCCCAGCTTTGGTGTGTGATGCTCCCCCTGTAGCTCGCTTCAAATCAACTTTCAAGACCCACTTGTTCTTTCTTGCTTTCCATGCTCTTTAAGCCTGATATCAGTTATTAGCTGTAGCTAACTTGCTATTTCAGATTTTTCACTGTATCTTTGTGTTATGATTCTGTATGACACGCGCATCCACAATGTTTAGAGTTCACATCCTAGCCTTGTATTGAATGTACTGTGCCATGCATTTCACTGTGTTTAATGTATTGCATTGTTTTCACTGTTTAATGTATTAATTATTGTTTCTCACTATCTTGTAAAGCGCTTTGTGATGGTGGTCCACTGTGAAAGGCGCTATATAATACATATTGATTGATTGATTGATATAGAAATTGTATGTAGGCAAATGTACTACTTTAAACAAAACACATTACCCCCACTGCACAATTCCTAGCCATCAATAAGTATGCAGGTACTGTTTTAATCAATTAATCAACATATTACTTAATGTATTTTATAGTACAAAAATAGGCAGATATAACTAGAAGCAGCTTTCCTAGATCACTGACTAAAAACTCAATATCACAGATGTCTTAAACACACGCACAGCAATTTAAATTTAAATTCCAAAAACTGTCAAAATGACCGCCGTGGTCATTCTAGTGTTAAATGGTCTGATTGTGGCAGTTGTATGTGTGACATGCTATACAAATGTATTGTGGTTTGTTCTTTTTTTCTGCTATGTACTGTACTGTACTTTTGTATAAAAGCTATATAAATGCAATAAATAATGCATTTTACAATGCCTCTGTATTTTCTAGTCATGGCTGCTCCATCTGTACAGATGTCCATGCAGTTCTTTCAATTTATATGGCTGGAGTTTATAAAGTTGGCGTGCAGTTTAAAAATGTCTTCCCCTGTGGCATGACTTGGATTATCGATGGGGCCTTGTGATAGAGTAGTGAGTGAATACAGGTGAGTGCAGTGCAGAGCAGATACAAAACAGACAGACAACAATTTCCAGGTGCAAGGGTATTTATTGAATGATTAGCAATGTCCAGAGCCTTACGGCAAACACCTGTAAATAATAATGTTGGAGTGATACAGCGGCATGTATCACTTGGTAATTATAATCCCCGGCTTTGACCCGTAACCAAAAGTCCAGTTTTATATGCACACCCACACTAAACACAAACACAGTTTTTAGTGACAGTGAATAAGTGCTAGTAGTGCAATACAGTTCTCCGTGAATGCAGGGGTGAAAGTGATGTCCGGGTTGATGTCCGGGTTGATGCTGGCTTGCGCTACAGCTCTGGTCCGTGTTACTGGTAGACAAACACTCACGGTTTTCAGTATCAACAGTGTCTCCTTTTAGGTCGTATCCAACCATTTACAAAAGGAACAGATCACTTACACTACGACCCCTATATACCCTCCCCCATGACCCCTAGGTTAACGAGCGCATCCGCTCCTCCAATTCGCGGATGCCATGCCGTCTCTCGTCCCGGTCATTGAGTTTGGGTACCGTAGCTCTGCCTCCTTTCTAGATGGCTGACTTCCACCTAACCCAAGGAATAAATTGTCATGCCATTTAGTCCAGGGTACTCTGTTCCTTTTACACAGTGCCCTAACAGGTCAGGAGGGAGATCTAACACAAAGAATCATTCGATCTCTGTCACAAATCCAAAAGCACATTTTAAATAATTATCATCATACCTCCTGTGATAGAGAGAGAAAGGGTCAATGCTGTAAATCTCCCTCCCAACTAGAAAGGGCGCTGTGTAAGGGGGAAGGTATGCTGCCTCCTAGATCTGCCACCTCGGTGGTAGGTGGAAACTGGAAGGTAACCATATTAGGAGGGGCGCGTAGCTGCAAGTACTCAGGATGACTCCATTGCAGTCAGCTGCGGGGCAGCCCTCTATTGGAGAAACCATGGAGACGCGTTGATTGCAGGGAGGATTTTTCTGGGTACAAAGGGAAAGCAGCTACGTCAGTACCTCCTCTTGCGCTGAGTTAAACAAAGCGACCGGTCGGAGCCGATGTTTGTGTTTTTGTGATTACGTGTTTTGTTTTTGTGTGTTAACAGAGGAGCAGGAGGACGGGAGGCTGTAGCCAGCGAGCCAGCACATACCCCAGAGCACGCCCCTCATCGCACAGCACTTCACAGCACAGCGCACGCACCACAAACCCCGGAAGAGAAGAGCACATTTTCGTGCACAGAGGACTGTGGTTATCGGAGTGTCTGTTTGTTTACTTTTTGTTTTGAGCGTGGACGCTGTTGAGTTTTGCCCCAATACCATCGCTGGTAGCGGGGCTTATTATTATTTTCCAACCGGATTTACTTTTTGATATTTCTGTTTGTTAATTATTAAAATCTATTTTTATTGGGAGAATTCAGTCTGGACATTCACTTTCTACTGCACCACAGCACTCAGCCTGTCACACTCCTCATGACATATTTCAGAATTTTCACACTTGGTTCCGTGCTGGCGTGTTTGCTATTTGTTTCACTGTATGTCTTCTTTTAGGAAAACGATCCATTTTAAAACCCACTTTGAATAAGATACATTAAGCTGTCAGATAGTCCTGAGGAATGCACGGTCAGACACAGTGAGCTACACGTGCTGGTTATGAGCAAGCACAGTAGCTCACACGAGCCTTAAAAGCACAGCAGCCCCAGGCTCTGATATGCTTACATTTTCTTAAAATAGCCAATTAAAACTGAAATATGTACATTTAGAACTGATCAAATTGTGGTGCTGTTTCAGTCAGAGTAGTTTGCGATCTATTGAGTATTGCTGTCACATCCCAGCACCCATTTAAAAACAATTGCATTTCAAGGATATATTTAGTGCTTACAAATGGCAGCACTCAAGCTTTGCTGCACCAAATTCAATTAGGCTAAAATCCCTTTCAGTTTAAACATGAAGAGATTTACATTAGCTTTTGATGCTGTTCAGCTCCAGATGGACTTTATCTCTTAATATTGATTGTTTGCTATTTTCACTTTATCAGCTTTGGGAGAATTAAGTACAATAATATTGCACAGGAAGAAGGAAGAATTTAAATGGGTTTATGAAGACGCTGTCATTTGAATCAAGTTTTTATGTTTTTGTTTTTTTTTAGGTTAAATGCACTCTTTTTTTCTGTGGCTATTTATTCTTCTATGTTAGTGTTGCTTTGAAGTAGGGCTGTTTTATTTCACAAGCACTGTTAACACAGCTAAATGCTTTTTATCCCCAATTAAGAATATCCAGTTACATTCCCTCACCACAGCAATTCCCCACAACAGCTCAGGAGAACTGAGGACAAAGGCCAGCTGTGCAGGTGTCCACCTGAGCTCACCAGGTGCCTGGCCAGTAGGGTCCGCTGTAGCGTGATGAGGAGAAACAGTCCCTGACCATACTCCCTAACCTAGCACCAGAGCCAATGCTCTCTGTGGAATCTCCTGCAAAGACTGGCAACTTCACACAGCCAGGAACCTGCGCTCCCCTGACTGTATGACCCACCCTGCACACCACGCAGCTGTGCCTTTACCAGGGGAGACTCTCTGGGACCCCTGCGCTCCCCTGACTGTATGACCCACCCTGCACACCACGCAGCTGTGCCTTTACCAGGGGAGACTCTCTGGGACCCCTGCGCTCCCCTGACTGTATGACCCACCCTGCACACCACGCCGCTGTGCCTTTACTGGGGGAGACCCTCGGGAACCCATAAAAATGTGATTCCTCCACAACAGCTCAGGAGGACTGAAGAGGAACTAAATAATAATCTCATTTGAGATTTAGGTAGCGTGACAGGAAAGATTTATGGATTTATTTTGTAAGCTAAAATCATTTTAATGTTTGTTAATTTCTTTACTTAATATCAGTAACAATGTAATTTGTAGTAATTATTTTATTTAGTGCTAGTAAAAAATAATTACCAAGTGATTAATTACACCTTGAAGCTCTGTTATCACTTTGGGTGCACCTTATATAGGTCCCTGAGTCTCCCCTGGTAAAGGCATGGGCGCGTGATGTGCAGGTGAGTCACACAGTGAGGGGAGCGCAGGGGTCCCTGAGGGTCTCCCCTGGTAAAGGCAGGTCTGCGTGCTGTGCTATGCAGGGTGAGTCACACAGTGAGGGGAGCGCAGGGGTCCCTGAGGGTCTCCCCTGGTAAAGGCAGGTCTGCGTGGTGTGCTATGCAGGGTGAGTGCACGCGCCCTATGCACGTGCCCATGCCTGGTAAAGGCATGGGCGCGTGATGTGCAGGTGAGTCACACAGTGAGGGGAGCGCAGGGGTCCCTGAGGGTCTCCCCTGGTAAAGGCAGGTCTGCGTGGTGTGCTATGCAGGGTGAGTCACACAGTGAGGGGAGCGCAGGGGTCCCTGAGGGTCTCCCCTGGTAAAGGCAGGTCTGCGTGGTGTGCTATGCAGGGTGAGTGCACGCGCCCTATGCACGTGCCCATGCCTGGTAAAGGCATGGGCGCGTGATGTGCAGGTGAGTCACACAGTGAGGGGAGCGCAGGGGTCCCTGAGGGTCTCCCCTTCCAGAGGGTGTGTTGCACTGGCTCTGGCACTACAGTAAGTTAGGGAGGCACAATCTTTAGGAACTGTTTCTCCTCATCGCGCTACAGCAGACCCTACGGGCCAGGCACCTGGTGAGGTCAAGCCTTTGCCTCCCGAGGCTGATATCTGCTATGGAGCTCCTGAGTGTAAAGAGGTGATTTGTTTGGGGACCAAGGGATGCCCACTGACCTTCAGTTCTCCTGAGCTGTGTGGGGAGTTGCTTCAGTGAGGGAACTTAATTTGACATTCTAAACTGGGGAGAAAAAATATATAATTTAAAAAATCACCTTTTATTTCAAGTTTTTGGATAACAATTTCACAGAAAAAAATGACATTGGTGTTAATAAGAAGCTGATGGATTGTGTGGTATGGCGGCTATGTTGGATGACATCATAATCACACTTGGATGACGGCAAAATCAAAAACTATGCAGATCTTCTTCTCCCAAACCGCTGGTCCGATTGAACCAAAAATTGGTAAAAACTTGGCTAGTGTGTTTGTCTTTAAAGGGTGTTCAATGGAAGTTGCTACAATAAAAAAAAATGGGGGCCACATTAGATGACATCATCAACAAACAAAACTGACTAATAACTCCTTATAGAATGCAGATAGGGTCATGGTTACTATGGAACACATATAGTAACCCATATATGCGCTATCAAAAAATGTCATTGCCCGTGACCCTTTGACCTCTCCTAAAGTTCAAATGTAAAACTGGGTTATAACTCATTATAGAGTGCAGATAGGGTCATGGTTACTATGGAACACATACAGGAACCCATATATGCTCTATAAAAAATGTTATTGCCCGTGACCTTTGACCTCTCCTAAAGGTCAAATGTAAAACTGGCTTATAACTCATTATAGAGTGCAGATAGGGTCATGGTTACTATGTAAAATGGCATTCTGCACTATTTGCTAAAGTGTGTGGTGCTGTTACTGGCATTCTGCACTATTTGCTAAAGTGTTTGGTACTGGTACTGGCATTCTGCACTATTTGCTAAAGTGTTTGGTACTGGTACTGTTACTGGTACAGGTACTGGAAGCCATAAAGTTGCTGGCAACTCTAGTTATGCTTGTGCTTGAACTAATCTCAGATTTTTATCTCTCCTGGTAAAATGAAATGAAAAAACCATCCATCACTGTTTTTTCAACATTCATCAATCACCTAATTAGACCATTCTCTCTCACTTTCCAAGGGTGTCTATTCATCTGCCATCTGCTTTTCCATCTGTCTGTCTGTCTGTCTGGATACTGCAGGGCTTTCCCAAGTTAACAGAAAAGTTACATTATAACAAATTCCACTGGAACAAATATTGCACAAATATTGACTGTTCTTCCTGCAGTGATTTAGAGCGCACACCCCTGATCTCAAACCCCAGTGCACTAGAGTTTTGAAAACAGACTTTAAAGTTATAAGTGTAAAAAGTTGTCAGGATGTTAACAATGAAAAGAAAAATTACAGGTAAAAATATTTAAATATGTTTTTGGAGAGGTTAGCTGCATACAGTAACAGAATTTAATGTGAAACAAAAAGAGGCTATATTTGTAGCTTGACTTGTGAACTGTACCGTAGTGTGAATGATGTATTTCATCTGCACGTTATTGTATGGGTTTATTCAGCCAGGTTTAATATCTCACAAGACTATATGCCAAAAGGGAATTTTATTAACACTACTTCTGGAAATAATGTGTACTGTCTGTTCTTGACGCCGTCATATTTAACCAAAATGCTATAAATCCTATCGACTGTGTGCCACCAATCCTGTTTAACCCACCAGCAGTGGTGAGTAACATCCTGTACACTCTCCAATCATTTTAAAATTTTCAAATTGCTTCCTACCCACCTCGTCTTCGAATTCCCTCTGGTGTTTTTTATATGTATATTGAGTGAAGTTGGCGATCAGTGAGTGCAATAAATTGCGATAGAAATGGATAGGTTAATTTGCTGCACGAGGTAACGGTTGCGGGACCAGCATGTATTTACATTTAGTGGATCCGAGGATGACCCAAGCCACAGTGCATTATTTGTCAGGCGGTTTTGTCAAATCTGCAAAATGTATCTAAAAAGCATTAAATTATTGGTTTATTTAGCAGAAGCCTTTATCCAAGGCGACTTACAGAGACTAGGGTGTGTGAACTACGCATCAGCTGCAGAGTCACTAACAATTACGTCTCACCCGAAAGACGGAGCACAAGGAGGTTAAGTGACTTACTCAGGGTCACACAATGAGGCAGTGACTGAGGTGGGATTTCAACTGGGGACCTCCTGGTTACAAGTTCTTTTCTTTAACCACCAGAACACACACTCACCTGGTAACAAAGATTCAAGCCCAGGAATCTCATTGTTAGGTACGTTATATAAATACTTAATACATGTACTTATACATATACACATACAAATTAGTTTAAAATGCTGTTGTGAAAAAATGCGTGGGAAAAATGCTGCGTGGGAAAAATCCAAATACCAAGGTGGTCCCTACATTGAAAAAGGTTGGGAGCCACTGCTTTAGAGGCACATCAGTACTTAAAAGTTCCATCTCAATTTGACAAGAGATTCTCAAGATATATGTAAACATGCAAGTGTGATTGACTGTAAGTTGCATTACCCCAATAAAGTGTAATTGTACTGAACTAACTAACACAGGCAGCTTCCTGAGAAGTACTTCAGATTTCAAGTGCTATGTTGTCCTATGTTGCTAGTGGATTAACACTAATGTTGTTTTAGAGTATGAACAAGACCCTTTGTTTTCATTTAGGATTTTATATTGGATTTACTGGGAATATATCTGTGTTTATTTAAAATAATAATAATAATAATCTGTGTGAAAATAATGAATTTCCCAGTTTTCTATATGGGAGGTGATACATGGGAACAGTTGGAAAAGCTTCTACTCTTTAGGATGCTAACAGTATAAAACTGGTGCAGTTAACCTGTATCAATACTTCAGTTCAGTATGTTAAACAGACAACCCCATACAACACCAAAACGATTTCTTGACAGAAATGTATCTGCTGGATATAAAGTCATGGGTTTTCTTGGTGTGAATCAGTATGTTCACACGCCTCGCCAGTAGGTTCTGTAAAACCCGGGGCATTTTCAACAAGAATCAGTAAACCCAGGGCATTTTCAGTAAGAATCAGTAAAACCAGAGCATTTTCAGTAAGAATCAGTAAAACCAGGGAATTCAGTAAGAATCAGTAAACCAGGGCATTTTCAACAAGAATCAGTAAAACCAGGTAATTCAGTAAGAATCAGTAAAACCAGGGCATTTTCAGCAAGAATCAGTAAAACCAGGGCATTTTCAGTAAGAATCAGTAAAACTAAAAAATCGTCATTGAGTATGACGTTAAAGACCAGAAGTCGCTTTAAGAAGAAAATAAAATTTGTGAGCCAGAGGAGGCCACTCGGCCCGTCTAAACTCGTCCGGTTCCTCGCAGCTGATTGATCTAAAAACTTTGGGTCTGAAAGGATCCAAGTGATTTTGCCTCAACAACAAGACTAGGTAGCCCATTCCATCCCCTCACCACTCTTTAAAGAAGTGTCTCATTCCCTCTGTCCTAAGTCTATCTCCATTTAATTTCCAACTGTCCTCTGGTCCTGGTTTCAGTGATGTGCTTAAAGTATTGGTTAGGGTTAACTTTGTCAAGTCTTTTTAAGATTTTAAAGACTTCAGTCAAGACACCCCTTAATTCATCTTTGTTCTAGGCTAAATCCATTCTGTTCTTTCAGCCTGTCTTCATAGCTCATTCCTTCAAGCCCTGGGGTTTGTCTGGTTGCTTTTCTTTGTACTATCTCCAGGGCTACAATAACCCTTTGTTACTGTGGAGACCAGAATTACCCCCCCCCCCCTTCCCCCTTCCTCTTTGATGATCATATGACACAGACGAGTGGAACTCCAGGAGTGGTCCATTGGATTCCTAAGGAAACCCCTACAGCAGTGTCTCAGTATTCTGTATGGTGTTTCATTTTCAATTGAATAAGTATGTAGGTGGAATGTTACCCTGCTGATCTGTTTGGTAATGTCTGGAGAAAGCACTATGCTGCCCTCCAGATTTTAAAGTCAGTAATGCAGTTACAAAAAGACATCAGGTAATAATGCTAAAATGTGGCAAAACATTTTTTTTTAAAGGGACATATTTAAAGCACGTGCCAAGGCAGGTTTCCTGAGAGGAATAAAGTACAAAACTAGTAAGAATCTGAACCAATTTTTATTCACACATTTCCTGTGAGAACCGTAATAAGTAGGCTTGCTCCTCTTCAACATTTATTTTTCTGGGGCTCACAAAATACTGTAATACGTACTTATTTTTGAGGGCTTTGCTACTTAATGTTTCTGACAGCAGCTGACCAAATACAGCCAGGGATCTTCAAGCTATGGAAAATCACAGCAAATGAAACAGGTGTCAATCATACCTCACACTTTCCTATTGACTCCTCCGCGTCACTCAATCATGGCATGTTGTCAGCTGGTCAGAAAGTGGTGAATCCTGTTGTATAATTAACAGGTGCTCCAATGAAGAACCCCAGTCAAATAGTCCTCTAAAAGGTGATTTATTACAGTATTTTGTGTGCCCCTGAAAAATAATCATTGAAAAGGAGCAAGCCTATTTTGGCAGAGGGGATGGTCAGCAATAACATAGCTAAAAAGAGGTAAGATTATGGATTTTAAAGCTGTGTATCTTTTAGAATGGCTGAATACAAGGTGGAATGCATATAGCCCCTTGAGCTGCCTAGTGAATGCACAATTCATTGCAGCTCCCAGCGCTGTCAGTTGTGTTCAAATGAGTGCCCTCCAAACTTCACAATCTTACAGCGCATCCCGGTAGATCCTCCTCTGCTCTCCGAAGACTGTCTCCCAACAACGGCAGCTCATTAATAATTCCTGGCCGTGAAAGTGGTGCTTAACTGGGAATGGAGAACCATACCTGTCTAGGGCAACGTGATTAATGATTTATGGTTCTCTGTAGCCAGTCAAGAAGAACCAAACCTGGATTAGCAATTTTTATTGTGTTCACTAAGTCCCTGCTGTCAGTCTCTACATGACCGTCTGTCTATATCTGTGTCTCTCAGGTGTGTGGCAAGGTGTTTTGCTTGTCTGGGCTTTGGGCTTATGCTAGATTGTCTCCTGTCTTGAAGATGTGTGGCCAACAAGCTGCCTAAAGTTTTATTAATGAAAAACACATTCTGATATACTTCAGGACTTGGGGTAAGGTTCCTTTTATATTGCGATATACTTCAGGACTAGGGGTAAGGTTCCTTTTATATTGCGATATACTTCAGGACTAGGGGTAAGGTTCGTTTTATATTGCGATATACTTCAGGACTAGGGGTAAGGTTCCTTTTATATTGCGATATACTTCAGGACTAGGGGTAAGGTTCGTTTTATATTGCGATATACTTCAGGACTAGGGGTAAGGTTCCTTTTATATTGCAACATACTTCAAGACTAGGGGTAAGGTTCTTTTTATTTTCTTAAACGTTTAGACTAATGTCATTTTAACTAACAAAATAGTTCCAGTTTTCTCCGCCATGCATATCCATTCCATATAGAGTTCTTAAATGTGCAGTTTAAAAGAAAAGAAAAAAAATATATATATATGTATTTTAATTTTAAAACATGATGGGCAGGATTTTTAAAAAACAGTGTTATTGTATCGAACTTGTGATATAGTAACGAGAGCTTTAGTAGCAAGTGATTTTCAAACGAAATGTGTTAATTAAACCGTTAATGGTTTGAAATTGAGTCGATGAGGTTGTTAATGAACGCGTTTCTCATTAAAATGCTTACAGGTAATTGTCGCAGGTCACGTACATCACTTACTGTCTCAATGGTTAAATAAGGGTACTCATTAATCAAAATGCATGTTAACGAGATCAAGAAAAATGAATGGAAGCATACTAGTGTACAGCAAGACGGCTCTCTCACCTGCGAGCAGCAGCCAAATGGAAATGAAATAAAAATTAATGGGAATATCTATTTTGTGTATCATTTGTAAACTTTGTTTAAAATTGTGCATTGTGTCATGCAGAATGTACATGTATTTAGATAACTTCACATATACAATGCTGATTTACGATTATCTGGCGTGTGGGTAAAAATCGGACGGTACAGATTTTTTGGATGGGGCGGGGTAAGCCATCTATCTATATTGGTTGGAATTTATTTTCTTATGTTGACATCTACTTTTGTATGTATTTTAGTGTGTACGATTGTAGGCTATAAATAAGTTTGAAGTGTATGTAACACTTTTAAAATTACGATGGAACTCCCCAACCCAATACACAGCTTGTTTATAGTTAATTGTTCGTGAATTCCTCTAATCATGCATTTTCTCTGGCACTGTTTGCAACATGAAAAGAAGTAGCCACTGAACACTTCCAGTATTATAAGAAGATGTTATAATATGTGCATACAGATGTGTGAAGGTGAGAGTGTACACTGCACATACAGTGTGGGGGGAGTCTGACAACATGTGGCAAAGTGGTGAGTGGATACAGGTGAGTGCAGTGCAGGTACAAATCACACGGACGATTACTAACAGGTGCAAGGGTGTTTATTGATAAATTACTACAATGTCCAGAGCCTTGAGGCAAAACACCTGTAAATAATAATGCTGGAAGTGATTACAGCGGCGTGTATCACTTCAGTTTTGTAAAATCCCACGGGTTTGACCCGCTACCAAAAAGTCCAGTTTTATCACCCACACAAAACACAAAGACACAGACACAGTTCCTACTGTGCGTGATTTAAGTGCTTGTGGTGAAAAGACAGTTCTCAGTGGAAAGTGAAGTGCTGGTGTCCGGGTTTAATGCCATTCGCGGCTGCAGCTCTGGATCGTGTTAGTAATCTTTTAGACAAACGAAATAAACAAACAACGTTTACAAGACAGACTAACAGAACACTCACGGTTTTTACACGCAGGGACTCCTTTTAGGTTCTTTCCTAACCATTCACAAAGGGAACAGATCACGTCCGCTATGACCCCTATTTATATCCTCGCTCATGACCCCTAGGTTAACAAGCGCATCCGCTCCTCCAATCCTCAGATGCCACACCGTTTACCGTCTGGGTCACTGAGTTTGGATACCGTAGCTTCGCCCCTTTCCTAAATGACCGACCTCCACCTACCCTACAGAATAAATTGTCGTGCCATTTAGTTAAGGGTACTCTGTTCCTTTTACACAGTGCCCTCACAGGTCGAGAGGGAGATCTAACACCAAGAATCATTCGATCTCTGTCACACAACATTACAAATACGTTAGGCAAAATCCATGTCAGTGATCCCGATCACATTAGGTATTCCATTCATGTCCGTGGCAGTATCTTTTGAAAGCAAGCCCCATATAGCACTTCTTATCTATTAGATGAAATGTTTACACAAATACTTTTTATTAGCTATTAGGACCATGCTGCATGATTTGTTTATTATTAATAGCGTTATAATTACACTATACCAAATCATGTTTTTATTTACAATTTTTTATAAAATTATTTTCTCCCAATTTAGAATATCCAATTATTATTTAAGCTTGGCTCACCGCTACCACCCCTGCACTGACTCGGGAGTGGCAAAGACAAACACAAGCTGTGAGCCGAAGCGTGTGCCGTCAGCCGACCGCTTCTTTTCACTCTGCAGACTCACCATGCAGCCACCTTGGAGCTACAGCGTCGGTGGATAACACAGTTCCGGGAAGCTTACAGGCAAGCCCGCAGGCGCCCGGTCAGACTACAGGGGTCGCTGGTGCGCGGTGAGCCAAGGACACCCTGGCCGAGCTAAACCCTCCCCACCCCAGGCGGCGCCGCCAATTGTCGCCGCCCCTGGGAGCTCCCGTCCACGGTTGGCAATGGAATAGTCTGGACTTGAACCAGCGACGTCCAGACTATAGGGCGCATCCTGCACTCTACGCGAAGTGCCTTTACCGGATGCGCCACTCGGGAGCCCCCCAGAATACTTATTTCAATAAAGGTAAACGAATCATACACACCAGCTATATCCAGTTCCCTGGAAATGGACTGCCAGATGTTCCCCCTCATTGCCGTGTCTTTATAGTTTGTGTCCTTTATTGTACAGCTCCGGGTATTTTGATACAGCAAGAATTCTCTTTTCTTCCGCCATTATTTACTGAAGGCACGCAAGGGAAGCTGCTCCTCATTGGTCAGTTCCCTAGCTGCCACGTGACTTCAGTGTCGCCCATCGCATCGCAGACAGTGTGAATGGCTTGTATCAGAAATGCATGTTTTATTTATTTTTTGTTGTGGTGCAGAGTTTTGGTCGCATCGCATCCGGTGTGTACAGGCCTTTAGTTCACAGAGACACCCCTTCTATCCATAGCAGATAATATCGACCTCTGGATGTCCACTAACCGTTATGCTTATGGTAGATACCGTAAAAACTAGTGTATAACTTGCACCAATGTATAAGCCCCCATTTTTTTAGACAACAATTTCAGGAAAAAGCCTATAGGTCACACCGGTGTATAAGTCGACCCCCCCTTTTTAGGACTAAAATACCTAGAAAATAGACTTATACAAAGGTTTTTACAGTAAGGCTGTATTATCTTCGCGGTTATCACAGATTTACACGGCAGATGATACCCATGCCGTGTAATATATAGTTTGCCATGAAAATTCCCATTTCTGAAATAATAGTGTAAATATACACATTTGTTATCACTTAAAAATAAATACAGCAAACGTTTTTTGCCTTATTGACGCACTACCTGTAACACTGCATTTAAGAATCTGGCAGTCGGTTTAGTTTGCTTCAGGTAAATGATTGAATACTGCATAGAGCAGCACAATTACTTTAAAATGTATTCAGCTAAAAGATACCAGTTAGATTAAAGGCTGGAAATACTTCTGCTAAGGATCTGTCCAGTACAAGAAGGGGACATTTCACGTGTCGTTAGTGTTTCTTGTATTTGATAATTCACTGATGGTGAAAATAGAATGTCTTTAAAAGGTTGACATAAAAAAACAAAATACCGGTATTTTACAATTTAGCATTTACTGTTCAGGTAAGTATTTAAATATTTAGGAACATTTCTTGTATAATTAATAACTGTAGAGAAAATTATAAATTTTGAATGTGACAACAGTATTTTCTTTTGCTTTAATACATAATCATGAATTTGATGCAAATAGGTGGCATCAAATACATGATTTTATTACCCAAACATACAAAGCATATTACACTTCATTTCTGTTTACTGCCTTATAGGAAAAGCATCCCAATTCCTGCCTTTCACTAAAAACGAATTAAACATTATATTAAACTATTTATCAACAATGCTAAAGAAACCAGTTCTTAAATATTGTAAAAAGGGGAAAAGGGAGCACATTTCTCAGTGGAAATGTCTTATGCTTCACACTTTAGACTTGGAAAGGTTGTTACAGCGTGATCATGGCAGACAAACCGCTTTTTAAGCACCTAAAGAAAACAAAGACTTCCTGTTTTATATTCTGTTTTTAAACTTTCTTATTCTATGTCAATTATTTAAATCGTATGTCAAATTATTTCAGAAATATTAATTCAATTATGTTGTTGTTATTTGTATGGTACGGTTATTATTTGTTATTATTTTGTTATTATTGTATTAAAACATTTTAATAAAAAATAATTAAAACAGAGTCATGTGCTGGTATACAGTGCTTGTAGAATTTTTAGTTAAATGAGCGTGTCTTTAATTCAGAACACAGAACAGGGACTATATGTTAAAAGTATGGAAACTTGTCCTTGCAGTGTCCCAGGGGAGCAGTTCATAGAGCAGGGGCAGGCTCAGGGAGCTTGCAGTGTCCCAGGGGAGCAGTTCATAGAGCAGGGGCAGGCTCAGGGAGCTTGCAGTGTCCCAGGGGAGCAGTTCAGAGAGCAGGGGCAGGCTCAGGGAGCTTGCAGTGTCCCAGGGGAGCAGTTCAGAGAGCAGGGGCAGGGTTGGCCAGGGTGTCCTCGGCTCACCGCGCACCAGCGACCCCTGTAGTCTTGCCTGTAAGTTGCCCGAGAGCTGCATTGTCCTCTGACGCTGTAGCTCTTGGGTGGCTGCATGGTGAGTCCGCAGTGTGGAAAAAAGTGGTCGGCTGACGGCACACACTTCGGAGGACAGCGTGTGTTCGTCTTCGCCCTCCTGAGTCAGCGCGGGGGTGGTAGCGGTGAGCTGAGCCTAAAAATAATTGGCCATTCCAAATTGGGAGAAAATAATAAAAATAATTGGCAACAACTAATTAAAAAAATATATATATCGAGTTAAGTGAACAAAAGAAGGTTGAAAGGTAATATGGGATTGAAGTCTGTGTTCCCGTGTGCTCATTATGAACAATTACTGTTGTTTATTTTATTAATTGAAAGGATCTCAGAGTAGGAGTGCCTGGTCTGTTCTATAAGATCTGGGAAGAAGTATTTTAATATTTTCTGTCAACTCAGGTAGCCACCAGAGTAGAAACAAATGCTGATCCCTCTCTATAATACCAACATCATAGTCTAAAAGTTACACATCGGGTGTATTTATTGCAGATCATAACAATCCATGGTGTTCTTTCTATTGTAATATGACCAAACATGTTAAATAAAATGGCTGTGTAAATCAAGATACAATTGTGACAAACCTAAAAGCCTTATTTTTCTGATGGCATGACCCAGATACAATAAATAAAAAGAAAGAAAGAAAAAGCAGAATATTAATTATTAAACACATAATTCATAAGATTGTTATTTATAAGATTTTATTTTTAATGGTTTAACATAACCTTATAAATGACTCTGCTGTTAACTTGCTGAACACACTGATACAATTTTGTTCTCTAATGAAAAAAATGCGAATACAATAGCAAAACTGGGACGATTTACCAGTTCTACTGCAAATTGTCATTTAGAGACATCTCAAATTGCATTTCAAGATATCTTGAAATATTTAGAGATATCTGTAAAGATAAAAAATGGTTTAAAGATATCTGAAAATGTTTTTTAGATATCTCATTTAAAGCTCCATTTTAAGATATCTGGGAAATAATGTTCAGATATCTCTAAATGTATTTTAGATATCTTAAAACGATTTTGAGATATCTTCAATAAATATCTCCAAATGTATATGTAATGATATCTGGAAATTATTTGATCTTAAAATATTTTGAGATATCTATAAATTCATTTGAGATATCGCTAAATGATCATTTGGCTTGCCATACATACACACAACGTTGATGTACAACGAATCAAAATTTAAAACACTCAGAATTTGTTAAGTAATACTTAGGTATTGACTCTTGTTTATTTCCCTTCGGCACACGAATAAATGTCAACTCTCGCCTTTAAGAGAAGCGTAACAACATCATTTGCGCATGCGCCTTACAGTACGTTGCAGGAAACAAAGGGATCAGCGTGGCTGGAATTTAAAGGGGAAATTAAACAGTGAAAATTATTGTTGTGACTAAAACAGTGGTCGTTAAATTAATCCATCGTAATAGAAATAAACTGTTAATAATCGGAGACCAAGAGGTGAGTAATGCAATATCGTTGATACAATTAAAGGAAAACGTTTAGGAAAATGTATTGTCTGTGATGTTTCATACAGTCCGTGGAGAACGAATAGGGGCAACAAGGTGTGTAATGTACTAATCTGGCATGTGGGCATTCAGCAGTACCGAGTTTTATTAAAATGTTAGAGATCTCTGTTTACAATGAGTTTTAATGCATACCTTAATGTGATACTGCAATGTAAATACATGCATAGAATGATAGGAAACGAAGGCAGTTGATACAGTATGTACGGTACAGAGCAACTGTTTTATCTGGGATTATAAGTTTTAGGTCGACTGTTATTATCATGAATAATATTTTTGTAACATACTTTTTTCAACACCGTGTTGGATAATAAATATGTCATGTACCAGCTCGAAGTCGTTTGGGGTCTGTGCATTGTTTGTGTTTTCCAGTGCAGAGTTTCTGTCTGGCGTTCTGCTGTTAAATTCAAGCGCCATCAGAATGTCGAGGTACACAGCAAGCTACCATTAAAGATAATAACCATGAAGACTCTGCTATAATGGTGACGCTTTTTAACGCTCGTATTTGGGTTCTCTCCGTGTTAGTTCTTTATCGAAACTGTGTTTGCAAACAAGCGACTCCTGTGCACGTTTCTACGTCAACAGCGACAGGCACGTCATGAACTAGTGAGCGTCTGACGCCCAATATGTGCGAGCACTTCGTTCAATTTTTAGTTCCATATAACTTCTTGTAGATTTCAAACGAAAACAATACTACTTATTGTGATTTGGCTACGAGTCCAGGAGCTGCTCTACCCTTACGGAAAAGAAAAACACATATTTACATATATTGAGAAATATAATGTAATATATTGATTAATGTATTTCAATATATTGAAGGTTACAAAATGTATTCTACAACATATGCCAATATATTATTCATTATATTGCACAATATATAAAACGATATGTTATATTACTTGTTTTTTATTTGAATATGTTTGGTAAGTGTTTGGTAGTCATACAAGTTCATGAAACACCAACAAATAGGCATTTAAGAGAAGTGAAAACATCATGACTAAAATGACAATATATTGTATGCCAATGTATTTTGACAGATTTTTTTCTGTAAGGGTTTGTTCTAGAGTCTTGCCATAGATGCAGGCTAGAGCAGCCAAAGGGTCTTATATTAGCAAGCACCAGCACCATCTATTTTACAGCAGTGTATTGTCAGCCAAATAAAAGGAAATTTGTTCCAGTGTCAGATTACTAAATTAGCTCCCCCTCCCTCACCGTCAAACATCATAACAAAGGTAAGGAGACTGTCAAATAAACAAACAAGAACATTCAATTTAAAGTGAGTTACTCATAAAAGACTGCCTGAATTGTTGAAGGTAGCATTTTTAAACACTTTTTGTATCTTGCAGGTGAAAAAGTCCATGCTGATGAACACGCTTCATGCTTAAACTTCACACTGACCTCCTTCGCTTGGTAACAAGAACTTTCCACGGCAAAGCAGGGGTTAACCTCACCAGATACCGGCTCTCTGTTTATGAGCTCAAGACCCCAGCAGCCAGGCAGTGTTTGGCATTCCGAGTCCCACTTTTTCCCTCTCGGGCCTTCAAACACAGGTCAAGCCTGGGGTTTTCCCAAATTCCATTCTCCCAGGGTTTCCATCTCCCTTGCGGGGTCTCCAGTGCAGACACCATGGCTGAACAGAGGTTCTGTGTGGAATATGCCAAGCGAGGCACAGCCGGCTGTAAGAAGTGCAAGGATAAGATTATGAAGGGGCTGGTACGTATTGGTAAGGTGGTCCCCAATCCCTTCACTGAATCCGGGGGTGATATGAAGGAGTGGTACCACGTCAAGTGCATCTTTGAAAAGTTTGAGAAGGCTCGGGCTACCACCAAGAAAATCGAGGACATTACTGACCTGGAGGGCTGGGAAGAACTGCAGGATGAGGAGAAGGAGCTCATCAACAAACACATCTCAGGTGAGACATACTTTCAGATCGCTGAGAAAAAAAAGTCTCAGATGTTTTGAAAGAAAAACTTGTTCTAGCAAACATGTATTTTCATTTCAAAGCATGACACCTGGTAGTGCACTTGGCTAGAGAAAATTCTTGCTTGCCTTGTTTCCCCAAGAAATGTGTTTCACTTGTACTTCCTAAGACATTTCACCCCAGAAGTGTGCCAGTCATTAGGGAGAGCAGCTGGAAAGAAGGCCCTTAGGGGGGACAACTTCAGGTGAAATGACAATAAAGTGCAACACTAACTGAAAACATTTAGTGTTTTAAAATGAAAATACATGTTTACTGAAACGTGCATTTGTTTCAAAACTGCACATTTAAGAACTATAACAAATGAAATTGCTAACAGGACTTCTTGAATTGTTTTGTTAGTTACAACCACTTTAAATAATGTTAACATGTGTTTTCCTCCGTTTCCGTGGACAGACTTGGCTGCCAAGGCTGCTGCTAGCCCCAAGAAGAAGGTCCAGGCCAAGCTGAGCCCTGGAGGCCAGTTGACCTCCCCCTCCACCCAACTGACCAGCCCCTCTCCCCGCAAGTTCTCAGGATTCTCAGGTAGGTCTGCAGCATGAGAAACATTACGAACGAAGATACACAGTGTGATACACTGTCCTTACGGATTCTGTCCGCTGCCAGTGAGATGAGATGATCTGAATTGTACACAGTACTATAAGTGCAGTCTTACCAGGGCATGCCTTTTTAATTGCTTCTCCACTCTGTGTGGTTCCTGACAGAAATGACTCTATTACAACACCAAGGTCTTTCTCTTGGTGGGCCTGTGTATACAGATATAGACTGAGGATACTCCAGGAACATTTATGAATATTCATTGAGTGTCCTCCAGGTATGTTCTTGGTGTTGTAACAGACTCATCACTGGCAGCAGCCACAGTTTTACATAACCAGTACATTGTATGGAAAATAAAGTTGTTTAAATCTACATTGAACAGCTGAATTCAGAGAAATGCTTCCTTGCACAGTCTCTGCATCTATTTAAAGAAGGCATTGAAGGGGTGTAAACCTCCGCTTATAAAATGTTTCTTTTTACTCTTTTTTGAAATAAATTGGGGTTTCTCCACCATAGTCGTCAGTTTTGTAGGTACACATGCCTGTATGATTATGATATAACAAGAACAGAATGCTTTGGCCTTCACAGCTACGAAGCCTGGGCCCTCAAGTCCGGCTCCTGCCACACAGGGCAGTAAGCTCTCTGCACAGTACTGTGACCCCACCCATAAGGACTGCCTGTTCAGGGAGTTCCGTAAGCTGTGCGCCATGGTGGCTGACAAGCCCAGTTACAACGTCAAGACCCAGATCATCCAGGACTTCCTGAAGAGGGGCTCGGCGGGAGGTGAGTGTGTGTGTGTGAGAGTGTGTGTGTGGACTCGCAGGGTCAGTTGCATCATACCTGGAATTGCACCACATCTGTAATTGTTTAATTGAAGAAACAAAAACCGTTGTGGGTGCTGAGCCCCCGCTTAATATACCATACAATAACTTGTAAGATTACTATTCAAAATCACACAACCCAAACTTCAAGCTGCATCGCATGATAACCATGGTACTGGAGATATTTTCCATGGTACCACTGTATGGCCACCGCCACTATGTTACCATTGTTTCTTTTGTCTTTGTGCTTGTGGCAGATGGTTTCCATGGAGACCTGTTCCTGACGGTGAAGCTGCTGCTTCCTGGAGTAATCAAGAGTGTTTACAACCTGAACGACAAGCAGATTGTCAAGCTGTTCAGCAGAATCTTCAACTGTAACCAGGAAGAGATGATCCGGGACCTTGAGCAGGTCTGTGTTTGTGTCATTCTCCATCTGTGTGTGTGTGTGTGTGCGTGTGTGTGTGTGTGTATCTCTCATTCGGTGTGTGTGTATCTCTCTCATTCGGTGTGTGTGTATCTCTCTCATTCGGTGTGTGTGTATCTCTCATTCGGTGTGTGTGTATCTGTCATTCGGTGTGTGTGTGTATCTCATTCTGTGTGTGTGTGTGTGTGTCTCTCTCTCTGACTGTGAGTATCTCTTTGTGTGTGCCTCTCTCTCTCTCTCTCTCTCTCTCTATTATTATCATTTGTTTATTTAGCAGACGCCTTTATCCAAGGCGACTTACAGAGACTAGGGTGTGTGAACTATGCATCAGCTGCAGAGTCACTTACAATTACGTCTCACCCGAAAGACGGAGCACAAGGAGGTTAAGTGACTTGCTCAGGGTCACACAATGAGTCAGTGGTTGAGGTGGGATTTGAACAGGGGACCTCCTGGTTACAAGCCCTTTTCTTTAACCACTGGACCACACAGCTTCTCTCTGTCGCTCTGTCGCTCCTGAACTCCTCGGGGAAGCACCGTAACACGAATACAAAATAAAAAGCGCAGTGTTTGAGTGAGAACCAATCAGAATGATTGAATGATAAAAGGGGATGGTGAAATACACAACTTCCTCTTTACATAAGTACCACATTAAGATTTCTCTTCTCCCCTTGGTCTGACAGGGCGATGTCTCAGAGACGATTCGAATGTTTTTTGAAGGTAGCACGTCTTTTCCTCCGCCGTCGAAGAGCTTGCTGACTATCCAGGAGGTGGACGCGTTCCTGGAGCGATTGTCTCAACTCACGAAGGAAGACGAGCAGCAGAAAGAGCTGGAGGACATCTCCAGGAAGTGAGACCTTCAAACTCAGAAATGAGACATCCTGTAACGCCACTTGGTGTATCACATAGAACAAAGAAGAAAAATGAATTCGGGGGGACAGTGACGTCTTTAAAATCTTAAAAGGAGTTGGCAAAGTTAACCATAACGATTACTTTAAGCACAGCACAGAAACCAGGACCAGAGGAAATTAAGTGGTAGACTTATGAGAGCAGGAAAGAGATCCTTCTTCTTTACACAGAGAGTTGTGAGAGAATGGAATAGGTTAGCTAGCCATGCTGTTGAGAGAATCACTTGGATGCTTTGAGACCCAGCTTGACGCAGTTTTGAGATTGATCAGCTAATAGGAATCAGACAAGCTCAGATGGGCTGAATGGCCTCCTCTCGTTTGTAAATTTTCTTCAGTTTTTATATGTGGGTTTTTTTGTTTTCGGTGTTTGTTTTTGAGTAGTGCAGAAAATACCACAATGTATTACTTCTTTAACATATTTATCACTGAAACATCATTATTTTTTCTATCTTTCATGAAGTTAAGTTTGTGCAATATACAATTTAATTTGTTTTCTTGTTGCTAGGCATTTTGAAATGCATTATCGCTGACATCGCTATATTGTTTGACTTGTTCCAGGTGCACAGCCAATGATCTGAAATGCATCATCCGACTCATTAAGCACGATTTGAAAATGAACTCTGGAGCCAAACATGTGTAAGTACCTTAGATCTTATTACAAAATATCAATATGAACGGAGTCCCTGAGTGGCTCACCTGGTAAAGGCAGGTCCACGTGGGGTGCTGGGGAGTCATACGCAGGGCAGTGCTGGTTCCTCGCCTGTGTATAACCACGGCGTTTGAGGGGTTAGGAAGGAGTCTAAACCGGTCTAGCAGTGTCTGTTCTCTTCCCCCCACAGTCTGGATGCAGTGGACCCCAATGCATATGATGCCTTCAAGGCCTCGCGGAACCTAGGAGACGTGGTAGACAGAGTCCTGAGGAACCAGCATGAAGCTGCGAGCAACTCTGGGCCTAGGAAGACCCTGAGTGTGGAGGCCTCACTCATGACCCCTGTTCAGCCCATGCTGGTGAGAAAAACATAAGAACATTTACGAACGAGAGGAGGCTATTTGGCCCATCTAAGCTGGTTCTTAGTAGCTGATTGATCTCAGAACTTTGTCAAATTAGTCTTAAAGGATCCAACTGATCCTGCCTCAACAACATGACTGTAGCACATTTCGTACCCTCACCACTCTTTGTGAAGAAGTGGCTCCTTCTCTCTGTCCTAAGTGTATCGCCACTTCATTTCCAGGGGGTGGTTCTAAAAGATGGGTGATGGTTCTAGATAGTTTAGGGTAAGTGGGCTATTCTTTACTCACATACCAGATGCCAAGTTAGTGATTCTTTATTTTGCTTGTAAAATTTACAGTAAGTTTTTTGGGAATGGCCGACACATTTTTAGCCACCCAGGAAATCTAAAAGGATTTAGGCCACATACAGAACTGGGCGGAAGCGTGGCAATGAATTGAATGTTATTTAAAGTGTTCCACACAAATACTAAATGGCTGGCATAGAACTAGAACAGGTCCACCAAGAGAAAGGACTTGGTGTTGTAATAGAGTCATTGCTGTCAGCAACCAGACTATGAGGGGAAGCAAACAAATGGGCAAACAGAATCATTGGGTATATAGTTAAGTTTAGAGTACAAATCAAAGCAGGCTGTGATGAGGTTTGGGTCCTGTCTTAAATTCTGGTTCCCACAATACAAAAAGGACCTCTCAAAGAGAATCTAGCAAAGAACAACCAGGGATTAAAGGAAAAAGCTTTGAAAATAGGAACCGATTCCTAGCTTACCAAGTTACTCAGGTTAAACTCTGCACAGAAACCAGGACCAGAGGACACTCCTTTACACAGGATGTTGATGCTGAATCATTGGCATCCTTTAAGGGCTGACTTGACAGAGTTTTATCAGCTACTAGGAACAGGACAAACCTTTTTGAACTATAGCACCTAAACTGTGGAACTCAATTGTAAAATGTATTAGGCCCTGTTGCAGGGCCAGGTTCGCTCACTGGCTTCTCGGACCCCTGCAGTGCACTGCAGTGGAGAGACGGGGCCGGCCAGGTGGTTGAGCAGGGAGGCTGAACGGGAATCCCTGATTGGCTGGGGGGGCCGGTCTCGTCAATTGCCGGGCCTTTTAAAATAAACCGTGAAACACATACCTGTGTTCTTTGTCCAACCAGAGGGAGAGAAATCGTCTGCGAAGCCACACGGCCAGCTGTGCTCTGACACGGTGAACTGACAAAGCAGGAAGAGTCCCGTGAGGTCCAAGTGTCTTCAGAGTCACTGCGTTAAACGGGCGACTGAAACATGATTAGATTAGCTTTAGTTTAGAGGATTTTAATATTATAGTGTAGTTATTATTATTATTATTATTATTATTATTATTATTATTATTATTATTATTATTATTATTATGTGTTTATTTAGCAAACGCCTTTATCCAAGACAACTTAGAGTCACTTACAACAACGTCTCACCCGAAAGACAGAGCATAAGGAGGTTAAGTGACTTAATGGGAAAAAAGTCTCCAAGACTTTCAATGAAATTGTGGGGACCCCCATGAAGTACAAAGTAGGGTTACCAGACAGTGAAAAACCGGGACATTTTTTGTCTTCAATTCATTGATGCCATAGCAACTCTGAAGCACTTAAATAACTGTATATAATAACACAATCATAATTTGAAAGTTAAACATCAGGTGTATTTATTGCAGATCATGAATTATTAAACAAGTAATCCATAATCCACAAAAGTAAGGCAGAAAACTGGGACAATACCACCTTTCCCAGGATGCCTGGTAACCCAGTACAAAGGCTTAATAATATGGTACGCAAATTCTTTTTTTTTCTGTATTTGTTAAAACACTAAAAGCCACAAACAGAATGTCCTTTCTGTCTAAAAGAACAAAGAACAAAAAAGCACAGCCATAGAATCCAGTTTCAGTAAAACACGCAACCACGTTAAAGGAGAGGAACTTAGTATAGTGTTCAGTGTGCTTGATCCAAGACGTAGAGCACTGCGTGTGTTATATAATGTATATACACACACATGTATATAATTACAGCGGTTTGAGGTGTCTCAATACACAGTAAGAGCTTTAAAAGTTTGAAATTCTTTGTTGTTCTTCAGTTTTGTTTACAAGCCCCGTTCTTGCTGTCTGACAGGCCGAGGCATGCAAGTCGATCGAGTACGCCATGAAGAAGTGTCCCAACGGGATGTACTCCGAGATCAAGTACGACGGAGAGCGCGTGCAGGTGCACAAGAACGGAGATCACTTCAGCTACTTCAGCCGCAGCCTGAAACCTGTGCTGCCACACAAAGTGAGAACCAGCCTCCTTCTCTTCAGAGCATTCCTGTTGTTAACTACAATGATGCTGTGGGGTGCAGGTCGCTTATGATCAGAGTGATGCTGTGTATTAGGGAGGGGTGCAGGTCGCTTATGTTTGGAGTGATGCTGTTTACTAGGGAGGGGGGTGCAAGTCATTTATGAACGGAGTGATGCTGTGTATTAGAGAGGGGTGCAGGTCGCTTATGTTTGGAGTGATGCTGTTTACTAGGGAGGGGGGTGCAAGTCATTTATGATCGGAGTGATGCTGTGTACAGGGAGGGGTGCAGGTCGCTTATGATCAGTGATGCTGTGTATTAGGGAGGGGTGCAGGTCGCTTATGATCAGTGATGCTGTGTATTATGGAGGGGTGCAGGTCGCTTATGATTGGAGTGAAGCTGTGTATTAGGGAGGGGTGCAGGTCGCTTATGATCGGAGTGATGCTGTGTATTAGGGAGGGGTGCAGGTCGCTTATGATCAGAGTGATGCTGTTTACTAGGGAGGGGGGTGCAAGTCATTTATGATCGGAGTGATGCTGTGTATTAGGGAGGGACGCAAGTCACTTATGATCGGAGTGATGCTGTGTACTAGGGAGGGGCGCAAGTCACTTATGATCGGAGTGATGCTGTGTAGAGGGAGGGGTGCAGGTCGCTTATGATTGGAGTGATGCTGTGTATTAGGGAGGGGTGCAGGTCGCTTATGATCGGAGTGATGCTGTGTATTAGGGAGGGGTGCAGGTCGCTTATGATCAGAGTGATGCTGTTTACTAGGGAGGGGGGTGCAAGTCATTTATGATCGGAGTGATGCTGTGTATTAGGGAGGGACACAAGTCACTTATGAACGGAGTGATGCTGTGTACTAGGGAGGGGCGCAAGTCACTTATGATTGGAGTGATGCTGTGTAGAGGGAGGGGTGCAGGTTGCTTATGATCGGAGTGATGCTGTGTACAGGGAGTGGTGCAGGTCGCTTATGATCAGAGTGATGCTGTGTATTAGGGAGGGGTGCAGGTCGCTTATGATCGGAGTGATGCTGTGTATTAGGGAGGGGTGCAGGTCGCTTATGATCGGAGTGATGCTGTGTATTAGGGAGGGGTGCAGGTCGCTTATGATCAGAGTGATGCTGTGTATTAGGGAGGGGTGCAGGTCGCTTATGATCGGAGTGATGCTGTGTACTAGGGAGGGGGGAGCAAGTCATTTATGATCGGAGTGATGCTGTGTATTAGGGAGGGGCGCAGGTTGCTTATGATCAGAGTGATGCTGTGTATTAGGGAGGGGTGCAGGTCGCTTATGATCGGAGTGATGCTGTGTATTAGGGAAGGGTGCAGGTCGCTTATGATCAGAGTGATGCTGTGTATTAGGGAGGGGTGCAGGTCGCTTATGATTGGAGTGATGTTGTGTACTAGGGAGGGGTGCAGGTCGCTTATGTTTGGAGTGATGATGTGTATTAGGGAGGGGCGCAGGTCGCTTATGATCGGAGTGATGATGTGTATTAGGGAGGGGCGCAGGTCGCTTATGATCGGAGTGATGCTGTGTACTAGGGAGGGGTGCAAGTCATTTATGATTGGAGTGATGCTGTGTACAGGGAGGGGTGCAGGTCGCTTATGATCGGAGTGATGATGTGTATTAGGGAGGGGCGCAGGTCGCTTATGATCGGAGTGATGATGTGTATTATGGAGGGGCGCAGGTCGCTTATGATCGGAGTGATGCTGTGTACTAGGGAGGGGTGCAGGTCGCTTATGATCGGAGTGATGCTGTGTATTAGGGAGGGGTGCAAGTCATTTATGATTGGAGTGATGCTGTGTACAGGGAGGGGCGCAGGTCGCTTATGGTCGGAGTGATGCTGTGTACTAGGGAGGGGCGCAGGTCGCTTATGATCGGAGTGATGCTGTGTATTAGGGAGGGGTACAGGTCGCTTATGATCAGAGTGATGCTGTGTATTAGGGAGGGGTGCAGGTCGCTTATGATTGGAATGATGCTGTGTACTAAGGAGGAACTTCAGACATCATTGTGTGATGATATATTCTGACCCATACATTATTCTATTTTTATTAATGTTCTAAAATGCCATTTAAATGTTACTCAAATATTCTGTTCATCTTTAAACCGCATGCTCGATTACTTTGTTTCAGATCAAACAGCTGATTACAGTTGAATACAATTACGATATTGACATTGCTAGTTGACTACTAGCATACACTTTAACCCTTTCAGTCCTTATCTTAGCGCCGTATGTTAAAATATGCCATGGGAAATCACGTTGGAACTTCTTGCAGAATTCCTAGGTCCCACTCTGAGGTAGTGTAGAAATATATGTACAAAACATTTTTTTTGTCCTGTTCTCATGTATATTTATTAAAATAGTTCATTTTTGAATTGTGTAACTTAATTTTGACAAACATAATTCAGGACTGAAAGGGTTAAACACGTATTAGAAAGGTTGTACAAAGAAGCTAACAGGTTAGGCTATGACTGTGTTGTTTAAGCTGCATGAACTGATTGTGTTATGTCTGTAGATATTAGGGTTACAGAACCCCCTGCAGTGTTTACTAGAAACACAGTGCTTTGCATTTGCTGTATCCTGTGTTGTCTGTATGGCAGCAGTATAGTGTTCAGCATAACCCTGGTTGTTTTGATATTTGTATTCACACATCACAGGTACGTCAACTAGATAAATATTTTTTCAATTTTTACTGGGGAATGATCGCCAAGAATTCTTTTCAGACATCGCAGTGTATCCAGATCATGCTCCCTCCTGCAACAACACTGACGCACTGATTTGAAATGAGCGTATTGAAGGAACAGAAAACCAGCATTTTTGCACTTACTGGCTCATAGAAGAACCTCAAATGTGCAATTTTGAAACGTAGGTTTCTATTTTAAAACATGATATCTGGTACTGCATTAAAGAAAGTTCTCAGTTTCTTTGACAGTCTCAGTTACGCTTGTCCTTCCTGGGTCATTTCACCTCGGCAGTGTCTTTTGGGTCATATTGCTGTCAGGTGATCGAGGAACCAGCTGTTTGTAAGACAGAAAAGAAGCCATCGAAGGGTACAGTTTCACCCACCAGGTGACTAAGCAAGTGCAACACTGACTGAAAGCAAGTCTTGCAAACAGATTTCTTTAAGTAAGTGTACTACCGGATATCATGCTTTAAAATGAAAATATGTTTAATATAAAGTGCGCTTTATGTAGCTAATGCAAGTGCAAAACAGGTAAGTAATTGTTTTGTTTTGTTTTGTTAGCTGCAATTACTTTGAGGGATCCTAGTGAAACAGCATGCGCTCCATGGCTAGGTGACCAATCCAGCCCCTCACCACTGTCCTGCTTGTTTTCCAGGTGGCTCACTTTAAGGAGTTCATTCCCCAGGCCTTCCCCGGGGGGAACAGCATAATCTTGGATGCGGAGGTGCTGCTGATCGACACCAACACCAGTAAACCACTGCCATTCGGGAGCCTGGGGGTGCATAAGGTGAGGTCCTTCACGCGCTCAGAAGAACATGAATTGAGATGGGAGGTCACTGGGCAATGTGCTCAGAAGAACATGAATTGAGATGGGAGTTCACTGGGCAATGCGCTCAGAAGAACATGAATTGAGATGGGAGGTCACTGGGCAAGGCGCTCAGAAGAACAGGAATTGAGATGGGAGGTCACTGGGCAAAAACTTTAAGTACGAGTCATTGAACTGCTGAATTGCTGGACATTCCTTTAGACGAGTCTGGTCTTAGTGAAGTGTTACTAGAAAATCAAACAGAAATAGATTTTATATCAGACGAATGAATCAGATATGAGTGGTTTTCATATTCTGACAAGCTATTAGATCATTTTATATTAATTGAAACTGCAAGAAGACTTATTATCGGTGATTGGTAAATGCAAAGCAACGTTATGTGTTTCTCAATTAACATGTTTACCAGGTTTCTTACTTTTTTAATGAATACCTGCTGGCTTAAACTATGTTAAGTAGATTGCTTGAAAAGTATCTGCACAATACTATATAATAATAAAAATCAAGTGTACGATAGTTCACATCCTCAAAAGAGGTATTTTACACCACAAGGCAATTTGTGCAGGCACATTCAGAGGGTCCTTCTAATCACACAGTAAACATATTGAGAACGTATAGAATTATAGCTAATGCCGTTCCGTAACCCGTGTACAATCACAGTTTGGTGAAGGTTGGTGCTGAATCAAGACAGACGGATGAACGAAATCAGCGCAAAAGGGCCACCATTTATTGAGTGTGAACCCCAGCTAGTAACAAACAACATGAGATGTAAATGTGATTAAATACCCATCTATTTAATAGGCCCAATGTCGTCTTCTTTCAGAAAGCAGCCTTTCAAGATGCTAAGGTCTGCCTATTTGTGTTCGACTGCATCTTCTTCAACGGAGTGAGTCTAATGGACAGGTAATGCTTAAATAAACCATGTTGTACTGCTCCCTTAACCTTTTTAATCATGTTTACCATCATTCTGAGTGTGTCTTATTGGTTACTTAAAAACCGTGCAGGAGCTGCTGTTCAGCTCTCATGGCCTGCCATAGGTATATGAAACTACATCTAGATAAGTGTTGTTCTGTAGATCGGCGCCATCAAGTGATCTGCTATTTGAACTACAGCAGTCAGTTTGTATAGTACCCAGAAGATCGCTTAGATGCAGAGACTATTGTTATATGGGTAAGATATTCTCTATTCTCATCTACTGTTCTTCCCAAGGCCTTTGCGTGAACGAAAAAAGTTTCTTCATGAAAACATGGTGGAGATCCCAAACCGGATTCTCTTCTCTGAAATGAAGCATGTTACTGTAAGTGAAATACACCCAACTACACAAACACATCACAAAATGAGCCATTGGTTTGTGTTGCAAAATAATCATTCATCTATACAAGAGAAGCAGTATTATTCATCTTTTTTATGCAGAAGTTAATAAAATGTGTTTTACAGCAAAAAAAGATCCCACAATACAGTTGACTGTTTATATGTCTGTTGCACGTTGCCCACAGTGTCATTGGTTTTGCACACCGAGGGTTTGATGTGTGCACATCAGTCTTGTTCTTTTCAGTCAGCAGCACACTTGAGATCAAACCAGTTTGAATTGGGACTTTGTTAATCATTTCAATTACTGATAATCAGCTAATATCATGATTATCTTGAACTATAATCACGTTTTTCTGCTACAAACTTTCTGCCATAGTAAGTAGTAAACTCACACCGACTGACCGACAGACAGACACATACACATCGACGCAGACCGAGAGACGCATGCACACACTATGGCCGAAGGTAATGCTCCCTTCCCAATTAAACAACATGGAGTTTATTTTATACCCCTGTCACAAAGACGGCTGACAGTGGGTGACGTCAGACCAGAAACAGGAAGTAATACACAGAAACTTGGGGTTTTAGGAAGCTGAGCGTGATCGCGCCAGCATTTAATATTTAAACAGAAAATAAAAGGTTTGTACACAAAACAGGACACGGCACTTGCGGCCAAAATAAACAGGTAAACAAAACGAACACACACTAACAAACAGGGACGAACAAACACGGTGAGTACAAAAACACTTCTTATTCACTTTACTTATATTTATCTCTCCTCCACACCCGTTCTCCACTCACCGAACACCTAACAACCCCGAAAGTGAGTGAATCGCATCTATATATACTGTTGTGCTGGGATTCAATTACTAATTAATTATTTACTTGAATCCCAGCACGTGAATTAATTAAGTGCAACCTCGTGCCTAACTACAATTATACATTTTTAAACACACGTGAAACACAGACCCGCTTATATCCCGTGTACCAATCGCTATACACCAACATTAACACATGCAACATGCAACATATAACACACACATGCACACAGGGGCGGGGCACATTGCCACAACCCCCCAGAATGAATTTATGAATGAATCCAGGACAGGTATGGCAGTAGAGGGGATCACAGGGAAGGTGATTGAGTGATTATGAAGTGATGGTGTTGATGGTTGTCACTCTGTTTCAGAGAGCCGCTGATCTTGCTGACATGATCACACGAGTGATCCGAGAAGGCTTGGAGGGGCTGGTGCTGAAGGATGTCAAGGTGAGAGACCAGTACTGCCATTCATGTTGAATGGTTTTCGGTGTTTGATAGAGAACATCAAGATTATCCTGTGTATCGTTTGTCAAGTCAAAAATTGATACATTTCTTACTGCCTACAGGAAGTGTGCCAAGCAACAGAAAGTTATACCGAGTCCATTTTGGATCATTTTTATTTTGGCTTAAATAAAAAGTTAATCATTGTTAGTTATGATATTTTTATCTTGAGGTTAATGTTTTTGATGTTGTAAACGGAAAACATAATTATGCTGAGATGGGAAGTAAATGGTAACGAGATAAACATTTACATGCAGACTAATCTGGATTATTTATAATAACTTTGCAGAATAGAAAGCTCTGTTTCCAAAGAGATTCACAGTTCCATTTTTATTCAGATTATTCTGCCTTTTATTGCAACTGTGGTACCATTCAGTCAAACGAATATTGTAAAGGGAACTTGAGCTGAAACCTTCAGACACAAGGGGTACAGTTTTAAAAAAGTTTGAAACCCTGCCTTACATCTACAATACAAGTCAAGAGTACTGCTTAAAGAATTTTCTACTAGTCTGAAATATTCAGACTCGTAGAAATAGTCAATCTTAACTTTCTATATTCAATCTTAACTTTTTACATATTCTTGTTTAGGGAAATTTTCAGTCATCACATCCTAGTGCCTTTTTTTAAGTCAGAAGTTTAAAGCACCCCTGTGGCCCCAATCGAGCTCTCAGAATCAGAATCATGTCTAATCTCTAAGTACATCTGGCCTGTTCCCCTGCAACACAGTGCAGTTTATTGAGGTATTGCTAGAGTGTAGCAGGGGGACCAGGTTAATGGTTACACTCTGGTGTACCAGCTGTACTTGCCCTTATAAAAGCTTACCATAGTGTAATAAAACATAGTGAAAGCATGGTAAAGCGTAGGTAAGCATTGTAAAGAGTAACAAGGTATGGGAAAGTATTTTAACAACCATGACAAAGGTAAACTATGGTAAATGCACAGTATAACCATGGGAAATATAATCAAATGTTTGAACAAACACTGAAGTGACTATCAAAGATATCATGCAAAGGAAACCAGTGGAAAAATTGCATCTGAAACAACACGCATACAACACGCATTGTACTTCACTGACGAGTGTTTCTCTCCTTTCTTTAATGGGTAATTTGATGGGGTTTTGAACATTATTATTAGTAGTAGTAGTATTCAGAGATTTTATTACTGAAATATAGTACAAATAAGTTTTTTTACAACCACAATTGCCTTATACAAGTTTCCCATAGTAAAAGTATAGCAGTGTAATCATGGCAAAGCCAAGAGATGCTAACTAAATGCATATTATAACCACAGGGAAAAGCATGGGAAACTACAAAATTACTGTTCAGATTTCCCAGGGTAAAAACAAGCATGAAACCCTCATGTTTGTCTCAGCACGATGGATCTACTCCAAGCACAGCAGCTTTATTGTTTTCCTGTATTTATCATGTGGATTGTTGCAGGGTCTCTATGAACCTGGGAAGAGGCACTGGCTGAAGGTAAAGAAGGACTACCTGAATGAAGGAGCCATGGCAGATACTGCTGACCTGGTGGTATTGGGGGCCTTCTATGGGACTGGCTCCAAGGGTGAGTGGAAACTGGGCAGGGCTGGGGAGGCCGCTTCACACGCTCTGGAGGTGGGCTGGTCGTGGTGGAGGAGGGCTGGTCGTGGTGGAGGAGGGCTGGTCGTGGTGGAGGTGGGCTGGTCGTGGTGGAGGAGGGCTGGTCGTGGTGGAGGTGGGCTGGTCGTGGTGGAGGTGGGCTGGTCGTGGTGGGGGAGGGCTGGTCGTGGTGGAGGAGGGCTGGTCGTGGTGGAGGTGGGCTGGTCGTGATGGAGGTGGGCTGGTCGTGGTGGAGGAGGGCTGGTCGTGGTGGAGGAGGGCTGGTCGTGGTGGAGGAGGGCTGGTCGTGGTGGAGGTAGGCTGGTCGTGGTGGAGGTGGGCTGGTCGTGGTGGAGGAGGGCTGGTCGTGGTGGGGGAGAGCTGGTCATGGTGGGTTCCTAGCAGGTTTGGGGTCAATTCCTGTTACAAGTTGAATTATTTTAGTGACTAGTAATAAAGATTGTGATTGTTCAACTGCTTTCAATTGAATCTAATTTAATTGACTAACACTGACTTCAATTTAAGTAATTTGTGGCCACCGTAAGATGCTAATTTGAACAGAATACAGCTAATTTCAATTTTGATCAATGATGTGTTGGAATTTATTAAAAAGGGACTGGAATTGGAAATTGTTTTTAAATTGGAATTGAAATATGCGGGTGCTGGATTCTGTTTCGTTTTGTAAGTGTTTTTGTTCCTCTGTGTTTCAGGCGGGATGATGTCAGTTTTCTTGATGGGTTGCTATGACCCTGCATCCCAAATGTGGTGCACGGTCACCAAGTGTGCAGGCGGGCACGACGATGCGACCCTCGCACGACTGCAGAGCGAGCTGGACATGGTGAAGATCAGCAAGGTACACACAAATACCAGGGCTGTTTTTGTGAGCAATTCCCATTTGGAACTTTTTGAAGAGTTTAATCCGAGATTAAGAAGAGTTTAATCAGAGATTGCATTTTGCCCAGGACTGCAATCCCACAATTCACTGCAGTGAACACAAAATGATTTTTGTAACAAAAGCATACAAGAGAGGTAGACAAATAATCACTTATAAACTATTAGTGGTTTTAGTTTGATCACAGCAGGTTCTATATTAAATGACAGTCAGGTTGCTATTGATTGGTGCTCAATAATTGTGGGCAAACGAGGGAATGCTTTGTTTTGAGTAATTCATGTTTTATTCCATTAATTTACCTCTAAAAATATACTGAAAAGACAAAGTCCCCTTCTTCTTTTAATGATTTAAACAACGACAGTGTTTAAATGTACCACCATTGAATAGACCATGGTATGTTTCACGATAAATTGATGGGCAACATTGTACGATCTTGGATCAAATGATCACTAAAGATGGACTTCTTGAGACCTACAATTAGTTTAATCAGTTTAATTATGTGCTAAGCCGCATGCAACATTTGATATCACCATTCCAAATATTGATACTGCATGTACCAATACAAGAAATGCAATCTCATTGGATGAAATGTCTACTTGAGATTTACTTACCTTCTTTTATTAAAGTGCGTCATTTTGAAATTACAGGAACCAAGTAAAATCCCCGGCTGGTTAAAAATCAACAAAAACTACTACCCAGATTTCGTAGCTCGTGATCCCAAGGTAAGTCTTCAAGGGGAGGTGGGGGGGGATCCCTGAGTGCCCCCTGGTAAAAGTATGCCTGTGTGGTGTGCAGGGTGAGTCATACAGTCAGGGGAGCGCAGGTTCACGTCCTGGCTGTGTGGTGTACAGGGTGAGTCATACAGTCAGGGGAGCGCAGGTTCACGTCCTGGCTGTGTGGTGTGCAGGGTGAGTCATACAGTCAGGGGAGCGCAGGTTCACGTCCTGGCTGTGTGGTGTGCAGGGTGAGTCATACAGTCAGGGGAGCGCAGGTTCACGTCCTGGCTGTGTGGTGTGCAGGGTGAGTCATACAGTCAGGGGAGTGCAGGTTCATGTCCTGGCTGTGTGGTGTGCAGGGTGTCATACAGTCAGGGGAGCGCAGGTTCACGTCTTGGCTGTGTGGTGTGCAGGATGTCATACAGTCAGGGGAGTGAAGGTTTCCACCCTGGCTATGTGGTGTGCAGGGTGAGTCATTCAGTCAGGGGAGTGCAGGTTTGCGCCCTGGCTGTGTGAAGTCAGCGTTCATCGCTGGGGATTGCGGAGGGAGCGTCGCGTGGCCTTGGCGGTCCTGCGAATTAGGGAGGCAAAACCGACTGTTTCTCCTCATCACACTACAGCGGACCCTACCGGCCAGACGCCTAGTGAGCTCAGGCAGACACTTGCAGGGCTGGCCTATGTCCTGCAGAGCTAACTGGCTGACATCTGCTCTCGAGTTCTTGGGTGTAGAAGAGGAAGCAGGCTTGGCCATGGGATCGGAGGATTGTATTTTGTATAAAACAGAAGTATGTGTGCCATACTTAAGTAACCAAACCCTGATTAAAGGGCCTCACCTTCTGATAGCTGACTGTGTGAAAAGTAAGAGCTTCCATACAGACAAGGTCAACTACCAGGGTAATGTCTGGTTTAGTTTACTGTGATAAAAAAAAAATATATATATATATATATATATATATATATATATATATATATATATATATATATATATATATATATTGTTATTTTAAACATATAATATGTAGGTTAGTTTTGTCATGGTTTGCTTTCTTTCCATTTTTAAAACTAGTTCAACCAATGAAAATGTAAATGATGAGAGAGGCATCGCTTCTTGAATAATGTCAGAAATGTACAATTCTAAAAAACAAATCATTGGTGCGATTTACTATGTTAGGTGGTGGCATTTTGTTATGTATGGTTTTAAGACATCCCATTCCCTCAAAACCACTTTTCAATTATGGCAGTCGTGAGTTTACTTTCAAAACCCACAGCACACAGAAGCAAGAGTCCAACTGACTTCAAACAACATCCTATCCATTACAATTGTTGCTTTCCTTTAGAAATACAAACATTTTTTTTATTTTTTATTTCAATGACAAATGCTTCGACATTTAAAAAGACATCTGGTCAACGCTTGTCTTTGAATTAGAGTTTTTAGTATTTCTTAATTCAGTGCTATTAAGTATTTGTGTTTTCAGTATCTGAATGCTGCTTTTGTTTGTTTTACTTTTTCATTGCAGCCCTAGATTGTGTTCATTGTGTTGCTTCTATTTGAATTTGGCACACCTGTTGTTTAATTTATGGGAGGAAAAAACACAGCAAAAAAATGCGACCTTTAAACAAATAAACCTCTCTTCCCACCCCCACCGCACAGAAAGCTGCGGTATGGGAGATCACTGGCGCAGAGTTCTCCAAGGCAGAAGCTCACACCGCTGACGGCATCTCCATCCGATTCCCACGATGCACCCGTATCCGTGACGACAAGGACTGGCAGAGCGCAACCAACCTGCCGCAGCTCAGGGTAAGAGGACAGTAAATAAAACACTAAGAAACTGACCGCTAACACTCATTAGTGCTGAATTTAGAAATACTAAAAGAAACTTCAATTCGATGACAAATGTCTTTTTCAATGTCTTCAAATATTGGAATGGTTTGGATTCACTATATATCTAGTTTTGGATTGTGGACTCCACCCTGGATTTAATAGTGTCTCTTAATGAAGACCGAGAAAAAGGTCTAGTCAAAATGTGTGTTACTGAATTTAAGAGCAGTTTATAAATGTGTTTGTAATTGGCCAATACTTCTGTCCCTGCAGATGCTTTAGAAGAATAGCAGTCTCAGGCTCATCCCAGCAAAAGACCCTCAAGTTTATCAAACTAAATTGCAACAAAATCCTTAACCCAGTGTGCCCTATCAGTTTACATAATGTACAGAAATATTGTAACCCTAACAGAAAGCCTCCAGGATGGCACAGCAGTGGCTAAACTGCATCTTCATATCTGCAGTGACAGTGATTTTAATCATGAGCACGGCTTGCGATCTGTTTAATTAAATATAAAAAACTAATATAAAAATAGCAAATTACACAATTTCTGAATTTTAATTTAACTTTTTCATTACGTACCTAGATTTTGCCTCTTAAGAATTGGACATATCATTGTGTGTGTGTGTGTATTTATATATATATATATATATATATATATATATATATATATATATATATATATATATATATATATATATATATATATATATATATACAGTACTGTGCAAAAGTTTTAGGCAGGTGTGAAAAAATGCTGTAAAGTAAGAATGCTTTCAAAAATAGACATGTTAATAGTTTATATTTATCAATTAACAAAATGCAAAGTGAGTGAACAGAAGAAAAATCTACATCAAATCAATATTTGGTGTGACCACCCTTTGCCTTCAAAACAGCATCAATTCTTCTAGGTACACTTGCACACAGTTTTTGAAGGAACTCGGCAGGTAGGTTGGCCCAAACATCTTGGAGAACTAACCACAGTTCTTCTGTGGATTTAGGCAGCCTCAGTTGCTTCTCTCTCTTCATGTAATCCCAGACAGACTCGATGATGTTGAGATCAGGGCTCTGTGGGGGCCATACCATCACTTCCAGGACTCCTTGTTCTTCTTTACGCTGAAGATAGTTCTTAATGACTTTCGCTGTATGTTTGGGGTCGTTGTCATGCTGCAGAATACATTTGGGGCCAATCAGATGCCTCCCTGATGGTATTGCATGATGGATAAGTATCTGCCTGTACTTCTCAGCATTGAGGAGACCATTAATTCTGACCAAATCCCCAACTCCATTTGCAGAAATGCAGCCCCAAACTTGCAAGGAACCTCCACCATGCTTCACTGTTGCCTGCAGACACTCATTTGTGTACTGCTCTCCAGCCCTTCGGCGAACAAACTACCTTCTGCTACAGCCAAATATTTCAAATTTTGACTCATCAGTCCAGAGCACCTGCTGCCATTTTTCTGCACCCCAGTTCCTGTGTTTTCGTGCATAGTTGAGTTGCTTGGCCTTGTTTCCACGTCGGAGGTATGGCTTTTTGGCCGCAAGTCTTCCATGAAGGCCACTTCTGACCAGACTTCTCCGGACAGTAGATGGGTGTACCAGGGCCCCACTGTTTTTGCCAATTCTGAGCTGATGGCACTGCTGGACATCTTCCGATTGCAAGGGAAGTAAGCATGATGTGTCTTTCATCTTCTGCAGTAAGTTTCCTTGGCCGACCACTGCGCTTCACGGTCCTCAACGCTGCCCGTTTCTTTGTGCTTCTTCAAAAGAGCTTGGACAGCACATCTGGAAACCCCTGTCTGCCTTGGAAATTTCTGCCTGGGAGAGACCTTGCTGATGCAGTATAACTACCTTGTGTCTTGTTGCTGTGCTCAGTCTTGCCATGGTGTATGACTTTGACAGTAAACTGTCTTCAGCAACCTCACCTTGTTAGCTGAGTTTGGCTGTTCCTCACCCAGTTTTATTCCTCCTACACAGCTGTTTCTGTTTCAGTTAATGATTGTGTTTCAACCTACATATTGAATTGATGATCATTAGCACCTGTTTGGTATAATTGTTTAATCATACACCTGACTATATGCCTACAAAATCCCTGACTTTGTGCAAGTGTACCTAGAAGAATTGATGCTGTTTTGAAGGCAAAGGGTGGTCACACCAAATATGGATTTGATTTAGATTTTTCTTCTGTTCACTCACTTTGCATTTAGTTAATTGATAAATATAATTGTGGAAGGGTGGTGGGTAATTCACTGACACACGGGAGACACAGGTGATTTTGACAGCACCGCACAGGTGCCCAGTTTTATTTTAGTGGGGCAGTTCCACGTTCTGGCTCGCAGAGGGCGCTGTTGTCTGTGGTCTGCCTATCAACAATGATAGACAGAACCACAGAGATACCAGGGGTGGTACCTTTCTAAATTATATGCACTCGCAGGTGCTCAAACAAAAAATAAGCAAAAGGAGAAAAGAACAAGGAAAATAAAACACAGTAATCAAAACTACAAACAAAGGTGCTGCACTCGGCAGCTTCACCCCGACCGCCGCTATCCGCATGGTCCGGGTCTCCGCCCTACCTCGCGCTCCCTCAGACTGCTAAAACAAATACTGATGGGGTCTGCCCACGGTTTCCGCTAACCCTGTTTCCTTTCTTTTTTTTTTTAAATTTCTTTTGGGGTTTTCCTCCCCGCCGTGTTGGGATCAGTGCGTCCGCACGCCTGTTTCTCTCTCAAAAGGGCAGACCTGAGGGAACAGCAGAATGTTATTTTATAGGGCCAGCAATCCCCCAAGACCCGCCGCTCAGCCATTCAGAGAGAGGGAAAGCCCGCACACACACTCTCCCACCTCTCCGTGTCACTGCCATGACTGACAGGCGAATATTGACGGGCTGCTGCCCTCTTCCTGCAGCACTTCGAACACATCAGAAGAGTCAGTACAGGTCTCCCCCTGTTACAATAATCTATTAACATGTCTATTTTTGAAAGCATTCTTACTTTACAGCATTTTTTCACACCTGCCTAAAACTTTTGCACAGTACTGTATATATAATGTTTTTTTTTTAAATGTCTGGTGCTGTTTGTGAACATACTATTTTATAACATGTTGCTGTTTGTGCTCTGTATTTGTAAACTGCATTCTAAAATGTAATTTATATGTTCCTCACTTACTCCGTTTCCATTCAAATATCTGAATGCAATTACAATATTGACGTTGCGAGTTCGCTACTAGTATACACTTTAAACACAAACACATGACTGTTTTTTGTTGTGTTGGCGTTCCTGGTTGTAAATGCTGCTCTACCGTGCAGTTAGTGGGCTGTCCCATCAGTGCAGTTCCAGTGGGTTCCTGTCGGGGCTGCTGCTTGTGCTTACTCTCACTGTACTCACCTCTAGGAGTTGTTCCGATTATCGAAGGAGACGTCTGATTTCGAGGTGACCGCGGGCCCTTCGAAGAGCTCCTCAGGGGGGGAGAGTGCGGGCAGCACCCCTCCCTCCACCTCCACTGCCAGCTCCAGCAAGGTCAACGCTGCAAGTAAGTCAAACCATCCACAGTGTAGAATCTTGAAAAAGTTCCCTTTTTTTTCGAAGACTTGTGACACCGACCACATATAATGGGGTAAGAAACTCCCCATCTGCAACTTAATTGATTGCAGTTAGTCTGGCCAGACACCTTAATCTGAAATGTAATTATCTCAAGGTGGTCACATACTTGTTCAATTAAGAATTATAAAAAAGTGGGTATACACCTTTAAGAGGGGTAGTATAAAAGCACAGGTCTGTCTATCAAGGTGGGGTTTTTCTTCTACTTTGTGACCTCATGCTGCCTCTGCACCTGTGCTCCTGATTGCATTTGCAATGTGTAACTTCCTGGCTACCAGCACAAGCTGAATTTTTATTATTTGTGGGTGCTTCCCCTCTTGTTGGGTTTTCTTTGTTGTTATTGTTTGCATGTTTACCAGTAAGAGTTTAGGGGTATTCTTTTTTAAAGTGTTAGTATTAATTATGCTAACAAAGAAGCCTATGGACTCCATAATTGCTGGATAAAGCGACATGTGGATACAAAATTATGCCATCGGCAGGAAATGATCTGAAAGCCAAAAGAGGATCCACATCAGCAAAGTGGTGAGACCATTCCTTTTTTACCAATCTTCATTTGCTGGACTTGGTTACTTTGTTACTTTGCTTTGTTTCATTGTTGGATTTGTTTACTTTGTTACTTTGCTTCGTTTCATTGTTGGATTTGTTTACTTTGTTACTTTGCTTCGTTTCATTGTTGGATTTGTTTACTTTGTTACTTTGCTTCGTTTTATTGTTGGATTTGTTTACTTTGTTACTTTGCTTCGTTTCATTGTTGGATTTGTTTACTTTGATACTTTGTTTTATTGCGTTTATTGGATTATTGTTTTTGCTTCTTACCTGGAGCTGGACTTATATCAAGGACTTTGGGCCCAACAATATATCTATTTATATCTCTCTCTGTCTGTCCTGTGCTTGTTTTTCATAACACATTATTTTGCTCGATTGAGTGTGTGGATATGGGGACATGTAGATATATATATATACGCTGAGATGCATTAAAGGATAGTTTGTTTAGAACCATGGATTCAGGTCTTCTTTTTATGTCAGTTGGTTTGATTAAGACTTTCTTTAAGATTGTTCTTAATAATCTTTTTTCTTTCTAAAGATACTAAGATTGGCCTTAGTGTTTCAAACAAGACTGTTACAGACTGTCCAGCTTTATTCTTTCCATTTCAACTTTGAAGTGCATCTGGTATACCTTTGCTAACAAATAAACAGTCCCCTGCAACACTCTGCCCCTAGTGGATGCAAGAAATAACACATTTGTTCTTTCTGATGTATTTCTTACATCCAGTAAGGGGCAGATTTTTACAGAGGCATGTTTGAGAGATTTATTGAATGGTGCTTTTATAAAGTCACCAAAATGTGATGACTGAAGCAGACAATTATATACAAAGTATTTATAAACAACAATGAAAATACATCAGTTGATATAACATGTACAGTCGCCACCGCTTAGAACAGGCGCATTTGTGTTAACGATAGACGGTATAAACTCCCACACAATAATCTGACATTCAAAATGTCCCCCAATGACCAGTACAGTAATCAAAGCAAACAAGTGTGTATGCGGTTAAAGTCTTTGACACTCATTACACTAATAAAAAAAATGTATTAAAACCTATGAATGTATAAAAAGTAAGTGCAAAAAAGTAGTGCAAGTGCAGAAATGTACAGAACGGGTAGACTATATTACTGCAAATTGTTTCCAGCGAAGAACTCTGATACGCATCTGGACGGTGTGTTTTTTGCAAGTATGGACAGCAAACTTTGTCAGCGTTTTCTAAAAGATCCCAATTTGGCTTTATATCCGGATGCTGCTCCACAGCCACAGTGTTAAAAGCGCAGCAAGCACACTTATGTCATCAGTGTCTGTTTCAGGCAGAGCGTCCTGGTCGCCAAGGTGACACAGCTGAGAATTCTTCCTCTGACATCCCCTCTGGTGTTGTCAGAGTTTCAGTTTTGTTGTATTTTTGTCAGCACTCTCCTCCTTAACTACAGAAAACCCAGGTTTTTTGAAGTAATGTTGCATTGTTTGCTGACCGACAGAGTTCCAAGCATGCTTTAGCAAGCACACAGCATTTACAGAGACATTTTATTTACACACTGAATTTTCGTGCTGATGCGCATCACTTTTCTTTTTCCAGCCATGCTTGCTGTTGCAGTCAGTGCTGTTTTTTCAAACTGTAAACCCGACACTGCCTACATGGATTAAATAGCCATGGTACAGTACAGGGGTAATTGCTCAGTATCGAGGTGCAAACAGCTGATTGATTTGATCTGTTAAGCTTTTGCTATAATAAAGTGCTGCCTTTTTTATTGAAATCCATGTGAATGGCAAGGTAACGAGGTGAAAACAGCTGATTGGTGGATTAGTAAGAGCGATTACTACAGTATAAGCAGTGTGTTTGTTATTTAAATCTCTGTGAATGGTACATAACGAGATCCAAACAGCTGAGTTTGCCTGAAATATACGGCGTGCTTAACACGGTATAAACGATGCCTTTGTTATTGAAATCAATGGGAATGGCAAACGCTATTTGTCCGAAATAAACGGCTGCCTGAAATAACCCTGGACGGTGTAAGTGGTGGATACGGTATAGCAAACCACCAAATGTATTTCATTGAACAGTACATTCTGTTAGCAGTTTGAAATGAACAGGCTCATATTTTACTATGTATTTCTACAGGCAGCAACAGCACCCCGAGAGCGCCCCCTCGTGTTAAGATTGAGAACCCTTCAGCTGGGAAAGCTGTCAAGAGGAAACAGCCTGCAGAAGAAAAGCACACAAAGAAGGTAGGCCTGCCACGTCTCCTGTCCAACCCGTCACAAACTCAGCCACGTCTCCTGCCCAACCCGCCACAAACCCAGCCACGTCTCCTGCCAAACCCGTCACAAACCCAGCCACGTCTCCTGCCAAACCCGCCACAAACCTAGCCACATCTCCTGCTAAACCAGCCACAAACCCAGCCACGTCTCCTGCCAAATCAGGGATCCAAATCAAAATAACAATAGACATCTGAAATTATTTCAGACATTTTAAAGTTATTATAGAAAACGTATTAGTGGCAACATAGTTTGAACTACCGACACGCAGCTCCGTCCTGAATTTCAGCAGCACACCCCTGGATTGGAATGTAAGCAAAGACACATTAAAAACTAGTCCCGGTAAGCATGTTGTCCCACTTATGTTAACAAAAGTTGATCCAACGCTAGATATACCCACACTTATGGATAATGGCATTAACTGCTATTTATACCATGTCTTTAGAATTTAATAATAACAATGTACTAAAACATTCTGTAATCTGGCTTTATGATTTAATATATAATTTATATCATTGTTGAATAAGGGTTTTCTTGATATTTTTCAGTTGAAAAAATCAGAAACCTTGCAAAGCAATGGGCAAAGCAAAGTGAAAGCCGAGTTGTCTCAGCCTATAGCACCCACTCGGGAGAAGGTAAGTGCTGCTTTGTGCAACTACTGTCTAATCTCATAAGAACATAATAACATTTCCGAACAAGAGGAAGACATGAGGCCCGTCTGTGTTCATCCGGTCCCTTTATCCGAGTGATCTCAAAACTGCAAGTCTGGTCTTAAAGGATACCCCCCCAGCCCCAGCCTAATTCTTCTTTGTTTTCAGCTAAATCAGTTCATTTCCTTCAAACTGTCTTTGTAGCTTGTTCCTTTGGCGTTAGTCTGGTTGCTCTTCATTGACTCTCTCCAGGGCCACAATGTCTCTTTAGTTCTGTGGTGAGCAAAATTGGACAAGGTACTCTAAGTGCGATCTCACTAGTGCATTATACAACCTCATAATATATTTACCGCCCTCATGTTCAGCCTATATTTTTTTTTCTGCAGGCTATATACTGGACACAAATACAGTAACACCATCAGTGTGGAGACAGAGCCCCCACTGATAAAACTGATCAAATAATTTCAAATTGCTCTCTGGTTCCGGTGATGGAAACATTACTGATCTGCTTGTTTCTATTTCAGCAGACTCTGCTTGATATATTCACTGGGGTAAAGCTGTACCTGCCAGACTCGGTCCAGGATTTCGGAAAGCTACGCCGTTATTTTGTCGCCTACAATGGAGACCTGGTGCCTGAATACGATGTAGCCATGGCAACACACAGTGTGGGGGAGCTGGGCGAAGCGTCGGAGGCGAAGCATGTCACCACACACTGGATCTGGGAGTGTATCAGGCGGCGCAGGGTCGTGCCACCTTGCTAAGGATGCAGCATCCCCCCTCAATACTGTGCAGGATATGTGTAGTACTGGGACCTGGAGCAGTGAATCACAACTTTAAGAACTATTGTTAAAGAGATGAAACTGGAATATTGCTCATCTATTATTTGAACTTTGTCATGGAGAGATTTATTATAGAAAGAGGGCTTTTCCAAATCTATGACTTCTGAAGTAAAATAAAAGAACATTTTGAAGTGCTAAAATGAAATAAATGCAATGATAATGTTTATACTACAACCACCTTCTCAGAACTTGTAACCTGCCCCTTAAAACACCTGGTGGATATAAGGGGCAGGTTACAGGTTACATCCACTAGTGGCAGAGTGTTGCCGGGAACAGGTTAATGGCTATACTGCTAGATGGACTTGGGGGTTAGACATGATTCTAAGAGCTTTATTGAGGTCACAGGGGTGCTTTAAACTTCTTTAGTTTTAAAAAGTCACCAGATATGATGACACAGAAAATGAACAAGTTGGCAAACAAAGTGTCTTTTAAATGTAACTTTTTTAATTTGCCCTATCCCTGCATGTCTTTATCCCTCAGAACAGATTCATATCCTCTCCTTCTTTGGTGAGGATACTAAGCTGTATTCAAACAGTATTTATGCAGCATCAGTACTGGCCAAGAATTGTATTTTTCAGGAATAACTTCTGTGAACTACATGTTAACAGCTTTTTAAAATAAAATGCCTACTTTAATTTTTGAAATTGCTGTTTGCAAGCCTTATCAATGCTGGTTAGAGGTGATGTGCAGTGGGCTACAGTCAATGACCAACAAACTGAATTAGGAACCTGAAAGAAATGAATCCTCCGAATTCCCCAAGCCAATCGCCGCTTTGCACACAGGACCTTGAGAGTAGATGTCGGCAATCTACCACATCTGGAGAACAAAGGCCAGCCCTGCAGGTCTCCACTTGAGAGGCCAATAGGGTCTTCTGTGGCGCAATGAGGAGAAACAATCGCTGCCGGTTTTGCCTCCCTAACCCAGTGCCACAGCCAGTGCTCCCTATTGAATACCCAGCGAAGAACGACAATTGTGCACAGCCAGAAACCTGCTCTGCTAGATTGTGTGACTCACCCAGCACACTACGCGGCCATACCTTTACGAGGGGAGACCCTCAGGGACCCCTGCTCTGCCTGATTGTGTGACTCACCCTGCACACCACACGGCCGTACCTTTTATGAGGGGAGACCCTCAGGGACCCCTGCGCTGCCTGACTGTGTGACTCACCCTGCACACCACACGGCCGTACCTTTACAAGGGGAGACTCTTAGGGACCGCCGCGCTCCCCTGACTGTGTGACTCACCCTGCACACCACGCGGCTGTACCTTTACTAGGGTTTACAACTTTACAAGTTTGAGCATACTGTTGTATTCTATTGCGGTGTGTGAGTTTTGGCTTATTCTGAGTCACCTGCTGCATATTTATCGAAACAAAAAAATAATTCTGCTTAGAAATCATATATTTAAAAAACAAAGCAACATACAACATAGAGAAAATACAATGAGTTCCATTTATGTGCATTTTAACTATACAGAAAAAAAGTATTTATATAGGTATTGCCACAGGGTTTAAATAGCTTCAAATTGTATTAACTGTGCCCTTTTTTGAAATCATTCTGAGTGGCTGCAAAATATTGTATATGTTAACTTTCACCTGAGTTTCTGGAGCTGCTCTTCAGTTTTAGTTGTCTGCCACAGGTATGCAGCCTAGAGCGGCCTAATTGTCTTTATAGAATAGCCAACGCCATCTACTGATTTGCTACCTTGGATGCTTTTGTTTTGTAGGTAATACACTAGCTGAGTACTAGATGGTGTTGGTGCTTACTAATTAATATAAGAACATAAGAACATTTACGAACAAGAGGAGATCATTTGGCCCATCAATGCTCCTCTGGTTCCTAGTCGCTGATTGATCTCCGAACTTTGTCAAGTCGGATCTGCCTCAATAACAGAACTACATGTAGGTAACCTGTTCCATACCCTTACCACTGTGAAGAAGTGTCTCCTCCCCTTTGTCCTAGGTCTCTCTCCATTTCCAACGTGTCCTCTGGTTCTGGTTTCTGTGTTGCACTTAAAGTATTGGTTTGTCAACTCCTTTTAAGATTTTAAAGACTTCAATCAAGTCCACCCAATTCATCTTTGTTCTAGGCTAAATAGATTCAGTTCTTTCATCTTCTCTTCGTAGCACATTCCTTTAATTCATCGGATTTGTTTCCATTACATGTCCATGGCAGGCAACTAGAACTGAAGAGCAGCTCCTGAACTTTATTTTGAAAAAAAAAGCCAAAGCAGCTGAACACAGCCAAAAAAAAAAAAATCTCTCAAATCATAAAAGGTTGAGACATTGTTCATACCAGTGTATCATACACATTTCTAAAGGCTACTGTCCCTGGGTCTGCAGACAGAGGGCTTGCTTCATGGAGTCGCAGGAGCTATTCATACTGCAGGTCTGTGACATGAGTACTAATGAAGGACATCATACTTGGGACGTTGCTATAGTAACCCATGAAGTTGTTTTTTCCGCAGACCAGATCCTTCCCATAGCTGACAATGCCAACCTGGGAAAGAAATATTCCATGAGGTTATATTTTAAACACAGACGTACTAAAAGAAACAGAGTAAGTTCAATGACAAACGTTTTGACTAAGTAGTCTCAATGTTGAGTTTTGATTGACAAACTTGATGGGTGTTTGTCACAAAGACGGCTGTAGTGGGTGACGTCAGACCAGAAACCGGGAGCAACACAGAACAGACAGACAGTGAGGTTGGTGAAGCTGAGCACTTGGTTGTGCTCAGCATTTAATAAACAAAATAAAAGAACACAAAAACAGGACATGGCACTTGCGGCCAAAATAAACAGGTAAACAAAAACGGACTACACAGACAAACACGGTGAGCTTCTATTTTCCTTACAATTCACAATTACCTCCGTCTCCAATCCCGTTCTCCACTCACCGAACACACCCCCCGAGTGGGTGAAAACATGCAGCTTTTATGCAGCTGTACCAAGACTCGATTGCTAATCAATCATTCAATTGGAGTCTAGGTACAACTGCACGTGAATTAATAAAGTGCAATTCCCCGTGCTCACATATTATTACTTTTTACTTGCACGTGAAGTGCTGTGCAATCCTCATGCCTAACTACAAATATACATTTTTAAACACACGTGAAACACAGACCCGCTTATATCCCGTGTACCAATGCCTATACACCAACATTTACACACAACACGTAACATATAAACAAACTACGCACAAGGGCGTGGCCACATTGCCACATATACCCCCCCTTGTGCACAGCACACATGGCCTCAACGGCCACCTCCCCCCTTAAAAGCCCAAAAGTCCAGGACAAAGTCTCGGGCTGGGAAGGGAGGCTTCAGTGGGCCCATGGCTGGCAATGCTGTCAGCACCCCTGCCGGTAGTGGCACGGCTGACAGCATGCTGGTCCACTCCTGCAGCGAAATTGCTGCTGGGGAAAGTGGTCTCCTGACCTCTCTCCCTGTCTTTGTAGCCGGTAGCTCTCTCTTCCAGGGCTCCGGCCACAGTATCTCCTGCAGCCCAAGTGCTGCAATGGGAGCAGGTCTCCTGACCTCCCCCACGATCTCCGGCAGCGAAAGTGCTGCAGTGGGAGCAGGTCTCCTGACCTCCCCCACGATTTCCGGCAGCGAAAGTGCTGCAGTGGGAGCAGGTCTCCTGACCTCCCCCACGATTTCCGGCAGCAAAAGTGCTGCAGTGGGAGCAGGTCTCCTGACCTCCTCCCCCTTCTTTGTGGCCGGCAGCTTCCCTTGGTGGGGTTCCGCACAGTACTTCCTGCTGCGATGCGGAGCAACAGGCAGCCCCAGGCGATGCGGAGCACCAGGCAGCCCCAGACGATGCAAGGCTGGCATCCTTGGGCGAAGCGAGGCTGGCATCCTTGGGCGAAGCGAGGCTGGCATCCTTGGGCGAAGCGAGACTCCGCTGCAGCTCCTCTTGTGGTGGAGGTGGAAGCAGCAAGCAGTCCTCCCATGTTGGGGAAGGCGGAACCAGCAGGTATTCACCCTCTGCTGGTGGAGGTGGGAGGGGCAAGCAGTCCTCCCCCGACAATGAAGGCGGAACCAGCAGGTATTCACCTTCTGCTGGTGGAGGTGGGAGGGGCAAGTAATCCTCCCATGACAATGAAGGCGGAACCAGCAGGTATTCACCCTCTGCTGGTGGAGGTGGGAGGGGCAAGCAGTCCTCCCACAACGGTGGAGGCGGAACCAGCAGGTACTCACCCTCTGCTGGTGGAGGAGGCAGAGGCAGCTCCTGCTGCTCTGCTCCTTGCGGTGGAGGCAGAGGCAGCTCCTGCTGCTCTGCTCTTGGAGGTGGCGGAGGCAGAGGCAGCTCCTGCACCTCTCCTCCTGCCGGTGGACATGATGGAAACAGAGGCAGCTCCTGCTGCTCTGCTCCTGGTGGAGGTGGTTGAGGCAGTGGCAGCTCCTGCTGCTCTCCTCCTGGTGGCGAAGGCAGTGGAGGTGGGAGCAGCGTGTAGTCTCCTGGCGATGGAGGTGCGAGCAGCGTGTAGTCTCCTGACGACGGAGGTGCGAGTAGCGTGTAGTCTCCTACTGTTGCAGGGGACTGGTGCGGCTCCGCCTCTCTTGCAGGGGACTGGTGCGGCTCTCCCGCTCTTGCAGGGGACTGTGGTGGAGGCAGAGGCAGCTCCTGTTCCTCTCCTCCGGGTGGTGACGGTGGGGGAAGTGATACCAGCAGACGTTCACACTCTGCTGGTGGATGGGAACCCAGCAGGCATTCACCCTCTGCTGGTGGACACGGGGACAGCAGGAATTCTTCCTCTGCTGGTGGACACGGTGACAGCAGGCATTCTTCCTCTGCTGGTGGAGATGGAACCAGCAGGCATTCTCCCTCTGCTGGCAGCTTGGGTCCTAGGGCTGTGGAAGCACCGACTCCCCCCTCTTTGGGCTGTGGACGCACCAACTCTTCCCTTTTGGGCTGTGGACGCACCGACTCCTCCCTTTTGGGCTGTGGACGCACCGACTCCTCCCTCTTGGGCTGTGGACGCACTGACTCCTCCCTCTTGGGCTGTGGACGCACCGACTCCCCCCTCTTGGGCTTAGGGACGTTCGGGCTCCCCCCACTCAGGCGTAGGACGTTCGGGCTCCTCCCACTCAGGCGTAGGGACGTTCGGGCTCCTCCCACTCAGGCGTAGGGACGTTCGGGCTCCTCCCCTTGGGCTGTGGACACTCAGGCTCCTCCCGCTTGGGCTGTGGACGCTCTGGCTCCTCCCGCTTGGGCTGTGGACGCTCTGGCTCCTCCCGCTGGGCTGTGGACGCTCTGGCTCCTCCCGCTGGGCTGTGGACGCTCCGGCTCCTCCCGCTGGGCTGTGGACGCTCCGGCTCCTCCCGCTTGGGCTGTGGACGCTCCGGCTCCTCCCGCTTGGGCTGTGGACGCTCCGGCTCCTCCCGCTTGGGCTGTGGATGCTCCGGCTCCTCCCGCTTGGGCTGTGGACGCTCAGGCTCCTCCCGCTTGGGCTGTGGACGCTCAGGCTCCTCCCGCTTGGGCTGTGGACGCTCAGGCTCCTCCCATTCAGGCATAGGACGTGGACGGAGCAGGGTATGGTGGTGTGGCTAGTTTGGCCACAGTCGAAACACCACAGCCCTGCTTCCGCCTTTCTCCCTTTGCCCTCCTGTGCTCCTCTCCAGCCTCTTCTCCCCATTTCTTTTCCTTTTGTTTTAAAAAAAAAACTGCGGTTCCCGCTCTGGCCTGAGTCCTGGAGGCGCTGTAGATCCCACCAGGACACCACGTGTCACAAAGACGGCTGTAGTGGGTGACGTCAGACCAGAAACCGGGAGCAACACAGAACAGACAGAGACAGTGAGGTTGGTGAAGCTGAGCACTTGGTTGTGCTCAGCATTTAATAAACAAAATAAAAGAACACAAAAACAGGACACGGCACTTGCGGCCAAAATAAACAGGTAAACAAAAACGGACTACACAGACAAACACGGTGAGCTTCTATTTTCCTTACAATTCACAATTACCTCCGTCTCCAATCCCATTCTCCACTCACCGAACACACCCCCCGAGTGGGTGAAAACATGCAGCTTTTATGCAGCTGTACCAAGACTCGATTGCTAATCAATCATTCAATTGGAGTCTCGGTACAACTGCACGTGAATTAATAAAGTGCAATTCCCCGTCCTCACATATTATTACTTGCACGTGAAGTGCTGTGCAATCCTCGTGCCTAACTACAAATATACATTTTTAAACACACGTGAAACACAGACCCGCTTATATCCCATGTACCAATGCCTATACACCAACATTTACAAACAACACGTAACATATAAACAAACTACGCACAACGGCGTGGCCACATTGCCACAGTGATGTGGACTCCCAATTGTAAAGTGTGAATGATCTTTTTAAAAGCTCCATTCAAATGATTGTAGCTAAAAAAAATAATTCCACAAATCTTACCTGGTGTGCAGATCCATTCATTATATAATATACCTCCCCACCCCTTCAACAGCTTCTTTCCGGTCAATATCCAACCAGCTGCTTCCCCCATTGACTGACATGCTTTCAGCCAGTAACTTGACCCAGAATGACCCAGGAAGTGAAGGCAGAGGAAATTGAAACATGCTTTTAAAGTGGTACCGGACTTCATGTATTCAAATGAAAATATATGTCTGCTAAAGCATGTGTGTTTCAATACTGCACATTGAGAGCTGTGTCACTAATAGGTAAGATGAATGGAATGATTTTGTTAGCTGCAGTTCCTTTAAGAGCAAAGTGCTTGCGCTCATTTGGCACACAGTATAAGTTTCAGAGACAGTCACCAATATGATCCCATTTCTTCACTGTACACCCAATTCATTGAACCAGTATTACTGCTTTTTATCAAAACCGTGCTGCCTGGTATCTTTGAAAATATGTGTGCTTAGGCTAAATAAATGTGCTTTGCTATCAATTACAAATTAACATACAGACTGCTTGCCCACATTTGTAACTTAAAATGAGCGAGTTTCAACTATACATGATATAAAACAGAAGAGTGAATCTAAAGCAGGTTCATATTTCAGAAATCTACCTGAATCCATTGATCCTTTCTCTTCATCACAAACGCCCCCCCAGAGTCACCTAGATTGAAAACAAAACCATTATAGAAATCCCTGCGCTTGGAAGACAGAATGTAAGATCCTTTTAAATATATTGACTTATCCCAAGCCTTCACTCTTGTGGTTTATCTGATCACCAGCCCTTAATGAAAAGTTATTGAGAATATCATATTCTGGGGATTAGGGGTGTCTGTCTGTTCAATGACAAACATTTTGACTAAAAGTCTTTCTCAATATCTTCAGATTAAGACTTCCAGTCAAAAGGATTGTGATTTTATTTCTTCAGTGTCTTTTAGATTTATTTTTTTTAAAACTACTTATTAATATTTTAAAATGTTATATGTTAAGTTTTAAAATATAGTGCACAAACAGCAAAGTCTTCTGAAACACTACATTCACGTGTTTATTTTGTTTTTACACTTATTAATATTCTTTTTAAAGTGACGACTAGGAGACTTATTTGATTATTTTTACCTTAACTATTGAAATTAGTAGTCGTTCTACACCTAGTTTGCAGTTGCTAATTATCAGAATAAAACAATGGTTGAGAGTTTCAGAGTGTGTGATCAGATCCACTGACCTTTACAGGAATCACTGTTTTCTCCTCTGGCACAGAACATTCGTTCGGTGAGCGTGTGTTTGGTTTTAGGGCACTGAGCGCGAGGCTGAGAACAGAAACCAGAATAGTTTGGCTAGTGCTGTATTGTCCCCTGCAGTAATTCCCTAGTTGCTCCTTGTCTCTTTGCTACTGTGGTGACCAGAATTGGACTCAGTATTCCATGCACTAAACAGCGGTAACATGTTTACCACGCAGTAAGCCTCTTTACGTGTGCTTTGTACACCTGCTGTATTCACTAAGCAGTGAAAAGTAACCTAACGTGTGGTAAACAATGCCTGGAAAAAGTACTGTGTCGATTCATTTAAATATAATTAATGATGGAAATGTATGCACATTAAATCAAAAATTTCGCAAGGGAGGTATTTGATATGCAAGCCTTTATTCACTAAAGAGTACTGACATTTTTAGGTCCTCAACACGTGTTAAAAACACTGTGTTTGAAAACCAGGCGGTGTATACTTTGACAATATTCAGTAAATAAGGCAGACCACTAGTGATACTGTATCACAGAAGCAGGGACCATAGAAACACCCTAACTGCCAATCCATCCAATCATATTTTAGAGATCGCCCTAACATAAGTACACATTTAGGAAAGTTGATATTAGCCTACAGGACACGTTTTTCCACGCTGTAAGCCTACTGGATTTAGTTACATAATTATGTTGAATGTAACGTTAATTTTAAAAAATATCACCTGACAAAAGCAGACAATTGACATTTTGAAACACAATTTAGGGATACATGTCATAATACTGTTATTTTAAATTCAATTTGGATTTGCAAATAACCAAGAAGAAAGTATTACTTCATGTTAACAGTTGTTTTTGCTGTTTGTTTTTTTTGTTTTGTATTTTTTTTTTTTACCAAAGAGCGTAAATGTCTAAGTGTGCAGGAGAGCGAGAGGGTCGCACCAAGGAGGAGCTAATACCTAGAAAGAGACAAGAACATATTTGCCTTTATATGCCTTAAAGTTGCTCTTCTTAATTGAAATCGATCTGTATTGTATGCTTTCATTTGAATATGTTCTTAATCGCTACTGAATTTACTGTATTTTTAATGGAATATTTAGCAACAACTCCAGTAAGTCGCTCTGGATAAGGCTGCGTCTTTGAATAATGAAAATTCTACTGGTTCATTGTTCATTTTTGGTTACTCAAAAGCTGAAAAAAGAAAAAGGAAAAACAAATGGGTTCCTTGTTTGTTTTCCCTAGCCTATATTCAAGAGCTGAAAAACGAAAAAAGAACCAGTTCTTTTTTTTTCAAAACACAAACCGCATTTCATAACTCGTAGAGCATTCCGTAGGCTATTTGTTTTTCCCATGTACATCATGCACTAAAAAGTCAGTTTATGATGACTGCATTTATTATAAGCTACTATAATAAACTGTGTAAAAACCTTTCAGAATTCCGCATGCAGAATACACCGCGCAGTGACAGCTTGCAAATGATTAATTTAGCTCGCCTTATTCGTGCATATTATTAGATTATTGAAGAGAGCGCTCACGCCTTCCTTTTTGCACGCAGTATGGGTTTCCCTTGCCATGCAGTATTTCAGGTAACTTACCACCGTTTAGTGCATGAGGCCCTAAGTGTGGTCCCACCAGTGCATTATACAACCTCATCATACTTTGATTTATACTCTACACTTTTGGCTGTATACCCAAGCATTTGCTTTTCTAATTGCTTTCCCACACTGTATGGTTGCTGACAGCAATTTCAACATCAAGGTCTTAATTATGACAAATATATCACTGCAATGTGGACAATATGATATACAGCAAAGGTAATGTGTTTATTTAATATAGTGCCTGGCATAGCAACATATTTTTAAAAAATGACTTGACTTTTAATTAAAATCAATACATAACCATATTAAGCATAAGGGAAACAGAAATAATGTTAAACTCACATAGATGCTGAAATTTGCATATAATAATTCATAGCTAGGTATACCACTCTGTCTGGACAGGCCCCACCCAGCTACATAGCCACTCAAATCTCTTCCACTGTCATAATATCCAGCGTTTGTCATTTTATTTTCTGTAAAAAGAAAGCATAAACATTGACTAGTTTTAAGGCAAACTCTGTACAGTACATTCAGTCTCTCTCAATGCAATTACTCAAATACTGGCTCTTATAAGTCTGTCTTGAGGTGCTTTCATCTGCCATCTAGTGATCTGCCACTTTGAATCAGATTTCCTTTTGTCTTGCTGATCTGGCCTACTTCACATATGTCTATGGCAAGCAACTGGAAGTGAAAAGCAGCTGCTTAGCTCACAGAAGTTTGCACATGGTTATACAATATATTCATCATAGTTTAGCTTGGTTCGTCATGTTTAATATACTTTACCATACCTATCTGGGCTTTACAATGCTTACCTATGCTTTATTACCCTTTGCTATGCCTTTAGTGTGGGACACTTTTATAAGGGAAGGCAAAAGAATACCTTGATAGCTACATGTGTCTTGCCAGACTCCTACCGGCGATGGGATCAGGTTTTGAACATCTTGTGTACAGGGAAGGCAGACTCGCCTGGGAAAAACACAGAGTCTCAGCTGATCAGAACACTCCCCCCAAATCTCTGAGCACATCTAAAGACGTAACAGTACAATAATCCTAATAAATGAAGCAAATCTCTCCAGTAGAGTTGTCAGTTAATCACAGTTAACCCCCTTTCCCCTCACCTCCACCCCCCTTCGTTCTAGGGATGGTTTGAAATTGACTACTTACCAGACATGAAAAGTACAACAGTGATCGGGAAACTTAAAAGGCATTTCGCTGTGCATGGGATTCCGCAACGGCTGATGACAGACAATACTAGGCAGTTCACGAGCAGAGAATTCAGGGAATTGCGCACACATGGGACTTTGAACATGTCAAAAGTAGCTCTCTGTACTCGCAATCAAATGGTTTGGCAGAGCGGGCAATGCGCTCTGCTAAACATCTCCTTGAAAAATGCTTACGTGACGGATCAGACATCTATGCTGCTTTGCTTAACCTGTGCAACCTGCCCAGAGAAGGTCTACCCTCACCAGCACAGAGGATGTTTTCCAGACGCACTAGAACCATGATTCCAGTGGTCAAAAGCTTGCTGCGACCAAAAGTGCAAACCCGCGTGAAAGAGGCTCTTGCAAAGAAGAGACAGAGGTGAAAAATACTACAACCGCAATGCACGGAAACTCATTGAAACCAGGCCAAGCGATCAGAATGCAAACAGCAAGAGGTTATGACAAACTAGCTGCACAGCACAGCACCACAACCCAACGTGGATGGCAAAACCTACGTGAGGAACAGGCATCACCTGTTACTTGTGCTGTAGACCTACCAACCCAGTGCTGCTCCAGTGGAAGCGACAAGTCCATAGTGTGCGTCTTCCATGACAAAGCAGATGGCATCTCAGCCTGTGACCAACACTGCACCCTCCAAGGCAAACATGCAGACAGCAGGATTGCTAAGTGTTTCTCACCATGTGGACACTCGCCAAGACAGTCCCCAGGATCAACAGCCCTCCGTGATTACTTGCTCAGGAAGGGTGAGCAAGACAAGCTCTAAGTTCAAGGACATTGTGACTTGATGTACTGTTGTGCGATATCAGACTTCATGCATGTTGGAGAGGGAAAAAAAAATTAAAAATTAAAAACCATGGTTGTAGTGCTAGGACACTAGCTTCTTATTTGACACATTTACAGTTGTTTCGTTTCTTTTCTATTCTTGTTGTTATACCCTCAGCTCATACTTTGTAGATTTGTTTGCAAATCTACATAACAATGTAGCTTTGCAAACAAATCCTGAAGCTATCTTTGGCATAATGAAAATGATTTTCGTTTTGGAGGCAGTGTCACACAGTGCGTGCTTTTTATTAAGATAAAAGAGTTGACTTCATTGCGGAGGTGGAATCCCGTGCATACAGACCGGGATGTTGACAGTTTGTGTTTATATTATGTTTTTTTATTATTATTATTTGGTATCCAGGGGCCAGGTTCGTTATAGCCGAATGTTCATTATAATGAAGGGCGTTATAGCGAGGCTACACTGTACAACCGAATGCCACAGGGGCTGTGCAATTCTCCAGGGTCTTTCATGAGAATAATGGCCTCTATCTTTGGTGACCAGAACTACACCAGCTTGTTATGTTACCTTGATGATCTACTGGTATTCACACCCAGTGAATAAATAGCTCTTCAGGAGGTTGGAAATGGTGTTTAGCTGTCTTCAGAACCATGGCCTCAAGTTGGCTCCAAAGAAATGCTACTTAATGCGACAGCAGCTAAAACTTTTAGGGCATGTGGTTGGTGAAGGGGGCGTGGCCACCGACCCAGACAAGGTAGCAGTCATAGCTAATCTTACTGAGAAGGACTTAACCCTTTGCAGTCCATTTATTAACTGCGCGTCAGGTCCAATTTATTTTCACACGCGCAGTTAATTTTAGACGCGCTGTTTAAAAGTATTTTTTTCCACAGTCATACAGGTTTAAAAGGCCCTGCATATCAACAAAGCACTCACTAGTCATCTCCAGCCCCGCCCCACCCTTTCGTTTGCTATCGCTTTCACATATGCTAAGAAATAAATAATAATAATAATAATAGTCGTACATACCGATCAATCATCTCCTGATGACTCGTTTTATCACCAAACTCCTCAATAATGCATTAATGCAAAAATCCTCAGCTCCTGTCGCTCCCACTCGGCCATTGAATGGTTTTCTCGGCTTTTTCCACGGAGAAAAAACGACTAGAAACCAGTTTTTTGCGTTTTTTTGATGATGTCGGACAGGGTCCGACAATGGACCGGATAGGAATAATCGGAATGTCAGACCAGGTCCGACAATGGACCGCAAAGGGTTAATGGTGGAAGATGGCCGCACACCTTCATCTAAGAAAATCAGGTCTGTGCTAGGAATGTTTAATTATTACAATAATTTTATTGAGGGGTTCTCCACAAAAGCTAGATCACTGTTGACTTCTGAACAAGGTTTGCAGCGTCGTTCCAAAAGAACCAGATTTAAGAAGCGGAGTCCTGAAGATTCAGTTTAAAAGAGGCTCTCTTGCAAACTGTAGTTTTGGCTCATCCAGATTTTGAGAAGCCTTTAATTCTGTTAGTTGATTTCTCCTCTTATGAGCCAAATAGCAGAGGGAGAACAGAAGGCTAGGCCAGTAGTAAATCTTTAAAATAGGGCTCAGACCAGATATCCTGCACACCGCCTTGAGTTTCTTGCCTTGAAATGGGTAGTATGCGACAAATTGAGTCATTGTTGAGGGGCAGAACTTTCACAATATGGACCGACAATAACCATCTGACTTCTATACTAACAAAGCTTAAACTTGACGCCTGTGAGTAGCAGTGGGTTTCGAGACTTGCCCCATATAATTGCGCCTTCTTTAAACATCATCATCATCTCACACTGCTAAAAAAACATACTGAAGACATACTGAAATTGTTTAAAGATGGTGCTCACATCACAAATTGGTCTTTGTCACATTGCCATCACATTGCCATTAACAGCACTCTGTTTGTAAGATCTTGTGTGATTTCAATTGAAGCAGAGTTAAATGCCATTTAATCTGCCATTTTGTGGTTTTATTACTATGCAACCAATGGAAAGGATTTTAGGCAGTGGTCTGCTTTGAAGTAGCATGTCTGAGAATGAGATTAAAAATAACAGAGGGGCTAACCTGCAGTGGAGAGTGACTGTGTCCCAGAGGCAGCACTTCCCCTGACACAGTTCACACAGGATGAAGTAACTGAACTGGCAGCTACATTAAAAATACGGCAAGCTCAAGTTTGGGATTATTATTATTATTATTATTATTATTATTATTATTATTATTATTATTATTATTTATTTTTTAATGAAAAAGGCGAACCAGTTGAAGATGGTGCGGCTATGTGTATGGCCTGTGAAAATCAATCGTCAATCATTCACTTTCACATCCGGAAATATTAAACAGTAGCTTAATACACTCCTAACTAAATACATGAGATCATTTAAAATACTTTAAAACAAAGGGAGTTTTTCTACGTGGTAACATTAATGCATAGGAAATGATCTGAAACCAGTTAAGCCTTACCAAAATAAACATGTGTTGTATTCAAATAAAAATACATTTTTACTGCCATATGTAATATGTAAATATGTACTGTCATATGTAATATGTAAAAAAAAAATGATGTGAACTCATTTAAATAACATAAAGTAGATATCAACATTTCAATAATCTTAGAATTAAAATGTTTCAATAATCAAGCAGTGTGGAGTAGTGGTTAGGGCTCTGGACTCTTGACTGGAGGGTCATGGGTTCAGTCCCAGGTGGGGGACGCTGCTGCTGTACCCTTGAGCAAGGTACTTTACCTAGATTGCTCCAGTAAAAACCCAACTGTATAAATGGGTAATTGTATGTAAAAATAATGTGATATCTTGTAACAATTGTAAGTTGCCCTGGATAAGGTTGTCTGGAAAGAAATAATTAAAATAAAAATACATTTTTACTGCCATATGTAATTCAAAAAAAAAAAAAAATTATGTGAACTCATTTAAATAAAGTAGGTATCAACATATCAATAATCTTAGAATTAAAATGTTTCAATAATCAAAAACTGTAATTTTGATATGGTGGCAACTCTAACGGGTATCTTGCCATCGGTGCAAGTCATACCTTACTGTGTCGCTGTAGGAGATCTCCTGGGCCAGCTCCAACAAGGCCATGTCGTAATCATAGTCTTTGTTATACTGAGGGTGAAGGATGAGCCGTTTTACCCTTATTGTTTTCCCAGAGGACACATCCTTCTTAATCATTCCTATAAAACAGAAGGGAGTGGTTTAAATTACCTGGGTTACAAAATAGAAAATCCATTCATAGTAAAGTAACCCTGTCACGCCTGGGGTTGGAAAATTGTTGGAGCAGTGTCCTGGTTTACAGAGGTGCTGTAAAATAAAATAAAAAGTTATGTAAAAAAGCTAACTATTACAGTGCATAGAGTAGAATTACTGTCCAAGTATATTCAAGGATTGCAGTCATTTTAATTTAACTTTCTCCATTATACACAGATTTGACTGTAGATGTACCATACCCAAGAGACAAGTGTGTATTCACGCAGCATTCTTCATTATAAATTTAGAAACTAAATCACATGACTTGGTGCCAGGCTGTACAATCCGATTGACTTTAGGAAGACATGATTTAATCATGTTGGATTACAGAATAGACAGGATTGTAGAAGGTACCATTAATATTAATGGGGATCGATAGTGAATTCTGCACAATGCTGGTTTGTAGAGGGTACCATTAATATCAATGGGGATCGATGGTGAATTCTGCACAATGCTGGTTAGTAGAGGGTACCATTAATATCAATGGGGATCGATGGTGAATTCTGCACAATGCTGGTTAGTAGAGGGTACCATTAATATCAATGGGGATCGATGGTGAATTCTGCACAATGCTGGTTAGTAGAGGGTACCATTAATATCAATGGGGATTGATGAATAAATACATGAATAATAATAATAATACATATCTAGTTATGAATTGTTTCCATAGTACTGTATCATAGTGTTATATGTATATGGAAGCAATAACACACTCCAGGGGGTGCAGCAGTTAGAAGGTATTGAACATATTGTTTTTCTGTGAAGTAAAACTACAAAAATAACACTGCATCCCAACATGTTCTATACACATTGGTATATCAATTTGATGTTTACAGAAATGACACTCTGCACCTGTATATTTTACTCGATCGCTCAGACTCTGAACATGTTCTAGATACGCTGCATTCCCACAATGGTTTTACTCACTGAACAATTGGTGTTAAGGGGAGAGGTGTGGTTACCTGAGTGAGAGAGAAAGAGTGGGGGGAGTTTGAGACGGAGCTGACGGAGTGCAGGAGACTGTATCATGAGCGAGCCGGCAAGGCAGGGCTGATTCTGTGGAGCCTGAAGCAGGGCTGCACCAAGTCAGTCCCAAACTGAACAGAGAAGCTCTGTTTCGTAGTGCTCTCAGCTTTGGGTTTTATAATGTTCTGGGATGGCGACGGTCTATTCATTCTTACACTGGGGGTTTGGGAGACAGGTATCACAGGCCCTGCCAGTGTGTTTGTGTCTATTTAATAATTAAGCATTTCACTTCATCTTTTCTTTTGTTCCTTCACGTATTTATTTATTACTAAATGATTACAAAGAATTGCACTATTAAGTATTTGGTCATTTATTATTTGCATGATGTTTTAGATTCGGGTGGGGCATACAGTATATTGTGGTTAAGGTGGTAGCCTCATGGGATATTGTGACACCTCGTGTCCTGAAATAAGCGGTGTAGTTTTTGCTTGTTCTCTTGTATGTATCAATGAATTCCATGTTATATAAAGTTATTTTTCCAAGCTTGTCTGTGGTGTTGTCTTGGTACTTTGTCCACCTAGTGGTCATGTTGGGTATTGCACAACTACCTTTTTCAGGTTGGGGCCCTTAACTGGGCGGTAGCAGGAGTTTTTCTAACAATTTAGTTATTTATTTATTTGCTTTGCTTGTTTTTTTTTCAAAAAACATTTCTCACAATTTCCAGTACAAGCACTGCTGTTTCTTATCTGATGAGGAGGCTGTGTGGTCCAGTGGTTAAAGACAAGGGCTTGTAACGAGGAGGTCCCCGATTCAAATCCACTTCAGCCACTGACTCATTTGTGTGACCTTGAGCAAGTTACTTAACCTCCTTGTGCTCCGTCTTTCGGGTGAGACGTAGTTGTAAATGACTCTGCAGCTGATGCATAGTTCACACACCCTAGTCTCTGTAAGTCGCCTTGGATAAGTCGCCTTGAGCTCCAGAACAAAGGGGAGAGTGTGATACATAGGGCTTGAATTATTCAGGGTTTATTTTTTGTTGCGTTTGGGGGTGGTTTTTTTTTTGGTTTTTATTATTATTTGGCGCTATGGAACTCAATAGCATAAAATAGCACATGCCTTTTCTGCGTGCGCCTTAAGGAAATGACACCCACAAGCTATGAAGCAAGGAGCTGAGCTAGAGGAAGCATGCAGGAGAAGCTAGCCTCTATCCTGCACACAGAGCAAGTGGAGGGGCTGCCAGGGTTGATGCACACAAGCTATGTTTCCATCAAACAAAGTTAGTTTTTTTCCATCAACGCAGCATCACTGGGGCACTTAATTAAAACTTAATGAGACATATCATGTCAGATTGAGACATAAGAAAAAAAAAAAAAAACATAATCGTGTAATCAAAGAAACTACAAAATGATATCATAAAAGTCTACTGGAAGCAATAATAGTAGGACCATATTTCATGTTAGATTTCAAAATGTCACATTTTTTGTTTTTCGTTAAGTATATGGAAAACTACAAAGCAGTATTTAATTCAATATGTTAACGTAACATTTAGTGAACGAGGCCCATTGTGTGATAGAAGTCCTGCACTGCTGACATTACAATCAAAAGAAACAGAAAAAAAGCCTACAAAAAACATCCAAACAATAGTAAAGACAATATTTACCTGCAAGGTGCTTTCAAAACAAGTCCAATTTGGCTGGAAAACCGCCTGGCAGCACTGACAGTGATTCACCTAGATAAAAGGTTTCTGACAGTTTCTTCTCACCACTAGTCCTCCAGACTGTCTCAGCACATCAGCTGAACTGAGGGACAGGCAGGCTTGATGCTTACTGGGTGTTGCTCATAGTCAACACAAACAAAACTGTTTACTGCATTTTAATATATGCTGGTGTCTGCAATTAATGTAGGTTTACTTTATTACTTGTTGCACCACCTTTAAAATCTGATTTTTTTTTTTCTTTCTACACTCTCTCTTTGTTAAGGTCCAAAAAAGAGCAGACTAAAGACCGGGGCTCTCACAGGCACTCTCGCTGGAGCCAACCACATCGAGATTGAGATTTAAAAAAAAACATCTCAAAGTAAATAGATTAACATTTTACATTTATACAAATGTATTTACTTTCCGACAGTGTTAGGCTGATGTATAATTAATGTCTAATTGGCCTGTCGTTCTTAACCACCTGTAATGGCTGTGAAAGTCACCTTTTTAAAAGCTGTTATCCCAAACACACTTTGATCTTTATGCAGTTCATTTAAGTTTTAAGAATGTGATGAGGCAAAAAAAGAAGCAACACAGAATTGGAAAACAAATAACATAAGAGAATAGTGAAGAGTTGAATGGAATATCCTTGACTACATAATTGAACTGTAATAATATCTGTGCACTGTGCTCTTTATGTAGAGAAACAGTACTGCTTACCTAGACCCACAGTTATGGAAGTGGCGGGCAGGTCAGTACTGAAGCAGTGAGCCGCACTGAGAATCCATCTCCTGGAAATGATGGAGCCAGCACACTGAATGAACAGGGTGTGGAGAAAGTCCAGCAAAGAGGTTTCAGATTGGCTTTAATCCAATAAACTCTTGATTTTAAACAAATTTGTTCAGGGTTTCTTATCAGTTGCAGGTGTCTCTTACTTCACATACACATGTAACACAGGCTAGATTGTCCATCTCGTCTTTTGTTTAGTAGTACGAGTTACCACTATAGCTATTGTCAATCAAACTCCCTTTTGTTGGATAACCCCAACCCCAATGCTGTGTGGGCGGTCTTAACAGGATACAGTTCAGTTACAAAACACCAACGTCACCAAATTTTTCTTCCTTAACATAATCAGTCTTATACAAATGCACACAAAAAGAAAACACCAAGTGCAATGCCTAATTGATAGCTCTCATCAGTCGACAATTCATGCCTTTTTTAGATAATGACACAAACTGTTTCGTTCCAGTTAATGATACAAAACATATTTGTCCTGTAGTAAACTATATGCATTTGTTTAAATTTAAAGGACAACTAAATGCTCAGAATTAAAACACTGCTCTTTAATTCACCGTTAGTTTTCTTTCTTTCTCGCACTCGTAATGTGCTTTCATAGGCAAACGTGAAACCCGCTTTATATCATGAACCGCTTTATATCACGAATTATGCCTGCACGGCAATCATGAGATAAAGTGGGTTCATCTGTATATGCAAACATGCAAGTGGCTAACATTGAAACACCCCAAATATGAATACATTCCCAGTGTCACCTCATTGCTGACATAAACCTGCCAGGGCCAGTCCGCTTCGAGAGATTTCACTCCACCGAATATCCTGCCCACGCTGCGGTGCCGGATTTTCATCCGAACTCCGCATTTCGAGGAGGCTGCGTCATCTATACAAAATGACAAGGAGGTTTTAAATGTGCCCTTCTTCATGCTTCAAAAAAGTGTGAAAAGGGGTTCTTGATACATTGATTTAGAAAAGAAACACAAGAATGTTTTCAAACAAGGAGGCCATTCCGCCCTCCAGTTCCTAGTAGCTGATTGATCTCAAAGCTTTGTCAGGTCTTCAAGGACCCAAATAATTCTGTCTCAACAACATGACTGTGTGAAGAAGTGTCTCCTACCCTCTGAAGTCTCCTACCCTCTGAAGTGTCTCCTACCCTCTGAAGTGTCTACTATCCTCTGAAGTGTCTCCTATCCTCTGAAGTGTCTCCTATCCTCTGTCCTAAGTCCACTTAATTTCCAACTGTGTCCTCTGGTCCTGCTTTCTGTGCTGCACTTTAACTATTGGTTCAGGTTAACTATGTCAAGAATGTATTTGCGTAATTATATTGAACTTCATCTTTCTACGCACCATCCCACTTTGACTCGCTGTACACCAGTCTCAGGGTGTCATAGCTGGGCAGGTAGAATGTGTTCTGGCGCCCCCCTTCTTCCACAGACTTTTGGGGGATTATACTCTCCAGCTGGACTCGGTCCACACTCCCCAGCCCTATAGCAAATACATCTGGGAATATAGACAGATGAGGGGGTCATGATTGGGGGTTTCAAACTAAACTTATTTAGGGAGGGACAAGCTCTATGCTTTTGAATTTAAAAAAATAAAATGTGAAAATAATTTCAAAATCTTATCTGTCATGTACTTCCATTCACGATATAGTGTGCACTCAAATGTGCAGTTTTGAAAGAAAAACAATGTCATAACAAAATGTATTTTCAGTTTCGAAAATATCTGATACTGCACACGTTCTTTAACTAAACTAGTATCAAATGAAAATACATCTTTGCTATGACATGTGTTTCTTTCAGAACTGCATATTTGAGACCTGTGTAGCTAATGGAAGATTTATGGAATCATTTTGTTAGCTACAATTATTTAAAAGGTATTCCCTTTTTGAAAATAAAGAATTTATACGGAAGATCACCTTTTACCAAACCAGAATGACGTAATGCTTACCAAGATAAATGTCTGGCTCCGGGATGTGTTTCACAATCTCTTGCATCATTTTGGAGGGAGATGGCCCACTGCTAGATTGTTTTGCTATAAAAGACCACATTAAAGAACAACTAGGCATGGCTATGAAATATCAGATCTTAACTAATGTATTCGTGTTAACATTCATTAACATTTTCTATTTCAGTCATCACGATCTTTGTAGACAGTCCTCAGCGGACCTGAGCGGCAATGTGAATAATCCCTTATTATTATTATTATCTTGAAAACATCTATCAGAGTCCTGTATTAGTGGAATGATAAATATAAGTGGTAGAAAAATCTGAATAATCTTAAAATACAGCAATCAGTGGCAGTGGCATACGAGCAATGCCTAGTGTAGATCAGCTGTAATAACAACCCCAGTGTTTCAGCTCTTACAGTTTCCAAGTATTTAACCCTGTGATGTGAAACTCACCAATCAGAAATATGGTCCATTTTACACGGTTAGCCTGTGCTCTCTGAACACTCTTCAGTACAGCATCCAGTGCTCTGTAAATATTAGTTCCATAGTGCTGTGAGAAACCTATCCACTAAGAAACAAGACAAGACCAATAACAGCAATCTTCATAACGTGCAGTCAATTCACCTTGGCCATCTTGAGAAGGGAGCTAGTAGTCATTTTCCACTTGTAACACACAAAGCTGGATATGAAAGAAAAAAAAAAGTTGGCCATCGCTCTCCTTTGAAAGACTAAGAATCTATTACAATATCACATTAACTAATGCACTTGTCTTGTTTATAATTCATTTCTGTTTTAGTTATCACACTCTAGTGACTTTTTAAAGACATTCAAAGCACCCCTGTAGCTCTCAGAATCATGTCTATTCTCTAAGTGCATTGAGTACACCAGAGTGTAACCATTAACCTGTCCCCCTGCAACACTCTAATGGATTGAACGAAAAACTAATTTGTATTGCAGGTGAGAGGGTTAATGTTACACTCTGGGGTACTAATGCACTTTGAGGTTAGACATACAGTACAAAAGCAAGGTGAGAGCTAACCTGAGTAATCGATAGAGTCAGCCAGTGGATCTGGGCGTCCTGTCATGGGGTTTTCCATCACGTCTATCTTTTCAGCTTTAAAGTTATCATAACAAATCACTTGAATTAAAACTTTGCGAGTCCAGATCTGCAACAGAGACCGTGAGAGACAGAAATAATTAGGATTCTTAAATAATTTTATTCTACAAAATGAATACATAAATAATTTAAATAAGACCACCAGATAATATAATATTATTAAACTTGTACAATCCATCTGTATTTGAAGACGGCAGCAGTGTGTCTGGAAGGTGAATTTGTGGAATCTCTAGCAATGTATTGTACTACAGTTTCTCTAAAGTGTTACAGAACACCCTCCTGTGTTTACAAGAAACACATTACGTTACCTTTGCTGTGTCCCGTGTTGTGTGTATCACAGCGTTATATTTTTAAACAACTCTTTTGAAACTTTTTTTTAATTTTTTTTATCACACATCATGGGTCCTAAATCAGCTTGGCAATACATTTATTCGGGAGCATTCGCCAGGAGAGACAAATCTCTTGTAAGGATTTGTATCCACAGCACGCTCCCTCCTGCAACTAATGGTGGGTTTCTGTTCCCATAATACTGTGAATTTATAACATGTTTAAAATATTAAGAATCAGGAGCTCCTTTTTCTTAACACTACACACAGATTGAGTTACAGGTGACCTGAAACTGTGGAGACGGTCTTTTATAAGGAATCTACATTCTAAGCAACACCAACGATTTGTCACGAGGTTCCTGCTAGGGTTTTGGGCTTCAAAGGAATTTAATTGTCCCCTGACAATAACAGTGATACAATTAAAATATGTGATTCCTTTGAAATGCTAAACATGCCCCTCATAGACAGACAGACTGACACCACTTGTGTATTGAAGAGGTTAACTGTGTCAAAAATAGAGTAACAAGCACGATCTGGTGGATCATGAAAATAGTGCTGCTGGAGATTTTTTCTATCGACTAACACGAAATTAAGGATATTTCTGGTTACTCTTAATTTTATGAACATTGAAAATGCAATACGTGAAAAGTACTTCAAGATCTCTAAAAAAAAGTCTAATTATACTACATTGGTTAGAACTCAAAAAACATGAATAGCATGGCCAGGGTTGAGCTTACAGATGAATGCTTCATATGTGGAATGACATCAGTAAAACAAATTTGAAATGGGAGGAGCTATGGATCAAAGAAAATGACTTATTTTCAAACTGCCCAATCATGGACCAAAATTTGGAAAGGAACTGTGTTTTCAAAAGAGCTTGCTGACAGAGGATCACACTCTCTTCATTTCTACTTCTCTTGACACAGACAAATGCTCTGGAAAAACAACTTTTGATCTCAGTAGCATCTGACTTTCATCACCTCAAACAGCTGACTTTATCCTGCTGGACACCACTATGCTTCTGAAGTGGCCTTGCCAGGAAATTCTTTTCTTTGAGGAATCTTTCATTTCCATGGTGCATCCAGAAATGATAGGATTCATTTGTTTAAATGGTGTGTGTGAGGACATGTGAAATTAATCAATTGTTTGAACATATTTTGAATTCTTAGTATGATAGAATATATTAATGCTTTCTGAATGTATTGAATATATTTCAAATTCTGATCAAATATATGGTTAATAATGTTCTGAACACGCTTAACTAATTACAAAATGAGTTATTTAAAAATCCTATGCTAATACTTTTAACCTACCTAATTTTGTAACATTGAAATAAACAAAAGTAATTTTACTTTTGAACTGAGTTGTCTGATTTTATTTTAGAATGTTAATTAAGCACTATTAAGCCAATGGGGAATATTGTTTAAAATATTAAATTAACTATATACAAGAACATAAAAAGAATATATTGAATTAAGTTGTTCTTTCTTTTGAGATACTATAATTAATTTAGATACTAACATCTGTGTTTAACTTAATTCACCCTAGATAACGGATACTAAGTTATAAATATCTGCTGCAACACACCGCTCATTTCAAGCACAGTATCAGCACTGTTGCAGATCGGAGCATGAACTGAATACACTGCGGTTTAGAAGAAAATTATCTTTCACCAAATTCCTACACCGAGCAAAAAAATCTGTTATACAATGATATTAGAAATGCGTGTAGCAAAGGAGAAGCCATATTAATGGGGGATTTCCCATATAAAATGGGAAAACAAGGTGGGAGCACAACAGATGAAATTGAAATGGTAGAAATGACAAATGACTGCTTCCTAACGCAATTTGTGAAGGTACCAACTAGAGGAGAGGCATGCCTTGAGCTAGTCTTTTCAAATAACAAAGACAGAATAATGTCAGAGAACTGCTGGCAGACTCAGATCACAACATTGTCTCATTTGAAGTGCTTTTTAAAACCCCCAAAATAACGACTGAAGCTAAGGTTTATAATTTTAAAAAGACAAAACTATGAAGGAATGAAACAGACAACAGAAGTAAATTGGAGTAAAATAGAGAAAACATCCACAGAAAAAGGATGGCTATTTTTCAAAAATGTAGTACTAGAGGCGCAAAACAAATACATTCCAAAAGTAAAAAAAAAAAAAAAATGGCCAAAATGGTTTAATAATCAATTTAAAAAGATATTCAGAGAAAAAAGGCACTTTACAGAGCATTTAAAAGGGACCAAGAACAAAGTACACAGAAAGAGTACTTGGAACTGCAAACGCAAACTGCAAAGTCAAAAAGTTAGAAATGCCAAGAGAGAGATAGAAATGACCATTGCCAAGGGGGCTAAAACCAATTACAAAAAGTTTTTCCAATATTATAACAGCAAAAAAAAACATTCAAGGAGGAAGTAAAATGTCTAAGAGATACAAATGGCAAAATCATAGATGAAGAGAAAAAAATAGCAAATATATTAAATTATTACTTTTCACAAGTTTTTACAAAGGAGGATACGGATAACATGCCCCACATGTCGACCTGTTCCTATCCAGTTTTAAATAACTTTAGCATAACAGGGCAGAAATGTTAAAGGGACTAGGTGCTCTTAAAATAAACAAATCCCCTGGGCCGGATGAGCTCCTCCCAATAGTACTCAAAGAAATTAAGATCAACTAAGATCATGCAACAGTATCTTGAGACAGGGGTTGTACCAACAGATTGGAGAATTGCAAACGTAATACCGATCCACAAAAAGGGAGACAAAACCGAACCAGGTAATTACAGACCAATAAGCCTGACTTCTGAAATAACAGTGGAGGATGAGCACTCATTGTATATGAGACTTTTTCTTTAGTGCGCCTCGGAATATCGTTCCATCTTTTCTTAATCTCCTCCACCATTCTTTTAATAATGCCTACCCTCTAAGAAGTAAAGGCTCTCGTTAGAACCTTGCTTTGCCACTGTGGGGACCTTTTTAGGTGCTTCCAAGAACCTTTTTTACAAGGATTCTATATTCACTATTTACAGACTTTCTGTTTTGTCATGTAAGCTATGAAACATGTATTGAAAATTGGAGTTTGCAAAACAATATGGTACTGGTATTATAAACCGTAATTTACAAACTGACTTGATCAGAAGGGTTAAAAAATGATCTATTTGCAAAATGTTATTAAATGTTTCTTTGTTCTTGAAAATAATGTCTCCTTCTTGCTGCAGACAAGTCTCCCACATCACCTTGCCTTGTATATAGCCTACTGTCTGACTGTGGCAAATTAACGCCTGCTTTTCAGAGTTCTGAAAATAATCAAGCAAATACGAGGCCCGCAATTACCAGCAGCTTTAATAAATTAGACAGAATATTTAACAGACCTCATTTGCAAAATCCCCTCCTAGTTTTAGCAGTTTCATTCAGAAACACCCCAGAATTACATATGCACATACAGAATTACATATGCTAAAGTGGCTAAAGTGCACAGAGACACTGCCCCCGCAAATCACATCTTAATTGCGTGTTTATGCCATTGCGTGTTTTTTATAAATCCCATCCAAGAATTTAGAACCCTCAGTGCCCATTTTACGGTCATAAAACATGCGCAATCCTTTTATAAATCTGGGCCTCAGTGTTCTGTATGTTGTTCAGCACTGTGAGGTGTGATCAATGTTAAAAGATGACATTGTTTAAAGATGGCACTCATAGATGCAGAGTAGGACAAATCACCTTTATATTTGCAAAAATGCACATATGAGCCTACATAGCATTCGATACACACAGAGAAAATCTGAATAAGGCAACAGACAATCCTTTCCGCTTGCACCACAAGAAGGCATTTTTGAGGTCTAGAAAGCTAATGTTTGTATATCACAGTTCATCTAACAAACAGTGTCAACTCTTCCAAACCATGAAGGCAATGACCTTGAGTAAACACAATAATTCCAGTAAATCCAGTGTTTAATGCCATGACTTCACTGGTTTCACCTGGGTTTGTTTGTTTTTATGTACTTTGGTTTGATTTGTAGAGTACACATTTTAATATGGTTGTCAGCCTGTGAACCCCCCAGCTACTGCTAAACTGTCTTGAACTTTGGACTGTAACCTGCTGCTTTATAATAAGTGAAGTGGCCAGAGAAGAGCTGTCCAGTAGCAGAACTCACCTGACTTGAAGATCTGGGATCTGACCATTTGTATTTCTTTCGTCAAGTCCTCTACATTGTCAAAGGTATACCAGCCTGTTAGAAGACAAAGATGATCAGTATATTTACACTAAGTATTCTGAATGCTTCCACATACAGTATGAGTATATGGATTCCACATATCAGGGGCGTTGAATTTCATTTAATACAAAAATATTTCCATAAATCTTACCTGTTTTGCACTTCCATTAGCTACATAGGTTGTATGTTGCGTGTGTTAATGTTGGTGTATTGTAGTTGGTACACGGGATATAATGTGGGTAATGAGCACGAGTGTTTAAAATGTATAATTGTATTTAGGCACATGGATTGCACTTCACTTCATGTGCATTTCACACAACATACAACATAAAACACAAAAATACACACAGGGGCGGGGCACATTGCCACAGTCCCCCAATAATATCCAATGAAGTGTGACGCTCAGTCACTGTGAATTGCATGATCCAAAGAGACACACAGAAACAAAAGGATGTTATACTGACAGGATGAAAATTACTGGAAGAGCAGATAAGTTAGCTACTAAAAAGCTAAAATTAAGTACATGATGAAAAGAGGGCATACAGCTATGGGTTTTGCATCATCATATAGAATTAACTCATTTTGCTTTATTGAGTGAGTTTTGCTAGTTGAATGAAACCTGCTGAATAATGTTACGTTAACATATTGAATTGCATACAATTTGTATTTTTCCATTTTTAAATCTAACATGAAATACTATATTATTATGGTTTCCGGTAGACTTTTGCGAGATCATTTTGTAGTTTCTTTGATTGCATGATGTTCATATAGTTTTTTTTAAATTATGTCTCAATCCTAAAATTCTAGATCGGGCGAGAAGATTTCAGAAATAGTGATTGTTCGAAACACAAGATGTGGTTTTAATTGCAAAAGAAAATAAAGTTGAATTCATTGCAACAGAAAACAAAAGTAGCAGGTAGGCTCTGTGGTTTGCTTGCAGTTGTGAAGTGTGTGTGCAGTGCAGTATATGTAAGGTACTGTATAGTATAGTGACAAAGGAACTGAGTTATTGTGTTTGCATTCTGCAGAGCTGTGTGCACGGGATAAATCGTTTAGTTTCAATCGCTAGGTATTCACTTAATTTTACTACTGTACTGTATGTGCCTACTGTACAGATTTATATTGTTACATAATGTAATGTGTACAGAGAATACATGAATGTTATTTCAGCATAATCATTTATACATTTAAAATAAACTGCGCACTATAAACGTGTTTTTTTTGTTTTAATTTTAAACCGGACACCTCAATATTTCGGACAACCTGTCTGTCTCCCGACATGCCTGTCTAGCAAGGGACTGCTGTAGTATCTGTTACTGCTTTACTTCCTTTGTCATGTCACCAGAGCTGTGTCAGTCAACAGGGAGAGCAGCTGATTGGTTAGTCACAGAAAAGAAAGGGCTGCGGAAAATTTCACCCTCAAGTGAAATTACCCAGTAAGTGCAAGACAGTCAAAAGCAGGGCTTGCAAACAGAGATTTCATTAACCTAGTGTAGTACCAGATATCATGTTTTAAAATGAAAATATATTGTTAAAATATGTGTGTTTCAGAAATGCACATTTGAGACATGGATGTGCATGGGGCTGTTTTGTGATGTGTGAATAAATGGAATAGTTTTTACATGACTTTTTTTTGGTGCATCAGGGTTTATTTTCTAGTGTGTGCTTCGAGGCTTGAACCAAAGCTGAAAGTGTGTGAGTGAATATCAGAGTGTCATCTTTGTAACAATATACAGTGTTCCTCTCATACTCTGACATTGTGGCTCCTCTCCAGACCACACGCCTGTTAACAGACACTTGCGCTCCGAGGAGCCTCGTAGGACCAGCTTGCTGTCGCGGGTGTACTTCACCACAGAGCACCTCTTTGAAGAAGTCTCCAGATCTTGAGCCACCAAAGGGGACTCCAGGATTGGAGCAAAAATTATCTGGAATAGGAAGTGAAACACAAGATAATATACCAGGGGCATTGTCGACCACAAACATAGAAATATTGGCTGTGACCCTGTCAGAACATTGAACCAATTGTCATGAATCCTGGGACAGTGGTCTGCGTGTATAGGAACACCTCCTAAGAGAACACTTTGCCTAAGGGAACACCCTTGTGGTGAAACTGATTTTTCCCATTGTAAATTCTCCGCCTAAAGGAACAGGAACTTTGCTTAAAAGAACACATTTTTGGCACTGTGACAGGGTGACTGGGTCGGTGACGTCAGGCAGAAGCAGGAAGGGAAACACACACCAGGCAAGTACTGCTGTTCAAAAGAAAGAATCGGCTGGGTGCTGTTTTATTTAATACAAAAATAAATCAAAGGTTTAAACAAAAACAAACTGTGCTCACAGAGCCAAATAAAAGGTGTAAACAAAAACAAGTCTCGAACACAAACAACGCGATCAGGCTGGGCAATAGCCTTCACTGATCCTTACGGTTGTCGTTTACTTTAGTTTTGTTTTCGTTTTCGTTCTCGCTCTCCGTCTCTCTGCTCGCTCTCTCCTCTCTAACACCCACACCGAGCGCAGAGAGCTGCAGGCTTATATACCGTGGCCAAGGGGTTTAACTGGCTAGTAATTATCCTATTACCCCTTGGCCACAATCTGCACGAGTTTATTAAAGTGCTGTGGATGGGGCTACCCATCCACGCTAAACAAAACAAACAAATCGGCTACGCCGTCCTAAATACATAAACAACAAAATACGCTGCGCTTCGCCGTCATAAATAATAATAATAATAATAATAATAATAATAATAATAATAATAATAATAATATACAAAATAACACGGGGGTGGAGGGGGAAAACCCCTGTTCTAAAAATAAATAAACAAAACAATGTACAGGGCTTGCTACCGCCCTGCTACATATCCCCCCCCCCCTTGTGCAACGCACACATGGCCCCAACGGCCACCTCCCCCCTCAGTCTCAAAGTCCCGGAAGAGGGGGAAGCAAGGTGTTTCTGGGGGTGGCCATGGTGGAATGTCCTCCCCCCCCCACTTCTTTGTGGCTAACAGCTCCCTCTTCCGGGGCTTCAGCCACACGCTATCCTGCCGCGAAAGTGCGGCTGGGGGAGCTGGTCTCCTGACCTCCCCCCCTTCTTTATGGCCAGCAGTTCCCCTCCGTGGGGCTCCGGCCAGCCAATTTCCGGCAGCGAAACTGCTGTGGGGGTAGCTGGTCTCCTGACCTCCCCCCTCCTCTTCATGGCCGGCAGCTCCCCTACGTGGGGCTCTGGCCACAGTGTTTCCTGCCACGGAAATGCGGCTGGGGGAGCTGGTCTCCTGACCTCCCCCCCTTTCTTCATGGCCGGCAGCTCCCCTTCATGGGGCTCCGGCCACAGTGTAGCAACCCCAGGCAACGGCAGCAGCGGCGGACCCTTGGGAGGCGACGGCAGCAGCGGCGGACCCTCAGGAGGCGACGGCAGCAGCGGCGGACCCTCAGGAGGCGACGGCAGCAGCAGCGGACCCTCGGGAGGCGACGGCAGCAGCGGCGGACCCTCGAGAGGCGAACTCGGGAGGGGAGCCCCTGGCCATGGAGGCGGCAGCGGGAGCTCCACTTCTCCCTCGTACCCTGTGCGAAGCAGCAGGCAGCCCCAGGCGATGCGGAGCAGCAGGCAGCCCCAGGCGATGCGGAGCAGCAGGCAGCCCCAGGCGACGCGGAGCAGCAGGCAGCCCCAGGCGATCCAGGCGTGGCATCCCTGAGCGGAGCAGGCGTGGCATCCCTGGGCGGTGCGAGGTTGGCAGCCTTGGGTGGTGCGAGGCTGGCATCCTTGGCGGTGCGAGGCTGGCATCCTTGGGCGGTCGAGGCTGGCATCCTTGGGCGGTTCGAGGCTGGCATCCTTGGGCGGTCTTGAGGCTGGCATCCCCGGGCAGTGCGAGGCTGGTATCCCCGGGCGGTGCACGACAGGGCGGCAGCGGTCCCTCAGGAGGCGACGGCGGCAGCGGACCCTCGGGAGGCGACAGCAGGAGGGGAGCCAGGACCAGCAGTGGTGCTAGGATTGGCCCTCTTCTCAGCCGCAGCGACCCAGCGGTTTTCCCCCTTGCTCTGCTCAGCAGCCTATGCAAGGGCGGCTGCAGACCACCAGCCTCCTGTTCCGGTCCATCCTGTCGTGAAGGGAGAGGCAGCTCCTGCTCCTCTCCCTCAGGTGGTGGTGGTGGAGGCAGAGGCAGCTCCTGCTGCTCTCCCTCAGGTGGTGGTGGTGGAAGCAGCTCCTGCTGCTCTGCTCCTGGCAAAGGCGGCAGGGGCTCCTCCCCTTCTGGCTGCGAAGGTGACAGGGGCTCCTCCCCTTCTGGCTGCGAAGGCGGCAGGTGCTCCTCCCCTTCTGGCTGCGAAGGCGGCATGGGCTCATCCCCTTCTGGCTGCGAAGGCGGCAGGGGCTCCTCCCCTTCTGGCTGCGAAGGTGGCAGGGGCTCCTCCCCTTCTGGCTGCGAAGGCGGCAGGGGCTCCTCCCCTTCTGGCTGCGAAGGCGGCATGGGCTCATCCCCTTCTGGCTGCGAAGGCGGCAGGGGCTCCTCCCCTTCTGGCTGCGAAGGCGGCAGGGGCTCCTCCCCTTCTGGCTGCGAAGGCGGCAGGGGCTCCTCTCCTTCTGGCTGCAGCGGGGAAACCAGCAGGCAGGCTCCCTCTGCTGGTGGCGGCGATGGAGGCGGAACCAGCAGGCATGCTCCCTCTGCTGGTGGCGGCAATGGAGGCGGAACCAGCAGGCATGCTCCCTCTGCTGGTGGCGGCGATGGAGGCAGAACCAGCAGGCATGCTCCCTCTGCTGGTGGCGGTGATGGAGGCGGAACCAGCAGGTACTCTACCTCTGCTGGTGGAGGTGGGAGCGACCCACAGTCCTCCCACGGCGATGGAGGTGGAACCAGCAGGTACTGTTCCTCTGCTGGCAGAGGTGGGAGCGGCAAGTCGTCCTCCCACGGAGGTGGTGACGGAACCAGCAGGAACTCACCCTCTGCTGGCGGAGATGGGACCAGCAGGTACTCTCCCTCTGCTGGCGGAGGTGGGAGCGACCCACAGTCCTCCCATGGTGGTGGAGGTGGAACCAGCAGGAACTCTCCCTCTGCTGGCGGGTACCTTGGTTTTTGGCATTTCGGCCTTCCCCTTGGGCTGTGGATGCCCCGTCTCCTCCTTCTCAGGCGCAGGACGTGGCTGGGTCTGGTCCACTGCCCAGAACCACTCTGCAGCATCCCCCACTCGACCCTGGTTCCACGCCTCTTCATACTGGGGATCCCCGTAAGGGCAGTCCACCCGGACGTGCCCAAACTCGCCACAGGCACCGCACATGGGAGCCCCTTCCATCCTCCACTGCTCCTTTTCGGCTGCTCAGTCCGGGGGTCCAAACTGACTGGGGACCCGGGACCACCACCTCTTGCACCGCTGTTCCGGCTGCTGTTGTTGCAGCTGTCTGCAGCTCTTCCTCCTTTTCCTCCCATCTTTTCTCCTCTTCCTCCAAAAGTAATACTAAAAAACGAAAAACTGCAGTACCCTACTTCTGCCTGAGTCTAGGAGGCGCTGGTGATCCCACGCTGGACACCACGTGTGACAGGGTGACTGGGTCGGTGACGTCAGGCAGAAGCAGGAAGGGAAACACACACCAGGCAAGTACTGCAGTTCAAAAGAAAGAATCGGCTGGGTGCCGTTTTATTTAATACAAAAAGAAATCAAAGGTTTAAACAAAAACAAACTGTGCTCACAGAGCCAAATAAAAGGTGTAAACAAAAACAAGTCTCGAACACAACGCGATCAGGCTGGGCAATAGCCTTCACTGATCCTTACCCTTACCCTTACCCTTACCCTTACCCTTACCCTTACCCTTACCCTTACCCTTACCCTTACCCTTACCCTTACCCTTACCCTTACCCTTACCCTCTCCGTCTCCGTCTCCGTCTCCGTCTCCGTCTCCGTCTCCGTCTCCGTCTCTCCTCTCTAACACTCACACCGAGCGCAGAGAGCTGCAGGCTTATATACCGTGGCCGAGGGGTTTAACTGGCTAGTAATTATCCTATTACCCCTCGGCCACAATCTGCACGAGTTTATTAAAGTGCTGTGGATGGGGCTACCCATCCACGCTAAACAAAACAAACAAATCGGCTACGCCGTCATAAATACATAAACAACAAAATACGCGGCGCTTCGCCATCATAAATAATAATAATAATAATAATAATAATAATAATAATAATAATAATATACAAAATAACACGGGGGCGGAGGGGGAAAACCCCGTTCTAAAAATAAATAAACAAAACAATGTACAGGGCTTGCTACCGCCCTGCTACAGGCACCGATAGCGATTTGTTCATAACGGATACAGTACTGTTTTGTAACCTTATAACTCATCATCATCAAACTTAAATTACGGTAACATGGTTTACTCTTTTCAAAAGTGACATAATCACGAGAGTGTCTTGAGGCACACTGATTGGTTTATTCAATCTTTCCAGAAGTGGCATCATATCATTGACTCGATTTGTATTCTGATTTCCATGCCTGCAAATCATCGCTACAAAATGGCATGTAAACGCGCCGCTGTTTCTCTTGCTACAAAAAGTTGGAAATTGTTCGAGCTCTTGAAAAAAACCTGAATCCAGCACCATCTCAGCAGGTGTCATGGTCATGTTCTGAGAAGTTTTCTCGGTGGTAGTGAATGTTGACTTTCCTAAAGCTGTAGCAGAGAGAAATGTTGTTGGGTGAAGCAATTTGATTATTATTTATTTTAAAATCAAGTACTTATGATTCCCAAGCACATACAGTAGTGGTTTGTATTTCGGACATACATCAGAACTGAATTTCTGTTAGCAACATACAGTCGCTTATGTATTTTATTGTAGTTACTAATTTGTTGGTCTGTTTCTAATGATTACTGCTATGCATATTTTCTTGTTTTGCCCATGTGAAGCGCTGTGTGACAGCCTGTTGCAAAGGACGCTATACTAAATAAAGATTGATTGATTTCAGACAATGTTGTGCAATATTTAAATACCCTTGAGGTTACAGTCGTGTCTTTGTTTCAATGTGGTCCTATTAGAGATGTGCAATATTACCCTCCAACAGTGGGTTTCAACCTTTATTTAAAACTGTACCCCTTCTGACTGGTGGGTTCAGCTTAAGTGCCTGTGACACAGATGGCTGTGTGGTGACGTCAAGCCAGATACACACAGACAAGCAGGCAGGTACTGAGGTGCAAAGGCCTGACGGCGCCGTGTTTATTTCAACACAAAAATAAAAGGTTCAAACAGAAAACACTGCTCACAGAGCAAATAAAACAGATAAACAAAACAAAGGACACAAAATAAAGCAGACTTAAGGTCAGGCTGGACAGTTGCCTTCACTGATCCTTATTTCTCTTTCTTTTTCTTTCATTTTAGTTCTTGGATTCTCCGCTTGCTCTCATTCTCTCTCCAAAGCACTCCACCCGGAACAGAAAACTGCAGGGTTTTATACAGATGACCATCTTCCAATTAGCAACAATCAATGAATTAACTTCTGAACAAGGTTTTTGTGTGGATGGGGCTTCCCTATCCACGCTTCTAAGCAATAACAAACGTTACGGCTTTGCTGTCCTATAAATACATAGGGGCGGGGGTACCCCGTTCTAAAATAAACAAACATTTTCTTTAAATAATAAACAATCCATTTTAAATCAAACAATAAAATGAAACACATATAAAAACAGCAGGGCTTTGCCCTGCCCCATTTTCATGTGCAGGGCTCTCAGCCCTGACACAGTGCCCCTTTACAATTTTTGTTCTACTGAATGGCACCATAGTTGGCAGAATAATCTGATTTAAAAATGTTTTTGTCCCGTTTATTTAATAAACAATTTATGTCACAACAGTTTGGGACTGACAAACTGCTGGTTTAGGATACCAAACAGTAGACCCAATTCTTAAAACTGTTAATTTACAAGTCTGGTTACACAGAATCAAAAGACAGTGTGTGAGAATCTCTTTGGAAATACAGGTGTTCACTTTGTATTAGGCAAAGTTATTATAAATAATTAAAAATAGTCTGCACTGTAAATGTTTATCACGTTACCATTTACTTCCCTTTGCAGCATTTTAGCATACATGTCAACCCCTAAGTGTTCATACCACTGAGACCCCTTCTGAAAAACCTTGGGATTGATGAAAAACCTTAACCTAGACCACTAGATTAGGTTTTTGGGCGGGGCGGGGCGGGGCGGGGGGCAGGGGGATGCTGGTGACAGATCAAGATTTTACACATGGTTGACAGCTATGCCACTGACCTAGGCTATGCTCACCGGGAGTGAAGCAAACGACACGAATACAGCAAGAGTACATAACAAAACACAAAAAAACTGTAGCTAGTCGTGAAAAGAAAATACTGCCTGCTTTTGCTCCTTTTGTGGAGACGAAATAAAATAAATAAAACAAAAATAATAGTCTGGGTACACCACACACTAAAAAAATTACATTTAACAGTGAATGTTTATATGTTATCTTGTTTAACATGTAAATCATGCAAAACGAATACATCTACACATATTTCTAAATACTGAGAAAATTCGTAGCTGTATTCGTGACACAAAAGCAGAACCGCACAATCTCAGTAAGGTAAAGTACACTTTAACGCTGCAGTTTGCTAAACGGTAGTTTGTGCTTTTGCATCTGCCGTCACTTTTTAACAATTGCAGATTATGAAGTGAGATTGTTATTTAGATAACTAGCTCCAAGTTAGTTTGTATATTAAATGGTTTGCCAAGTTAATTTAAGACATTTCAGTACGGGAATGCATTGTGTATTAGAATTAATGAACAGTAATGCTAAATCAGGACTCATTTGTTGCAAGTAAAACCCCTGGTAAGACTCCCTCAGAGCTACATGCTTAAATCACTGTTTTACCCGAGACCATAACCCTTTATTTAAGCTGCCCCAATTAAAATGATATTATCACAAGCACATCCCCGTTACCTTGCATTACATTCAGGACATTTCAATGATAATGTCATTAAGCGTTTCTGACAGTATTTGTTATTGTGCTATTATGCAGTTGAGAATCCTTTTTTAAGAGATGGCAGATTATGGTCTGAAATCTTGTTTTCTTTTGCATGTTCTGATTTTGATAATCACAAGAACAGACATCTGTCATATTTCTGGGCATTGTAGTTAAATCAATATCCTAATGCTATGTGATTCTTGCAGAATTGTTCACCATGGTGATCCTAAGGGAAGGAGAGTGCCCTGGACTGACTGCTGAAGTGATTCAGGCTCTGAGGTCACAGAACGTTTGGACTGGTAACTGCAGCAGCACAACCTGTCAGCAGGGTCTGATTTACTGGAGAGCAGAGCAGTCTGCAGCCTAGCCCGGGCTCCACTGTTAGTGGGAAGCGGGCTAGGCACAAGATGTGGGACTATTTAAACACGACAGGCTAATTAGAACTCCTCTTATGCTGTATGTCTATCTTAGTTAGTCTAAATTGTAGAACTGAAAATCGAGGTATATTAATTAATTTAATGTGCCCAATTATTTTACCCCTATTTTTCTCTGCAATTTAAATGTTCAGTTACGCTCCCTCACCTCACAAACTCCTCAGTTCAGGAGACCTGAAGGTCAGTGGGTGTCCTCTGAACCCCAAAACAATCACCTGTTTACTCCCAGTAAAAAGATGTGAGCTACCAGCCTCTGGAGGACAACGGCCAGTCCTGCAGGTCTCCACTTGAGCCCACCAGGTGCCTGACAAGTAGGGTCCACTGTAGCGCCAGTGCTGGTGCTCCCTATGGAATCCCAGCAATAACCAGTGACTTTGCACAGTTAAGAACCTGCGCTCCTCTGACTGTGTGACTCACCCTGCCCACCACACGGCCGTGCTTTTACCAGGGGAGACACTCGGGGGGACCCCTGCGCTCCCCTGACTGTGTGACTCACCCTGCCCACCACACAGTCAGTGCTTTTACCAGGGGAGACACTGGGGACCCCTGCGCCCCTGACTGTGTGACTCACCCTGCCCACCACACAGCCGTGCTTTTACCAGGGGAGACACTCAGGGGAACCCCTGCGCTCCCCTGACTGTGTGACTCACCCTGCCCACCACACAGCCGTGCTTTTACCAGGGGAGACACTCGGGGGAACCCCTGCGCTCCCCTGACTGTGTGACTCACCCTGCCCACCACACAGCCGTGCTTTTACCAGGGGAGACACTAGGGGACACCTGCGCTCCCCTGACTGTGTGACTCACCCTGCCCACCACACAGCCGTGCTTTTACCAGGGGAGACACTCGGGGGAACCCCTGCGCTCCCCTGACTGTGTGACTCACCCTGCCCACCACACAGCCGTGCTTTTACCAGGGGAGACACTAGGGGACACCTGCGCTCCCCTGACTGTGTGACTCACCCTGCCCACCACACAGCCGTGCTTTTACCAGGGGAGACACTCGGGGGAACCCCTGCGCTCCCCTGACTGTGTGACTCACCCTGCCCACCACACAGCCGTGCTTTTACCAGGGGAGACACTAGGGGACACCTGCGCTGCCCTGACTATGTGACTCACCCTGCCCACCACACAGCCGTGCTTTTACCAGGGGAGACACTCGGGGGAACCCCTGCGCTCCCCTGACTGTGTGACTCACCCTGCCCACCACACAGCCGTGCTTTTACCAGGGGAGACACTAGGGGACACCTGCGCTCCCCTGACTGTGTGACTCACCCTGCCCACCACACAGCCGTGCTTTTACCAGGGGAGACACTAGGGGACACCTGCGCTCCCCTGACTGTGTGACTCACCCTGCACACCACACGGCCATGCTTTTACCAGGGGAGACACTCGGGGGAACCCCTGCGCTCCCCTGACTGTGTGACTCACCCTGCCCACCACACAGCCATGCTTTTACCAGGGGAGACACTAGGGGACACCTGCGCTCCCCTGACTGTGTGACTCACCCTGCCCACCACACAGCCGTGCTTTTACCAGGGGAGACACTCGGGGGAACCCCTGCGCTCCCCTGACTGTGTGACTCACCCTGCACACCACACGGCCATGCTTTTACCAGGGGAGACACTCGGGGGAACCCCTGCGCTCCCCTGACTGTGTGACTCTCCCTGCCCACCACACAGCATGCTTTTACCAGGGAGACACTGGGGAACCCCTGCGCTCCCCTGACTGTGTGACTCACCCTGCCCACCACACAGCCGTGCTTTTACCAGGGGAGACACTCAGGGGGACCCCTGCGCTCCCCTGACTGTGTGACTCACCCTGCCCACCACACAGCCGTGCTTTTACCAGGGGAGACACTAGGGGAACCCCTGCGCCCCCTGACTGTGTGACTCACCCTGCCCACCACACAGCCATGCTTTTACCAGGGGAGACACTAGGGGACTCCTTTAATGTCGGTTTTAATGGCAATTTTAGTTTAATGGTTTGTGGGTCTGATTTAATGAAGGGCGAGGCTCGATGGCTACAGAGTCACCTCAGTTCTGAAGACTTCTGCCTGCCATTGAGTGCTGGGGTTCTGAACAGTGTGTGCACTGGTTTTGTGTTCTGAAGAGTGCACTGGTTTTGTGTTCTGAAGAGCGTGCGCTGGTTTTGTGTTCTGAACAGTGTGTGTGCTGGTTTTGGGATGAATTTTGTTTTTTTCTCTAGTGGTAGACCTGGTCTCGTCAGATACCGAAAAACTCGCTCGGAAATGTGCACTTTCATACAAGGTGTGTTTTGACAAAACATTGAAGACATTGAGAAAGGCTTCTAGTCTCAACCTGCTATAGAAATATATTCTACATGTTTAGACAGAAAATGTGTACGTTTAACATTTGGATCACATTTAAATGTTTGAAGTCTAAACTAGTAGTTGTAGCTAACAAAATAATTGCATACATCTTACCTGTTGGCATTCATTATATACAGTAATCTCAAATGTTTAAATTAAAAAAAGAATCACATTACAGTGAACACATGTATTTTCATTTTAAAACATGATATCTGGTACTAGGTTAAATATATCTCCCCATGCTTTCAGATAGTGTTGCACTTGCTTGGTCATTTCACTGGCTTCAATGACTTCTTTCCTTATCCAACCAGCTGCTACCCCTCCCCACTGATATGGTTTCAGCCAGTAACACAAAAGACACTGCTTAGGTGACCTAGGAAGTGCAACAGATATCTCGAGATTAAGGCATAGAAACTGAGAACGTTCTTTATCATGTTTTAAAATGAAAATACGTGTTTGTCATGTGTTTCTTTCAAAACTGCACTTTTTAGACCTATGTTGCTAGTGCAGAAGATGTCAGTTTATGGAATTATTTTGTTGGGTCCACTTCTGTCAACGACCCTAATGTAAAGTATTTTGATGGTAAAGGGCCATGCCAATGTCTTTGTGCCCATGCTGTGTGTTTGTAGACCCTGGTTGCAGTAAAACGTGTTCTCCTGGCTCAATACACGGCCTTCCCAACCAATGGAGCAGATCTCTACGAAGAGGTCTCCCCTTTCCAGTCTCTCCCAATGCTCCAGGCCTGGTCAGAAATCTATTGCTTAGCGTGGTGTTTTTCGTTAAAGTGCATATAGATTTACTGGAATGATTTTGTTAGTACCGTGTAGGTTATGCATTCTATAACCACCTGGCACTGTTATGGTGAAATCTAAATAAAAACACACTGATAAAATATAGCTTTCAGATGAGATATCAACGTTTTTCAATGCATTTCCCTAGTTTACTATGATTTGCCATTTTTTGTATATGCTTTACCATACCTCTCTGAGGTTTAATATGCTTTATATTAGCAGGATACTTTTGATGAAACTGTAAGTGGCTATTTCCTGTGAAAAGGCAAAGAAAATGTAAACTTCCTTTAGACTTAAGTAGTAAAGATCTCATGTTTTAAACTTAGTTTATTTTGCAATTTTGAGACCTGTTTAGTTAATAGAAGTTCAAAATAGGTAAGATTTATGACATTATTTTGTTGGCTGCACTTCACTATTCTGCACAATTTCTTGGCCTCAGATGCTGTGGTTTTGTTTTGCAGGTCTGTCTCTGATGATGCAGCTAGCTGGTGAGCTGAGAATGATGGCCAGGGATCTTGGAGTTGTTGTGCTGGTGAGCGATTATCAAGTATTCCCAGACATAAGAAAATACAGGAACATTTACCAGCATGAAGAGGCCATTTGGCCCAACTATGCTTGTCTGCTTCCTAGTAACTGGTTGATCTCAAGCCATGCTTTCAGTCTGTCTAGCACTTCCTGGATCATTTCACCTGGAGGCATCTTTCGTGTCAATAACCAATCAGCTGTCTTCCCATTTGACTGACATGCTTTTAGTCGGTAACATAACCCAGAAGACACTGCTGTGGTGACCCAGGAAGTGCAAACAGATAACCCAATAATAAGGCAAAGGAAGCTCTTAATTCGATGTTTTAAAATGAAACTATGTTTGCTATACCAAAACTGCACATTGAGACCTGTGAAGCTAATGCAACTAACTTAGTAGAACATTGAAATTGACCCCTATTTCTGCGCTTGGTGTGGTTTTGGCCAGGTGACAAATCACATGACACGAGATGGAAATGGGGCGGTCAAAGCCGGTCTGGGGCGGCCCTGGAGTCACGTTCCTCGAACCCGAGTCCTGCTTCAGCGCGTTGAGAGGGAAGGGGCCAAACCCAGCGGCCTCCGCACTGCTACTCTGGTCAAATCATCTCGACAGGTACGAGTAGGACTTAGCCACGAGGACAAGGGGGCTATAAGATGGGAATCCTGCCTGTGTTTACGGGCAAAAATGAAACATTATCCATGGAAGTTGTTTCACCTTCAATGCAACTACTTTTGCAAAAATGTGCATCTAATCCTATGAAGCCCCCTTTATGCCGTTTTGCTTATTTTAAGGTCTGCTACTTCAGTTTTTATTTGAGTGCCATCTTTAAACAGTCTTCAGTATGTTGTTTAGCATTATGAGATGTGATCCATATTAAAAGATTCCATTGTTCAGAAGTACTAAAAGAAACTTCAACTCAGTGACGAACATTTCAACTAGAAGTCTTTTTTAGTTTCTTCAAAACGTTTGTCGAAACGTTTGTCATTGAATTGAAGTTTAGTTTTAAATTCAGCTCCATTGACTGTACAGATGCCCCACTGTATAGTAATGCTGTTGTCTGTTCCAGCCTTCACAGATTTCACAGGAGTTTGACTTGGGGGGCCTGCAACCAACCTCAAGATTTACTTCCTGCACCCAGAGAGTAAGTGCAGCAGGGAAGCATTTCTGAGCGCACATAGCAAAGAGGAAAGACACCAACCTTCACGCCAGTCTAACCTAACCCCCTTCACCGGCTGAGTCAGGGCTTCACAGCCTTGAATACGTCTGGGTCAGTGGAGAAGACCCTGAAGAACACAGACTGGTGCAATTGGAGAAGCAAGTGTTGCCTTGGCCCTCCCAATACAGTAGATAACAGTGTTCTTTTACCTTTGACTTGTGAACTTCAGAGACTGTTGTGTCTGGTATCTTTAGACTTGACAAGGTACCCAATCTGAGCAGAGTGGATTTCGGCTGTGAATTGACAGCAAATGCAAACTGTATAAGTTGCAGAAGTCAGAAACATCTAGGGTGCAAGTAGCCTTATAAGTTTCCATAGTAAAAGCACAGCACAGTGTAATAAAGCACAGTGAAAGCCCAGACAGGTATGGTAAAGAATATTAAAAAACATGGCAAACCAGGGTAAACTATGGTAAATGCATAGAGTAGAAACATGGGAAAAGCATAGGAAAACTGCTGTGCAAATTTACTGTGGGTAGTATCACTAAGATAGACAGAAACCTAAAACCTTTTGAGCGAATTTGATTAAACTGTTAGTGGGTTTGTATATATTCCACATGTTGTGAATGCACAGATGTTGCTACTTAATAAAACTGAAAGGCACACAGTGTTCTGCACAGGCAATCCCTGACACACATTCTGTATCTCAGAGCTGTATCTCAAGTCATAGGCGCTTGTAGAATTGTAGTTGAAACTCCATGGCCACCGGGACTTATTTACACAATCACAGTTGCGTTACAGAATCCCAGTGCTAGGGTATAGTTTCACATAAGTGATTTACTTTAAATGCAGCACAGAAACCATGACCAGAGGACACAGTTGGAAATGAAGTAGCGATAGAAGGGAAGGAAACTTCTTCACAGAGGGGTGAGGGTATGGAATGGGTTACCAAGTCATGTTGTTGATGCAGAATCACGTGGCTCCTTTAAGATCCAACGACAACGTTTTGAGACCAATCGGCTACTAGGAACCGGATAAGCATTGATGGGCAGAATGGCCTCCTCTTGTTTGTAATTTTTCTTATGTTCTTATGATCTTACAAGAAATCAACTACAAAAACAGTTAGAATGATCCTAAGAAAGTTTGCCGTACATGGTCTGTGTCTCTCCACTCACTCAGTCCTATTAAGCAGTGGAGCTTTGCAACCCGATAGGCGGTGTCTTTGCCTTGATGCAGAGCTGCTCCGATTCCTCTCCTCTCCTCTTATAGCATTGTTTAAAGTTATGAATGAAAGTTGAAATGCGTCTGATCACCACTACGGTACAAAAAGTTTGCTCTGTGCGTAGAAGTTCGCCATTTACTAAGATTGCGGTCTAAAATGTAATCCTGAAAAAAAAAATCTAATGAGGCATATCCTGGTGGGGATAGGTTGATCAAAAGAAAGAACTTTGTAATTCCAATAGTATTTAGCATAGACATTTATTCAGGGGCATCTCGATATTTAGTAAGCAAGAGTGAGATGAAATGGGCCACGACTTCTACATGCACACAATCATTCTGTATGTGTGATTACTTCACTACAGCAACCACTTCTCTGAACTGTTCCCTAGTCTGGGGAGCAGGGCTTGGATCACGAGCAAGTCTGAATCGCTGCTACAAGCTCATGACCCAGAGAGGAAGAGCAGATTACGGGCAGGACCGGGATGGGTCTGCCAGGAAGCCGTTCTTTCTGGGGTTATTGACACGCACTTCATGCCAGATCAGCAGCTGTCTTTACACTTCCCTTCAACCAGGGTTCTCTTATACTCAGAGACTGACTCATGGGCTTATATATGAATTAGTTATTTAGCTGACACCATTATCCAAAGTGACTTACAGAGACTAGGGGGTGAACTATGCATCAACAACTGCTGCTGCAGAGTCACTTACGGTATGAACTCGGTTTTACGTCTCATCTGAAGGACGGAGCACAAGGATAAGTGACTTGCTCAGGGTCACACACAGTGAGTCAGTGGCTGAGCCGGGATTTGAACTGGGAACCTGGTGTCAAGCCCTTTTCTTTAACCAATGGACCACTAAACCTATATAAAACTACAGTATCAACTGCAGAAGCCTATGTGCCGATTTATGGAAGTATATATTATTATTTATTTCTTAGCAGGCACCCTTATCCAGGGCGACTTATAGTTGTTACAAGATATCACATTATTTTTACATACAATTACATTATTTTTTTACACATTATTTTTTCATACAATTACCCATTTATACAGTTGGGTTTTTACTGGAGCAATCTAGGTAAAGTACCTTGCTCAAGGGTACAGCAGCAGTGTCCCCCACCTGGGATTGAACCCACAACCCTCCGGTCAAGAGTCCAGAGCCCTAACCACTACTCCACACTGCTGCCCGTGGCGTATGTGGGGTTTGTAGTTGAAAGGTCATATTGTCACATGATATGACTGGAATGAGGACGGCTGTTCAGTCCTGGCACTGGGGGTGTGATACTAACTCAATATTGGAGAATCAAAACCAGTCAAAAAGATTGCAGGACACTACAGAACAGAGTCAAAGGGAGAAAACTACACTCACACATCCGAACCAGTCAGAAAGATTGCAAAGTCAAAGGGAGAAAACTAAAATCGCAAAGCAAAATAACAAGGGACTAATTTAAATGTTGTAAGAAATGTTTTCTAAATTATTATTATTTATTTATTAATAGGTGCTAAAAAGGCATTTTTAGGCTGAGTAAATGAAAGGGAAACTGTTTGCTAGGAGTTAATTATTGTCAGGGTTTATTTTTCAGAAAATAACCTGAATTGCAAAACACAGGGCTGCTGGGAAATGGCCTTTCAGGGGACTTTTATTAGGATTGTAAAAGAGCTGCAGAGAAACACATATTCCAGTCTCTGACATGGGAGAGATGGCACACTCAGGTGTACTGCTCCTGCTGCTGCTCTGTGTGAGACTGTCACCAGGTATTTATTATTATTATTATTATTATTATTATTATTATTATTATTATTATTATTATTATTATTATTAATAATGTTTAAACTACAGGAGGTTACAGCCTTGTTATTTCCAGTTGTGGCTCAGCTTCTGTAAGATAGTAAGACTGCGCTGTGCAACTGCACTTCATAAACCTTGCCTCAGAACAGCTGCACACACCAACCAGACCAGATTTCAAATGATTTATGAGGAAGAAGAAAAGATGTTTCAATAAAATGTTACAATGAAAAAAATACAAATGTAATATGTGAGATACCAGAGAAACTACAGAAGTGAATAAATTGTTTACAGCTAATCATAGCAAATGAAGTGCACCCTACTGTACACAGGCTATAGCTCCTTCCCTGGTTTTTTGTGATCAATGACTCCGCTAGCGTTCTCGTGGTTTAGAAGCTTATTATGTACAGTTGTATTATTAGTATTATTCGTAGTCCTATTAAGTATTATTACTACACTAGGAGATTCTCTGCAGAAACGACCTTGTGTTTGTTTAGAGTACAGATGTCTAACACATGTGTCTGTGTATTTGTTCTGCATCACTAGCGTACTCCAGACTTCAGTGTTTTAGGGCAGGGGTTTGCAAAGAAAGTCAAAGAAAATAAGGATCTTGAATGTTTTAAACAGTATTATGTATTATCGCTAAACCTCTAAAACATTTAATTTGTGTTTAGCCGCTTAAGTTTAGTATACTATACTATACTGTAGTTTCAAAACGATCATCCACCTGAAAAACGAAGGAAGAAAACACAAAAAAGTACAGAAAGAGCAAAACCACCGAAAGTTATAGCGAGTCCCTTGGGATCATTTTTATGTTGGCTTTAATACAAAGTTGATCATTGGTAGTTATTATAGTTTTATCTTCAGGTTAATGTTTTTGATATTGCAAACATTTTAAGTGCCATGCCTAATTATGCTGAAACATGCGAGTCAAGTGTCAAGGTTTACCCGTGAAACTCACGGTTTTCCACAATTTTGAGAGTCTCACGGCCGTGCAATGGATTCTCATGTTTGTGCATGAGTTTGTTATTGTTTGCGAGGCTGCGAAACTCTTTATACATGATACAGCGGTAAATCCAATACAACTGTCCAAGTGTATTATTTATTTATTTTTTTCTGGGGGTCACCATAAAGAGGTGTACATTACCATTCTATATTTTGCGCTCTTCGACTCTCGATCTTCGGGGCAATGTTGGAACACTCTGTTCCAACATTGACGGCCAATCGGAGCGGAGGAACCCGTGCCTGCCGACTCGGGCGGCCAATCGGAGCGCCCCGTTCCAACATTCGGCCAATCGGAGCGCCCCGTTCCAACATTCGGCCAATCGAAACGGGCTGTTCCAACATTGGGCCAATCGAAACGGGCTGTTCCAACATTGGGCCAATAGGAACGGGCTGTTCCAACATTTGCCGGCCAATCGCATCGCGCGGAGCCTGTTCCAACTTTGGAAGGGCGGCGGTTCAAAAAGAAATAAAATAAACTCATTCTCAGCTGCCTGCAGACGGAGAGAGAGGTCGGTTTGGAGTCTTTTATTCGTATTTAAATGCTGGTTTTCTATTATTTTTTGTATGTCGACCGTATAATCTTTTAATTTAGTCGTGTGTGTTTTTTCGCCGAATGACAACGTTATATTGCCAAGATTTACTATGATTTCAACTTTGTTTTCGCTGGTCTGTAGACTTTTGTGCGTTTGTTTTGGGGTTTTATTCATATTTTTCCATGACAGCTTGTATTATTATTATTATTGTTAACATTTTAAAAGTAAAAACAACAACAACAAAACACGAGTATTCGGCTTTGTGTTTAGCTAAGCGCTATTAGCATTTCGTCGAGATCAAGCGTTTGTATTAATAATAATAATAATAATAATAATAATAATAATAATAATAATATTCGGCGTTGTGAGATCAAGCGTTTATCATTCGTTAATTTATTGCGTTTGTTGTACTAGTATTACCGTGTGTATTGGGCTGTGCATATTTAGCTATGCTGCTATTTCGTGGAGATCAAGTGTTTAGTATTTGTAAGTTTTGCTTTTCATCAATTGCAACGTTTTATAATATTAACCACTTATTTGTTCTTTCTTTCACAGAGTGATCATTAACTATTTGAAAGGTAAAGTGCTATCTCTTTATATCTCCATGTAAAATTAATTCTACTGCATGTGTTTATTATTATTATTATTATTATTATTATTATTATTATTATTAATAATAATGCTGCATACACTCAGTGTTATGAGTGTGTGTATTTGGCTCAGTGTGTTTTAGTTATGCATACTATTATCATGTCTATTAAAATGTTCATCATTCATTAATGTATAGCTTTTGTTGTGCTAGTATTACAGTGTATTAGGCTATGTGTATTGCTGCGTTTAGCTATCCAGATATCCCAAGTGAACTATTGTCATTCCCTGCCACGCAGTGTCCAATGTACTTTTATTGCCTGAATTGTCTTTCCTTCACAGAGTAAATTTAAATCTAACAGTCAAAGGTAAAGATAAGTGCCTCGTCTCTAAGCCTATCTCAGTGTAAAAGGAATTGTAGCTAATGTGTGTGTGTGTGTGTGTGTGTGTGTGTGTGTGTGTGTGTGTGCTGTTTACAGCCATCATTATTATTAATGCTGCATACACTCCAAGTTGTTTTTATTACCACACATTGACATTCCTAAAAGCTGAAATGCTACTTCATTCATCACCCCTTTATGCATTTTCCAAACTGTACTTGCCTGTTGAATAAATTGTAATTTAAAAAGAATGAATGCATATGTCAGAAAATATCTAGGAGAGGAGCTTTGTTCGTCAGAGTAATAAGTAGTAACATGTAAGTTGTATTCCAGTTATGAACAATGGAAGGAAACCCTGCCTTCAGAAGGGTGCCAGGGTCCCGGGACCTGCTCCTCCAGCCTTCGCCTGAAGCTGCCGCTGTCTCCGCCGCCATTAAGGCTGTCGCTGTGTCCAGCGCCTGGCCAGCAGTGTGGTGAGCCTGCGTGGGTTGGCCTGTCTGACGGAGCAGCAGGTAGATGAGTTCATTAAGCAACGGAGACAAGCAGCGCCTCGCCTTCCCTGGCCGTCACCAGGACAGGCTGATTCAGGGGCGATTCAAGACCACCAAGACCGCCTCCTCTGACACCCCGGCACGGACAGCCTGAAAGCGGTGAGCTAGTTCATGTGTAATGTTATTACAACAGAAAAAAAACAAAAAACTCAACATCCACACACAACCCTAAAATATAAACATGTACCCATTACTACTAAAACTTTTTACTCCTGTTGCTTGGTTGCAGGTGCCTGCTCGGACAGGGCTCGGGACCTGCCCAGTGGCCACAGACGAGCAGACTCGTCGAGGCCATCTGCATCCAGCTCTGCTGCCTCCACCCATCCCCCACCAGCCTGAGGCTCGTGGAGAAGATCACCCTCCAGCTGTTTGAGCTGAATCAGCACACCCTGTCTCAATGGTAAGTTTCGTCTCTTGACTGGACACTGATGACATTACACCTCGAAAAGCATAGTGTTGAGATGTCCATTAAGAATGACAACATCTCCATCGCTATACAGTTTGAGGTTAAAGGCTGAAAGAAAACGCACATAATCTACACAACTACCACAAACAAGTGACTGTGTTTTTGTTGAAACATAAAACTGACAATGTCATGCATCTGCTGTGTTTCAGGCACAACAAACGCCAGAAGGGGCAGGAGCAGGCTGTCCTTCAGCAGGGGTGGCACCCCTAAGCGCCAGCGCAGTGGACCCAGAGCCTCAACCGCAGTCGCACCCGCTGCTACAGGAGGGCATGACATATGGACACCAGCCGCATGTCTTTTCCATGCCCCCAAACACAGCGGGACAGGCAAAGCAGCGGAAACGCCCTGGGGCCACGGCACAGACCGGTCCTGGACCACTCGGCCACATCCCACGTCGTCTCCTTCCACCTCTTCAGCTGCTCCCAGTTTTTACAATATCCAATTTATTATTTTAAGGCTTTCTCTCACAACTGCAACTTGCCAATATTGACTCAGGAGAGACGAAGGCAAGCACTCCCGACCTCGAAACCATTTTTTAAAAATATTTTTTATGGTGGTGCATTGTTGCTTTTTCCGTTTTGTGTTCTCATGTACCCCAGCAAACCTGTATAGCATTTCGTTCAGCACAAGTTGGACTTTCCTCTGGTCAAAGCCCCCATGTGTAAAGCTGATCCCCATATTGAACCACAAGTGTAATGTAAACACTAAAATGTATATGTTATAATTTGTTTTGTTTGCTATGTTGAAAGCTGTATTGTTGAATTTGTCTTTCAATGTCATTAAATATTTCTAGTATGTTATTCATGTATTGCACTACCTGGTCCACTGTTTAAAAAGTATCAGTATCTCTGGACATCACTTTTCTCATAAACACGTTGGGTTTACCACTATGTCCTTGGATGTTAGGCTGGTGTAATCAAGACAGCCAGACAGGTGGGGTGAAACACTGAACACTGAAAAAAAGATCATCTTGTTGGTTGCATGAGATATGCCTTTAATTTCTATTCATTCAATGCAACAAAATAATTTCCTGTAATAAATATATATGTATGTAATCATTTCTGTTCATTCAATGTCACAGAATAATGTATTGTAATAAATATATATGTATGTAATAATGTGTATACATTCAATGCCACAGAATAATTTCCTGTAATACATATATATGTAATTGTTTGGTGTGGATTTAAGCACTGAAATGCCTATATTCTAATCAGTTTTGTTCCAGATGTACCTGTTTTGTTTACTATGTTGAAAACTCTATTGTCTTTCAATGCAATTAAATATTTCTAGTTTACAAGTATGGTATTCATATTTCATACTACCTGCTCCACTGTTTAAAAAATATCAGTGTCTCTGGACATCACTCATAAACACAGTTTCTCATAAACACCTGCACTGAACACTGAAATAAAAGTTGTATACCTATTGGTTGCACGAGATATGCCTCTAATTTCCATTCATGCAATGTAACAGAACAATGTCCTGTAGTAAATTGTATGTCATTGCCTGGTGTGGATTTAATGCATTTTCATCTGGTTTTATCTTTTTTTTTGTGTGCAAAAGTTAAGATTTATCAATAAAATGCATTCTTACTTTTAAGTACATTGTATTGCTTCATTTCATTTTAAAATGCCTGTAATAGAAAAGGAATTAGCAATACATAATAATTGATTTAAAAAAATCTTCTCCAGGGGTTTTCCTTACTGTTGACATCATTAATATATCATTATTGTTATTATTATAGTATTAGTAGTAGAATTATGCATACATTATGCTATCAATGTTATATTCTATAGCATCTTTCACAAAGACATAAACACTACATACTAGAATAAAAAAAACGAATAAACTAGAATACTAGAATAAAACTAGAATAAAAACAAAACATTACACAATCTGTATTGTAAAAACATGACCCGTTTTCAAAATAAATGCATTTAAAAACAATACAGGGGCTGTAGGAAAGTGAAGGTTTGCATGTGATCTGGACGTTTATTTATTTGGAAAGGCGATACTTTTATATTATTGTATTAAGAGCATTTGCGCACCGGGTCACGTGACACACAGATTAATGTGGAAGTTTTATTTTTATTTTATTTCTTTTTCCAAGGCAGATACTGTCGATGCTGTGACTGTGGCTTTTGAAAGCACTTGAGACGGCGCGTCGCGGGCCCGCGGGCCCGCGCGCCTTGGGGCACGGGCGGCAGCCTCCCCCCCCCGCCTCCCCTCGCTGCGCGGGACGGCGCCGGCCGCCGCGGGCCCGCGGCCCGCCCGCGGACCCGCGACTCGAAGATTGGGCCGGGTCTTTTGCGCAGCCCACTGCCCGTTTCTTCCGCTTGTCAAAAATACAAACTCTAAACTCCACCCTCTATCAGATCGTAACCAACCGGCTCAAGGAAGTAGGGTTATTCGTGTCACAGGGTCAAAGATAGCAACGGTATAATAGAATCATATGCTGTATATACTCTATACAGAATATCTTTGCTCGAATATATTTGGCAGCATCAATGACTATTCAGTAAATTATTTAAACGATACAGTATATTGCCCACTGTTTAAATACTAACACTGTTTAAATATAAAGGAGTTTTAAAATGGATTAATCGACTTTTTTATATGCCCCTCACTGTTTTATGGTGTTTGCATTCAGTCTAAGTAGCACTGGGTTTTGCTTCTTCAATACTGAGTTATTGTGCATGTTCTCTAAATTGGTTCTTACCGGACTTTGCGCTTGCTTTGAGCTTGTCGGGAATCCTCATTGCTTTCAAATCATTTGACAATGCAACCTTCAGCTCTGCCGGTCCAGCTCATCGTGTCAATGTAGATGCCGAGTAGATGGAGATTTTCAGAAGGTTTGGAAGAAGCAGAAACTACCTTGAAGTCATATAAACAAACTGGACTGTCAATAAGGTTTAATTGATCAGAAATACAAGTGCACAGAAGGGTGAACTATACCCATGAATCATCATGATTTTCCATTGTGAATGACAGCTAAGCTATATATGTTCTAATTAAATATTAGAACAAGAAAAAAAATGTGTTAGTTCTTGAGCTGTTACATTGTTTATTGGGTCTCAAATGGTCAGTTTTGAAAGAAACACACGACAAACGTGTAGTTTCATTTTAAAACATCTAGGTGAAAACGTTTTTCCTTGTAATGTCATATGACCTCGTAAACCCGCCTTTGCACAAATGGGACTGTCCAATTACTCCGGAAGCCTATTCTGTAAACAAGATCCCAGAGCAAGAAGTGGAGTGACGAGCGGCAGTTACGAACTAAGCGTAGCTATAGCGTGACGCTGCTAAACGCAGCCCGGGGTTTGTGCTTGGATCCGGCAGCGGGCTCTGTGAATTAAGACTGTGCAGTGCGGAGTGAAGAAGGGCGCAGTAAACAGAAGCACAGAGACACAGGTAGAGAGAGAGAAAAAAAAGATCATTTCTAGGAATAGGGGAAAGTGAAGTGGTACCCGAGGCCGGCGGGACGGGCAGAGAATGGGAGAGAATACGAGAGTTAGTTCAACCTCTGTGAGCTCAGATTGTCCCGAAAAGCCGGCCTTTCTGCTCCAGACGAGGCGAATTTAATAATAACACCGACCCAGGAACCACCGCCGCTCACACACTGCAAGAAAATGGTGAGTCCAGATACGTACATAATAATAAATAATTAATAGAGAACGTGGAGATTTGTTGTTTTATTAAAATGAAAACAACTATTATAGTTGTGTGTGTGTGTGTTTGTTCGTTCGTTCGTGTAGTTAAGTATTGAGGCCTCGGTGCTTGGACTGGCAGGGAATGCAGGGGACTAGTTAGTAAATACATGTTAATTCAGAGCTTTATTAAAATACAACTTTGAACCGATTTAACCTACTGTGGAACAGTAAAAAGTTGAAAATGTAAAAAGTTGAAGTTACTTACCACCATCAAATTAAAGTATATTTTTAAAAATATGATTCCTACAGTGGTTTGAATAGTTTACTTTTTGCTATCCATTTCATGAGCAAATAAGGAAGTTTCTGATTAACATCTGCAGCTTGTTAATATATCAACAGTATGAATTGCAGGTGCGCAGTATTCATGTCTGCCAGTTTTGGCCCTTGACAGCTTAGAAATGTTCTGGGCATTAGTATAGAACCCATAAGTCAAGTTTGCAAATCACACTCTCCCAGCAGCCACTTAGGCAGCCTACAAATTTGACTGCGGGGATGTCCGTGAGTTTTACGTATATGGGGAATACAATTGTTAACAGTATCGTCCTGTGATCCCAAGCACTTTTTAGGATCCACATTCAAAATGTGGGTAGCCTTATATATGCACCGATCGTGTCCGGCTGTCTGTCTGTTACTACGTTGGGATCTCGATAACCAACTGTTATGATTTTGCACCAATCTTCACCATTTGTCATACAATACTATATACCGTTGGATTGCTTTTGGCTATATTCTCGATTTAAAACTGGCATTTTTAACACGTGCATTCACTCTTTGTAATTGAAAACTCTATCTAAATTTCCCAGCACTGTTACACTAACCCACTAGAAGAGGCCCAAACTGATTTTACTCTGTGTTGTGTGATGCGCTGCCCTTAAGGATTATGTTGCCTGTCACAGTGAGATGAGATTATATAAGATAAGATGATATTACATTAAAGCTCTATAACCACATATGCAGACTAGCCCTGCTCTTTTGCATTGTGGTTAAGGCGCAGGTTCCTGTTGGCACGCATCCTACTCCCTATTGCACTGTTTAAATTACCTTTTCTAGGCTCTGATAGTGACTTGGGGGGCACACTTGGGTATTTCGATTCATTAGACTGCTTTCCACGTGTGCAGCATCTGCATTAGCAACACATCATGTCTTTGTGCTGAAGATCCACTTTGTTCTTTGTTTGTTTTCATCTGGGGGACATCAGATGAATAGGCTATATTTCAACAAGCTCCTGAAAACATGTATTATATTTATTATTATTATTATTAGTTTATTTAGCAGACGCCTTTATCCAAGGCGACTTACAGAGACTAGAGTGTGTGAACTATGCATCAGCCACAGAGTCACTTACAATTACGCCTCACCCGAAAGACGGAGCACAAGGAGGTTAAGTGACTTGCTCAGGGTCACACAATGAGTCAGTGACTGAGGTGGGATTTGAACCGGGAACCTCCTGGTTACAAGCCCTTTTCTTTAACCACTGGACCACACAGCCTCCTTTTTAAAGATGTTTTTCCCTTATCAAAGGTACAGTAGTCTGCGGCTAAGATAACACCCCTCAGGAAGCAAGCAAAGTGTTCTTGTATCCGATGTGTGCTCTAAGACAGAGTTAGCCACCAGACACAATATGAATCAATCAATAAATAAAAACATCTGTATTACTTGTGACGCACGTGCATCAACATATGAAATGAACTGAATAAGTAACAGCAAAACAAGAGGCATGTGTATGTTAATAAACTGTAATAATAAAATAAAATGCAAACTAAGGTTAATAAAACTAAAGCAAACCAACATGGTCAAAAAGCTTATGTCGCTATGTACTATGAAATTAGCTGGCAGGTGTGTTCCGGTCTATCACAATGGCAGAGGTAAAAATAATGGGAGTTACTTAGGGTTAACAGGGTTAGTAAACTAACTGTCAAACTAAATTAACACAGCACCCTTACACATGTTACAAAATGCAGCAGCACTATAGAAGGCATGCACATTATTTAACAGAATGGTGAAGCAACTCATCAGAACGGGAAACACCAAATTGTTACGTGACTTGTGTCTGGTTCAGGTTTTTTTCAAGAGCTCGAACAATTTCCAACTTTGTGTAGCAAGAGAAACAGCGGCACATTTTGCCGTTTATTTTGTGTGCTATTTTGTAACGATGAGATGCACTCGTGGAAATCAGAATACAAAACAATTCAATGATGTGACGGCGGTTCTGGAATGATTTAATAAACCAATCAGTGTCCCTCAAGACACTCTCGTGACGACAAGTCTTTTTTTTTGTTTGTTTGTTTGTTTTTTTATACAAAACAGTACTGTGTCCATGGTGAACGAATCGCAGTCAATGCGAAGAACTTAACCCTTTGGGACCCTTTTTTTTCAGTGGGATGTTCCTCAGGACCAGGTTTTTTTGGCTGTATTTCGCTCTCTTCCTATAAAAATTCCCCAAAAAATCTATTTTTTACAGTAGCATTTTGGAATTAGTGTACGTTTTTCAGAACACTATGGGGGACATTATAAAGTACTTCAGAAACCATACAAACTCCTCTCTCATTTATTTTCAACACTTTTTTTATTTAAAAAAAGGGGTTTTTTTATAAATGTATTCCACTTAGTGTTTTCAAAGAGATACATGTATACAATACTTCAGAAACTATAAAAAATACTTTTACTGGTATTTCCACTCCAATAAGAAAAAAAAAAAGATATTTTTCAAAAACGTAGGTTTAAAAAAAATGTTATTCAGTAGCTTTGGGGTTTTCTAAGAGAGAAAGGTACAAAAACAGGTTATTCTGTTACCTGAAGAACCCTACAAAGCTCCCTGAAAGTTTTGTTGAAATTTTCTGAAATATGGGCAACAGCGTTCCCTCTAAGCTTTTTAGATACTGAGAAACTTGCTGTTTTGACTGAGAAAGGGTATATTTCAGTGAGAAGCTTTCATCCACACATTAACCCTTTTAATATATTATTTTTATTGCATTATACAATATTCCAACACAAGTATCTCAACAATTTTACAGTTTGCTTTACATTTAAACAAGACATTTATTGTGTCACTGCCACTGATTCTGAATCTGAACCATCATTTATTTATTTATTTATTTATTTAGATAGATAGATAGATAGAATGAATTATGAAGCCTGTCTGAGATCTTATCATAAATGCAGCCCTGTCAGTAGACTGCATGCTTAACTGGTGGCCTGCATATAATTGCTTTGTACTATACCGGTATTTTTGGTTAAACTGATTCAGAGGTAGAAGTGTTTGAATCAACAGCAAACATTTGTGTCACTTGTGTGTTTCTGCTTCAAGATGGTCGTTCTGTGTGAATTAAGATTTAATTTTGCCATCAGAAATGGAGCGAAGCATCGAAAACATTGAACATTTTTTGTTATTATTATTATTTGTTTATTTAGCAGACGCCTTTATCCAAAGCGACTTACAGAGACTAGGGTGTGTGAACTATGCATCAGCTGCAGAGTCACTTACAATTACGTCTTACCCGAAAGACGGAGCACAAGGAAGTTAAGTGACTTGCTCAGGGTCACACAATGAGTCAGTGGCTGAGGTGGGATTTGAACCAGGGACCTCCTGGTTACAAGCCTTTGTCTTTAACCACTGGACCACACAGCCTCCTTGTTTATAGTTGTATGCACTGTGAAGCTTACCGATTTACAGGATTAAACTTGAACCTGATGTTGTGAAAACCATAATAAATAAACATTTAGATTAATTTTCCCCTTTTCCTACTTCTACAGACAGACCAATTTTATGTTCATGTAGTTACTGTGTATTGTATTAGGATATTTTTTTTTATATAAATGTATAGCACTTATTTATGCTTTTGTAATTTATATGAAATCTTAAAAGCAAGGTCAGTCGTTTATTCCAAACCCTGTGTCTCTGCACTGACCGATATATAAAGCAGCTTTAAACCCGTCTCATAGGATGCACTTTTGAAAAACATGTTTAATAGAAAATGAAAATAAATATATTTATAGTAAACAAATTAAAATTGCATTTAAAAAAATTGCATCTAATGTTTTTAGAGAATTTTAAATAGCTTTCAAACCAGCACTGTTTTTCTGTTAATACATTGCATTTTCAATATACAGTGAAACACTTTATATATTTTTAAATCATTTTTCATCAACTGAAAATGGCATCATCACAGCTGCCACAGTCCCCTGAAAGGACCCAGAGGCATGATAATGCGGAGTGGACAATAGTTTCACCACTGCAGGGATAGCATGGCTTCTCTGGGTGACAGGCTGCAGGTCATCTTTTAAATCAGACAGCAGCTCCAGAGTTATGTGGCTGCCCAGCCTGTACCTGTGCTTAATTTGGTCTTCGTTTAAATCGAAGATGTAATGCGGGTATGAAATACCCTTTCTCTTCTCATCCTACAAATCACTCGTTCTTGCTGCAAACACAGCAGCTATGGTTAGGGGATAGTGTTTTTCATACTGCCTTTTAAAGGTTTGCTAATTGTTCAAAACATACTTTCAAGGGTTGCTTTATATGATCTGCAATGTTCTCCTTTTTAATTCCTCACATGTGTGTGTTGTATGAGTTAACATTGTTTCTGCTTAGATCATTATTTGTTGTGCTTACTAACTATTCCAGGAAATCTGGCTTTGGAATAGCCCCCTCAAAGCCGATAGCGGGAAAGTGAGGTGACAAATCAGTGTGCAGGAATTAGTGCCAGTACTTCACGTACTGTATGGGCTGGTGCCCATTTCAACACTAAAATGCTTCCCCATAATTAGCCTTTTCAGAAGCATTTTTTGCTTGAATAATGAGCATGGCAAATAATGATGTAAGCAGAAACTTCTGAGAATTATACAGAATGCATACCAGTATGTGGCGGAGTGTCCCGCCCCTATTTATTATTATTTGTGTTTTGTTTGCGGCGCAGTGAAAAGCGCCGCGTCTTTTATATTTATATTTAAAAACCCCGTGAGGATGCATGACTGATCAGCTACTGATTATTTAACTAGCTGACAGTCATGCATCCTTACCAAACGCGTGCAGACTGTGGCCGAGGGGTAATAAGATAATTAACAGCTAGTTAACCCCTCGGCCAGAGTATAAGAACCAGCAGTTGTCCGTTCTGGAGGTGGAGTTTTGGAGTAGAGAGTACGGGAGAGCGGAGAGAGAGAGCGCATAGACAACATAAAGCAATTGCTAAAACGTGCTGGTTTAGCCAGCACGCCACTTACTTGTTGGTCTGTTTATTCGTTTGGCCCTCGTGCCCTTTGGTTTGTGTTTTGTTTAAATCTTTTGTTTTGTTTATTTGTTTATTAAAACGCTGAGTGCCATAGCATTCAGCTTCACCCGCCCATCCATTGTTGTGGTTTCAGTTACTTCCTGGTCCGTGACGTCACCACTGCGAGCCAGCTGCCACATATGGTGTCCTGCGTGGGACAAAACAACGCCTCCAACAGTCAGACCAGGAAGCAAAAGGACGTTTTTTTTTGTTTTTTTCAAAAAGTATTTTTTTTGTGTGTTTTTTTTTGAAAAAAAAAATGGGGAAGAGTAGCCGGAGGAGAAAGCATCAGCAGCAACAACAGCAGCAGGAGGCGCA